>CM074199.1:32475174-33675174 GCA_037179385.1 Holothuria scabra
AACTAAACCAACCCAACAAACCCAACAAATCCCAACCAAAAACACCCAACAAAACCCAACCAAACCCACCCAACAAAACCCAACCAAACCCACCCAACAAAACCCAACAAAACCCAACCAAACCCACCCAACAAAACCCAACAAAACCCAACCAAACCCACCCAACAAAACCCAACAAAACCCAACCAAACCCACCCAACAAAACCCAACAAAACCCAACCAAACCCACCCAACAAAACCCAACAAAACCCAACCAAACCCACCCAACAAAACCCAACAAAACCCAACCAAACCCACCCAACAAAACCCAACAAAACCCAACCAAACAAACCCAACAAAACCCAACCAAACCCACCCAACAAAACCCAACAAAACCCAACCAAACCCACCCAACAAAACCCAACAAAACCCAACCAAACCCACCCAACAAAACCCAACAAAACCCAACCAAACCCACCCAACAAAACCCAACAAATCCCAACCAAACCCACCCAACAAAACCCAACAAATCCCAACCAAACCCACCCAACAAAACCCAACCAAACCAACCCAACAAAACCCAACAAAACCCAACCAAACCCACCCAACAAAACCCAACCAAACCCACCCAACAAAACCCAACAAAACCCAACCAAACCCACCCAACAAAACCCAACAAATCCCAACCAAACCCACCCAACAAAACCCAACCAAACCCACCCAACAAAACCCAACAAAACCCAACCAAACAAACCCAACAAAACCCAACCAAACCCACCCAACAAAACCCACACAAACCCACCCAACAAAACCCAACAAAGCCAACCAAACCCACCCAACAAAACCCAACAAAACCCAACCAAACCCACCCAACAAAACCCAACAAATCCCAACCAAACCCACCCAACAAAACCCAACCAAACCAACCCAACAAAACCCAACCAAACCCACCCAACAAAACCCAACCAAACCCACCCAACAAAACCCAACCAAACCCAACCAAACCAGCCCAACAAAACCCAACCAAACCCACCCAACAAAACCCAACAAACCCAACCAAACCCACACAACAAAACCCAACAAACCCAACCAAACCCACACAACAAAACCCAACAAAACCCAACCAAAACCAACCAACAAAACCCAACCAAACCCACCCAACAAATCCCAACAAACCCAACCAAACCCACCCAACAAAACCCAACAAATCCCAACCAAACCCACCCAACAAAACCCAACTAAACCAACCCAACAAAACCCAACCAAACCCACCCAACAAAACCCAACAAACCCAACCAAACCCACCCAACAAAACCCAACCAAACCCACCCAACAAAACCCACCCAACAAATCCCAACCAAGCCCACCCAACAAAACCCAACCAAACCCACCCAACAAAACCCAACAAAACCCAACCAAACCCACCCAACAAAACCCAACAAAACCCAACCAAACCCACCCAACAAAACCCAACAAATCCCAACCAAACCCACCCAACAAAACCCAACAAATCCCAACCAAACCCACCCAACAAAACCCAACTAAACCAACCCAACAAAACCCAACCAAACCCACCCAACAAAACCCAACAAAACCCAACCAAACCCACCCAACAAAACCCAACAAACCCAACCAAACCAACCCAACAAAACCCAACAAAACCCAACCAAACCCACCCAACAAAACCCAACAAAACCCAACCAAACCCACCCAACAAAACCCAACAAAACCCAACCAAACCCACCCAACAAAACCCAACAAATCCCAACCAAACCCACCCAACAAAACCCAACAAATCCCAACCAAACCCACCCAACAAAACCCAACTAAACCAACCCAACAAAACCCAACCAAACCCACCCAACAAACCCAACAAAACCCAACCAAACCCACCCAACAAAACCCAACAAAACCCAACCAAACCCACCCAACAAAACCCAACAAATCCCAACCAAACCCACCCAACAAAACCCAACTAAACCAACCCAACAAAACCCAACAAAACCCAACGAAACCCAGCCAACAAAACCCAACCAAACCCACCCAACAAAACCCAACAAAACCCAACCAAACCCACCCAACAAAACCCAACAAAACCCAACCAAACCCACCCAACAAAACCCAACCAAACCCACCCAACAAAACCCAACAAAACCCAACCAAAAAACCCAACAAAACCCAACCAAACCCACCCAACAAAACCCAACCAAACCCACCCAACAAAACCCAACAAATCCCAACCAAACCCACCCAACAAAACCCAACAAATCCCAACCAAACCCACCCAACAAAACCCAACCAAACCCACCCAACAAAACCCAACAAAACCCAACCAACAAAACCCAACAAAACCCAACCAAACCCACCCAACAAAACCCAACCAAACCCACCCAACAAAACCCAACAAAACCCAACCAAACCCACCCAACAAAACCCAACAAATCCCAACCAAACCCACCCAACAAAACCCAACAAATCCCAACCAAACCCACCCAACAAAACCCAACTAAACCAACCCAACAAAACCCAACCAAACCCACCCAACAAACCCAACAAAACCCAACCAAACCCACCCAACAAAACCCAACAAAACCCAACCAAACCCACCCAACAAAACCCAAGAAAACCCAACCAAACCCACCCAACAAACCCAACAAATCCCAACCAAACCCACCCAACAAAACCCAACAAAACCCAACCAAACCCACCCAACAATACCCAACAAAACGAAAATAAACCCACCCAACAAAACCCAACGAAACCCACCCATCAAAAAACCAAACAAAACCAACCAAACCCACCCAACAAAACCCAACAAATTACAACCAAACCCACCGAACAAATCCCAACAAACCCAACCAAACCCACCCAACAAAACCCAACAAAACCCAACCAAACCCACCCAACAAATCCCAACAAAACCCAACCAAACCCACCAAACCCACCCAACAAAACCCAACCAAACCCACCCAACAAAACCCAACCAAACCCACCCAACAAAACCCAACAAAACCCAACCAAACCCACCCAACAAAACCCAACTAAACCCAACCCAACAAAACCCAACCAAACCCACCCTACAAAACCCAACTAAACCCACCCAACAAAACCCAACGAAACCCAACCAACAAAGCCCAACCAAACCCACCCAACAAATCCCAACAAACCCGAACGAAACCCACCCAACAAAACCCAACGAAGCCCACCCAACAAAACCCAACCAAACACAACGAAACCCACCCAACAAAACCCAACCAAACCCACCCAACAAAACCCAACAAATCCCAACCAAACCCACCCAACAAAACCCAACAAATCCCAACCAAACCCACCCAACAAAACCCAACTAAACCAACCCAACAAAACCCAACCAAACCCACCCAACAAAACCCAACAAAACCCAACCAAACCCACCCAACAAAACCCAACCAAACCCACCCAACAAAACCCAACCAAACCCACCCAACAAAACCCAACCAAACCCACCCAACAAAACCCAACCAAACCCACCCAACAAAACCCAACGAAACCCACCCAACAAAACCCAACCAAACCCACCCAACAAAACCCAACCAAACCCACCCAACAAAACCCAACCAAACCCACCCAACAAAACCCAACCAAACCCACCCAACAAAACCCAACAAAACCCAACCAAACCCACCCAACAAAACCCAACCAAACCCACCCAACAAAACCCAACCAAACCCACCCAACAAAACCCAACAAAACCCAACCCAACAAAACCCAACCAAACCCACCCAACAAAACCCAACCAAACCCACCAAAAAAAAACCCAACAAATCCCAACCAAACCCACCCAACAAAACCCAACTAAACCAACCCAACAAAACCCAACCAAACCCACCCAACAAAACCCAACAAAACCCAACCAAACCCACCCAACAAAACCCAACAAATCACAACCAAACCCACCCAACAAAACCCAACCAAACCCACCCAACAAAACCCAACAAAACCCAACCAAACCCACCCAACAAAACCCAACAAATCCCAACCAAACCCACCAACCAAAACCCAACTAAACCAATCCAACAAAACCCAACCAAACCCACCCAACAAAACCCAACAAAACCCAACCAAACCCACCCAACAAAACCCAACAAAACCCAACCAAACCCACCCAACAAACCCCAACAAACCCAACCAAACCCACCCAACAAAACCCAACAAAACCCAACCAAACCCACCCAACAAAACCCAACAAAACCCAACCAAACCCACCCAACAAAACCCAACAAATCCCAACCAAACCCACCCAACAAAACCCAACAAATCCCAACCAAACCCACCCAACAAAACCCAACTAAACCAACCCAACAAAACCCAACCAAACCCACCCAACAAAACCCAACAAAACCCAACCAAACCCACCCAACAAAACCCAACAAAACCCAACCAAACCCACCCAACAAAACCCAACAAAACCCAACCAAACCCACCCAACAAAACCCAACAAAACCCAACCAAACCCACCCAACAAAACCCAACAAAACCCAACCAAACCCACCCAACAAAACCCAACAAATCCCAACCAAACCCACCCAACAAAACCCAACAAATCCCAACCAAACCCACCCAACAAAACCCAACTAAACCAACCCAACAAAACCCAACCAAACCCACCCAACAAAACCCAACAAAACCCAACCAAACCCACCCAACAAAACCCAACACAACCCAACCAAACCCACCCAACAAAACCCAACAAACCCCAACCAAACCCACCCAACAAAACCCAACACAACCCAACCAAACCCACCAAACAAAACCCAACCAAACCCACCCAACAAAACCCAACAAATCCCAACCAAACCCACCCAACAAAACCCAACCAAACCCACCCAACAAAACCCAACAAAACCCAACCAAACCCACCCAACAAAACCCAACAAAACCCAACCAAACCCACCCAACAAAACCCAACCAAACCCACCCAACAAAACCCAACCAAACCCACCCAACAAACCCAACAAAACCCAACCAAACCCACCCAACAAAACCCAACCAAACCCACCCAACAAAACCCAACAAAACCCAACCAAACCCACCCAACAAAACCCAACAAACCCAACCAAACCCACCCAACAAAACCCAACAAATCCCAACCAAACCCACCCAACAAAACCCAACCAAACCAACCCAACAAAACCCAACCAAACCCACCCAACAAAACCCAACCAAACCCACCCAACAAAACCCAACAAAACCCAACCAAACCCACCCAACAAAACCCAAGAATACCCAACCAAACCCACCCAACAAAACCCAACAAATCCCAACCAAACCCACCCAACAAAACCCAACCAAACCCACCCAACAAAACCCAACCAAACCCACCCAACAAAACCCAACCAAACCCACCCAACAAAACCCAACAAAACCCAACCAAACCCACCCAACAAAACCCAACCAAACCCACCCAACAAAACCCAACAAAACCCAACCAAACCCACCCAACAAAACCCAACCAAACCCACCCAACAAAACCCAACAAAACCCAACCAAACCCACCCAACAAAACCCAACCAAACCCACCCAACAAAACCCAACAAATCCCAACCAAACCCACCCAACAAAACCCAACAAATCCCAACCAAACCCACCCAACAAAACCCAACTAAACCAACCCAACAAAACCCAACCAAACCCACCCAACAAAACCCAACAAAACCCAACCAAACCCAGCCAACAAAACCCAACCAAACCCACCCAACAAAACCCAACAAAACCCAACCAAACCCACCCAACAAAACCCAACCAAACCCACCCAACAAAACCCAACTAAACCAACCCAACAAAACCCAACCAAACCCACCCAACAAAACCCAACCAAACCCACCCAACAAAACCCAACCAAACCCACCCAACAAAACCCAACCAAACCCACCCAACAAAACCCAACCAAACCCACCCAACAAAACCCAACAAAACCCAACCAAACCCACCCAACAAAACCCAACCAAACCCACCCAACAAAACCCAACAAAACCCAAACAACAAAACCCAACCAAACCCACCCAACAAAACCCAACCAAACCCACCCAACAAAACCCAACAAAACTCAACTAAACTAACCCAACAAAACCCAACGAAACCCACCCAACAAAACCCAACTAAACCAACCCAACAAAACCCAACCAAACCCACCCAACAAAACCCAACAAAACCCAACCAAACCCACCCAACAAAACCCAACACAACCCAACCAAACCCACCCAACAAAACCCAACCAAACCCACCCAACAAAACCCAACAAAACCCAACCAAACCCACCCAACAAAACCCAACAAATCCCAACCAAACCCACCCAACAAAACCCAACTAAACCAACCCAACAAAACCCAACCAAACCCACCCAACAAAACCCAACAAACCCAACCAAACCCACCCAACAAAACCCAACAAATCCCAACCAAACCCACCCAACAAAACCCAACAAAACCCAACCAAACCCACCCAACAAAACCCAACAAAACCCAACCAAACCCACCCAACAAAACCCAACAAAACCCAACCAAACCCACCCAACAAAACCCAACAAATCCCAACCAAACCCACCCAACAAAACCCAACAAATCCCAACCAAACCCACCCAACAAAACCCAACTAAACCAACCCAACAAAACCCAACCAAACCCACCCAACAAAACCCAACAAAACCCAACCAAACCCACCCAACAAATCCCAACAAACCCAACCAAACCCACCCACCAAAACCCAACAAACCCAACCAAACCCACCCAACAAAACCCAACAAAACCCAACCAAACCCACCCAACAAAACCCAACAAAACCCAACCAAACCCACCCAACAAAACCCAACAAATCCCAACCAAACCCACCCAACAAAACCCAACAAATCCCAACCAAACCCACCCAACAAAACCCAACCAAACCCACCCAACAAAACCCAACCAAACCCACCCAACAAAACCCAACAAAACCCAACCAAACCCACCCAACAAAACCCAACAAAACTCAACGAAACCCACCCAACAAAACCCAACAAATCCCAATCAAGCCCACCCAACAAAACCCAACAAATCCCAACCAAACCCACCCAACAAATCCCAACTAAACCAACCCAACAAACCCAACAAAACCCAACGAAACCCACCCAACAAAACCCAACCAAACCCACCCAACAAATCCCAACCAAACCCAACCAAATACACCCAACAAAACCCAACAAAAACCAACCAAACCCACCCAACAAAAAACAACCAAACCCACCCAACAAAACCCAACCAAACCCACCCAACAAACCCAACAAACCTCAACCAAACCCACCCAACAAAACCCAACAAAACCCACCCAACAAAACCCAACAAACCCAACCAAACCCACCCAACAAAACCCAACAAAACCCAACCAAACCCACCCAACAAAACCCAACAAATCCCAACCAAACCCACCCAACAAAACCCAACTAAACCAACCCAACAAAACCCAACCAAACCCACCCAACAAAACCCAACAAAACAAAACCAACAAAACCCAACCAAACCCACCCAACAAAACCCAACAAAACCCAACGAAACCCACCCAACAAATCACAACAAAACCCAACCAAACCCACCCACCAAAACCCAACAAATCACAACCAAACCCACCCAACAAAACCCAACAAATCCAACCAAACCCACCCAACAAAACCCAACCAAACCCACCCAACAAAACCCAACCAAACCCACCCAACAAAACCCAACAAAACCCAACCAAACCCACCCAACAAAACCCAACAAAACCCAACCAAACCCACCCAACAAAACCCAACAAAACCCAACCAAACCCACCCAACAAAACCCAACAAAACCCAACCAAACCCACCCAACAAAACCCAACAAATCCCAACCAAACCCACCCAACAAAACCCAACCAAACCCACCCAACAAAACCCAACAAATCCCAACCAAACCCACCCAACAAAACCCAACCAAACCCACCCAACAAAACCCAACAAAACCCAACCAAACCCACCCAACAAAACCCAACCAAACCCACCCAACAATACCCAACAAAACCCAACCAAACCCACCCAACAAAACCCAACCAAACCCACCCAACAAACCCAACAAAACCCAACAAAACCCAACCAAACCCACCCAACAAAACCCAACGAAACCCAACCAAACCCACCCAACAAAACCCAACAAATCCCAACCAAACCCACCCAACAAAACCCAACCAAACCAACCCAACAAAACCCAACCAAACCCACCCAACAAAACGCAACAAACCCAACCAAACCCAACCAACAAAACCCAACAAAACCCACCCAACAAAACCCAACCAAACCCACCCAACAAACCCAACCAAACCCAACCAACAAAACCCAACCAAACCCATCCAACAAAACCCAACCAAACCCACCCAACAAAACCCAACCAAACGCACCCAACAAAACCCAACCAAACCCAAACAACAAACCCAACCAAACCCATCCAACAAAACCCAACCAAACCCACCCAACAAAACCCAACAAAACCCAACCAAACCCACCCAACAAAACCCAACCAAACCCACCCAACAAAACCCAACTAAACCAACCCAACAAAACCCAACCAAACCCACCCAACAAAACCCAACAAAACCCAACCAAACCCACCCAACAAAACCCAACAAAACCCAACCAAACCCACCCAACAAAACCCAACCAAACCCACCCAACAAAACCCAACAAATCCCAACCAAACCCACCCAACAAAACCCAACAAATCCCAACCAAACCCACCCAACAAAACCCAACTAAACCAACCCAACAAAACCCAACCAAACCCACCCAACAAAACCCAACCAAACCCACCCAACAAAACCCAACCAAACCCACCCAACAAAACCCAACAAAACCCAACAAAACCCAACCAAACCCACCCAACAAAACCCAACCAAACCCACCCAACAAAACCCAACTAAACCAACCCAACAAAACCCAACCAAACCCACCCAACAAAACCCAACAAAACCCAACGAAACCCAGCCAACAAAACCCAACCAAACCCACCCAACAAAACCCAACCAAACCCACCCAACAAAACCCAACCAAACCCACCCAACAAAACCCAACAAAACCCAACCAAACCCACCCAACAAAACCCAACCAAACCCACCCAACAAAACCCAACAAAACCCAACCAAACCCACCCAACAAAACCCAACAAAACCCAACCAAACCCACCCAACAAAACCCAACAAAACCCAACCAAACCCACCCAACAAAACCCAACAAATCCCAACCAAACCCACCCAACAAAACCCAACCAAACCCACCCAACAAAACCCAACTAAACCAACCCAACAAAACCCAACCAAACCCACCCAACAAAACCCAACAAAACCCAACCAAACCCACCCAACAAAACCCAACGAAACCCACCCAACAAAACCCAACCAAACCCACCCAACAAAACCCAACCAAACCCACCCAACAAAACCCAACAAAACCCAACCAAACCCACCCAACAAAACCCAACCAAACCCACCCAACAAAACCCAACAAAACCCAACCAAACCCACCCAACAAACCCAACAAAACCCAACCAAACCCACCCAACAAAACCCAACCAAACCCACCCAACAAAACCCAACAAAACCCAACCAAACCCACCCAACAAAACTTAACAAACCCAACCAAACCAAGCCAACAAAACCCAACAAAACCCAACCAAACCCACCCAACAAAACCCAACCAAACCCACCCAACAAAACCCAACAAATCCCAACCAAACCCACCCAACAAAACCCAACCAAACCAACCCAACAAAACCCAACAAACCCCAACCAAACCCACCCAACAAAACCCAACCAAACCCACCCAACAAAACCCAAAAACCCAACCAAACCCACCCAACAAAACCCAACAAAACCCAACCAAACCCACCCAACAAAACCCAACCAAACCCACCCAACAAAACCCAACAAAACCCAACCAACAAACCCAACAAAACCCAACCAAACCCACCCAACAAAACCCAACAAAACCCAACCAAACCCACCCAACAAAACCCAACCAAACCCAACCAAACCCACCCAACAAATCCCAACAAACCCAACCAAACCCACCCAACAAAACCCAACAAATCCCAACCAAACCCACCCAACAAAACCCAACTAAACCAACCCAACAAAACCCAACCAAACCCACCCAACAAAACCCAACAAACCCAACCAAACCCACCCAACAAAACCCAACCAAACCCACCCAACAAAACCCAACCAAACCCACCCAACAAAACCCAACAAAACCCAACCAAACCCACCCAACAAAACCCAACCAAACCCACCCAACAAAACCCAACCAAACCCACCCAACAAAACCCAACAAATCCCAACCAAACCCACCCAACAAAACCCAACCAAACCCACCCAACAAACCCAACAAAACCCAACCAAACCCACCCAACAAAACCCAACAAAACCCAACCAAACCCACCCAACAAAACCCAACAAAACCCAACCAAACCCACCCAACCAAACCCAACCAAACCCACCCAACAAAACCCAACCAAACCCACCCAACAAAACCCAACAAATCCCAACCAAACCCACCCAACAAAACCCAACAAATCCCAACCAAACCCACCCAACAAAACCCAACCAAACCCAACCCAACAAAACCCAACCAAACCCACCCAACAAAACCCAACAAAACCCAACCAAACCCACCCAACAAAACCCAACAAAACCCAACCAAACCCACCCAACAAAACCCAACAAAACCCAACCAAACCCACCCAACAAAACCCAACAAATCCCAACCAAACCCACCCAACAAAACCCAACAAATCCCAACCAAACCCACCCAACAAAACCCAACTAAACCAACCCAACAAAACCCAACAAAACCCAACCAAACCCACCCAACAAAACCCAACGAAACCCAACCAAACCCAAGGAAACCCACCCAACAAAACCCAACCAAACCCACCCAACAAAACCCAACAAAACCCAACCAAACCCACCCAACAAAACCCAACCAAACCCACCCAACAAAACCAAACCAAATTCCGCAAAAACCCAACAAAACCCAACCAAACCCACCCAACAAAACCCAACAAAACCCAACCAAACCCACCCAACAAAACCCAACAAAACCCAACCAAACCCACCCAACAAAACCCAACAAATCCCAACCAAACCCACCCAACAAAACCCAACAAATCCCAACCAAACCCACCCAACAAAACCCAACCAAACCAACCCAACAAAACCCAACCAAACCCACCCAACAAAACCCAACAAAACCCAACAAAACCCAACCAAACCCACCCAACAAAACCCAACCAAACCCACCCAACAAAACCCAACAAATCCCAACCAAACCCACCCAACAAAACCCAACCAAACCCACCCAACAAAACCCAACCAAACCCACCCAACAAAACCCAACCAAACCCACCCAACAAATCCCAACAAACCCAACCAAACCCACCCAACAAAACCCAACCAAACCCACCCAACAAAACCCAACAAAACCCAACCAAACCCACCCAACAAAACCCAACAAAACCCAACCAAACCCACCCAACAAAACCCAACAAAACCCAACCAAACCCACCCAACAAAACCCAACAAATCCCAACCAAACCCACCCAACAAAACCCAACCAAACCCACCCAACAAAACCCAACAAAACCCAACCAAACCCACCCAACAAAACCCAACAAAACCCAACCAAACCCACCCAACAAAACCCAACACAACCCAACCCAACCAAACCCACCCAACAAAACCCAACCAAACCCACCCAACAAAACCCAACCAAACCCACCCAACAAAACCCAACAAAACCCAACCAAACCCACCCAACAAATCCCAACCAAACCCACCCAACAAAACCCAACTAAACCAACCCAACAAAACCCAACCAAACCCACCCAACAAAACCCAACAAAACCCAACCAAACCCACCCAACAAAACCCAACCAAACCCACCCAACAAAACCCAACCAAACCCACCCAACAAAACCCAACCAAACCCACCCAACAAAACCCAACAAAACCCAACCAAACCCACCCAACAAAACCCAACCAAACCCACCCAACAAAACCCAACAAATCCCAACCAAACCCACCCAACAAAACCCAACCAAACCCACCCAACAAAACCCAACTAAACCAACCCAACAAAACCCAACCAAACCCACCCAACAAAACCCAACAAACCCAACCAAACCCACCCAACAAAACCCAACCAAACCCACCCAACAAAACCCAACCAAACCCACCCAACAAAACCCAACCAAACCCACCCAACAAAACCCAACAAAACCCAACCAAACCCACCCAACAAAACCCAACCAAACCCACCCAACAAAACCCAACCAAACCCACCCAACAAAACCCAACAAAACCCAACCAAACCCACCCAACAAAACCCAACCAAACCCACCCAACAAAACCCAACAAAACCCAACCAAACCCACCCAACAAAACCCAACCAAACCAACCCAACAAACCCAACAAATCCCAACCAAACCCACCCAACAAAACCCAACAAATCCCAACCAAACCCACCCAACAAAACCCAACTAAACCAACCCAACAAAACCCAACCAAACCCACCCAACAAAACCCAACAAAACCCAACCAAACCCACCCAACAAAACCCAACAAAACCCAACCAAACCCACCCAACAAAACCCAACAAAACCCAACCAAACCCACCCAACAAAACCCAACAAAACCCAACCAAACCCACCCAACAAAACCCAACAAATCCCAACCAAACCCACCCAACAAAACCCAACAAATCCCAACCAAACCCACCCAACAAAACCCAACTAAACCAACCCAACAAAACCCAACCAAACCCACCCAACAAAACCCAACAAAACCCAACCAAACCCACCCAACAAAACCCAACAAAACCCAACCAAACCCACCCAACAAAACCCAACAAAACCCAACCAAACCCACCCAACAAAACCCAACAAACCCAACCAAACCCACCCAACAAAACCCAACAAAACCCAACCAAACCCACCCAACAAAACCCAACAAATCCCAACCAAACCCACCCAACAAAACCCAACAAATCCCAACCAAACCCACCCAACAAAACCCAACTAAACCAACCCAACAAAACCCAACCAAACCCACCCAACAAAACCCAACAAAACCCAACCAAACCCACCCAACAAAACCCAACAAAACCCAACCAAACCCACCCAACAAAACCCAACAAATCCCAACCAAACCCACCCAACAAAACCCAACAAATCCCAACCAAACCCACCCAACAAAACCCAACTAAACCAACCCAACAAAACCCAACAAACCTCAACCAAACCCACCCAACAAAACCCAACCAAACCCACCCAACAAAACCCAAGCAAACCCAACCAAACCCACCCACCAAAACCCAACAAAACCCAACCAAACCCACCCAACAAAACCCAACCAAACCCACCCAACAAAACCCAACAAATCCCAACCAAACCCACCCAACAAACCCAACAAAACCCAACCAAACCCACCCAACAAAACCCAACAAAACCCAACCAAACCCACCCAACAAAACCCAACCAAACCCACCCAACAAACCCAACAAATCCCAACCAAACCCACCCAACAAAACCCAACCAAACCCACCCAACAAAACCCAACCAAACCCACCCAACAAAACCCAACAAAACCCAACCAAACCCACCCAACAAAACCCAACCAAACCCACCCAACAAAACCCAACAAACCCAACCAAACCCACCCAACAAAACCCAACAAAACCCAACCAAACCCACCCAACAAAACCCAACAAATCCCAACCAAACCCACCCAACAAAACCCAACTAAACCAACCCAACAAAACCCAACGAAACCCAACAAAACCCAACCAAACCCACCCAACCAAACCCACCCAACAAAACCCAACAAAACCCAACCAAACCCACCCAACAAAACCCAACAAATCCCAACCAAACCCACCCAACAAAACCCAACCAAACCCACCCAACAAAACCCAATAAACCCCACGAACCCCACCCAACAAAACCCAACAAATCCCAACCAAAAAAAACCAACAAAACCCAACCAAACCCACCCAACAAAACCCAACCAAACCAAGCCAACAAAACCCAACAAACCCAACCAAACCCACCCAACAAAACCCAACAAATCCCAACCAAACCCACCCAACAAAACCCAACAAATCCCAACCAAACCCACCCAACAAAACCCAACCAAACCCACCCAACAAAACCCAACAAAACCCAACCAAACCCACCCAACAAAACCCAACCAAACCCACCCAACAAAACCCAACAAATCCCAACCAAACCCACCCAACAAAACCCAACAAACCCAACCAAACCCACCCAACAAAACCCAACCAAACCCACCCAACAAAACCCAACAAAACCCAACCAAACCCACCCAACAAAACCCAACCAAACCCACCAACAAAACCCAACCAAACCCACCCAACAAACCCAACAAAACCCAACCAAACCCACCCAACAAAACCCAACCAAACCCACCCAACAAAACCCAACAAAACCCAACCAAACCCACCCAACAAAACCCAACAAAACCCAACCAAACCCACCCAACAAAACCCAACAAATCCCAACCAAACCCACCCAACAAAACCCAACAAACCCAACCAAACCCACCCAACAAAACCCAACCAAACCCAACAAAACCCAACAAAACCCAACGAAACCCAACCAAACCCACCCAACAAAACCCAACCAAACCCACCCAACAAAACCCAACAAAACCCAACCAAACCCACCCAACAAAACCCAACAAATCCCAACCAAACCCACCCAACAAAACCCAACTAAACCCACCCAACAAAACCCAACCAAACCCACCCAACAAAACCCAACCAAACCCACCCAACAAAACCCAACAAATCCCAACCAAACCCACCCAACAAAACCCAACCAAACCCACCCAACAAAACCCAACAAAACCCAACCAAACCCACCCAACAAAACCCAACAAATCCCAACCAAACCCACCCAACAAAACCCAACCAAACCCACCCAACAAACCCAACAAAACCCAACCAAACCCACCCAACAAAACTCAAGAATACCCAACCAAACCCACCCAACAAAACCCAACAAATCCCAACCAAACCCACCCAACAAAACCCAACAAAACCCAACCAAACCCACCCAACAAAACCCAACCAAACCCACCCAACAAAACCCAACAAAACCCAACAAAACCCAACCAAACCCACCCAACAAAACCCAACCAAACCCACCCAACAAAACCCAACAAAACCCAACCAAACCCACCCAACAAAACCCAACAAAACCCAACCAAACCCACCCAACAAAACCCAACCAAACCCACCCAACAAAACCCAACAAAACCCAACCAAACCCACCCAACAAAACCCAACCAAACCCACCCAACAAATCCCAACAAATCCAACCAAACCCACCCAAAAAAACCCAACCAAACCCACCCAACAAAACCCAACCAAACCCACCCAACAAAACCCAACAAAACCCAACCAAACCCACCCAACAAAACCCAACCAAACCCACCCAACAAAACCCAACAAACCCAACCAAACCCACCCAACAAAACCCAACAAATCCCAACCAAACCCACCCAACAAAACCCAACCAAACCCACCCAACAAAACCCAACAAAACCCAACAAAACCCAACCAAACCCACCCAACAAAACCCAACCAAACCCACCCAACAAAACCCAACAAAACCCAACCAAACCCACCCAACAAAACCCAACCAAACCCACCCAACAAAACCCAACAAACCCAACCAAACCCACCCAACAAAACCCAACAAATCCCAACCAAACCCACCCAACAAAACCCAACCAAACCCACCCAACAAAACCCAACAAAACCCAACCAAACCCACCCAACAAAACCCAACCAAACCCACCCAACAAAACCCAACGTAACCCAACCAAACCCACCCAACAAAACCCAACCAAACCCACCCAACAAAACCCAACAAATCCCAACCAAACCCACCGAACAAAACCCAACAAATCCCAACCAAACCCACCCAACAAAACCCAACCAACAAAACCCAACCAAACCCACCCAACAAAACCCAACCAAACCCACCCAACAAAACCCAACAAAACCCAACCAAACCCACCCAACAAAACCCAACAAAACCCAACCAAACCCACCCAACAAAACCCAACAAAACCCAACCAAACCCACCCAACAAAACCCAACAAAACCCAACCAAACCCACCCAACAAAACCCAACCAAACCCACCCAACAAAACCCAACAAAACCCAACCAAACCCACCCAACAAAACCCAACCAAACCCACCCAACAAAACCCAACCAAACCCACCCAACAAAACCCAACAAAACCCAACCAAACCCACCCAACAAAACCCAACAAATCCCAACCAAACCCACCCAACAAAACCCAACCAAACCAACCCAACAAAACCCAACCAAACCCACCCAACAAAACCCAACAAAACCCAACCAAACCCACCCAACAAAACCCAACCAAACCAACCAACAAAACCCAATGAACCCAACCCAACCAAACTCAACGAAACCCACCCAACAAAACCCAACAAACCCAAGCAAACCCACCCAACAAAACCCAACAAAACCCAACCAAACCCACCCAACAAAACCCAACAAATCCCAACCAAACCCACCCAACAAAACCCAACTAAACCAACCCAACAAAACCCAACCAAACCCACCCAACAAAACCCAACAAAACCCAACCAAACCCACCCAACAAAACCCAACCAAACCCACCCAACAAAACCCAACAAAACCCAACCAAACCCACCCAACAAAACCCAACCAAACCCACCCAACAAAACCCAACAAATCCCAACCAAACCCACCCAACAAACCCAACAAAACCCAACCAAACCCACCCAACAAAACCCAACCAAACCCACCCAACAAAACCCAACAAAACCCAACCAAACCCACCCAACAAAACCCAACAAAACCCAACCAAACCAACCCAACAAAACCCAACAATACCCAACCAAACCCACCCAACAAAACCCAACAAATCCCAACCAAACCCACCCAACAAAACCCAACTAAACCAACCCAACAAAACCCAACCAAACCCACCCAACAAAACCCAACCAAACCCACCCAACAAAACCCAACCAAACCCACCCAACAAAACCCAACAAAACCCAACCAAACCCACCCAACAAAACCCAACCAAACCCACCCAACAAAACCCAACAAAACCCAACCAAACCCACCCAACAAACCCAACAAATCCCAACCAAACCCACCCAACAAAACCCAACAAAACCCAACCAAACCCACCCAACAAAACCCAACAAAACCCAACCAAACCCACCCAACAAAACCCAACAAAACCCAACCAAACCCACCCAACAAAACCCAACAAACCCAACCAAACCCACCCAACAAAACCCAACAAATCCCAACCAAACCCACCCAACAAAACCCAACTAAACCAACCCAACAAAACCCAACCAAACCCACCCAACAAAACCCAACAAAACCCAACCAAACCCACCCAACAAAACCCAACAAAACCCAACCAAACCCACCCAACAAAACCCAACAAAACCCAACCAAACCCACCCAACAAAACCCAACAAAACCCAACCAAACCCACCCAACAAAACCCAACAAAACCCAACCAAACCCACCCAACAAAACCCAACAAATCCCAACCAAACCCACCCAACAAAACCCAACTAAACCAACCCAACAAAACCCAACCAAACCCACCCAACAAAACCCAACAAAACCCAACCAAACCCACCCAACAAAACCCAACAAATCCCAACCAAACCCACCCAACAAAACCCAACAAAACCAAACCAAACCCACCCAACAAAACCCAACCAAACCCACCCAACAAAACCCAACAAAACCCAACCAAACCCACCCAACAAAGAACAACCAAACATACCCAACAAACCCAACAAAACCCAAGCAAACCCAACCAAACCTTCCCAACAAAACCCAACCAAACCCACCCAACAAAACCCAACCAAACCCACCCAACAAAACCCAACAAAACCCAACCAAACCCACCCAACAAAACCCAACAAAACCCAACCAAACCCACCCAACAAAACCCAACCAAACCCACCCAACAAAACCCAACAAAACCCAACCAAACCCACCCAACAAAACCCAACCAAACCCACCCAACAAAACCCAACAAAACCCAACCAAACCCACCCAACAAAACCCAACAAAACCCAACCAAACCCACCCAACAAAACCCAACAAATCCCA
The DNA here is from genome assembly GCA_037179385.1 of Holothuria scabra. NCBI lineage: Eukaryota > Metazoa > Echinodermata > Holothuroidea > Aspidochirotida > Holothuriidae > Holothuria > Holothuria scabra. The sequence goes on from CM074199.1 coordinate 32,493,399, forward strand.
ACCAAACCCACCCAACAAAACCCAACAAATCCCAACCAAACCCACCCAACAAAACCCAACTAAACCAACCCAACAAAACCCAACGAAACCCACCCAACAAACCCAACAAAACCCAACAAAACCCAACCAAACCCACCCAACAAAACCCAACCAAACCCACCCAACAAAACCCAACAAATCCCAACCAAACCCACCCAACAAAACCCAACCAAACCCACCCAACAAAACCCAACCAAACCCACCCAACAAAACCCAACCAAACCCACCCAACAAAACCCAACAAATCCCAACCAAACCCACCCAACAAAACCCAACCAAACCCACCCAACAAAACCCAACAAATCCAACCAAACCCACCCAACAAAACCCAACAAAACCCAACCAAACCCACCCAACAAAACCCAACAAAACCCAACCAAACCCACCCAACAAAACCCAACAAAACCCAACCAAACCCACCCAACAAAACCCAACCAAACCCACCCAACAAAACCCAACCAAACCCACCCAACCAAACCCACCCAACAAAACCAAACAAATCCCAACCAAACCCACCCAACAAACCCAACTAAACCAACCCAACAAAACCCAACCAAACCCACCCAACAAAACCCAACAAAACCCAACCAAACCCACCCAACAAAACCCAACCAAACCCACCCAACAAACCCAACAAAACCCAACCAAACCCACCCAACAAACCCAACAAAACCCAACCAAACCCACCCAACAAAACCCAACAAATCCCAACCAAACCCACCCAACAAAACCCAACAAAACCCAACCAAACCCACCCAACAAAACCCAACTAAACCAACCCAACAAAACCCAACAAAACCCAACGAAACCCAGCCAACAAAACCCAACCAAACCCACCCAACAAAACCCAACAAAACCCAACCAAACCCACCCAACAAAACCCAACAAAACCCAACCAAACCCACCCAACAAAACCCAACCAAACCCACCCAACAAAACCCAACAAACCCAACCAAACCCCACCCAACAAAACCCAACCAAACCCACTCACTACAAAACAAAAACCCAACAAAACCAACCAAACCCACCCAACAAAACCCAACAAAACCCACCCAACAAAACCCAACAAAGCCCAACCAAACCAACCCAACAAATCAGAAGAAAACCCAACCAAACCCACCCAACAAAAGCCAACAAATCCCAACTAAACCAACCCAACAAAACCCAACAAAACCCAAAAAAACCAACCCAACAAAACCCAACCAAACCCACCCAACAAAACCCAACCAAACCCACCCAACAAAACCCAACAAATCCCAACCAAACCCACCCAACAAAACCCAACCAAACCCACCCAACAAAACCCAACCAAACCCACCCAACAAAACCCAACCAAACCCACCCAACAAAACCCAACAAATCCCAACCAAACCCACCCAACAAACCCAACCAAACCTACCCAACAAAACCCAACAAAACCCAACAAAACCCAACCAACCCATCCAACAAACCCAACAAAACCCAACCAAACCCACCCAACAAAACCCAAGAATACCCAACCAAACCCACCCAACAAAACCCAACAAATCCCAACCAAACCCACCCAACAAAACCCAACCAAACCCACCCAACAAAACCCAACAAATCCCAACCAAACCCACCCAACAAAACCCAACAAATCCCAACCAAACCCACCCAACAAAACCCAACTAAACCAACCCAACAAAACCCAACCAAACCCACCCAACAAAACCCAACCAAACCCACCCAACAAACCCAACAAAACCCAACCAAACCCACCCAATGAAACCCAACAAAACCCAACAAAACCCAACCAAACCCACCCAACAAATCCCAACCAAACCCACCCAACAAAACCCAACTAAACCAACCCAACAAAACCCAGCCAACAAAACCCAACCAAACCCACCCAACAAAACCCAACCAAACCCAACCAAACCCACCCAACAAAACCCAACCAAACCCACCCAACAAAACCCAACCAAACCCACCCAACAAAACCCAACCAAACCCACCCAACAAAACCCAACAAAACCCAACCAAACCCAACCAACAAAACCCAACCAAACCCACCCAACAAAACCCAACAAATCCCAACCAAACCCACCCAACAAAACCCAACCAAACCCACCCAACAAAACCCAACCAAACCAACCCAACAAAACCCAACCAAACCCACCCAACAAACCCAACAAAACCCAACCAAACCCACCCAACAAAACCCAACCAAACCCACCCAACAAAACCCAACCAAACCCACCCAACAAAACCCAACCAAACCCACCCAACAAAACCAAACGAAACCCACCCAACAAAACCCAAAGAAACCCACCCAACAACCCAACAAGTCCCAACAAAACGCACCCAACAAAACCCAACAAACCCCAACCAAACCCACCCAACAAAACCCAACAAAACCCAACCAAACCCACCCAACAAAACCCAACAAATCCCAACCAAACCCACCCAACAAAACCCAACCAAACCAACCCAACAAAACCCAAGAATACCCAACCAAACCCACCCAACAAAACCCAACAAATCCCAACCAAACCCACCCAACAAAACCCAACTAAACCAACCCAACAAAACCCAACCAAACCCACCCAACAAAACCCAACAAAACCCAACCAAACCCACCCAACAAAACCCAACAAAACCCAACCAAACCCACCCAACAAAACCCAACAAAACCCAACCAAACCCACCCAACAAAACCCAACAAAACCCAACCAAACCCACCCAACAAAACCCAACAAATCCCAACCAAACCCACCCAACAAACCCAACAAATCCCAACCAAACCCACCCAACAAAACCCAACCAAACCCACCCAACAAAACCCAACCAAACCCACCCAACAAAACCCAACAAAACCCAACCAAACCCACCCAACAAAACCCAACAAATCCCAACCAAACCCACCCAACAAAACCCAACAAACCCCAACCAAACCCACCCAACAAAACCAAACAAAACCCAACCAAACCCACGGAACAAAACCCAACAAACCTCAACGAAACCCAGCCAACAAAACCCAACAAATCCCAACCAAACACACCCAACAAAACCCAACAAACAAAACCCAACCAAACCCACCCAACAACACCCAACAAAACCCAACAAAACCCAACAAAACCCAACCAAACCCACCCAACAAAACCCAACAAAACCCAACCAAACCCACCCAACAAAACCCAACAAAACCCAACCAAACCCACCCAACAAACCTCAACCAAACCCACCCAACAAAACCCAACGAAACCCACCCAACAAACCCAACAAAACCCAACCAAACCCACCCAACAAAACCCAACCAAACCCACCCAACAAAACCCAACCAAACCCACCCAACAAAACCCAACCAAACCCACAGAATAAATCCCAACAAAACCCAACCAAACGCACCCAACAAAACTCAACAAAACTCAACCAAACCCACCCAACAAAACCCAATAGAACCCAACCAAACCCACCCAACAAAACCCAACCAAACCCACCCAACAAAACCCAACAAAACCCAACCAAACCCACCCAACAAAACCCAACCAAACCCACCCAACAAAACCCAACAAAACCCAACCAAACCCACCCAACAAAACCCAACCAAACCCACCCAACAAAACCCAACAATACCCAACCAAACCCACCAAACAAACCCAACAAAACCCAACCAAACCCACCCAACAAACCCAACAAAACCCAACCAAACCCACCCAACAAAACCCAACAAATCCCAACCAAACCCACCCAACAAAACCCAACCAAACCCACCCAACAAAACCCAACAAAACCCAACCAAACCCACCCAACAAAACCCAACCAAACCCACCCAACAAAACCCAACAAATCCCAACCAAACCCACCCAACAAAACCCAACTAAACCAACCCAACAAAACCCAACAAAACCCAACAAAACCCAACCAAACCCAACCAAACCCACCCAACAAAACCCAACAAAACCCAACCAAACCCACCCAACAAAACCCAACAAATCCCAACCAAACCCACCCAACAAAACCCAACCAAACCCACCCAACAAAACCCAACAAAACCCAACCAAACCCACCCAACAAAACCCAATAAAACCAAACCAAACCCACCCACCAAACCCACCAAAACCCAACAAATCCCAACCAAACCCACCCAACAAAACCCAACCAAACCCACCCAACAAAACCCAACAAAACCCAACCAAACCCACCCAACAAAACCCAACAAAACCCAACCAAACCCACCCAACAAAACCCAACAAATCCCAACCAAACCCACCCAACAAAACCCAACCAAACCTACCCAACAAAACCCAACAAAACCCAACCAAACCCACCCAACAAAACCCAACCAAACCCACCCAACAAAACCCAACAAAACCCAACCAAACCCACCCAACAAAACCCAACAAAACCCAACCAAACCCACCCAACAAAACCCAACCAAACCCACCCAACCAAACCCACCCAACAAAACCCAACCAAACCCACCCAACAAAACCCAACTAAACCAACCCAACAAAACCCAACAAAACCCAACAAAACCCAACCAAACCCACCCAACAAAACCCAACAAATCCCAACCAAACCCACCCAACAAAACCCAACCAAACCCACCCAACAAAACCCAACAAAACCCAACAAAACCCAACCAAACCCACCCAACAAAACCCAACCAAACCCACCCAACAAAACCCAACAAATCCCAACCAAACCCACCCAACAAAACCCAACAAATCCCAACCAAACCCACCCAACAAAACCCAACAAAACCCAACAAAACCCAACAAACCCAACAAAACCCAACCAAACCCACCCAACAAAACCCAACCAAACCCACCCAACAAAACCCAACAAAACCCAACCAAACCCACCCAACAAAACCCAACAAATCCCAACCAAACCCACCCAACAAAACCCAACCAAACCCACCCAACAAAGCCCAACGAAACAAACCCAACAAAACCCAACCAAACCCACCCAACAAAACCCAACAAATCCCAACCAAACCCACCCAACAAAACCCAACCAAACCCACCCAACAAAACCCAACAAAACCCAACCAAACCCACCCAACAAAACCCAACTAAACCCACCCAACCAAACCCAACCAAACCCACCCAACAAACCCAACCAAACCCAATCAAACCCACCCAACAAAACCCAACCAAACCCACCCAACAAAACCCAACAAAACCCAACCAAACCCACCCAACAATACCCAACAAAACCCAACCAAACCCACCCAACAAAACCCAACCAAACCCACCCAACAAACCCAACAAAACCCAACAAAACCCAACCAAACCTACCCAACAAAACCCAACCAAACCCACCCAACAAAACCCAACAAAACCCAACCAAACCCACCCAACAAAACCCAACAAAACCCAACCAAACCCACCCAACAAAACCCAACCAAACCCACCCAACAAAACCCAACAAAACCCAACCAAACCCACCCAACAAAACCCAACCAAACCCACCCAACAAATCCCAACAAATCCAACCAAACCCACCCAACAAAACCCAACCAAACCCACCCAACAAAACCCAACAAAACCCAACCAAACCCACCCAACAAAACCCAACAAATCCCAACCAAACCCACCCAACAAAACCCAACCAAACCCACCCAACAAAACCCAACTAAACCCAACCAAACCCAACAGCAAAACCCAACCAAACCCACCCACCAACACCCAACAAAACCCAACCAAACCCACCCAACCAAACCCAACCAAACCCACCCAACAAATCCCAACCAAAGCCAACCAAACACACCCAACAAAACCCAACGAAACCCACCCAACAAACCCAACCAAACCCACCCAACAATACCCAACAAATCCCAACAAACCCCAACAAAACCCAACAAAACCCACCCAACAAAACCCAACAAACCCAACCAAACCCACCCAACAAAACCCAACAAAACCCAACCAAACCCACCCAACAAAACCCAACCAAACCCAACAAAACCCAACCAAACCCACCCAACAAAACCCAACCAAACCCACCCAACAAAACCCAACAAAACCCAACCAAACCCACCCAACAAAACCCAACCAAACCACCCAACAAATCCCAACCAAACCCAACCAAACCCACCAACCAAAACCCAACAAACCCAACTAAAACCAACCCAACCAAACCCAACAAAACCCAACCAACCAAACCCAACAAAACCCAACCAAACCCACCCAACAAACTCAACCAAACCCAACCAAACCCAAACCAACAAACCCTAACCAATACCCAACCCAACAAAACCCAACAAACCCAACCAAACCCAGAATCCAACAAAACCCAACCCACCCAACAATACCCAACAAAACCCAACCAAACCCACCCAACAAAACCCAACCAAACCCACCCAACAAAACCCAACAAAACCCAACCAAACCCACCCAACAAAACCCAACGAAACCCACCCAACAAACCCAACAAAACCCAACCAAACCCACCCAACAAACCCAACAAATCCCAACCAAACCCACCCAACAAAACCCAACCAAACCCACCCAACAAAACCCAACGAAACCCAACCAAACCCACCCAACAATACCCAACCAAACCCACCTTACAAAACCCAACAAAACCAACCCAACCAAACCCAACAAAACCCAACTAACCCACCAACAAAACCCAACAAAACCCAACCAAACCCACCCAACAAAACCCACCCAACAAAACCCAACCAAACCCACCCAACAAAACCCAACAAATCCCAACCAATCCCAAAACCCAACTAAAAACCCAACAAACCCAACAAAACCCAACAACAAACCCAACAAAACCCAACCAAACCCACCCAACAAAACCCAACAAACCCAACCAAACCCACCCAACAAAACCCAACAAACCCAACCAACAAACCCAACCAACAATACCCAACAAAACCCAACCAAACCCACCCAACAATACCCAACAAAACCCAACCAAAACCCACCCAACAAAACCCAACAAAACCCAACCAAACCCACCCAACAAAACCCAACCAAACCCAACCAACAAAACCCAACAAAACCCAACCAAACCCAAACCAACCCAACAAAACCCAACCAAACCCACAAAACAAAACCCAACAAAACCCAACCAATCCCACCCAACAAAACCCAACAAATCCCAACGAAACCCACCCAACAAACCCAACTCCAACCAACCCAACCCAACAAAACCCAACTCAAACCAACCCAACAAACCAACAAACCAAACCCACTCAACAAAACCCAACCAAACCAACCCAACAAAACCCAACAAAATCCCAACCAAACCCACCCAACAAACCCAACAAACCCAACCAAACCAAACCAACCAAAACCCAACGAAAAAACCCACCCAACAAACCCAAACAAACCCACCCAACAAAAACCAACCAAACCCACCCAACAAATCCCAACAAATCCAACCAAACCCACCCAACAAAACCCAACAAAACCCAACCCAACAAAACCCAACCAAACCCACCCAACAAAACCCAACCAAACCCACCCAACAAAACCCAACAAAACCCAACCAAACCCAACCAACAAAACCCAACCAAACCCACCCAACAAAACCCAACAAAACCCAACCAAACCCACCCAACAAAACCCAACAAATCCCAACCAAACCCACCCAACAAAACCCAACTAAACCAACCCAACGAAACCCAACCAAACCCAGCCAACAAAACCCAACCAAACCCACCCAACAAAACCCAACAAAACCCAACGAAACCCACCCAACAAATCCCAACAAAATCCAACCAAACCCACCCAACAAAACCCAACAAAACTCAACGAAACCCACCCAACAAAACCCAACAAATCACAACCAAAATTACCCAACAAAACCCAACAAAACCCAACCAAACCCACCCAACAAAACCCAACAAAACTCAACTAAACTAACGCAACAAAACCCAACGAAACCCACCCAACAAAACCCAACCAAACCCAAGGAACAAAACCCAACTAAACCAACCCAACAAAACCCAACCAAACCCACCCAACAAAACCCAACAAAACCCAACCAAACCCACCCAACAAAACCCAACCAAACCCACCCAACAAATCCCAAACAAACCCAACCAAACCCACCCAACAAAACCAAACCAAACCCACCCAACAAAACCCAACAAAACCCAACCAAACCCACCCAACAAAATCCAACTAAACCCAGCCAACAAAACCCAACCAAACCCACCCAACAAAACCCAACAAATCACAACCAAACCCACCCAACAAAACCCATTCAAATCCACCCAACAAAACTCAACCAAACCCACCCAACAAAACCCAACTAAACCAACCCAACAAATCACAAGAAAACCCACCCAACAAAACCCAACCAAACCCACCCAACAGAACCCAACAAATCCCAACCAAACCCACCCAACAAAACCCAACAAAACCCAACCAAGCCTACCAACAAAACCCAACCAAACCCACCCAACAAAACCCAACGAAACCCACCCAACAAAACCCAACCAAACCCACCCAACAAAACCCAACCAAACCCACCCAACAAAACCCAACAAAACCCAACCAAACCAACCCAACAAAACCCAACAAATCCCAACCAAACCCACCCAACAAAACCCAACCAAACCCACCCAACAAAACCCAACAAAACCCAACCAAACCCACCCAACAAAACCCAACCAAACCAACCCAACAAAACCCAACAAAACCCAACCAAACCCACCCAACAAAACCCAACAAAACCCAACCAAACCCACCCAACAAAACCCAACCAAACCCACCCAACAAAACCCAACAAATCCCAACCAAACCCACCCAACAAAACCCAACCAAACCCACCCAACAAAACCCAACAAATCCCAACCAAACCCACCCAACAAAACCCAACAAAACCCAACCAAAAACACCAAACAAAACCCAACACAACCCAACCAAACCCACCCAACAGAAATCCCAACCAAACCCACCCAACAAAACCCAACCAAACCCACCCAACAAAACCCAACAAAACCCAACCAAACCCACCCAACAAAACCCAACAAAACTCAACGAAACCCAGCCAACAAAATCCAACCAAACCCACCCAACAAAACCCAACAAAACCCAACCAAACCAACCCAACAAAACCCAACAATACCCAACCAAACCCACCCAACAAAACCCAACAAATCCCAACCAAACCCACCCAACAAAACCCAACAAATCCCAACCAAACCCACCCAACAAAACCCAACCAAACCAACCCAACAAAACCCAACCAAACCAACCCAACAAAACCCAACCAAACCCACCCAACAAAACCCAACAAAACCCAACCAAACCCACCCAACAAAACCCAACAAAACCCAACCAAACCCACCCAACAAAACCCAACAAAACCCAAACAAACCCACCCAACAAAACCAAACCAAACCCAACCAAACCCACCCAACAAAACCCAACAAAACCCAACCAAACCCACCCAACAAAACCCAACAAAACCCAACCAAACCCAACAAATCCCAACCAAACCCACCCAACAAAACCCAACCAAACCCACCCAACAAAACCCAACCAAACCCAACCAAACCTACCCAACAAAACCCAACCAAACCCACCCAACAAAACCCAACAAAACCCAACCAAACCCACCCAACAAAACCCAACCAAACCCACCCAACAAAACCCAACAAAACCCAACCAAACCCACCCAACAAAACCCAACAAATCCCAACCAAACCCACCCAACGAAACCCACCCAACCAAACCCACCCAACAAAACCCAACAAAACCCAACCAAACCCACCCAACAAAACCCAACAAAACCCAACAAAACCCAACAAAACCCAGCCAACAAAACCCAACCAAACCCACCCAACAAAACCCAACAAAACCCAACCAAACCCAACAAAACCCAACAAAACCCAACCAAACCCACCCAACAAAACCCAACCAAACCCACCCAACAAAACCCAACAAAACCCAACCAAACCCACCCAACAAAACCCAACCAAACCCACCCAACAAAACCCAACAAAACCCAACCAAACCCACCCAACAAAACCCAACAAAACCCAACCAAACCCACCCAACAAAACCCAACAAATCCCAACCAAACCCACCCAACAAAACCCAACAAATCCCAACCAAACCCACCCAACAAAACCCAACTAAACCAACCCAACAAAACCCAACCAAACCCACCCAACAAAACCCAACCAAACCCACCCAACAAAACCCAACCAAACCCACCCAACAAAACCCAACAAAACCCAACCAAACCCACCCAACAAAACCCAACAAAACCCAACCAAACCCACCCAACAAAACCCAACCAAACCCACCCAACAAAACCCAACCAAACCCACCCAACAAAACCCAACCAAACCCACCCAACAAAACCCAACAAAATCCAAAACAAACCCACCGAACAAAACCCAACCAAACCCACCCAACAAAACCCAACAAAACCCAACCAAACCCACCCAACAAAACCCAACAAATCCCAACCAAACCCACCCAACAAAACCCAACCAAACCCACCCAACAAAACCCAACCAAACCCACCCAACAAACCCAACAAAACCCAACCAAACCCACCCAACAAAACCCAACCAAACCCACCCAACAAAACCCAACCAAACCCAACCAAACCCACCCAACAAAACCCAACCAAACCCACCCAACAAAACCCAACCAAACCCAACCCAACAAAACCCAACAAAACCCAACCAAACCCACCCAACAAAACCCAACCAAACCCACCCAACAAAACCAAACAAAACCCAACCAAACCCACCCAACAAAACCCAACAAAACCCAACTAAACCAACCCAACAAAACCCAACCAAACCCACCCAACAAAACCCAACAAAACCCAACCAAACCCACCCAACAAAACCCAACAAATCCCAACCAAACCCACCCAACAAAACCCAACAAAACCCAACCAAACCCACCCAACAAAACCCAACCAAACCCACCCAACAAAACCCAACCAAACCCACCCAACAAAACCCAACAAAACCCAACCAAACCCACCCAACAAACCCAACAAAACCCAACCAAACCCACCCAACAAAACCCAACCAAACCCACCCAACAAAACCCCACGAAACCCAAAACACACAACCAAACCCACCGAACAAAACCCAACAAAACCCAACCAAACCCATCCAAAAAAAACCCCAACAAAACCCAACCAAACCCACCCAACAAAACCCAACAAATCCCAACCAAACCCACCCAACAAACCGAACAAACCCAACCAAACCCAACCAACAAAACCCAACCAAACCCACCCAACAAAACCCAACCAAACCCACCCAACAAAACCCAACAAATCCCAACCAAACCCAACAAATCCCAACCAAACCCACCCAACAAAACCCAACCAAACCCACCCAACAAACCCAACAAAACCCAACCAAACCCACCCAACAAAACCCAACAAATCCCAACCAAACCCACCCAACAAAACCCAACTAAACCAACCCAACAAAACCCAAACAAACCCAAAAAAACCCACCCAACAAACCCAACAAAACCCACCCAACAAACCCAACAAAACCCAACCAAACCCACCCAACAAAACCCAACCAAACCCACCCAACAAAACCCAACAAAACCCAACCAAACCCACCCAACAAAACCCAACAAATCCCAACCAAACCCACCCAACAAAACCCAACAAATCCCAACCAAACCCACCCAACAAAACCCAACTAAACCAACCCAACAAAACCCAACAAATCCCAACCAAACCCACCCAACAAAACCCAACAAAACCAACCCAACAAAACCCAACCAAACCCACCCAACAAAACCCAACAAAACCCAACGAAACCCAGCCAACAAAACCCAACCAAACCCACCCAACAAAACCCAACAAAACTCAACGAAACCCAACCAACAAAATCCAACCAAACCCACCCAACAAAACCCAACCAAACCCACCCAACAAACCCCGAGAATACCCAACCAAACCCACCCAACAAAACCCAACAAAACCCAACCAAACCCACCCAACAAAACCCAACAAAACCCAACCAAACCCACCCAACAAAACCCACCCAACAAAACCCAACAAAACCCAACCAAACCCACCCAACAAAACCCAACAAATCCCAACCAAACCCACCCAACAAAACCCAACCAAACCCACCCAACAAAACCCAACAAAACCCAACCAAACCCACCCAACAAAACCCAACCAAACCCACCCAACAAATCCCAACAAATCCAACCAAACCCACCCAACAAAACCCAACCAAACCCACCCAACAAAACCCAACCAAACCCACCCAACAAAACCCAACAAAACCCAACCAAACCCACCCAACAAAACCCAACCAAACCCACCCAACAAAACCCAACAAAACCCAACCAAACCCACCCAACAAAACCCAACAAAACCCAACCAAACCCACCCAACAAAACCCAACAAAACCCAACCAAACCCACCCAACAAAACCCAACAAATCCCAACCAAACCCACCCAACAAAACCCAACTAAACCAACCCAACAAAACCCAACCAAACCCACCCAACAAAACCCAACAAAACCCAACCAAACCCACCCAACAAAACCCAACAAATCACAACCAAACCCACCCAACAAAACCCAACAAAACCCAACCAAACCCACCCAACAAAACCCAACCAAACCCACCCAACAAAACCCAACAAAACCCAACCAAACCCACCCAACAAAACCCAACTAAACCCACCCAACAAAACCCAACCAAACCCACCCAACAAAACCCAACCAAACCCACCCAACAAAACCCAACCAAACCCACCCAACAAAACCCAACCAAACCCACCCAACAAAACCCAACAAAACCCAACCAAACCCACCCAACAAAACCCAACCAAACCAACCCAACAAAACCCAACAATACCCAACCAAACCCACCCAACAAAACCCAACAAATCCCAACCAAACCCACCCAACAAAACCCAACAAATCCCAACCAAACCCACCCAACAAAACCCAACTAAACCAACCCAACAAAACCCAACCAAACCCACCCAACAAAACCCAACAAAACCCAACCAAACCCACCCAACAAAACCCAACAAATCCCAACCAAACCCACCCAACAAAACCCAACCAAACCCACCCAACAAAACCCAACAAACCCAACCAAACCCACCCAACAAAACCCAACCAAACCCACCCAACAAAACCCAACAAATCCCAACCAAACCCACCCAACAAAACCCAACCAAACCCACCCAACAAAACCCAACCAAACCCACCCAACAAAACCCAACCAAACCCACCCAACAAAACCCAACCAAACCCACCCAACAAAACCCAACAAAACCCAACCAAACCCACCCAACAAAACCCAACAAAACCCAACCAAACCCACCCAACAAAACCCAACCAAACCCACCCAACAAAACCCAACAAAACCCAACCAAACCCACCCAACAAAACCCAACCAAACCCACCCAACAAAACCCAACCAAACCCACCCAACAAAACCCAACCAAACCCACCCAACAAAACCCAACCAAACCCACCCAACAAAACCCAACTAAACCAACCCAACAAAACCCAACCAAACCCACCCAACAAAACCCAACCAAACCCACCCAACAAAACCCAACCAAACCCACCCAACAAAACCCAACAAAACCCAACCAAACCCACCCAACAAAACCCAACCAAACCCACCCAACAAAACCCAACCAAACCCACCCAACAAAACCCAACAAAACCCAACCAAACCCACCCAACAAAACCCAACCAAACCCACCCAACAAAACCCAACAAAACCCAACCAAACCCACCCAACAAAACCCAACAAAACCCAACCAAACCCACCCAACAAAACCCAACAAATCCCAACCAAACCCACCCAACAAAACCCAACTAAACCAACCCAACAAAACCCAACAAAACCCAACCAAACCCACCCAACAAAACCCAACCAAACCCACCCAACAAACCCAACAAACCTCAACCAAACCCACCCAACAAAACCCAACAAAACCCAACCAAACCCACCCAACAAAACCCAACCAAACCCACCCAACAAAACCCAACAAAACCCAACCAAACCCACCCAACAAAACCCAACCAAACCCACCCAACAAAACCCAACCAAACCCACCCAACAAAACCCAACAAAACCCAACCAAACCCACCCAACAAAACCCAACAAAACCCAACCAAACCCACCCAACAAAACCCAACAAAACCCAACCAAACCAAAACAAACCCACCCAACAAACCCAACAAAACCCAACCAAACCCACCCAAAACTACCCAACAAAACCCAACCAAACTCACCCAACAAATCCCAAACAAACCCAACGAAACCGACCCAACAAACCTCAACCAAACCCACCCAACAAAACCCAACCAAACCCACCCAACAAAACCCAACAAACCCAACCAAACCCACCCAACAAAACCCAACCAAACCCACCCAACAAAACCCAACAAAACCCAACCAAACCCACCCAACAAAACCCAACAAATCCCAACCAAACCCACCCAACAAAACCCAACCAAACCCACCCAACAAAACCCAACAAAACCCAACCAAACCCACCCAACAAAACCCAACTAAAACAACCCAACAAAACCCAACAAAACCCAACAAAACCCAACCAAACCCACCCAACAAAACCCAACAAATCCCAACCAAACCCACCCAACAAAACCCAACTAAACCAACCCAACAAAACCCAACCAAACCCACCCAACAAAACCCAACAAAACCCAACAAAACCCAACCAAACCCACCCAACAAAACCCAACCAAACCCACCCAACAAAACCCAACAAAACCCAACCAAACCCACCCAACAAAACCCAACCAAACCCACCCAACAAAACCCAACAAAACCCAACCAAACCCACCCAACAAAACCCAACAAATCCCAACCAAACCCACCCAACAAAACCCAACCAAACCCACCCAACAAAACCCAACAAAACCCAACCAAACCCACCCAACAAAACCCAACCAAACCCACCCAACAAAACCCAACAAACCCAACCAAACCCACCCAACAAAACCCAACAAACCCAACCAAACCCACCCAACAAAACCCACCAAAACCCAACCAAACCCACCCAACAAAACCCAACTAAACCCACCCAACAAAACCCAACCAAACCCACCCAACAAAACCCAACAAAACCCAACCAAACCCACCCAACAAAACCCAACAAATCCCAACCAAACCCACCCAACAAAACCCAACCAAACCCACCCAACAAAACCCAACAAACCCAACCAAACCCACCCAACAAAACCCAACCAAACCCACCCAACAAAACCCAACAAAACCCAACCAAACCCACCCAACAAAACCCAACCAAACCCAGCCAAGAAAACCCAACCAAACCCACCCAACAAAACCCAACGAAACCCACCCAACAAATCCCAACCAAACCCACCCAACAAAACCCAACTAAACCAACCCAACAAAACCCAACCAAACCCACCCAACAAAACCCAACCAAACCCACCCAACAAAACCCAACCAAACCCACCCAACAAAACCCAACAAAACCCAACCAAACCCACCCAACAAAACCCAACCAAACCCACCCAACAAAACCCAACCAAACCCACCCAACAAAACCCAACAAAACCCAACCAAACCCACCCAACAAAACCCAACCAAACCCACCCAACAAAACCCAACCAAACCCACCCAACAAAACCCAACAAAACCCAACCAAACCCACCCAACAAAACCCAACAAATCCCAACCAAACCCACCCAACAAAACCCAACAAATCCCAACCAAACCCACCCAACAAAACCCAACCAAACCCACCCAACAAAACCCAACCAAACCCACCCAACAAAACCCAACAAATCCCAACCAAACCCACCCAACAAAACCCAACAAAACCCAACCAAACCCACCCAACAAAACCCAACAAAACCCAACCAAACCCACCCAACAAAACCCAACAAATCCCAACCAAACCCACCCAACAAAACCCAACTAAACCAACCCAACAAAACCCAACCAAACCCACCCAACAAAACCCAACAAAACCCAACCAAACCCACCCAACAAAACCCAACAAATCCCAACCAAACCCACCCAACAAAACCCAACCAAACCCACCCAACAAAACCCAACAAACCCAACCAAACCCACCCAACAAAACCCAACCAAACCCACCCAACAAAACCCAACCAAACCCACCCAACAAAACCCAACAAAACCCAACCAAACCCACCCAACAAAACCCAACAAAACCCAACCAAACCCACCCAACAAAACCCAACAAATCCCAACCAAACCCACCCAACAAAACCCAACTAAACCAACCCAACAAAACCCAACCAAACCCACCCAACAAAACCCAACCAAACCCACCCAACAAAACCCAACCAAACCCACCCAACAAAACCCAACAAATCCCAACCAAACCCACCCAACAAAACCCAACCAAACCAACCCAACAAAACCCAACCAAACCCACCCAACAAAACCCAACAAACCCAACCAAACCCACCCAACAAAACCCAACCAAACCCACCCAACAAAACCCAACAAAACCCAACCAAACCCACCCAACAAAACCCAACCAAACCCACCCAACAAAACCCAACCAAACCCACCCAACAAAACCCAACAAAACCCAACCAAACCCACCCAACAAAACCCAACAAAACCCAACCAAACCCACCCAACAAAACCCAACAAATCCCAACCAAACCCACCCAACAAAACCCAACTAAACCAACCCAACAAAACCCAACCAAACCCACCCAACAAAACCCAACCAAACCCACCCAACAAACCCAACCAAACCCACCCAACAAAACCCAACAAATCCCAACCAAACCCACCCAACAAAACCCAACCAAACCCACCCAACAAAACCCAACAAAACCCAACCAAACCCACCCAACAAAACCCAACAAAACCCAACCAAACCCACCCAACAAAACCAAAGAATACCCAACCAAACCCACCCAACAAAACCCAACAAATCCCAACCAAACCCACCCAACAAAACCCAACAAATCCCAACCAAACCCACCCAACAAAACCCAACTCTACCAACCCAACAAAACCCAACCAAACCCACCCAACAAAACCCAACAAAACCCAACCAAACCCACCCAACAAAACCCACCAAATCCCAACCAAACCAACCCAACAAAACCCAACCAAACCCACCCAACAAAACCCAACAAAACCCAACCAAACCCAGCCAACAAAACCCAACCAAACCCACCCAACAAAACCCAACCAAACCCACCCAACAAAACCCAACAAAACCCAACCAAACCCACCCAACAAAACCCAACCAAACCCAACCAAACAAAACCCAACAAAACCCAACAAATCCCAACCAAACCCACCCAACAAAACCCAACTAAACCAACCCAACAAAACCCAACCAAACCCACCCAACAAAACCCAACCAAACCCACCCAACAAAACCCAACCAAACCCACCCAACAAAACCCAACAAATCCCAACCAAACCCACCCAACAAAACCCAACTAAACCAACCCAACAAAACCCAACCAAACCCACCCAACAAAACCCAACAAAACCCAACCAAACCCACCCAACAAAACCCAACCAAACCCACCCAACAAAACCCAACAAAACCCAACCAAACCCACCCAACAAAACCCAACCAAACCCACCCAACAAAACCCAACCAAACCCACCCAACAAAACCCAACAAAACCCAACCAAACCCACCCAACAAAACCCAACAAAACCCAACCAAACCCACCCAACAAAACCCAACAAATCCCAACCAAACCCACCCAACAAAACCCAACTAAACCAACCCAACAAAACCCAACCAAACCCACCCAACAAAACCCAACCAAACCCACCCAACAAAACCCAACCAAACCCACCCAACAAAACCCAACTAAACCAACCCAACAAAACCCAACCAAACCCACCCAACAAAACCCAACAAAACCCAACAAAACCCAACCAAACCCACCCAACAAAACCCAACAAAACCCAACCAAACCCACCCAACAAAACCCAACAAAACCCAACCAAACCCACCCAACAAAACCCAACAAAACCCAACCAAACCCACCCAACAAAACCCAACAAATCCCAACCAAACCCACCCAACAAAACCCAACTAAACCAACCCAACAAAACCCAACCAAACCCACCCAACAAAACCCAACAAATCCCAACCAAACCCACCCAACAAAACCCAACTAAACCAACCCAACAAAACCCAACCAAACCCACCCAACAAAACCCAACTAAACCAACCCAACAAAACCCAACCAAACCCACCCAACAAAACCCAACAAAACCCAACCAAACCCACCCAACAAAACCCAACCAAACCCACCCAACAAAACCCAACCAAACCCACCCAACAAACCCAACCAAACCCACCCAACAAAACCCAACTAAACCAACCCAACAAAACCCAACCAAACCCACCCAACAAAACCCAACAAATCCCAACCAAACCCACCCAACAAAACCCAACAAATCCCAACCAAACCCACCCAACAAAACCCAACAAATCCCAACCAAACCCACCCAACAAAACCCAACTAAACCAACCCAACAAAACCCAACCAAACCCACCCAACAAAACCCAACAAACCCAACCAAACCCACCCAACAAAACCCAACCAAACACACCCAACAAAACCCAACAAACCCAACCAAACCCACCCAACAAAACCCAACCAAACCCACCCAACAAAACCCAACAAAACCCAACCAAACCCACCCAACAAAACCCAACCAAACCCACCCAACAAAACCCAACCAAACCCACCCAACAAAACCCAACAAAACCCAACCAAACCCACCCAACAAAACCCAACAAATCCCAACCAAACCCACCCAACAAAACCCAACTAAACCAACCCAACAAAACCCAACCAAACCCACCCAACAAAACCCAACCAAACCCACCCAACAAACCCCGAGAATACCCAACCAAACCCACCCAACAAAACCCAACAAATAACAACCAAACCCACCGAACAAAACCCAACAAAACCCAACCAAACCCACCCAACAAAACCCAACAAAACCCAACCAAACCCACCCAACAAAACCCAACAATACCCAACCAAACCCACCCAACAAAACCCAACAAATCCCAACCAAACCCACCCAACAAAACCCAACTAAACCAACCCAACAAAACCCAACAAAACCCAACCAAACCCACCCAACAAAACCCAACCAAACCCACCCAACAAAACCCATTTAAACCAACCAAACCCACCCAACAAAACCCAACAAATCCCAACCAAACCCACCCAACAAAACCCAACCAAACCCACCCAACAAAACCCAACAAAACCCAACCAAACCCACCCAACAAAACCCAACCAAACCCACCCAACAAAACCCAACCAAACCCACCCAACAAAACCCAACAAACCCAACCAAACCCACCCAACAAAACCCAACCAAACCCACCCAACAAAACCCAACAAATCCCAACCAAACCCACCCAACAAAACCCAACAAAACCCAACCAAACCCACCCAACAAAACCCAACAAATCCCAACCAAACCCACCCAACAAAACCCAACTAAACCAACCCAACAAAACCCAACAAAACCCAACCAAACCCACCCAACAAAACCCAACCAAACCCACCCAACAAAACCCAACAAAACCCAACCAAACCCACCCAACAAAACCCAACAAAACCCAACCAAACCCACCCAACAAAACCCAACCAAACCCACCCAACAAAACCCAACAAAACCCAACCAAACCCACCCAACAAAACCCAACCAAACCCACCCAACAAAACCCAACCAAACCCACCCAACAAAACCCAACAAAACCCAACCAAACCCACCCAACAAAACCCAACAAATCCCAACCAAACCCACCCAACAAAACCCAACGAAACCCAACCAAACCCACCCAACAAAACCCACCCAACAAAACCCAACAAAACCCAACCAAACCCACCCAACAAAACCCAACAAATCCCAACCAAACCCACCCAACAAAACCCAACCAAACCCACCCAACAAAACCCAACAAAACCCAACCAAACCCACCCAACAAAACCCAACCAAACCCACCCAACAAAACCCAACAAATCCCAACCAAACCCACCCAACAAAACCCAACCAAACCCACCCAACAAAACCCAACAAAACCCAACCAAACCCACCCAACAAAACCCAACAAAACCCAACCAAACCCACCCAACAAAACCCAACCAAACCCACCCAACAAACCCAACAAACCTCAACCAAACCCACCCAACAAAACCCAACAAACCCAACCAAACCCACCCAACAAAACCCAACAAATCCCAACCAAACCCACCCAACAAAACCCAACAAATCCCAACCAAACCCACCCAACAAAACCCAACTAAACCAACCCAACAAAACCCAACCAAACCCACATAACAAATCCCAACAAACCCAACAAAACCCAACCAAACCCACCCAACAAAACCCAACCAAACCCACCCAACAAAACCCAACAAAACCCAACCAAACCCACCCAACAAAACCCAACCAAACCCACCCAACAAAACCCAACAAAACCCAACCAAACCCACCCAACAAAACCCAACCAAACCCACCCAACAAAACCCAACCAAACCCACCCAACAAAACCCAACAAAACCCAACCAAACCCACCCAACAAAACCCAACAAAACCCAACCAAACCCACCCAACAAAACCCAACAAAACCCAACCAAACCCACCCAACAAAACCCAACAAATCCCAACCAAACCCACCCAACAAAACCCAACAAATCCCAACCAAACCCACCCAACAAAACCCAACAAAACCCAACAAAACCCAACCAAACCCACCCAACAAAACCCAACAAAGCCCAACCAAACCCACCCAACAAAACCCAACAAATCCCAACCAAACCAACCCAACAAAACCCAACCAAACCCACCCAACAAAACCCAACAAAACCCAACCAAACCCAGCCAACAAAACCCAACCAAACCCACCCAACAAAACCCAACGAAACCCACCCAACAAATCCCAACAAAACCCAACCAAACCCACCCACCAAAACCCAACAAATCACAACCAAACCCACCCAACAAAACCCAACAAAACCCAACCAAACCCACCCAACAAAACCCAACCAAACCCACCCAACAAAACCCAACAAAACCCAACCAAACCCACCCAACAAAACCCAACCAAACCCACCCAACAAAACCCAACAAACCCAACCAAACCCACCCAACAAAACCCAACAAAACCCAACCAAACCCACCCAACAAAACCCAACCAAACCCACCCAACAAAACCCAACCAAACCCACCCAACAAAACCCAACAAAACCCAACCAAACCCACCCAACAAAACCCAACCAAACCCACCCAACAAAACCCAACAAAACCCAACCAAACCCACCCAACAAAACCCAACAAATCCCAACCAAACCCACCCAACAAATCCCAACAAACCCAACCAAACCCACCCACAAAAACCCAACAAAACCCAACCAAACCCACCCAACAAAACCCAACCAAACCAACCAACAAAACCCAACAAAACTTACGCAACAAAACCCAACGAAACCCACCCAACAAAGCCCCAAAAAGCCCAACTAAACCCACCCAACAAAACCCAACCAAACCCACCCAACAAAACCCAACAAAACCCAACCAAACCCACCCAACAAAACCCAACCAAACCCACCCAACAAAACCCAACTAAACCCAACCAACAAAACCCAACCAAACCCACCCAACAAAACCCAACCAAACCCACCCAACAAAACCCAACAAAACACAACCAGACCCACCCAACAAAACCCAACCAAACCCACCCAACAAAACCCAACAAAACCCAACCAAACCCACCCAACAAAACCCAACAAATCCAACCAAACCCACCCAACAAAACCCAACCAAACCCACCCAACAAAACTTAACAAAACCCAACCAAACCCACCCAACAAAACCCAACAAAACCCAACCAAACCCACCCAACAAAACCCAACAAAACCCAACCCAACAAAACCCAACCAAACCCACCCAACAAAACCCAACAAAACCCAACAAAACCCAACCAAACCCACCCAACAAAACCCAACAAATCCCAACCAAACCCACCCAACAAAACCCAACCAAACCCACCCAACAAAACCCAACAAATCCCAACCAAACCAACCCAACAAAACCCAACTAAACCAACCCAACGAAACCCAGCCAACAAAACCCAACCAAACCCACCCAACAAAACCCAACCAAACCCACCCAACAAAACCCAACAAATCCCAACCAAACCCACCCAACAAAACCCAACAAAACCCAACCAAACCCACCCAACAAAACCCCCCGAAAAACCCAACCAAACCCACCCAACAAAACCCAACAAAACCCAACCAAACCCACCCAACAAAACCCAACCAAACCCACCCACCAAAACCCAACCAAAAGCACCCAACAAAACCCAACAAACCCACCCAACAAACCCACCCAACAAAACCCAACAAAACCCAACCAAACCCACCCAACAAAACCCAACAAATCCCAACCAAACCCACCCAACAAAACCCAACAAAACCCAACAAAACCCAACCAAACCCACCCAACAAAACCCAACTAAACCAACCCAACAAAACCCAACGAAACCCAACAAAACCCAACCAAACCCACCCAACAAAACCCAACAAATCCCAACCAAACCCACCCAACAAAACCCAACTAAACCAACCCAACAAAACCCAACCAAACCCACCCAACAAAACCCAACCAAACCCACCCAACAAACCCAACCAAACCCACCCAACAAAACCCAACAAATCCCAACCAAACCCACCCAACAAAACCCAACAAAACCCAACCAAACCCACCCAACAAAACCCAACAAAACCCAACCAAACCCACCCAACAAAACCCAACAAATCCCAACCAAACCCACCCAACAAAACCCAACTAAACCAACCCAACAAAACCCAACCAAACCCACCCAACAAAACCCAACAAATCCCAACCAAACCCACCCAACAAAACCCAACTAAACCAACCCAACAAAACCCAACCAAACCCACCCAACAAAACCCAACTAAACCAACCCAACAAAACCCAACCAAACCCACCCAACAAAACCCAACAAAACCCAACCAAACCCACCCAACAAAACCCAACCAAACCCACCCAACAAAACCCAACCAAACCCACCCAACAAATCCCAACCAAACCCACCCAACAAAACCCAACTAAACCAACCCAACAAAACCCAACCAAACCCACCCAACAAAACCCAACAAATCCCAACCAAACCCACCCAACAAAACCCAACAAATCCCAACCAAACCCACCCAACAAAACCCAACAAATCCCAACCAAACCCACCCAACAAAACCCAACTAAACCAACCCAACAAAACCCAACCAAACCCACCCAACAAAACCCAACAAAACCCAACCAAACCCACCCAACAAAACCCAACCAAACCCACCCAACAAAACCCAACAAAACCCAACCAAACCCACCCAACAAAACCCAACCAAACCCACCCAACAAAACCCAACAAAACCCAACCAAACCCACCCAACAAAACCCAACCAAACCCACCCAACAAAACCCAACCAAACCCACCCAACAAAACCCAACAAAACCCAACCAAACCCACCCAACAAAACCCAACAAATCCCAACCAAACCCACCCAACAAAACCCAACTAAACCAACCCAACAAAACCCAACCAAACCCACCCAACAAAACCCAACCAAACCCACCCAACAAATCCCAACAAAACCCAACCAAACCCACCCAACAAAACCCAACAAATAACAACCAAACCCACCCAACAAAACCCAACAAAACCCAACCAAACCCACCCAACAAAACCCAACAAAACCCAACCAAACCCACCCAACAAAACCCAACAAAACCCAACCAAACCCACCCAACAAAACCCAACAAATCCCAACCAAACCCACCCAACAAAACCCAACTAAACCAACCCAACAAAACCCAACAAAACCCAACGAAACCCAGCCAACAAAACCCAACCAAACCCACCCAACAAAACCCAACAAAACCCAACCAAACCCACCCAACAAAACCCAACAAATCCCAACCAAACCCACCCAACAAAACCCAACCAAACCCACCCAACAAAACCCAACCAAACCCACCCAACAAAACCCAACAAAACCCAACCAAACCCACCCAACAAAACCCAACAAAATCCAACCAAACCCACCCAACAAAACCCAACAAATCCCAACCAAACCCACCCAACAAAACCCAACCAAACCCACCCAACAAAACCCAACCAAACCCACCCAACAAAACCCAACAAATCCCAACCAAACCCACCCAACAAAACCCAACAAATCCCAACCAAACCCACCCAACAAAACCCAACTAAACCAACCCAACAAAACCCAACAAAACCCAACCAAACCCACCCAACAAAACCCAACCAAACCCACCCAACAAAACCCAACTAAACCAACCCAACAAAACCCAACAAAACCCAACCAAACCCACCCAACAAAACCCAACAAATCCCAACCAAACCCACCCAACAAAACCCAACTAAACCAACCCAACAAAACCCAACCAAACCCACCCAACAAAACCCAACCAAACCCACCCAACAAACCCCGAGAATACCCAACCAAACCCACCCAAGAAAACCAAACAAATAACAACCAAACCCACCGAACAAAACCCAACAAAACCCAACCAAACCCACCCAACAAAACCCAACAAAACCCAACCAAACCCACCCAACAAAACCCAACAAAACCCAACCAAACCCACCCAACAAAACCCAACAAATCCCAACCAAACCCACCCAACAAAACCCAACAAATCCCAACCAAACCCACCCAACAAAACCCAACAAATCCCAACCAAACCCACCCAACAAAACCCAACTAAACCAACCCAACAAAACCCAACCAAACCCACCCAACAAAACCCAACCAAACCCACCCAACAAAACCCAACAAAACCCAACCAAACCCACCCAACAAAACCCAACAAAACCCAACCAAACCCACCCAACAAAACCCAACAAAACCCAACCAAACCCACCCAACAAAACCCAACGAAACCCAACCAACAAAACCCAACAAAACCCAACAAAACCCAACCAAACCCACCCAACAAAACCCAACCAAACCAAACCCAACAAAACCCAACCAAACCCACCCAACAAAACCCAACCAAACCCACCCAACAAAACCCAACAAAACCCAACCAAACCCACCCAACAAAACCCAACCAAACCCACCCAACAAAACCCAACAAAACCCAACCAAACCCACCCAACAAAACCCAACCAAACCCACCCAACAAAACCCAACTAAACCCACCCAACAAAACCCAACGAAACCCAACCAACAAAACCCAACCAAACCCACCCAACAAAACCCCAAAAAACCCAACCAAACCCACCCAACAAAACCCAACAAAACCCAACCAAACCCACCCAACAAAACCCAACCAAACCCACCCAACAAAACCCAACAAAACCCAACCAAACCCACCCAACAAAACCCAACAAAACCCAACCAAACCCACCCAACAAAACCCAACCAAACCCAACCAACAAAACCCAACAAAACTCAACAAAACTCAACGAAACCCAGCCAACAAAATCCAACCAAACCCACCCAACGAAACCCAACCAAACCCACCCAACAAAACCCAACAAAACCCAACCAAACCCACCCAACAAAACCCAAAAAATCCCAACCAAACCCACCCAACAAAACCCAACAAATCCCAACCAAACCCACCCAACAAAACCCAACAAATCCCAACCAAACCCACCCAACAAAACCCAACAAAACCCAACCAAACCCACCCAACAAAACCCAACAAACACAACCAAACTCATCCAAACAAAACCCAACAAAACCCAACCAAACCCAAACAACAAAACCCAACCAAACCCACCCAACAAAACCCAACCAAACACACCCACCAAAACCCAACAAACCCCACCAAACCCACCCAACAAAACCCAACAAATCTCAACCAAACCCACCCAACAAAACCCAACCAAACCCACCCAACAAAACCCAACAAAACCCAACCAAACCCACCCAACAAAACCCAACCAAACCCACCCAACAAAACCCAACAAATCCCAACCAAACCCACCCAACAAAACCCAACCAAACCCAACCCAACGAAACCCAACCCAACAAAACCCAACAACAAACCCAACCAAACCCACTAAACAAATCCCAACAATCCCAACCAATCCCACCCAACAAAACCTAGCAAATCACAACCAGCCCCACCCATCAAAACCCAACAAACCCAACCAACAAAACCCACCAAACCCAACAAACCCCAACAAAACCCACCCAACAAAACCCAACAAAACCCAACAAAACCCAACCAAACCCACCCAACAAAACCCAACAAATCCCAACCAAACCCACCCAACAAAACCCAACTAAACCAACCCAACAAAACCCAACCAAACCCACCCAACAAAACCCAACAAATCCCAACCAAACCCACCCAACAAAACCCAACAAATCCCAACCAAACCCACCCAACAAAACCCAACAAAACCCAACCAAACCCACCCAACAAAACCCAACAAAACCCAACCAAACCCACCCAACAAAACCCAACAAATCCCAACCAAACCCACCCAACAAAACCCAACAAACCCAACCAAACCCACCCAACAAAACCCAACAAAACCCAACAAATCCCAACCAAACCCACCCAACAAAACCCAACCAAACCCACCCAACAAAACCCAACCAAACCCACCCAACAAAACCCAACAAAACCCAACCAAACCCACCCAACAAAACCCAACAAAACCCAACCAAACCCACCCAACAAAACCCAACCAAACCCACCCAACAAAACCCAACAAAACCCAACCAAACCCACACAACAAAACCCAACCAAACCCACCCAACAAAACCCAACAAAACCCAACCAAACCCACCCAACAATACCCAACAAAACCCAACCAAACCCAACGGAACCTACCCAACAAAACCCAACAAAACCCAAAGAAACCCACCCAACAAACCCAAGAAATCCCAACCAAACCCACCCAACAAAACCCAACAAATCCCAACCAAACCCACCCAACAAAACCCAACGAAACCCACCCAACAAACCCAACAAAACCCAACCAAACCCACCCAACAAAACCCAACAAATCCCAACCAAACCCACCCAACAAAACCCAACAAATCCCAACCAAACCCACCCAACAAAACCCAACAAATCCCAACCAAACCCACCCAACAAAACCCAACAAAACCCAACCAAACCCACCCAACAAAACCCAACAAAACCCAACCAAACCCACCCAACAAAACCCAACAAAACCCAACCAAACCCACCCAACAAAACCCAACAAATCCCAACCAAACCCACCCAACAAAACCCAACTAAACCAACCCAACAAAACCCAACCAAACCCACCCAACAAAACCCAACCAAACCCACCCAACAAAACCCAACAAAACCCAACCAAACCCACCCAACAAAACCCAAGAATACCCAACCAAACCCACCCAACAAAACCCAACAAAAAACAACCAAACCCACCCAACAAAACCCAACAAAACCCAACCAAACCCACCCAACAAAACCCAACAAAACCCAACCAAACCCACCCAACAAAACCCAACAAATCCCAACCAAACCCACCCAACAAAACCCAACAAATCCCAACCAAACCCACCCAACAAAACCCAACAAATCCCAACCAAACCCACCCAACAAAACCCAACCAAACCCACCCAACAAAACCCAACAAAACCCAACCAAACCCACCCAACAAAACCCAACCAAACCCACCCAACAAAACCCAACAAAACCCAACCAAACCCACCCAACAAAACCCAACAAATCCCAACCAAACCCACCCAACAAAACCCAACTAACCCAACCCAACAAAACCCAACTAACCCAACCCAACAAAACCCAACCAAACCCACCCAACAAAACCCAACAAAACCCAACCAAACCCACCCAACAAAACCCAACAAAACCCAACCAAACCCACCCAACAAAACCCAACAAAACCCAACCAAACCCACCCAACAAAACCCAACCAAACCCACCCAACAAAACCCAACTAAACCAACCCAACAAAACCCAACCAAACCCACCCAACAAAACCCAACCAAACCCACCCAACAAAACCCAACCAAACCCACCCAACAAAACCCAACCAAACCCACCCAACAAACCCAACAAAACCCAACCAAACCCACCCAACAAAAGCCAACAAAACCCAACCAAACCCACCCAACAAAACCCAACAAAACCCAACCAAACCCACCCAACAAAACCCAACAAAACCCAACCAAACCCACCCAACAAAACCCAACAATACCCAACCAAACCCACCCAACAAAACCCAACAAATCCCAACCAAACCCACCCAACAAAACCCAACAAAACCCAACCAAACCCACCCAACAAAACCCAACAAAACCCAACCAAACCCACCCAACAAAACCCAACAAAACCCAACCAAACCCACCCAACAAAACCCAACCAAACCCACCCAACAAAACCCAACAAAACCCAACCAAACCCACCCAACAAAACCCAACCAAACCCACCCAACAAAACCCAACAAAACCCAACCAAACCCACCCAACAAAACCCAACAAAACCCAACCAAACCCACCCAACAAAACCCAACCAAACCCACCCAACAAAACCCAACAAAACCCAACCAAACCCACCCAACAAAACCCAACAAAACCCAACCAAACCCACCCAACAAAACCCAACCAAACCCACCCAACAAAACCCAACAAAACCCAACCAAACCCACCCAACAAAACCCAACCAAACCCACCCAACAAAACCCAACAAACCCAACCAAACCCACCCAACAAAACCCAACAAAACCCAACCAAACCCACCCAACAAAACCCAACAAAACCCAACCAAACCCACCCAACAAAACCCAACAAAACCCAACCAAACCCACCCAACAAAACCCAACAAATCCCAACCAAACCCACCCAACAAAACCCAACAAAACCCAACAAAACCCAACAAAACCCAACCAAACCCACCCAACAAAACCCAACGAAACCCAACCAAACCCACCCAACAAAACCCAACCAAACCCACCCAACAAAACCCAACAAAACCCAACCAAACCCACCCAACAAAACCCAACAAAACCCAACCAAACCCACCCAACAAAACCCAACAAATCCCAACCAAACCCACCCAACAAAACCCAACCAAACCCACCCAACAAAACCCAACAAATCCCAACCAAACCCACCCAACAAAACCCAACTAAACCAACCCAACAAAACCCAACCAAACCCACCCAACAAAACCCAACAAATCCCAACCAAACCCACCCAACAAAACCCAACAAATCCCAACCAAACCCACCCAACAAAACCCAACAAAACCCAACCAAACCCACCCAACAAAACCCAACAAAACCCAACCAAACCCACCCAACAAAACCCAACAAATCCCAACCAAACCCACCCAACAAAACCCAACAAAACCCAACCAAACCCACCCAACAAAACCCAACAAAACCCAACAAATCCCAACCAAACCCACCCAACAAAACCCAACCAAACCCACCCAACAAAACCCAACCAAACCCACCCAACAAAACCCAACAAATCCCAACCAAACCCACCCAACAAAACCCAACAAATCCCAACCAAACCCACCCAACAAAACCCAACTAAACCAACCCAACAAAACCCAACAAAACCCAACGAAACCCAGCCAACAAAACCCAACCAAACCCACCCAACAAAACCCAACAAAACCCAACCAAACCCACCCAACAAAACCCAACAAATCCCAACCAAACCCACCCAACAAAACCCAACCAAACCCACCCAACAAACCCCGAGAATACCCAACCAAACCCACCCAAGAAAACCAAACAAATAACAACCAAACCCACCCAACAAAACCCAACAAAACCCAACCAAACCCACCCAACAAAACCCAACAAAACCCAACCAAACCCACCCAACAAAACCCAACAAATCCCAACCAAACCCACCCAACAAAACCCAACAAATCCCAACCAAACCCACCCAACAAAACCCAACAAATCCCAACCAAACCCACCCAACAAAACCCAACCAAACCCACCCAACAAAACCCAACCAAACCCACCCAACAAAACCCAACAAATCCCAACCAAACCCACCCAACAAAACCCAACAAATCCCAACCAAACCCACCCAACAAAACCCAACTAAACCAACCCAACAAAACCCAACAAAACCCAACGAAACCCAGCCAACAAAACCCAACCAAACCCACCCAACAAAACCCAACCAAACCCACCCAACAAAACCCAACAAATCCCAACCAAACCCACCCAACAAAACCCAACCAAACCCACCCAACAAACCCCGAGAATACCCAACCAAACCCACCCAACAAAACCCAACAAATAACAACCAAACCCACCCAACAAAACCCAACAAAACCCAACCAAACCCACCCAACAAAACCCAACAAAACCCAACCAAACCCACCCAACAAAACCCAACAAATCCCAACCAAACCCACCCAACAAAACCCAACAAATCCCAACCAAACCCACCCAACAAAACCCAACAAATCCCAACCAAACCCACCCAACAAAACCCAACAAAACCCAACCAAACCCACCCAACAAAACCCAACAAATCCCAACCAAACCCACCCAACAAAACCCAACAAAACCCAACCAAACCCACCCAACAAAACCCAACAAATCCCAACCAAACCCACCCAACAAAACCCAACTAAACCAACCCAACAAAACCCAACGAAACCCAGCCAACAAAACCCAACCAAACCCACCCAACAAAACCCAACAAAACCCAACCAAACCCACCCAACAAAACCCAACCAAACCCACCCAAAAAAACCCAACCAAACCCACCCAACAAAACCCAACAAAACCCAACCAAACCCACCCAACAAAACCCAACAAAACCCAACCAAACCCACCCAACAAAACCCAACAAATCCCAACCAAACCCACCCAACAAAACCCAACAAATCCCAACCAAACCCACCCAACAAAACCCAACAAATCCCAACCAAACCCACCCAACAAAACCCAACCAAACCCACCCAACAAAACCCAACAAAACCCAACCAAACCCACCCAACAAAACCCAACCAAACCCACCCAACAAAACCCAACAAAACCCAACCAAACCCACCCAACAAAACCCAACAAATCCCAACCAAACCCACCCAACAAAACCCAACTAAACCAACCCAACAAAACCCAACCAAACCCACCCAACAAAACCCAACCAAACCCACCCAACAAAACCCAACAAAACCCAACCAAACCCACCCAACAAAACCCAACAAATCCCAACCAAACCCACCCAACAAAACCCAACAAAACCCAACCAAACCCACCCAACAAAACCCAACCAAACCCACCCAACAAAACCCAACTAAACCAACCCAACAAAACCCAACCAAACCCACCCAACAAAACCCAACCAAACCCACCCAACAAAACCCAACCAAACCCACCCAACAAAACCCAACCAAACCCACCCAACAAAACCCAACAATACCCAACCAAACCCACCCAACAAAACCCAACAAATAACAACCAAACCCACCCAACAAAACCCAACAAAACCCAACCAAACCCACCCAACAAAACCCAACCAAACCCACCCAACAAAACCCAAGAATACCCAACCAAACCCACCCAACAAAACCCAACAAATCCCAACCAAACCCACCCAACAAAACCCAACAAAACCCAACCAAACCCACCCAACAAAACCCAACAAATCCCAACCAAACCCACCCAACAAAACCCAACAAAACCCAACCAAACCCACCCAACAAAACCCAACAAACCCAACCAAACCCACCCAACAAAACCCAACAAATCCCAACCAAACCCACCCAACAAAACCCAACAAATCCCAACCAAACCCACCCAACAAAACCCAACAAATCCCAACCAAACCCACCCAACAAAACCCAACAAAACCCAACCAAACCCACCCAACAAAACCCAACAAATCCCAACCAAACCCACCCAACAAAACCCAACAAAACCCAACCAAACCCACCCAACAAAACCCAACAAATCCCAACCAAACCCACCCAACAAAACCCAACTAAACCAACCCAACAAAACCCAACCAAACCCACCCAACAAAACCCAACCAAACCCACCCAACAAACCCCGAGAATACCCAACCAAACCCACCCAAGAAAACCAAACAAATAACAACCAAACCCACCGAACAAAACCCAACAAAACCCAACCAAACCCACCCAACAAAACCCAACAAAACCCAACCAAACCCACCCAACAAAACCCAACAAATCCCAACCAAACCCACCCAACAAAACCCAACAAATCCCAACCAAACCCACCCAACAAAACCCAACAAATCCCAACCAAACCCACCCAACAAAACCCAACCAAACCCACCCAACAAAACCCAACAAATCCCAACCAAACCCACCCAACAAAACCCAACCAAACCCACCCAACAAAACCCAACAAATCCCAACCAAACCCACCCAACAAAACCCAACAAATCCCAACCAAACCCACCCAACAAAACCCAACTAAACCAACCCAACAAAACCCAACCAAACCCACCCAACAAAACCCAACAAAACCCAACCAAACCCACCCAACAAAACCCAACCAAACCCACCCAACAAAACCCAACAAATCCCAACCAAACCCACCCAACAAAACCCAACAAAACCCAACCAAACCCACCCAACAAAACCCAACAAATCCCAACCAAACCCACCCAACAAAACCCAACTAAACCAACCCAACAAAACCCAACCAAACCCACCCAACAAAACCCAACCAAACCCACCCAACAAAACCCAACCAAACCCACCCAACAAAACCCAACCAAACCCACCCAACAAACCCCGAGAATACCCAACCAAACCCACCCAAGAAAACCAAACAAATAACAACCAAACCCACCGAACAAAACCCAACAAAACCCAACCAAACCCACCCAACAAAACCCAACAAAACTTAACCAAACCAACCCAACAAAACCCAAGAATACCCAACCAAACCCACCCAACAAAACCCAACAAATCCCAACCAAACCCACCCAACAAAACCCAACAAATCCCAACCAAACCCACCCAACAAAACCCAACAAAACCCAACAAAACCCAACCAAACCCACCCAACAAAACCCAACAAATCCCAACCAAACCCACCCAACAAAACCCAACAAATCCCAACCAAACCCACCCAACAAAACCCAACAAATCCCAACCAAACCCACCCAACAAAACCCAACCAAACCCACCCAACAAAACCCAACAAAACCCAACCAAACCCACCCAACAAAACCCAACCAAACCCACCCAACAAAACCCAACAAAACCCAACCAAACCCACCCAACAAAACCCAACAAATCCCAACCAAACCCACCCAACAAAACCCAACTAAACCAACCCAACAAAACCCAACCAAACCCACCCAACAAAACCCAACCAAACCCACCCAACAAAACCCAACAAATCCCAACCAAACCCACCCAACAAAACCCAACAAATCCCAACCAAACCCACCCAACAAAACCCAACAAAACCCAACCAAACCCACCCAACAAAACCCAACAAAACCCAACCAAACCCACCCAACAAAACCCAACAAAACCAACCCAACAAAACCCAACAAAACCCAACAAATCCAACCAACTAACCCAACCAAACCCAATCAAACAAAACCCAACCAAACCCACCCAACAAAACCCAACAAATCCCAACCAAACCCACCCAACAAAACCCAACAAATCCCAACCAAACCCACCCAACAAAACCCAACTAAACCAACCCAACAAAACCCAACCAAACCCACCCAACAAAACCCAACCAAACCCACCCAACAAAACCCAACAAATCCCAACCAAACCCACCCAACAAAACCCAACAAATCCCAACCAAACCCACCCAACAAAACCCAACAAAACCCAACCAAACCCACCCAACAAAACCCAACAAATCCCAACCAAACCCACCCAACAAAACCCAACTAAACCAACCCAACAAAACCCAACCAAACCCACCCAACAAAACCCAACCAAACCCACCCAACAAAACCCAACCAAACCCACCCAACAAAACCCAACCAAACCCACCCAACAAAACCCAACAAATCCCAACCAAACCCACCCAACAAAACCCAACAAATAACAACCAAACCCACCCAACAAAACCCAACAAAACCCAACAAAACCCAACCAAACCCACCCAACAAAACCCAACCAAACCCACCCAACAAAACCCAACCAAACCCACCCAACAAAACCCAACAAACCTCAACCAAACCCACCCAACAAAACCCAACCAAACCCACCCAACAAAACCCAACAAATCCCAACCAAACCCACCAAACAAAACCCAACAAATCCCCAAAAACCCACCCAACAAAACCCAACAAAACGCAACCAAACACACCAACAAAACCCAACCAAACCCACCCAACAAAACCCAACCAAACCCACCCAACAAAACCCAACAAATCCCAACCAAACCCACCCAACAAAACCCAACCAAACCCACCCAACAAAACCCAACAAAACCCAACCAAACCCACCCAACAAAACCCAACAAATCCCAACCAAACCCACCCAACAAAACCCAACAAACCCACCCAACAAACACAACCAAACCCACCCAACAAAACCCAACAAAACCCAACCAAACCCACCCAACAAAACCCAACAAATCCCAACCAAACCCACCCAACAAAACCCAACTAAACCAACCCAACAAAACCCAACCAAACCCACCCAACAAACCCAACCAAACCCAACCAAACCTACCCAACAAAACCCAACCAAACCCACCCAACAAAACCCAACAAAGCCCAACCAAACCCACCCAACAAAACCCAACAAAACCCAACCAAACCCACCCAACAAAACCCAACCAAATCCAACCCAACAAAACCCAACAAAACCCAACCAAACCCACCCAACAAAACCCAACAAAACCCAACCAAACCCACCCAACAAAACCCAACAAAACCCAACCAAACCCACCCAACAAAACCCAACCAAACCCACCCAACAAAACCCAACCAAACCCACCCAACAAAACCCAACAAATCCCAACCAAACCCACCCAACAAAACCCAACAAATCCCAACCAAACCCACCCAACAAACCCAACAAAACCCAACCAAACCCACCCAACAAAACCCAACAAAACCCAACCAAACCCACCCAACAAAACCCAACCAAACCCACCCAACCAAACCCACCCAACAAAACCCAACCAAACCCACCCAACAAAACCCAACAAAACCCAACCAAACCCACCCAACAAAACCCAACCAAACCCACCCAAACCCAACCAACAAAACCCAACCAAACCCACCCAACAAAACCCAACCAAACCCACCCAACAAATCCCAACAAAACCCAACAAAACCCACCCAACAAGACCCAACGAAACCCAATCGCACATACCCAACAAAACCCAACACAACCCAACAAACCCACCCAACAAAACCAAACAAATCCCAACTGAACCCACCCAAAAAAAACTCAACAAAACCCAGTCAAGTCAAACCAACAAAACAAAACAAAACCCACCCAACAAAATCCAACGAAAAACACCCAATAAAACCCGACAAAGCCCACAAGACAAAACCCATCCAAAACCAACCACCAAAATTCAACGAAACCAAACTACAAATACCCAACAAACCCCAACCAAAAGCACCCAACAAATCCCAACAAAACCCACCTAGCAAAGCCCAACAAGCCCAACAAAACCTACCCCACAAAACCTTTCCAATTCCACCCAACCAAACCCAACCAAAGCCACCTTACAAAATGGAACAACACCCACCCACAAAAACCCACCCAACAACACCCAACCAAACCCACCCAACAACGCCCAACCAATTCCACCCAACAAAACCCAACCAAACCCACCCACCAAAACCCACCCAACAAATCCCAACAAAACCCACCCAACAACCCAACCACAACCACCCAAAAATCCAACCAAACACACCTAACAAGACCCAACAAAACCTAGATCATAAGCATGGAGTTTACCACCCCGAGGCAGTTATTTCATGTCACAAGTGCATAGTGATGATACGCATGGAGGGTGACGTCGTTAAAGAAATTGAAAGCACATCTATGGCTCGTTTGTTGTGATGTAAAATAGACTGATATTTTTCTTTTCCTTGCGAAATCTCGCAGGCGGCAAAAAAGTCGCTGGCGGGCCGCTGGTTCCCCCCCCCCCCCGCTGTATATGATCTAAATATTTGAAAGTGAGAAATGTAATGTTGGTATGTTAGTTTGTAAAAAATGTTTACAGCAACGCAGAACTGATTATGTAATTACAGTAGTTAAATGAATGCAGTCATTTTAGAAGAGTTGAAATAAAGTTCCTTTACAG
Source organism: Holothuria scabra (assembly GCA_037179385.1). Lineage (NCBI taxonomy): Eukaryota > Metazoa > Echinodermata > Holothuroidea > Aspidochirotida > Holothuriidae > Holothuria > Holothuria scabra. The sequence continues at coordinate 32,529,725 of CM074199.1, forward strand.
TTTCTTTTTATACTTTCCTGGTGGTACAAATTTGTTTATTTGTAGGAGTAATTCATCACTATTTTAAAGTGCTTCCCTTCTGCAAGGTTTACTTTTCTATTGGTTGTTCTCATGGTGGGAAATTTCATTGCTATAAGAGACTAATTCGTGGGGAAAAAAGGGAAGTTTCTCTCATTAATGCTGAATTGTGAGCATCAACACTGTCATTTGTCCAATTTTGTTGGATAATTTTTCCAGCTAAGTCACAACTAACGTTTGGAAAAAATACAATGAACTGTAAATTTGCAAAGAAGTTCCTTTTTTTCTTTTTTTTTTTTTTACTTCTCTTTTTCTTAGGTAGCATGCTTCAGGCCAAATGTGTATGCAGTCTTTCTAAAAGCACTTCTATCTACAGAGATTAAGCTTTCATAGAATTATATTCTGATCGGAATCCAGAAAAAGTTTCAGACAATCTTTCTGCCAACAGCTTTGAAGTTCCACAGAATTAGATACAAGGTAAAATATATGAATATGGCAAATGAATAGACGAAAAGAGTTTCAAATATAAAGGGGGCAATGACTTGCATTGCTGAAACCTGTTTAGCAATTATTGAAAACAAAGACTCGCAAGGTGTTTGTGAAGACTTAAGGAATATTTACAATTATGGCAACTGCCCAGTGTTTCAGGACACTTATTGAAGTGGGATCAGGGGAGGGAAATTTTTCACAGAACTAGTTGAAGGTTACATGCAAAACGATCAATACAAATTTTATGCGTGTTCTTGCATGTCATTGAGTTCGTATTATAATCATGGGAACTGCTTGTTTCTTTGTGACCCTATGTGGTTGGTCCTTGTAGCAGTTTTGTTCCTTTGGTCACTATTAGTATAAAACTGCAAACATTTTATTTCATATAACAAAGCAGTTGGTTGATGTCGGCCATCTTGAGTTGTTATATTTTTAATATATCTGAAGGAGTGGATTGAAATGCTTCTCTGCAAATATCTTCTTAGTTGACAGAAGATTGGGGAAGGATTTCTATTCCATGTCCACCGTTCCAACTTTGACATTCTTTCAAATTGAATAACTTTAGTATAAGAAAAAGAAACCTTAACTGTATGGTGCTAATACAGCATGGGGGAAAGGGAGGGGGTTTCTGCAAGAGTATGTGGAAAGATCCTCCTTCATCACACTTCCCTATAACAAATAACAGGTGGTGTACTCGTGGAGAAGCAACAAAGCCCGCGTCTACCCTCACTCGTGTGTGGCATTCTTCCTAATAGATATGAAGTAGAACATTGGGAGTGCCACATGGCATGGCTACAGTGGCAAAAAGATGTGATTTCCACATCAGTAGTGGTGGTATGGATTCTTGTTTGTCCATTTTGTCGAAAATTCAAGTTTTTGTCCATCTCAGAAAATTATAAGGATGGGAGATTTCCAACTCCCTGCTCTCTAACCCCCCCCCCCCCCAAAAAAAAAACAAAGGCAGTGTGACTTCCAAAGTCCATTTTTTCACTGAAAAGATGAATGAAAATTCTTAACAAAGAAGAAAGTTGAGACAATGCACTGTTTGGTTAATTCTATTAAGACATGACAAACAAATTGAGAGAAGTCTGATAACCTTTTATTTTGAATGGCTGACAATAAAGAAAGGTTTTCCAGCTGTTACACAGTATTGCAAAGAAATATATTGAATCATGAAAGGTTGTCAGGTGCAGAAACCTTCCTTAGTAAGTGAAACACTTAAATGTTTACAAATGTTTTATTCACTCATATTACAGATGTTTGCCACTGAAAAGACTGCCAAATATCTTAGTATCTTCACAACATCCCAGCATCTACCGTAGCCATGCGCCTTGCCGTCATGGAGGAAGTGGAGATAGAATATACACTTGCTACCAAGTAAATAAATGGGTGGTACAAACAAATCCAACAGGATTTAGCTGATCATAGCTGGATTCCATTAGATTAAATCTTTCCATTTTTATATACCTTTCCCATGAGTGATTGCACGCTGAAAAGCTTCTGAATTCACTGAATATGAGGGTTTAAAATTGCATGTAGACAAAAATTAAGGCTGATGGACCCCAATAATGACTTCACTAACTGCTTAAATATGTCTGGAACATTTACCGATTAGCTATACTGCATGAACTTAAGTGTAGGAGATCAGAACAGAGCACTCACATGCAATGATGAAATTTCTCGTATAATAACGCTTTTTCTTTAAATCCCTTCCCATTCCCTTTGCAAGTAGTATGTACAAAGGGTTTGGAAAAGGGTTCATTTGGTGGATGGCCTTTTTTGCCACAAAAAAATTTGCCATTTACAAATTTATTCTTGTTCCAAACTCAGCTCCGCGTATGTCTTTAGTTGCTGTATGGAAAAGTCTATGTTAGGGTGTCAATAAGGACTTTGAGATGTATGTATGTCATGTGAAACTTCAAAACTGTGATATTGTTTGAGACAGTAAACTAATGCTTGGGTGTAGTATTACATTTCAAGCAACTGGGCTTTGTCACAGGGTTGTTAAATTTGTTTAGAAAGAGACACACCCAGAGGCTCCACAGGCGCCTATGACAGTCAACAATTAATCCATTACTATGCATACAGATAATACCATACTTCATCCAACATTCAAAACTTTCTTTCAACGGTGTGGAAATATGTGAAAATTCGTATGTGAAATTTCTCGGTGTCTTACTTAATCAAAATTCAAATCGGAAAGCCCATGTTCATAATATAAATTGCTCTAAGGTAGCTAAATTGTTGGCATTTTTCATTAAAATTTATTTTGTGTTCCATAGAATATATTGAAGTCATTGTACTACACGCTGGTTTATGCTCATTATGCTCATTGTAATGTTCTTTGGGATAATATGCAATTTACATACCTGAACAGATTATTTTTGTTGCAAAGAAAACTGATACGCCTCATATTTGGTGCTAGTTATCTTGATCATGCTGCACCTTTGTTTATTGATCTTCAAATTTTCCATGTCTTTGATATATATACTTTCCAGTTTAGTACATTTGTCTTTAAATATTTTCGTGGTATTTTTCCACAAATCTTCGACAATTTCTTCAAAGAAAACACCTATGGTCCATGATCACTTTACTAGACAATCATCGTCACTTCATATTGATTATTCTTGTATAGGAAATATTAAAACGTCTGTCAGAACATCCGGGGCTTTACTGTGGAATAGACCTGAGCCCAAGGTGAAGAAAATAACCTCTTTGAAAACGTTTGTCAGACATTTGAAGTCCTTACTTTATAATAAAACAAAGGCCAGTTGTACTCTCTATTTGTTATTCATGTGTATCCTGAAAATGTGCTTTCAATTCTTTCCTCCTTTTCTTTCTGGATCTTTGTTCTTCTTTCTTCTTTACTTCTCTCTATCTGTCCTTCTGTATATACATAATCTTACTCTTTTTCTGGTAGATCTGCCTTGTATAAGGTTTGTTTTTTAAGATCTTCTACATTTTCCTGTTGTAATTATTGTTTCAATGCAATTTGCTTAAGTGTTATGAAAGTGAAAATAAACGAAACGAAACGAAACATTAAGGGCAATGGAATGCTGACATAAATGTTGAAACTTGGGATAATCTGTTGATTGGCTGTTTTGGACAATGAGAGTTCAGATCTCACACGATAAAAGTAAACCAATGTGACTGTCAAGATCCTTTCCAGAGAAAATAATGGCCTCGTCAAACTCTGTTCCAGAAAGAACGGGAACTCCAAATGTGAAGAGGCCACGGACACTGATGCTCCTTGGCCCTCCAGTTTCCACTGGCAGGCTCAATGTTGCTGACCTGGACGTCCCGCCTCCAGTGCTGTTGCAAAGCTGTCTGTCAGCCATACAAAGTTACCTAGAGCGGGAGCAAAAGCCGACAGAAATACGAGAGTTAACACAAAGTCAGGAGGAACCAAACTTTGCAGTAGGAAGTGCTCGATCATGACGTTACAAAGAAGCGCAGCTGACCCATGGTCCACGATACAACGTAACCTACCAGAGATGACAATTTCCAAGTTTGGCAGGACTCTTTCAGGACATTTAGACAAATTTCGTGTAAGATACGTGTCGATTACATCTTTTTAGAGCTTTAGGTGGACATTCAGTTTCCTTTGGAATCACAAAGATAATAATCCTTGGAATGGTATCCCAACCTACACTAAAAATTCCTCTTCTGTTTCTTCGTTTAAACGACAGTTTAAAAACTACCTTTTAGCTGGTTGCAATTAGTTCCTTGTTTTCTTTGCTATGTCTCTATTGTTTTAGATCCCTGTTTATTTTGGTCATTTCATTTCCTCCATTTTGCAGATGGTCTTTTGTTCTTTTCTGTCTTTGTTTAGTGATATACTTGTTTAGTGATATACTTGTTTATATGTGTTTCTTCCGGGGGAATCACTACCACAAACTTTTGGTAGTTTTCTTGTGCTTCCCCCAACCATGACTATTAATTTTTGGGGTAAACCATGTGGATATTGCTTATTGTCGTTTTAATTTCCATTGTTAAACTTGTTCTTTCTGTTCCAATATCAAATTGTATAATTTGTTACATATGCCATAAATGGTTGAAATAAATGCTGAGAAATTGAAAGAAAATTGAAAAGCTTATTTGTTCAGAGAGCATTTCCACTAAGCTCTTTCACATGTCATTCATTTTATGATGTCTGGACATGGTGTCGTAAGAAAACCAACCGTTGAAGAAACTTTAGTTATAATTGTCATGGAGACAGACGTTCAGTGTTTATCTAGAAGTATTTGAAATTACTATTTTTTTTAATTAAGGCTCCCTTATAGTGTTGACCTTAAGGAAGCTGTTTCCTCTGTCATGTGAATTACGTTTCCACGTTTTCAATGATTACTATCATTTTTTCCTCTTCTAGGTCACTTTCTTTTAAAATTATGAAACTTCAGATTGTAATGTTTTGATACAGAGATATTTATATACCGAAAGCAAGTAATTGATAGATAAACTTTCCGACTGGGAAGTAACGTCTTTAAAGGAGGGCATGCGCAAGAAAACGGGTTCATGCCGAAAAAGTACAGTTTCTGGTAAACAGCACTTTCATGAAAAACTAATTGCAATTTGACTTCTGAAATACATAATTGAATGTATGCTTCTTTGCGTCACTGACCACTGTACAATTTGGTCTTTCAAGTCACTAAGCGCTTTACAAAATCATATTTGAGACTCTCACTTTTGCACAATATCTTATCTGAGTCTCCCACTGCTATACAAAACCACATTTGAGTCAATGGATCCTTCTTGAAAGTCGTAACTGCTTGTACACTGGTACAGAGATTTAGGTGCGTGTGTGCATAATTTAATTAGTTGTGAGAAACAAAAGTCATCACTATGAAGAAATGTAGATTAAAGGGACAAAATTTCATAGCAGAAAATCTTTCGGAATATACTACTTGGGAAAAGTATGACGACCTGATAATAATACTGTTAATAGCTTACTGTATTCGTTAATAACTGAAATATTACTGACAGGAAGATAGGAACTTCAAAGACTGCTACTCTCAATACATCTTGTGTGTGAACTTTTACAAGCTGATATCCGTGTCATTTTTGGCTTAACTCTTATCTGGTCTGCTACGACCGAAGTGGTGTTAGAGTATAATAAAGATCAGAATCATTCGTGCCCATGTTTACTAAAAACCCTCGGTTCTAATCGGCGAGAAGTATTTTCAAGACTGAATGAACTTTGATTCACAGTTTACACAGACTAACTGTGTGGATTACGTTCTTGAGCAAACTTTGAGAATTGTCATCGTCACACCACGTTATCTGTATTTATGTATCTTGTTGACCCAAATCAGAGATATAAATATCACAAAATGTGGTCTATATAAACGATTGGACCAAAACAACCAGCTACGCGTGTTACACTGTTTGCTGTGTCTATGCCTACAGATTTATAGCTGGTGATGACACCTTGTTCAGGGAGAGTCGCAAACACGTGACGCTGTCGTCGTAAGGCATGGATCACAGTAACTATTCTTTAACAGGAGGGAAACGTGCTGGTAGTGTCTGTTAATTGTTCAACAGTACATTAAAACTTACAAATTCTGTGGGGACAAGTGATTGTGACTTTGGGGCTCGAAAGTATTTACAAAGAATTCGCTACGGTAACTGATACGTTCTGTTTACCTGCAGTTAGTTCACTAACTTTCTGGAGTGAAAACACCGTGCGCCAGAGTTTTGTGAAAAACAAAAAGACAAATGTACTACTCTTGAGCACCGGTTACTGTTCGGAAGGGAACAAGAATTAAAATCATCATGTCATGCCGTCTGCTGTTATTTCTTGTGCTTCTGTCAGGATTTTCGTGGCTGGGGTGTTATTCACAAGACCCTGTTGCACAAGAGTTTTCAGAAATTGTATTCAACGACGTTTCGCAGCTAAATCTTTATCTGACGATGATAGGTGACTTAACCGACGTTGACCAGGAATCTGGGTTAACAGGCATCTTTGCTGATCTATGGGGTGAAGGTGTGTCCAATGAATGTCTTACTGATGGTTGGACGCTTATAACGGATACGCTGCAATTCAAGGAATATGCCCTGCAAGGTATGGATATAGTCCTTATATAACAAGGATTTGGCTAGACGTGAATTCTGCCCTTTTAAAAACACTCATACAATTCTCATGAGATCTCATGAGAATTGTATGAGATCTCATGAGAATTGTATGAGATCTCATGGGAAATGTATGAGATCTCATGATAATTGTATGAGATCTCGTGAGAATCATATGAGATCTCATGAGAATTGTATGAGATCTCATGAGAATTGTATGAGATCTCATGGGAGTTGTATGAGATCTCATGAGAGTTGTATGAGATCTCGTGCGAATCATATGAGATTTCATGAGAACTGTATGAGATCTCATGAGAATTGTATGAGATGTTTGTGAGAATCATATGAGATCTCATGAGAATTGTTTGAGATCTTATGAGAATTCTTATGAGAATTGTATGAGATCTCATGAGAATTGTATGAGATCTCATGAGAATTGAATGAGATGTCGTGAGAATTGTACGAAATCTCATAAGAATAACCGTGCGACTTCTCATGAGAGTGGAATGGAAAATGATGAGAAATGTCACAATCTTGATGGGGCATCATGACCGAGAGACTAGGAGAGTTTCTGTTGAGGTCTTCCATTAGGAACACATTTGAGTCCCATGAGAACTAGCTGATTAATGTTGTTTCACAATTTCTGGCCAAAACCTTAATGTCAACAATATATAGCCCATGTGAGAAGCATATGACATATCTCATGTGAATAGTAAGAATTTACTGTCTCTCTATCTTAAGAGGAAATTTGCCTGGACATGTTTACTGTTCATCATCATGAACATCATAAAGGAAATGCTCCTAGTCGGTATGGACGTTGCCAAACTGCCTACACTTTGGAACATACATCATGGAAAACAAGCATCATCAAATTAATTTATTTGATCTAATTAATTCAGAAGATAATTTCTTTTCACAAAAAGGCTGCATATACTTGGTTTCTAAATGTGTAAATAACTAGTGCACTTATGTTACTTGGGCACCGTACCAAAAACTTTTTCCCTCCTAATTAGCACTACACACTGCAAAAACATGCGGCTTCTCACCAAACTCATTCACCAAATTTAATATCACACACACACTAAACACAACACTGTACAGTTTACTACCATGCAACTCATGTACACACAGTTTGTAGTGCTTGCATGTCATGCCTCACTGTCATGCCTCTATGGACACAGGAAAACTCATGGTCTTCCATACTAACATAAGGAGAATAGCTTATGTAATTATTGCAGTAAAAATGCCTCATGGAATGCATAATGACGAGAAATTTCTTATGTGAGAATCTTATGAGCAATTTCTCATAAGATTTCTTACTAGAATCTTATGAGAAATTTCTGATATGAGAATTTATGAGAATCTTACGAGAATTTTTTATAAGGGTAGGAACAGCTGCAACTTGAAATGTTAATTTTGTTAATTCTTAGAAGCATATTTATGATCAAAATTAAAAATTATTGATTATACACTGCTTAAAATATAGGGGGAAACTGAATAGTACGTAATATTGAGACTCAACTTGATAAGATATTTGGGATAAGTACTAACTAATTTGCAAACCACAATTAGCCACGCTTAATAAACGCAACAAACTGGTAGCCGCGTGAAGACAAGCGAAGAAATTTCTACTGAAAAACTTTGTCACCTAGCAACCGGTTGTTGCACATGTTTTCATTGTAAAGCAACCACGCCCCTTGACAATTAAGCGCGTACTATGATTCCTGCCTTATTCAGTTTTGTTAAAGTGTTCATTACTTTTATGTTAACCGAGGAGTGCAACACTTTGCGTGTTGTGTAAAACTAGCTGGTAGTAATACACAGAATGAATCTAATATAACTCCCTATAATTGCCTAGAGGCAGCCGCATAATTTGAAGTCGATTTTAGACCATACTTCCCTTAACGCTACAGACATGCCCTCCTCGGGAAATCAGCTGTGTAATAAATCTAGATGTTTGGTATGCCAACATATTGATACTTCACCCACCATTCCCCTCGATGCCACCGGCAACGGTTCTCAAACCAGCAAATTTCAAGTGTGACTCAGCTAATGTAGCTAGCCGCCTACAAAGGAGTAGCCAGCACTAGTTTTAGACTTCGATTCAACAATCATAAATACAGCATACATAGAACATACATATATACATATATAATTACAAAAGAGCCGGTTAGCAGGTATCCATGTTTATTCCGCTACTTTAAGTTTCACGGGCAAGACCGGATCGTCAGGCGGTTGGCATTAGGAATGATGGATATCAAGCAAAATAAACGACCAGATAGTTTTAAAGAATGCAGCTGGCAATTTAGTTTAATTGTTAGTAAGGGAGGTTGTACAAAACAAAACAAAACTTAGGCAGTATTAGATACGATGGAATGGCACAGCTAGCCACTTCGGGTTAAGTAAAAACCTTTTTGAGCGCCTGCAAGTTGAAATAAATTCCGAACGTTTCTTGAGAGAGCCACAGCCCGATACGCAAATTTTAAATACTTTTTCCCAAAGGCAAAGGTCGCAGCGTTTGGATGACTTAGTTTCGGGCTAAGCGCTCTTCAGGAATTTCCATGTAATTGAAAAAGAAATATTTTTTCTTTAAGAGACCAAATAAATTCACTTAACTCAGTGGCATTTCTATATTTTTCATTATTGAAGGAAGTATTGTGATTCCGCCATCGGTTTTTAAAAGGTCATCACAACGAAAGTCATAGAGACTTATGTTGGCTTAACCGAAACGCCTTTTAAAAACCGATGGCGGAATCAAAATTGCGGCAACGTTGGTCTGTACACTTCTACTAAACGGGGGATTGAACCATATTACTTTCCGCTTCCTATTTCTGCTCTTTCGTCTCGTGTTTGCGGGATTGTTATTGAAGGTTAGATTGATCTCAAATCCACTTGCATGGAGGGCGTCTTCATATGCCTGCTTGGTGTTTTCTAATGCTCACTGGGGGCACAACAATTGCGAAGTTCTTGTATTAACGCTAACTGGTACCTGCTTGATGACCGACGGTGGGTGGTTTGATTCTGCATTAATGTATAGCGGTTGGTCGCCAGGCTTTCTATAAGGCTGAAAGGAATTGTTGTCCAGGTTGAGGGTGATGTCCAGGTAGTTAACGAAGTGTTTGCTAAATTCGGTAGTGATTTTTAGGCCATGCGTCAGCTTTGTTGTTACGTGACGTGCAGTACGTGGTGTTACTTTCTTATATGCAGCTTATCCATCGTCGAGGTAAAGGCCAATTTCCTGGTCTGGGAATAGCGTTTTCAGTCCGTTCAGGACAAAAAGCCCAATTAATTCGCACACTCCTGCGCCGTCACAGCTACCCATGGCAACGTAGAAATTACTGTTGGATCCTCTCTTGACCCACGCTTTCTCCTTTTCAAACAGCAGGGAGTGTCTCGCATTCATAATGGCATCTACGTCACGTCGGGGGATATGTGTCATTGTTTTAGCCCAATTTATGGCCTTGGTGAGTAGGTCGGGTGAGATCGACGGGTAAATGTCCACAATATCAAACATGATTAAAGTGCGATGTTTCTTATCAGATAAAAGTTTAAACCATTCAATAACAGAAAGAGTATTTGTTCATTGGTTGAAATTAATCTAGGACCGAATTGTAATGTTGATAGAATCGAGGACGCTCACTTTGCCCATTTCGCTTTTCACCGGATTAATGAGGCGACAGGATGGGTAAGTGTTGAATGACTCCTTGTGGTCCTCTAAAGTGAGAAAGGCTTGTCTCGTAGTCATACTAATAACTCTATCCTGGATACCCAAATCAGATGCAACCAAATACAGGTCGTTGTTGTCTTTACTCAGACAGTCGGTTTCTGCTGGTTTGTATTTGGCAGTAATATTATACACTGCAGCATCCATTTTATACATGTTTCTGGTTTTGTCGGCCGGCTGGTACGAACACTTTATCGGATTGGTTGATCCTCTTGATGTCCGATTGTAATGATTTCTGGAAGTTGCTAGGAACCCCCTTAATTTATTATCTTCTACCATGTGGACCAGGTCATGACGTTTCTTCTTGAGAAAGCAACATTGGCACCCCAGTAGATCAAAGGCTGTGTGGGGTGTAACTGATATCTGAGTTTGTCACATGATCTGTGCCCTAAAATGAGCTGAGCTTTCATTGTGTTCACACTGCGTGAAAAGCAACTAACACATGCATGATTGACCTGTTAGCTAGCTTCAAATGCTACGTAACTTTTTGTGTATTTTAACATTTCTGTTACTGTCAATCAATTAATCATACGTGAAATGTGGCTACATCAAGTGTGGGTGTAGTGAGTCTCATCTGAGGCGATAAGAGGTAATCAGGCAGAGAAGGAGAATGTAACAAAAAGTAAGAAGGAACGTTTCATCATGAGGTTTCATGGCATTCACCTGTGGGGGGTTACCTCGGGATTTGAGGCCGTATGTCGACCCGGTGATATCCTCTTCGCTCGAGTTGTCATCTTTGTCTGTGAGAAAGAAATGTGCCTTCCAGCGCATGCGTTTTATGACACTTTCCACCTTTTCTACCAATGCCTTTAGGTAATTATCCCTGCCGGGAATTGGTATGTTCTTCAAGGTCTAGTTGAACTGTAGTCGGTCTATATAAGATTAAATCCACAGCCTAACAGAGTGCTCAACAAATAAAAGAGTGGTATTATAGATTTGTAATACAATAGAAGCGTGGAAATACAGGGCTCGATTAGAAAACCATGAGCAGTTCATAAATTTAGATACTAATATGTTACAGTAACAGTCTACTACACGTGTTTCACGCTATGAGCGATTCTCAAGTATGACGCTTATATACTCAAACTAGATGATATCGTCACGGTAAGGTGGGCGCGGCCCCAAGGCCCGGTGCCTACACTTGGACACTAACTCTGATCGACTATTGAGTCGATTCGCTCTCTCGGTACGAATAATGGCGACTTTCTCTTCCAGGCAAAGATTACAACTATCGCTGGGAGATTTAGTAGTAGGTGCTTTCTTGTGGTTGTTGAACCTTTGCTTTAATGGGTCGTCGGCCATGTGTATGTATGGGTGTGTAACGTCGTTTCTAGTGACCTAGCCTTGTAGACTATGGCTGGTGTGAGGCACTTCCCGTCCAAGGGGACAAGGCGATTTAACCCTGAAGTTACAGCCGTGGTTTGGGGCTTTCAGCGCTTAGGGGATTTTTTTTTATCATAATACGTTTGAACGAATTGAAAAACGATAAAATTCATAAGTGTGTATTTCGCCTTTAAGTAAAGAGATATACACATACATAAATCCAATGGTCCACTTACCGCATGCGTTAACAGGCACGTGTTTTTAATTTGGTCAATTTTGAAGTAATTGCGTATACAACGATATAACGTACAGGCATGTGCATTTAATCATGCAATAATGTACTCGCATTGAAGCAGTGTGTGAAAACGTTTAGGGGAAAGGCATTTCCCCCTAACGAAACATTCCCCCTAACGTTAATCATGACCAATCGATAATCCTGCGCTACTCAGAGCTAAAACGCATATCTGATGGGGGGTTTTACTCCCCCAGCCAACTGCAGTGTTACCGTATGCTGTACGACGAAAGCACAATAGCCTCCATGCAAATTCAGTGAACCCCACAGACACAAGATTTATATGCATAGTACCTTTATGTACGCTTAATGTATTAAAAGTCCACTGTCATTACACTTGTGTACGTGCACAGTGCAGTGATTGTACACTGTTCACATAGCTAGTGTGGGGTATATTTCTGTAGGGGGAAGAAATTAATAAACAGCTATTGTTGACATACTAGCATCAGATCAAGATACACGTCAGTGCACAATATGGCAGTTTCCAATGTGGATTGTCTTCCCATGTACAGTACGTGACTTACATTAGAAGAAAACCAAATGTCTACCCAAATGTTTATAGCCATGAACAAGAAGGTGCACACTTGGAACAAAATTATGAGCACAAACTTTAGGTCTTGACTTTCTTCCCTTTCTTTTCCAATTCTTTTCTTTCTTTTTGTTTTTATCTAGTACGAGCAGCTCAGTCTCACCCACCACGGTTAACAACGATGCTTTTTACTGGGAATGGGAAGTACCTGGCCAATTACGAACTCTGTCTGGGTGTAAAAAAGGACGATCCAGAAAAGGAGGTAGAAGTACCGATGTCAGCTAAAGTTTGCGACATGGATGTTGCTATGGTAAGAAAAAGAACATTTACTCGCTACAACAGCAGTCGAAAAATCAGCACATTATAAAAGACAGGCTAAAGCATATCTGCAATTTAGATGACCACACCTTTCGAAGCACTTAGAACAACAACGATCCGTATTAGTGAAAAAACTAGAATGCAAAAAGCATTGAGATTTCGATGATGCATAAAAATGTCCCATTTCAAATAGTGCCATCATGCACCATTATTTTCTCACTCAACTGTTATACTAGCATGTTCAAAACATATTTTTTTATCCCAGATGACTTTTTGACCTCCATAAACGACATACATAGATAGATAGACAGACAGACATACAGACAGACAGACAGCTATCTTGAAAGATCACATTTAAAAAGGTTCCAGACTTTGATCCCCGCTGACCCCAGATGACCTTTGATCTCTGCCAGAAACAATAGGAACCATCTCCTGACCATTATGCATCCACAAACCAAATATGAAATCTATCTAAGCTTCCTATTTTGAGACATCGTGTTAACATGATTTTCAGACTTTGATCCTTGGTGACCCCAGATGACCTTTGACCTCTGCAAAAAACAATAGGGACCATCTTCTGACCAAAATGCATTCACATACCTAATTTGAAATTTATCCAAGTTCCCTACCTGGAGATATAGCGCTAACAATGTTTTCAGACTTTGACCCCTGGTGACCCCTACATGACGTTTGACCTCCACCCAAAAACAAAAGGGTTCTTCCTCTTAACATGGTGCATCCATGTATTAAGTTTGAAAACTGTCAAACATTCCTATTTTGAGATATCGTTTTAACAAGCAACGTGTCACAAACGCACGGACACACACACACGCACACACACAAACAAACGTCATCTTGATCACATTGGTTTCTCTTATCATCGAAACCAAAAATAAAAAAGAAACCATTTACCACTGCGCAGCTTTCCCAGTTACTAGTTAGGCTATTGCAGATAAACATATGTATAGGAATAGGTTCACAATGTACAGTACAAAGGGTAAGGCTAGGCCTAGGCCCATTTGCTATACGTTAGGCAACGGCAAAGGCGCCAAGACATGATGAGGAAAATTATATCGTAGAGAAAAACTTTAAACCTAAAGCTCACAAAAGTATTGCACATTATTGTATGAGGGACTATTACACACGCCTTGTGAATGTTTTAGATGATCTTAGCCTCATGGGATTTTGTTGACCCTTTTCAGTACTCGATCCTGCTTTGTGAAAGGAAAGTAGGCTACTGTTGCCTAAAGCAGAAAGTACCACCTTTAGCTCACTTACTGAATCAAACCATACAATTTGGGCTCAAATTTTGCTGTTAAGGGAGCTAGACACTTTGTCAAGCCAAGAGTTGCCACTGTAGAATATCGTTAATTTATTTACCTTTCCACCCATATATAATGGCGAACTTTTTCCCGAGATTCCGTTGTCAAAATTTTGCGAGATCCTCTAGCTATGCTGTACACACTGAAGTAGCAGTGAATTTGTCTCGAGTTGTGATTGGCTTAAAGTATGTGATTATTGGTGTATGGGACCAATCACAAGGTTTTTAACAGAGATTTCCTGTTGAAGTTCACCTTGTCTTCTTGGCAGGTATCGAATGTGCACTTTTCCTTCGTTATAACTCAGTGCAAAATATTGAAGCATTTGCCAAACACGTCTGCCAAGCAAGTTTTATTTCAGCATGCAGCTGTTCAAACTGCTAATTTTAGCTTTACGCTTAATGCAAGAATTTTTTGTCCGGATGGCCGATGTTTTTGTGCGGGGGCCATTTAAAGGTGGGCACTAATGCAACTCTTCAAATTTTATCATGGTGGTGTGCCCGCAGTCAAAAACAGCTAGTGGACAACACTGTTACCTAAGAATGGCATTCATTCCAAGTTTCCTATCTCAAGCTCTCGTAGAAATAAGTTTTTCGGATTTTGACCACTTGTGACCCCACATGAACTTTGACCTCCACCAAAGGTTATATGGTTCTTCCCTTGACAATATTGCATCTACATACTATGTATGACATTCATCCAAGTTTCCTGTCTCAAGATATCATGTTAACAAGGTTTTCGGATTTTGACCCCTGGTGAACCCATATGACCCTTGACCTCCACCAAAAACAATAGGGTGCTTCCTCTCACTGTGGATCATCTATGTACCAAATATGACATTCATCCAAGCTTTCTACCTCAAGATATTGTGTTAACAAGGTTTTCAGAGTTTTACCCCTGGTGACCTAGTATAACCTTTGACCCCCACCAAATATGTCAGGGCTCTTTCTCTGACAATAACGCACCTACATACCAAGTATGACATTCATTCAAGATTTCTACCTCAAAATAACGTGTTAACAAGGTTTACAGAGTTTGACCCCATATGACCTTTGACCCCCACCAAAAACAACATGGTTCTTTCTCTCACTATGGAACATTTATGTACCAAGTTTGAAAACATTCAGTCCTTCCCTTTTTGAGTTATCAAGCAAAGTGTCACAAACACACACACACACACACTCACACACACATACACACACACACCATCATAAATGCATAAGTTCCTCATTCATCGAAACAAAAAAGTTTCGTCTCCAGTCACCACGAGGGTCCATACTTTAAAATAAAGTAGGTGACAATCTGAAGTATGTGACAATCTAACGTAAACGTGAAGTTCGCTTCCCATTGTAAATTACGATATGCAAACGTAAAATACACAACTTAATGTTAGGTGACCGTCTAAGCATGTCAAAGTACGAGCGATCTACCTGTGGAAAGTCTCTTTGCACGAAGTTACACAAATATTATCTTCGAGCAAATACATTCCTAGATGGTTTGTTTGTCATTCCTTCAAGACGTCACGGATTGAACTTTTTTATTTTAATACAATTTGATAATGGAGTGGTTTTTGGTTATCGATTCTTTATCAATATGTCACAAAACTCACTTGACTAATACAGCCCTCATTGCACACCTAGTTTTTATATCGTTAGTGTGTTGTACTGACTAGTTGTAGTTGATCTTTCTTCTCTTTCCTTTGCTAAGATCATGTATTACTGTCCCTGAGGTCCACTTCATGACCGAAGGGATGATTTCTTCCTGAAAAGATCCCGCATCGGTCACACTTACCTTACCCATGTTTGCACTTCAAGGGGATGGAAAGCCCATACTGTACAGCCTGTGACTGTGCTGTCGCCGTCAGTTACATTCTCTTTGACTGTTATGAATACTCCCATGTTCACTAAAAATGCAACAACCTGCCTTAACTAAAAATTTTATTTGAACAAACAGATTCTTCCCTTGAAAGAAAAATTTATAGAAGTTTCTGACACGACTCCGGCCTTTGCAATCCTCTTAGTGGAAATTGACGTACCCCCCCCCCCCCCCTCCGCCCGTTTTATTAGGTAATTTTACCTCAATGTAACTGTTTCTTTTCTTGGTGACAACATATAACAAATTATGTTGGTGTGTCGCTAAATCCCATCTTACAAAATGACGGATGATTTTAGAGTGATAGTTTCTTACTTTCTTAGAAGAAGTTTTATGGCTCCGCCGCGCCAATTCAACGGGACTCATGGTGCCGAACAGCCGAACGCGAAACCAAACGTTTCGTTCCGAACCTTTTCCCTGAAGGAGTTATGTCTCCCACGGGACACAGAACTCTACTGACCAACCGACCAAACGATCAACCTTCAGATCCCTCCAAGTTAGAGGGCTGATATGTGTATCTCTGTTTTGTCAGCTAGACTGGGACAACAGGACACACACTGACACACACACATACCTGTATGCCATTTATGACCAGGACTTTCCGTGTGAGGACTTACAAACCTTCTTCCGAGGACTACTACATAGCAACTGAGGACCTGAATGTTTGCACTAAGGTGCCTTAAGGATCTCTGATCCATATTTTCAGTTGGTATTCAACAAATACACTTAGTGTTTCAGTCACATTGGAGCAGTGGGTAGTGTTCCACAGTCGTCTATACATCAACGTATCTTAGAGGACGTCTTCTAAACATGCACCATAGTCAAAAAATGCATTTTAAGTTGAGAACCGAGATTTAACTCCAGTGAAGAAAAAATTTCCCGTGACTAAAAGTGACTGAAAGCGTTTAATTGATTAATTGATTTGTTTAAACGACCCAACCTTTCTTACAGGTCACCATACCGTGACGTACCCTATAATTCTATCACAGTATCATGCGTTCTATTTTCTACCGCCTACCCTATTTTCTTATAGTTGGGGGTTCAGACTGGAATGTGTATCCCTTCATCCTGCTCGGAAGAAGATCTTAACGTCTTTATCAGTAAAGGTATGTTGCATATATTTAAAGCAGGAATATGTTTATCTCAAGTAAGGTAGCATTCATCATTATGCGAAATTGTTTCATTATCTTTGGTGCTACAAGGTTTTATTAAATGGTGGCATGTGGGTTTTATCCTGTCCGCAAGGCGATGATAGTATGATTCGAGAAGATATATTAAACAATGCCGTTACGTTTAATGTTGTATAACAAGTAATAAAATTGTGTAATTTGACACTGTTCAAGGAATTGAGGGCAAACTTTACTAAAATATTTGCCTTTCAAAGCTCCCGAAAGTTAATCTTACAGTTGGTGATAGCCAAATTGAACCATCCTGTAACATACGTAATCTAGGACTTTTCTTTGATTCTTACATATCCATAACCAAACAAATTAAAAGTCTCATCTCAGCTGGAAATTTCCAGCTCCATAACATCCATCGCATTTGTCGTTATTTTGATCAGGATACACGACATCTCATTGAACGTTCACTTGTACTTTCTAGATTAGACTATGGTAATGCCCTCCTCCGTGGTGCGAATGCACGAGACCTCAACCGTCTCCAGTTGTTGCAAAACAGAGCTGCTAAATTGATTTTTTCTGCCTCTAGACTGGATAGTCCTTTACCTTTAATGAAAAAACTTTACTGGCTTCCTATCGAAAAACGAATTAAATTTAAATTATGTCTTAACGTTTACAAAATGACCACAAAATCACAAAATCACAAATCTTTGATATGAAAACAACTGCACTCTACAGGCCGGGCAACGAGGTTCGCCACTGATACAACTCTATTAACAGTTCCGTCTAAAAGAAACACATTGCCGATAAGGCTTTCTTTGTAACTGCCCCCTCACTATGGAACACACTCTCGCGTAGTATCAGGGAAGCTCAATCAGTTACTACTTTTAAAAAGCTCCTAAAGTCTCACTTTTTCTAACCGTACTGTACTTTACCCTTCTCTTTCTGTTTTAAGCGCTTTGGTCATTTGGAGCTAGCGCTATATAAATATTTGTATGTATGTATGCATGCATGCATGCATGTATGTATGTATGTATGTATGTATGTATGTATGTATGTATGTATGTATGTATGTATGTATGTATGTATGTATGTATGTATGTATGTATGTATGTATGTATGTATGTATGTATGCATCCGGCAATATAGTTTTTGAAGAAACTAGGGAACTAGGAAAGTTTCGTAACTTCCTTCTGTGTCCTTTCCTTCTCCCCCCCTAGTTAATTTATACAATATTCTCACTTTCATATTGCTATTTTTGTTGTGAATTATGTATTTCAAATATGTTAAGAATGTTGTTAATAAGCTTACGCTATTTATTGATTTGTGTATATTTTTATGGGGAAGGAAGAAAATGAACTGTAACTGAAACATGAGACGAGAGAGGTGTGAGGTTTACTCACACCTCCCTGATGAGACACAAGACATTTTTAAATTGCAGCAAATCATGTTATTTAACTGTATGCTTCTTTTCCAGTGCTTTCACTGTACAGCTTTTATGGCGAGGTCACTTTTTCGTGTCTGAGTAGGTATCAATGGACCTGGGATACAATTTTTGTGACGTGAGTATTGAAAAGTTTTTTACAGCCTACTTTCAACTGGCTCGGTTGCAGGTACTATAGTCAGGGAATGCTTCACAATCAATCTTATACCCGTAAAGAGCCCCCAGGATGTCCCGTTATCAGAGTTGCCCCAGTCATATGCATGGATCGTGGTTCTCAAAAACACCGCAAGTTAATGAGCCCTTATTACAAAAGATAGCGTAATCTTTTACGAAACGACGAAACTAATTTACTTAAATGGGACCATAAACCAACGTCAAATGATCTTATACCTTGTACCATGGCACTGCAGTCTGTTTGTTTTAAGAGAGATCTTGTACAAATTCATTCAGAACGTCCCGTCAATAATTTAAGCCTATGACTTTTGATCCAATATAGATATATATTTAACCTCTCCAGTGATCGTAGAAGAAATATGTTTTGTTTATTTGACACTCTTTTTTTCTTCAGGTGTTTACTCTCATTGTTTGCGATTGGGGTAATAATCGGAACTACGTATGACCAGTGCTTTCGAAGGCGTCTTCTTAAGGACAAAGCTAGTGCTCAGTCTGTCAATGGTAATATTTCATTACCAAACGCTAGGCAACCTCAACGCAATCAAGGGTTCGAATTACATGAAAAGAGCGATCTGTCCTCTGCAGAGGGTGATGCCGATAAATATGGCGCTGTTGCAGCAGAGGGCGCTAACAACCACCACAATGTTGAAAATAATGACGTTGAAGCTACAGGGGTGGAAAAGGAAACCCGGAGAAACAATGGTATTTTGTTTATTTTCTGTTTTTGACCATTACGCATTTTGAAACATTCTCATCAGCCCCTACTTTCAAATAACCTTGACCATGAGTTCCTTTGTAAGAAATAGCCAAGGCTATGTGGTTCAAAGATACTCAATTTTAATTGGAGAAATTCTCGGGTTCTTTTACCACAAAACGATCTGAAAATAGATGGTCATATCTTGTTTGAATTTAACTTGATTCAGAAACGTCGTACATAGGGCCATCCCCCGTACATTGAAAATCGGCAATCTGAAGGGTCCTGAACCCGATTCAAATCCCCAGGCCACACGGAAGCTGTTTTAGGCTCCTTATGGCGTCATTAATGATTGAACTGTTATGACAACAGCACCTGTGTATAGAGAAACTACCATTTATTTCGTTCTTATTGCGTTTCTAGTTTCTCCTAAAAAAGCAAGAACTGTTGTTTGGCTAGTACATACCTACTAGGCATAATATATATATATATCACACAAAGGCTAAACAAACAACATTTGCTCAATATGTTTTTGTTTTTTTTTTTTTTTTTTCAGCTTTACTGGACCAAATTCTGATGTCATTTTCAATTGTTACTAACGGTTCCCAAGTTTTACAGGCCAAAAAATCATCTGCCAATCTTGGTGCACTTAACGGACTCCGTGTCTTTAGTATGTTTTGGATTATCTTTTACCACTGTGCCTACTTCCTCTTTGGAACACGTTTAGGTAAGAGAAAACGGCGCTGTTACAAAGATACCCATATGGGGACCTTTGTTCAATAAAAGAAACAGTCCAACTAGAAAAATACCGTGACCGCTTCGACTGCCTTGAACAAATTGGATGGAGACTGGACCGTAAAACTGTAACTAACTAACCAAATAAGCAGGCCATAAATGACAGTTGTACGCGTCAAAGGTACACCCTAAAATAGTACTCTGTTATCTCTGGTTTAATTTAGACAACGATTTGTCAAAAAGCACCTCCCCATGATTAACTCCGCAAAACTCAAAGAGGAATTGTCGTAGTGTAGTTTTTGGAAGGTTTTTGGACTGTTTTTAGGAATTCATGAATCGCAAAGTTATATTTTCTGTTATGGTAGACGTAAAGGATTGGCGTACTCTTTGAAACCTTAAACCTCTTCTGGCTCGAAATCGAAACTGTCATGGTACAGAAATTCTGAGGTTTAAAAGAGCTAGCGCAAGTCAAAGGGCAAAGTCTGTAAATTTGTAACTCATCTGTATGACGTTGAAGTGAAGGTATTGTGGGAGAAGGTTTGAGGTGAATACTTCATTTCGACAGATTCCTTCATTTGCGGCCTGTATTTTATATTGCTTTCAACACACCCAGGTGGGTGTTGGGGTTGAGGGCTAAATTCGCGCAATTGATCCGTACTTTTAAAGGTAAAGCATTGACGGTAAATACCTTAAAGGAAGGGCACAGAAACGGACAAAAGCACAACTGTGAACTATTTTGACTATGTAAAAATTATTTAATACTGATAAGAAAAAAAGGGAATTCTGTGGATATTAAATACAGACACTCCCAGCTCACTCAGCACCATTCCCAAAAGAAAAAAGCTATTGGATGCAAACAATGCTACTTACCTGCTTACCGGTTAACTTACCGCCACCCGGCCCTCTCTCAACGACCTCGTGGACCTCGCTGCAGAACGCTGTCCTCATTTACTAACCACTCTGAAACGTGTCAAAGTTTTTCGTCAACTGCAAACACTATGTGCTTCAATCACCTGCCGTTCCCAATACAAACTGGTCAGTTTCACATCTACATTTTTTTCAGATAACGTATTTTATCTCTCAGACGGAGTTGGGGAAAAAGCTTGGTTTGACTTTATTTGGGAAGCGCCCTTTGGTGTCGATACTTTTTTCGTATTAAGGTAAGTGCACCTATCGGATGGGTTCAATGGGATGCGGTGTCCAACTCCCTGCTCAAACATATTGATAGACAGTCATCCAGTTCTAGGTATTGGGGTATTGTTGATATCTTCCTTTTGATTGACAGTCATTCAAACAGTAAAGCTCCGCACTGGTTGGTCAAAGATAACTTGCAGATCAGGGGATTTTACATAGTAAGCTCACACACACGACTGTGATTCAACTTTGACCCTACAGCAAATTTAATCATGGGCATATGTGACTATGTCTTAGAGATGCATAGTACAAAAAAGGTATTTTCGTTTAAATTTCTTCCTGCTATAATTTAGCCTTAAAGTTTAATTAGCAAGGAGGGCTTTTTACCGCCTTGATGATAGCTGGCAAGGCGACGGATCCCCCAGTATATGTCTTGACCCAAATGAAATCGGAAGGGAAAATACTGGAGAAAACGGAATAATTTCGTTAACACCCTTTGAAAATATGGAGTTTCGTTATATGCTTGGATTAAATGTTACGAAATGATAGTTGAGAGACCAAAATACATAGTGAAACAAATAACTGAGATATGAAATTAAGCCAAATTGTTAAAACTCGCGCTTCGATAGAGTATTTAAACAGGCAAGAATAAGCCAGTTCGGTCATTCGTTTTGGTGGCTATGCACATGCACATATTCTCAAAATCGTGTTATTAATTAATTTTACCGCAACACCGTACATTTTTGTTTCTCGAGGACACTATGTAACACATCCCTGTTGGTCTGTCTTTAAATCCTATCTAACTACTTAACTAACTAATTAACTAGCTAATTTGAACTTTTACTGAAATTTACCAACTAACATTCGGGAAGTCTGGAGTTCGGTAACTGGCCAGTTTATATCGAAGACTTTGACAATGGAACCTGCTGCATTGTGACTGGTTCTCAGGATAAGGAATGTAGAAGGAAAAATAACCAGTGGGCCACAACTGGAAAAAAGTTGTGGCCGGCCCGTCTCGACAGTTGGTTAGAAACTAGGCTGGAAGACGTCAACTATCTAAATAACTACTGGTATTTTAGCACATGGTCCTTCTTTGACAAGCAGCATAAATAGTGGCGGTATGTTCACAGTCATGAATAAAGTACACACCTTCGAAATTCCCTTACCATGCCTGAACAAAAGTCGTAGTACCATAATGCAAGTGTTAATTGCCATGAGTTTCAAAAATTTAAGAAGAGAAAGGCTATGTAAAACTCAAAAGGCAAGAAAGACCTTAACAAAATTAACCTTACGAAATAATCAGTGGCGTGGGCAGGAATTGTGAGACGGATGAGACAGACTTTAAAACACCTGAATAGCGCAAAGAGGTCCAGAGGACCACTTCCTCTATAAATATTTGCTTTCAGAAGAGAACTAGGACGCACAAAGGTCATTACGGTGCATGCCTGCTACTGACCAATATGAAGGAATAAAAAAAGATAAAAATATTGTAAGGCGTGGTTGTTTCGGGAGGTAGTGCCCACTCCTTTAGATTTTTTTCTTCTTTTTTTTTTTTGTCTTGAAAGGTTTGTGAGACGCAAAATGGTTGTGTATTGAAACATTATGAAGCACTACGCTAATAGGGGAGTGCGCCCCCTGCTCGGCCACGCTCAGTTAGACTGTTGCCGACCTATTTCCTCCAACTTAATGTTCTCCCGGGATTGTTCTAGGGATGCCTCCCACCCCTTTCCCATTTTGCAGACCACTGCAAATAATAGGCTGTTTGTGCGAATGAGCCATAGGGAAAGGTATAGATCCCAAAGCCGTCAACTGTTCTCTTTTAAGAAAATTTTGCATTCGTTGATAATCACTGTTTAAGAATTCATTTAGAACTATTTCATCGTAACGAAGTCTTGTAGGTTCTTCCTTCCAGCCATAGTCTTGAGTATTTAAAATATGCACGGTGTATTACTCGCTCGTCACAACCTGCGACTAACGGCTTTCATGTTTGAACTATTTTTGAAACAGGACTTAAACTAGAACGGTATTTGAAATAGTATTTAAACTTTAACCTTTTTATCTAGTTGACCCTATACACAGCACATTCATTTTGGTGTGTCGTTCGGTCCCCTTTTTTACAGGTTGTGTCATTCCTCTTGTCATAGAGGGGGCAGGGATTGCACGCCGACTATCCCATCAGACAAGCTCGTTTATCTGTCACGGGGTTTTCCATGTTTAAGCTGGAAAGGGTCATATGAGGTCCGCAGCCAGGACATAGTAACAATTAGTCGTGTTCATAAGAAGCGACTATAGCCCTAAGATATTAGATCATATATCTAATTAGTGCCGATGGAAGTCAGACATGCAAGTAGCTGATTTTTAATTATGCTCAGAACTTGACGTGGGTGAGCTGAGCGAGTTTGCCCTCCGTAGTCCAAGCAGGACACCAAAAGGATGCCCGACAGAGGTCCCAAGTCAGGGGCAGTTAACTTGGCTTCGCGTAAAGAAAGTAGGTTGTTCGAATTTACATTTGCTGCTATATACTTTGGTCGATTCGTACATATGAAGCGTGACACTGAACGGTGTTGTTACTGCAACACTGCATGTAGTCTGACATTTTTGAGTACATGAAGGGGTGTATACGAGGGTTGTGAAGGTATGTTGAACGCCAGTTACTGCTTTCGTGCTGGTTATCTGTAGTTTGGCTGTGGCAGCTGAGGTTGCTGGCCTTCATGGAACGTCAGGGGGAAAATAAGCCTTTTACCTCAAGCGCAATCCGCACGCCTTGCAAGTAATTCGATGTCGCGTAGGCAAGCATGCAATCCGACCGTATAAATCTCGGAGCCAACCCTGGCCGACCGCATAGTCAAGCGGTTAGAGCATCCGACCATCTGCAGTCGGAAGGTCTAAAGTTCGACCCTTGACCGGTTAAGACCATAAACTTTGCCCGGTGCTCAGCTTAAGCAATTGAGTTAATTCTTTGCAAGTAGGCCCTGGCCGGCGTGACTCAATCCAATTGGTTGGAAAACGGAGTAAGTGAATCTGTGCACTCAGTTTTTTGTGTTTAGACTTGTGTAATTATAGGGCCGAAGGAGACTTAAAGATGACGTAATGGGTTTTGCCCACCTGATCGACAGTATTGGTGCCGACGTACTAGATTTAGCATATTTGTTACGGATATTAGCTCGATTAGGTGAAAGACTGCTAAGTGTCGGTGAGGAATTTATCATCTATTTGTCAATGTTACAAAAAATGATTTTGTGACTTGAAGAAGACACTCTCTAAATTTCCCATTGTCTTTCTAAGTCCCCCAACGCACCTAGATGAATGTTATATAGGCTACTGTATATATGATCTTTCACAAACTTTCCTTCTCTTTTCTACAGCGGACTGCTGGTGACATATCTCACACTGAAACAAATGGACAAGTCTGGCGGTAAAATGAACTGGATATTGTTTTATGTACATCGCTATATTCGTCTTACTCCTGTGTATATGATCTGCCTTGGTATATGGGCGTCTATTATGTTACCAATTGGCATAGGCTCGGACAAGACCGAGGTTTTCCTTGCAGCACGATCAATCTGCAAAGATTATTGGTGGACAAATATCTTATATATCAACAACCTCGTACCGTACCCGGGCAGTGTTAATTTGGTATGTTATAAATAATTATACAGTGCATAAGAAAAAGAATTCGCCCTAACGTCTAAATATATAACTAACGTTATTTCAATGGCAAGCCATCCGTTTGTGTTAACAGCTATACAGTATGTCCGCAAATTTGACACCTTTGAAGTAATTGTATCTAGTTTGTAAGTCTAAGAGGGGGGTTACACTCAAAAAAAATTGGTAAATTTACCTAATTTAAGTTTTAAAACTTACCAACACTGGTCGAGTATGTCAAATACCTGAAATTGGGTAAAGTTTACCCAATAACTGTTGATTAATGGGTTATCCAAGAGGTTTTTACCACTTAATTGGGAAACCACCCTGTGGGATAGCCAAATAAACAACACATATTGGGGAAAACTTTACCCAATTTCAGGTTTTAGACATACGTGACCATGCAGTGTTGGTGAACTTTTTTAACCAACTTATTAAGAATGTAGTCCGTTTATGTATTCCTATACAAAAAGTGTGTGGAAACGTTCAGGCGAAACTAATATTTTACCCCAAAATTTTTTCCCCTAAGGTCGACTTTTAAACAACAACTTTCCCCCTAAGTGCCGAATTAGGCAATACATATATATGTAAGTTTGCGGAAAACTCCACGACATTTCCGAGTCGGGTATAAAATCCAGGTGGCAAAAGCCAAACTGAGCAACCAACAGTACAAATGGGCACGACAAAGAGCAAATCCAAAACGGTCAGTGTGAAAACAGAACCGGACGAAATTGTTTGTTTGTTGTTGTTGAAAACATGAATGCGACTGGTGAAAAACTAAAAAAGGTACCTACTAAAAACAAACACGGTCGGAAAAATGAACAAGAAAAGAAAAGCGTGATTGGCAAAGAGGTACACACTAAAAAATGGGCGCGAACGAATTGGTGTAAAAGAGTTAAAAAATGGGACAAATGAGGGTGGATGTTAAAAAAGGTTAATTCTTACATTAAGGCCGTGTGGAGCGAGAGTCCAAGCCTCATGATAACTTGGTTTTCAGAACTCAGGCGGCCACGGTCAGAGCCTGGGCACATTACGACTGTCGTAACAGTTAAGTGCTTTATTGAACAATGTGAAGGAGGGTTGAAATGTGCAGCCACCGGATATCCTTGGAGATTCTGTTTGATGGACCTAAGGTGCTCGGTGACTGAGTCCGCCAGGCGGCGCTTTGTCTCTCCCACATACAACTCTATCTGACTGTGTTTTTTTTTTTTTCTTGTTTTTCTTTTTGTTTTTGTTTCTCATACAGAGTGACATTTCTCGATAAGCCCTAACGGGTTTCTAAGTGCACTCCCTATGACACCATTGGTTACTTATTTCCTAATGTCATTTGCAAATTTCTGTGTTTTGATAAACCAAATGAATGAATCAATGGATGGATGAATGAATGACTGGTTGAATGAATGAATGAATGAATGAATGAATGAATGAATGAATTCAGTTTTCAGTTTCATTTATTCTCTATTTCACCTCGAAGAGGTATAAGAGACTTACAAATAGACATAAAGAATATAACAAATGGAAGTGATACAACAAAATGCATCGAATACAAAAAAGAACGGTTTAAAGAACAAAGCAAAAGTAGAGAAAAAAGAAAAAAGAAAAATAATAACAAACATAATGATAATACCATCTAACACTGCTTTTAACAAACTACGACTATTCAGACACCAGTCACCTATAGATTTAAGATTACAATTAACCTGAGAATTTATTCATAATTATCTTACAAAACTTGAACAAGTTGGACACGATCTTCGTATTTTTACTCTGAAAAAGTTCCTTCAATTTAAGAATATTGGGCCGTCTTCTAAAATATGGCTTAAGTAATAATTTACGTTCTGTGGTAAAGTAAGGGCACTGCAAAATATAGTGGAATTCATCCCCTAGGGCCTCCCCATCACACAAGTCACAGATTCTTTCATGATAAATAATACCCTCAAATTTACCTGTAACCACCGGTAGCTTACTACTCCCACATCTAAATTTACAGAATGAGTTACCCAGAAAGTGATCAAAATTAAGCAGATAGGGTTCAAATACTAACCTAGTTTTAAATATCCTATAATTCTTACACTGGGAGTTTGTATTTACTTCAGCAATCCATTCCTGTTCATAAATATCGTTTAAACGTTGATTTAACGCTGCTCTCAACCAGTTACTAGATACTTCTTCACTATTGTTCCATACAAAGGACATTCCCGATTTGTCTAATATATCTTTCACTTTAATAATCCATGGTGAGCTATATACTTTGGTTTCATACATAATTCTAAGAAACTTATAAATTAAATGTGCTAGATTATGACCTATACCAGAGGATATGGCACACCAAAATAAGACCATCCTCATTTCAACAGACTTACAGATTTTATGTCGCCCTAGCTCCCCATACACCATACAATTTGGCGTATACTTACTAAGCTTCAGAATTTTCTTACAAAATTTAGTGAAAGACTTCAATTTGATTGATATTTTGGATACCCCATACCTCACATCCATACAAAAGAACCGGAAGGACAAGCTGATCGAACAATTTTATCTGGATATCGGGTGGAAGACAAAGGTTATAGGACTTATGCATCATACTGAACAGAGCTCGTCTACCTTGAATGAATGAATGAATGAATGAATGAATGAATGAATGAATGAATGAATGAATGAATGAATGAATGAATGAATGAATGAATGAATGAATGAATGAATGAATGAATGAATGAATGAATGAATTAATTAATTAATGAATTAATTAATTAATGACAGGATGGGTGAAATAATTAATTTATGAATGACATAGATGAATAAACTTATGAATGAATGGATATGTGTTGTGTCTGCATTAGTGTCTGCAAGATGTGTGGCTAGGGGCTTTCTACGTGAAAAAATCATGATTCGAGCTAAAATTTGAACAGTGAAGGGAGAACTGGTAGGATAGTTTCCTGATGGGGAGGCCGGAGAAACTCAAACCTCCACATGAAAAACTATTCAACAGAATGTCCTCGTCATACTTAGTGAAAGAATATAAGACTATAAGGGTACAAGATGTCCTTCGTGCAGGCCCAATTGGCTCCCCGATCACTTGCCACCTGGATTTCTTCCTTGACTTAGGCCCTCTATCTACCACCCGTCTGCATGGGCCATCTCGATAAATTTGTGTGACACTGTTTTTTTTATTAATGTCCCAGCCAACATGCCCAGCTGGGCCCCAACTGGGTTTCAGCTGGGCTACTTGCTGGGCCCCAGCTGGGGCCATCCGTGTTTGTCAGGTGTTCCCACGTGGGGCCCAACTGGCCTAGCCTTTCCCAGCTGAAGCCCAGCTGAAGCCCAGCTGTGCCCCCTTCAATAACTGAAGCCTAACTGGGCTTCAGCTGGGAAAGGCTAGCCCAGTTGGGCCCCACGTGGGAACACCTGACAAACACGGATGGGCCCCAGCTGGGGCCCTGGGGCCCAGCAAGTAGCCCAGCTGAAACCCAGTTGGGACCCAGCTGGGCATGTTGGCTGGGGTATGTCCCTATAAATACTCTTTTCCAAATAGCAATTATCATGACTTCTTTTACAGTGCTTTGGAGAGCGCGTCATTTTTGGCTAACCGTCCCACAATCCTTTGTAACTAATATTTGGAGAAAGGTCTCTGTGTTCCTCAAATAACGATTTTTCTTTATTTCTTCACGTACAGTGTATGGGATGGACGTGGTATTTGGCCAATGACATGCAGTTCTTTATCTTCACTCCAATTGTCATCTTTCTTCTATTCAAGTAAGTATACGGTATTAATGAGATAATATTCACCAGGCCCGTGATTAGCCTAAGGAAATATGGGGAATCGATGGGATAGTTTTGTTGGCATGGAAAGGAGTCTAAAAGGAGAATGGGTGTATACCTTACTCCTTTTGAAAAATTTCTGATTTTTCAATAAGCCTCTATCAGATAGAAATTGGTGCGAGCTTGATTCTTCGTCTTTGGCGGGATAAATCTGGAATGATTAGTTATTGTGGTTTCTTGGCCAATATTGTTTTCATCTATCAGTTCTATACCCTTTTGGTATATTTGTTTGTTTGTTTGTTTGTTTGTTTGTTTGTTTGTTTGTTTGTTTGTTTGTTTGTTTTTCTTTGTGGTACGGATGGAAGAGCATTTACCCTCTGGTGACGTACCGTCTTGCCTGATAAATGTTATTTGGTAGATTAAGGTGTAAAAGAATTATTAGCCACTATAGCTGCCGTAGCAGTTGGCCGAAGTCTTTGGGAACGCCCCTAAATTTGATTATGTCGACATGTCTTCAATGGGTGCATATTGCTGTGATATTGGAAAACGAACGTTTTAATTATTTCATAAATCCAGTAATGTTTCTTTTGCTTAAACCTAAGACTAGATGGATACTAGCAAAATTTGCATGAAACTGCAATCATCGTGTGATGTTTAATATTGCATACCTCACAGGATCGCCAACAGGGACGAGGTCTCACAATTTGGGGGCGCATATTGCCATTTGTCTATCATGGGTGGTATCTGCTTTGGTGTTTGGAGATTTTTTTTTTGAGGGCTGACTACAGAACCAAAACATCGGCCTGGGGGAAGGCTCTTAAAGGAGGGATTCCCTCGTGAGAAATGTTTGGACATTTATGACACCTCATATGCAGTCTGCATTTAACATTTCATTTGAAATCAATTTGTATTGGTTCGTCATGTGTGTCTTTGGAAATAAGTTAAGAGTATTTTTATAACTAACTTGCAGGGGGACGAGCCGATCTCTTTTGGAAAGGGCACATATGAAAAACCGTCCTTTCAGCTGCCCCGTTTTCCTAAGACTAGCATTTTCACAGATACAAGTGTATAGTAAGAGTATCTGACCTTTTAATCATTAGGGGCGCCATCCTTTCACCCAACCACCATGGACGCCTCCCATAAAACTCATTTTTCAATGATCTATGGACCCTTAGGTAGCTATCGGGGAAAAGTCCTGGGAAAAAGCTGGAATTGAGTTGAGTAGATCCATATATATCTGGCTTAGACCAGAAAACTGTAGGAGTGACTAGAAAAAACATCGGTAAAACTGATTATTTCCAATAATCACCCAGTAAATTGTTGTTCTGTTCACACATCAAGTTCTTGCAGTCCCTCATACCATATAGCATGTTCGCCTGTATAAATACAAGGAAGCATATCATCACGTTCTAAAATTATACAAAATTTCTCCTTTATACTTCATATACAGGCCCAACAGAAGGCGATACGGTTTGATTGTGCTTGCCTGTGTCACAGTCGGTTCCTGCATTGTTACGGCCGCTGTAGCAGGTTACTGGGGTTTGTCAGTGGGTAACTACCCAGGGTAAGTAGAGGAATCCGGTCGTCATGCAATGATAACCTAAAAAGTTTGATATTGCTTTAGTGTGATCCACGCCTAATTCCTATACTTATGATCATTTCACATACGTGAACTTAAAGCAAGCGGCTGTAGTGCCGTTGATTCACATGGTTGTTCAATAGTTGTTTTTCTTTATTGTTCATCCTATTAGTTTGATCTTGAATTGATTAAGGAATTATCTTGTATCAAATCACATAAAGTTTCAAAAAATTCCTTCGCTCGGGATTCACTAACGACTTCATATGATACATCATAGTTAAGTTGCATAGAATTACAAGGAAACTGTAAAGAACAACAAACCATGCATAGGCGAATACTGTGAGTCCATGACATCATACCTGCTTGCTTCAAGTTCATGCTATGTATAAAATTACCGAATATTAGAAATGCATAAAAAATTTCACCAGAATGATTAAAATATGTTTCTCTTCAACATAGCAAAAAATAAATTTGGCTCTGGCCTATTCCATTAATGTGTGTAAAATATGTTTAAATTGTTTTATATTTAACTTAATCTTCAAGTTTCTGTTTTTTGTATATTCCTGTACTTTTTTACTTGTTTGTTTGATATGCTTGTTTTATTTGTAAGTATTGATAGCACCTTGTAAATGTTGAAGTTAAGGATTTATCAGCATTATTACAATTTTATTGTTTAACGAGGACCTCGGGTAACATTAGTCTGTTGTGAGCTATTCGAACTTTTCACCCTCGTGTCAAACTTAAAAAGAAAAAATTTTAAATAATTCTTTTTTTCTTCTTAAGGGAAAAATAACACAGGTTCGTTAATTATTTGTAGGCATAATAATTCTCAGTTGTTATTGGTACATTATGAGGATCAGGTAACCATGCGTTATTCTGCGATAAACTCTTGGTAAAAATTATGAGGACATTTTTAACTGGGGTAATGTTGATGATTAAAATGTAGCCCATTACAAACGCAATTTCACTGCCGATTCGTCTTTTTTAAGCAAAATATTGTCTGATTTTTGTGGATGAATGTAAAAGATCAATCAGCTCTGGATCCGGGAATAAGTATACAAATAATAAATGTTTATGAGTGCGATAGCGTTGAATTATTTCTTGAGTTGAAAGATTGGTACCTTCTATTCAACGAGGCGAAGCCGAGTTGAATACATTGTGGCAATCTTTCAACGAAAGAAATAACTCAACGCTATTGCATGAATTACAACATTCATTATTTGTGTTATATAACACCTAACTAGTTCTAAATATTCCTTGTCTAGAATTTGATTTTGCCTAACGTTAGCCTACCGCAGTCTGAGTTTTGTCCTGTCGAACGCTAGTACCTGGGTGTATGTTTTACGTACGATATAAAGCTGCAGTGATCTTGCGTAGGCTACACCATACAAATTTAGAAGGTGTTATATAAAACAGGATAACGAACTCTCGGGGTTAATTCTATTGCTAGATACATCACCCGGGCAACGTACTCTCTCGTGCATCGCTTAAGTTAATCCTTTTACGGTACATTATCCTTGTATTTTGCATGGTCCAACGTTGTTTAATATATATAAAAGCAATTGCATGAAAGAGTTGTTAAAGGTATAGACTTTTAAAAATGAGAGTAAAAAGCGTCAGTGACGTCTGGGGAGGAGTCAGGGTATTTTTATAGGGGGCAAGGCATCACTTGATGCTCCCTTTCTCATTTTTTTCCTTTTTTACTGAACTTTTTACATTTTCTTGTGAATATTATGAGGGTCAGTCTCCCCTTGACGCCGCACCTGTCTGACGTATACAACTCTTGAACATTACTGTCGCGCACGAATGCCATTTCTTAATTATCTGGGAAGGCATATACATTTATTACGCATTAATATCAATATTGATTTTTTTTTTTCACAAGAAGATCATTTGAAATTGACTCAGTCTACTAGCAAACACTTTGAGACCAGCTAGCTGTGTTTTTTCCTCTCCAGTCGATATAACAATCGCTCAGACGAATTCCCTCCTGATGCAGATCGAATCTACGCCAAACCGTGGTGTCGAGTGCAATCTTATACAGTCGGGATATTTGTTGGATACTTGATATACAAGTACAGAGGACGAAACGTTCACATTCCGATGGTAAATTTTATTTCATTCGATTGATTTTTACATATATAGCATGTTATGAAGCAAAGCCTATATGGTGTCGTTAGCAGAAACTAGCAAAAGGACCGGGAAATGGAGAATGCTTCCACTTGAAGCAGCGTGGTAATCGAGTAAATTATTGAATTTGTTTCATACCACTCACCCAATACAGCTACACATCTAGGAAATAGGTCAGCAGGGTCTGCATGCAAGCCTGAGAGTAGCGCAAAAATATATAAAAACTACTTTTGGAAGGGAACGTGAAAGAAAAACTCGACAAAATTGGGTAGGCACTTGGTTGCGTCCCGAACCCAGTGGGCATGCTACTGCTCCCCGCTTGTTCATCCATCTACACTAAAAGGTGGAAGAGGGAATGATTAGGTAATAACATGAAATCTGTTTAAATAATTCTCTTAGCTTCATTTGAAGTGACTGAAAAGGGATCATGGCAAAAAGGAGGCAAGTTATTCGCTTATAGGTCTACCACGATCAAAAGTTTGGTGGATTTAAAACGTCTTTGTAGTTGTTTGTTGACTTTAGTTTGATTCATTTCAGATTTAAACTGGCTTAGATCTTTGTTTTTGGCATCTTGATTTATAGTGCAATACACAAGTTCCATATTCCTTTTGCCAAAAGACGTCACAGAATCTAGATAGTAAGATGGGCTTTTACGGCTCAGTTTCTAAGCAATTGGCTTAAACCGGGAGTCAAGACTACTTTTTCCAGTGGTTGCTCAGTTGCGTCTTTTCCCTATTTCATTGCTTACGCTGAGAACATATAACACAATTGCAGTAGGATCCGTTTTGACTTCACAGAATAGGCGCATCCTAGCAAGATATGGACTGGGCCCTTTGTTTGGCACCGACTGCATGGTCAGGTAGTAAAAGCCTCAGTCTTGCAGTCAGGAGGTAGGGAGTTCGCACTACGGCCGGTCATATCGAGGACTTTAAAAATAGAACCAGCATATTCCCAGTCTATAGAATTGCATTGCGACTTCTGCTGCACTTATTTTGTTAAAAAGGAATGTTGGTTATTCCTAGTTTACAATTGAAATTAGTATGCAATCCTTTTTCTTAAGTCCTCCCGACCCTCTGGCAAAGGGCCCTTCCGCGAAACCAAACTTTAAACTGCTTCCCGAAGAAGCTATTACGTTCACTGAAGGACAACAATTTGACCAACCTAACGGCCCTCGGACCATTTACATGATTGGTCTGTCATGTATGTCTCCATTCTAGACTGGCTGAAAAGAAAAGATAGCCTACTACACTTGATCTTAGCCAAAAGGCCTAGAAGCGATCAATATGTAATCCTTCTAGGGACAAGGCTTCTGGACAACTCCCCTCTTATACAATCGCCTTCACTTGTTCACAATACCCCAAAACTGATCTTAAATTTCAGATGGGGTAAGTTGTCAATGGGCATTTTTTTATATTTGTTGGAGTTTTCGGACTGAATTCCAGGAAATGTTAACAGGTCCGGTCGCAACTGTTTTAAAAAGAAGTTTTTAAATGGTGGATGGCGTGAGGGAACCGAAGACGAATGTAAACTGTGGTAGAAATATAGGCTATACCAATCTAATGCTGGCCATAGTCTTTGAACTTGGCCAAACGATCGATTTAAGTCCACATTAAATTAATGATACAGTATACGTGTATACTGATACTGCTTGTACAGGCCTCTTTTTTTCAGTCCGAACCACATTCTTGCTACGATCTTATGATATATTTGTGTATACTTTTCAAACCATTTATGAGGAATAACTGATACTGAAACTGAAATGTGTTCAGGAGTTAGCTAATTAGCGAGCTCTTTTTCTAAAGTCCTCCCGACCCTCTGGCAAAGGGCCGTTCGGCGAAACCAAACTTGATACTGCTTCCCGAAGAAGCTATTACGTCCACTGAAGGACAACACTTAACGACCAACCTCGCGGCCTTCAGACCATTTTCATCATTGGTCTGTCATGTATGGCTCCATTCTTGACTGGATGAAAAGAACAGATACTACACATGATCTTAGCCACTGTTGTTTCGGTTTTGTTTGCCACGCACATTTGAACATCATCCAAATCGTGGGTATGAACAAATCAATCCCGTACCCACAAGACGTGCTCTAGAATTTGAGTTTACATGACTTTGGTGACATCATTCTTTCTTACTCAATCCATAATATAAATGTAGTTCTGTGCCACCCGTGGTTTGTGTCCAAATTACCTTTTTGTTGTCAAATATGTATTTTTATCTGCGCTAAAGTAGAGTCCCTATTTTCGTTCGGTTTGACTAATCAGATCTATGTTTCGTGTTGTATGTACGCACAGTATTGCACAAGAAGGGAACGCCGCACACTAGGTGCTGATCTCGGTTTGTGTATCCCACGCTGCGGCCCAGGCGCGTAGCCAGGATTGTGTCATGGAAAGTTTGGTGTCATGGGGGGGGGTGGGATCACGACGAAAAGGTCTAAGGAAAGAGAGAAAACCGCTATTTTAGGTGTTTTTGCATTGCAAGGTTGGATCATGGGGGGTTCTGACCCCTCAACCCCCACTCCATCCCCAAGGCTACGCCACTGCTGTGGCCAACAATTCCACATTACAGAAATATCTTCATATGTAGAAGTTTTTCAAACATATACCCGCTTAAAAATAGAATTAAGGTGTATGAAATGACTCTACTTTTTATATCTCGTTTAGCTCTGGAACCTTCTAGGTTGGACTGTAGCTCTCGGTATCATGATAACAGTATTATTGGCCATGTCAGGAACGAGTTCATCAAAACCGCTGCCACAGTGGTTCGCTGCAACGTGGCTGGGAGTTCGCCGGTTCCTGTTTGCTGCTGGAGTTGGCTGGGTGGCGTTCGCTTGCGTTACCGGAAACGGTGGTAGGTATTTTAAAGGTTCACGATTAGTTTTGACTGGACCCTAATTTACTTCAGAATTTAACTTCAGAACAATAAAAATAATGTTACTATAACTTATTGCAATTTGGTTCGCCGCCTCTATGGTGATGGAAACCAATGCTATCACGTTTTTAGTTTAGTGACAGACACTTTTATTGAATTCAGACTTTGGGCCCAAGCAATGGAATTGAGGTCCTGTCATCCTGTCATATTTAAGAGAGATGAATTGAGGGGAGAGGTGAATTGGTAAATAAATTGAAGAACACTCCAAGACCAAACTTCTGTTTGATATTACAAATGAATATATTATGCTGTTCCCTTAAAATTTTGATTTATTTTCAGTGTTAGCTTTTAGAGATCAAAGCGATTGAAGTTGACACACTTCTACAAAAAGTTAACTTGAAGCCAGCAGGTGTTATGTATTGCTTTTAGTTGACGGTCACTGGTTTATTTTCTTTGAAATTTTATTTTATACAATTCTGGCAAATTATTTAGACCATAAAATCATCTTGAGCAATGGCAAACCTTTATAAGACGTTGGCGCTAGTCACATTACAGCGATTTCGGATGGGATTTCAGTCTGATTTTTGTGAGCTTAAGTTATCAAATCTGGTCGAAAAGAGCCCAAAATTTCCCAACCTGTGTTTGAGTAGAGTTTCTAAGGGGTCTAAATAGGGTGATCACTGCATTTTTTACTTCAATTATCCCACCTGGCACAAATAATCTATAGGGCAAACAAAAAATTTTATCCAAAAAGACACTCAACATCTAGGCATATAAGCTCCTAATTTGCATAAATTATGCTAATTAGCCTTCAAGGAGAGGCATTTTGAAGAGTAAGTCAACTTTTGCCTCAAAAATGTCTGATGAAGTTGAATATTGCCGGCATTTCACTCAAGAAATTCATTTTGGCAACATTTTTCACAACTCTGAGCCATTTAATAACTACAAATTTCATTACAAAAGATTGAAACAGAAGATTTTGAAAAAGGATTTCGTGGAACTGGTACATGTACAAATTTAAGGGAATTTGGGCACTTTTTCTCGTTTATATTTTTCCTGCCTAAGGCTACATATTTTAATCCCAGAAAGCGTGAGTTATTATGATACAGTGTAGATGAATTGCTGTGTTCCCATTCCAGAATATGACAGCCATGTTTCATTTGGTATCTGAAAGTTTGCGTGTCTAGTCAGAAAAAAGTCCGAATGGCATTTTCTAGCTCGGAATGTTAAAAATAAAGATATTGCTTCACGGAAACAATATAGACCAAACATGGAGCATGCTCCAAAATAGGTAGGATTGTGCAGAAGATGAAGGACCATGGTCTCTTTTTCCTGAACTCTTTTCATGTCCCCCCCACCAATAAAAAAAATTAAAATTTGTACCAGTTCTAGTTGCCATGTCAACTTATCCACAAAAACGAGACCATGGTCTCATGTGCAACGTTGATGTACCATCTGAAATTCATAGGCCATTGTGTACAGAACTTAACGTTGTTCTCAGTTTTGAACAATGGTAAGCTCACCGTAGTGACAGGATGGAAAATTTCTACATTAGGCTATATTTTTTCATAACTATGCACCATTCAATACTTCTTTTTAAAACGTACATAGAAACAGACATGTTGTAAAAAACAGACAACTCAAACCGGTCGGACAAAAACACAAACCATTCAAAACTATTCGTGTACCGTACTAGAAATGTTTCACAATGAATGGTTAGCTGATTACAGTAGGACTACATGTGTAATCTGGTTATGCAAGTATGAGACTGATGTACGACAGCTCACTCCTCATCATGCAACATTACGCTACTACTGCTGTGAGACTAATTAAGTGGCCACTCCCAGTCTCGATGGGGACATGACCTCGGGGTCTTTCTTCTCTGCACCCTATTTCCCTTCAAGTCTCTGATAACTTGTGTAGTCTTTTTCAAGACATAAAATTTCACTTGATCTAAAAGGGTTCAATTTAGTCCACTGCTGCACTTGCTAGTCCAATATCCAATAATCATGCAACAGATTTCAACATGGTTAAATTTGACACAAATTGTACGAACCAGCCGCAGATCTAAGAGGGTTTTTTACCTCCCCAGCCCTCCCATTTTCGTCACATCAGTAATAATACATACGGTAAATAAGTAGCGCAACTCCCTCACACGTACCCATGCTTTCTCCTAGGTCATCCCCCTATTGGAATGCCCGGGTCTGCGCCTGCGAAGCCATGAAGGAATGCACGTTTCACAGCGGTCGTCAACCCCAATTACTGCTAAGTTAAAAATCCCCCAAAAATCGCTATTTGCCCTCCACGTCCTCTGAAAATTCATCAGGTGGGCCTTTTTAACACTACAATGTGGGCATTGGTTAGTAAGTAGATGGAGTTTTACGACCCAAGTCCAGCCGACCACAGTCTTTTCCCAGGCCTTTTTTGGCTAACAGTCACCAACCTGGAATTTATTCATCTACATCGATCAACATAGGTACAAACACATCTCCATAGCCTTGGAAGAACTGGAGGTTTTGCAATAGTCTAAATCAGGTGCAAACCCAGGATTTTGAGGAAGGGGGAGTACCTTCACACCCAAGGACGAAAAACGAGCGCCGAAGGCACAAAGCCAAGACAGGGAGGGGTAGGTTCTCCCCCAAGAACTTTTGAGTTCCAGAATGCGCCCAATTAAACAGCTTCTGAAAGCATATCCTCCATATCTAAAAAAATAAAACCATTGGTCATCGAGAAGAGGGGGCGTGTGCCCGGTGTGTCCCCGCTTGTATCCGTACCCGTAGACGGGTCACAGTCAGCTGAGGGATACGGGATTGAAATAGATTTCAATACTGTGAAAGTGTTGACTCGATCATCTTTGAGGAACTTATATGGCCTAGCCTACAGTAGCTTAGGGTACCTCGGTCTTGTTTTCTCATATACACATTGTTCCCTGAAATAAGCCTACAATCTCACCATACAACAATTGTCCCTGTATTTTGAATTGAAGAAAAAAATCGTCCACGGGCAATGTAGACTTGTTGGATCTGATTTTCAGAGTTTCCTCCACAGGGAGGTAAGGGAGGAGTTGTCCCACTCTTTCAGACGAAGGCGGGTAAAATTCCCCCTTTATAAAAGTCAGTATCTTGGTTACTTATGTTAAAAAAGGGCTTTTCCAATGGTGTTTCAAACTTACATACTGAAATGAATGGCATTTAAAACCCCTCAACTCGCACCGTGCAGAGCCTTGAAAATTGAAGCCAGCTTTTGTCACCCTGAACCCACTTGTAACTTTAGGAAAGGACAGCATCACTTTGGACTTAGGTTTCTGCCATGGTGGAATCCCTCACTGTAAATATATGTGTTTGTGTGCAATGTCTATAGCATGTGCCAAAGTCATAGTGCCACCCTCATTTGTAAATAGCAGCAGACTGATGACTAGCTTGGAACCTTACTGGTCAGTGGACTGCAGACTGGGTACAGAAGCTGCCCGATTTGATTTATTGGTAGACCTATAGAGCTTTTAGAAACAAGTGCGCATTCATACCGTTGCAACATATTTAATGCAAAAGGTTTTGGAAAAGGCAAGGATATTTAAAAGTAAATGTGCAATAGGAGCGGTAAACTAATACCAGCAGGTGGTCAAAACCAGATAAGCATAGTTTATTCTTGGTGTGGGTTGGGGTGGGTGGGGGACGGGGAGGATCTACTACTTTTTTATTTTTGCTTTCTAATAGGTGTTTCTTCGGTTGTGATTTCTCAATTGTACTGGGAACGTTTGGAATATCATTTCAGCCCTAACCCCATGTTCCACACCACTCCACCCTCTTCTGAAAACAACGTAATGGCAGTCAATTGAAAATGTTGTCCCCAAAATGCAGTGTCCTAAATACGGCCAAGTTCAACTTATTGGACACTTTTCTTGTGCTAAACAAAGATAGAAGTAAGAAAAAGCAGGGCTAGCTGGGCTTTAGAATCATCTACGCAAAGTATGAGGAACCAAAAGAGTCACAACATATTTTAAACACTGCATTGTCCCAACAATAAGTTTCAGTGCACAAAAGTGGTAAATGCAGACTATTGCATACTAATTACACATTTTTCCTTTAAAATAGGAGTAAGGTTATATCGATCCACTGAGACAAATTACAGTAATTTATGCAAATTAGAAAACAACAAAATGACAGCTAAGTGTAAATATTGTCAAAAAAAATAACTTCAGTGCCAGAAACATTATCAAATTTAAATAATTGACCACTAATTACACATGTTCTTGTACAAAGTGGGTAGGAGTAAAGTAATAATGCCCCTCTGAGGCTAATCAGCATTATTTATGCAAATTAGAAAACAACAAAATGGCAGCTTGTTGTAAATGTTGTCACCAAACAGTGAATCGTGCCAAAAATATTGCCAATTAAACTAATTGCACACTAATTACACATTTTTCCTGAGCAAGGAAAGTTAGAAGTAAGAGATTAATGGCCCACTGGGCCTAATTAGCATAATTTATGCAAATTAGAAAACCATCAAA
Source organism: Holothuria scabra (assembly GCA_037179385.1). NCBI lineage: Eukaryota > Metazoa > Echinodermata > Holothuroidea > Aspidochirotida > Holothuriidae > Holothuria > Holothuria scabra. Next base: position 32,569,470 of record CM074199.1, read on the forward strand.
ATGGTAGCATATTGTTTATTTTGTCTCAGTAATAAGATCAATGCCCTAAATATGACTAATTTCCACTAATTGCACACTAATTGCCTATTTTCTCTGTACATAATAGTTACAAGTAAGTAAATAACTACCCACTGAGGCTAATTAGCATAATTTATGTAAATTAGCTTTCAACAAAATGGCTGCTTGTGGTAAATTATATCCAAAAATGAGTTCTGAGCCATAAATATGGCCAACTTTGACTTAAGACACTTTTTCCTGTGCAAAAATGGCCAGAACCAGAGAATTATGGTTGGATGGGGCTAATTAGCATAAATTATGCAAATTAGAGGGCTCCATGCACACATATGAATTGCCTCTTTGGATTAATTTCTTTCTATTGCCTCAAGGATCACTCATGCCGCCAAGTACAGTAGGACATTTGTACTAAAAAACGCAGCGTTCACCCCCTTATCAACTCTATTATAAACATGATTTCTTCCAATTGTGGCTCATTGGCTTGTATTCACTCCATTGCTTATGCTGAACACCAAGCACAATGGCTGAAGGTTCCTTTTCAAAGTCGTCGGTATGACCCGACCATGACTCGAAATCCCGACCAATCGACGTTGGTCAATTCTTTTAAGTCAATTAGTCAACAATATTTTGGAATTTCTTAGACGGATATTATGTCGGGTATCCCCCCCCCCTCTTTCCCTTCACCAGTGGTTTGGAGTAATCGTTTTCTTTATTTCATTTTAGGACCCGTCGACAAATTGCTCTCGTGGAATTTCTGGTTGCCGATGGCGCGTTTAAACTACTGTGCTTACTTGCTTCATCCTTGCGTCATCTTCCACTTCCTGCTTACAAAGAAAGCGATGTTCCACTACACGCCTTACGAACATGTAAGTTACATAAGAGTGTCACGGGGTGTTGGGTTGGGGAATTCGAATTGCGCGAACAACGCTACAAGATCATAATGTAGACTCTTCCTCTGATTACTTGGGTTAAATTAAATAACAAAACGATCACTTTATGTGTAACTACTCATTCTGTGAAATTCATACATGGCCCAGAAAAGTTTCACCAGTCCTAAGTCTTCATGAAAAGAAAAGTTATTAGAGAAACTAAAAGGTGCTCATACAGTACGTGTTATATACTTCGATATCATGGATAACCCTTACCTCTCTGATAATGGTACATCCCTAGGATGTTATGCAAATGAAGTGTGTCAGAAAGGACAGGCGACGAGATGGCCAAATAAACAAGTACATACACTTAGAAAACTTCTCTTGTAAATCATTCAATATCCTGTATCATCGGCTAGAAGGAATAGTCTTGACAGGACAGAACATTGGCGAGGAGGATTTACTTTGAACCCGTGCTGATAACTTTTCATTCAATATGGCTGTTTTTGGAAAAATCGAGCCATTTTCCGAGTCGACTGAGGAATTCAGTGACTATCTGGACAGAATGAATGCTTATATGGCGGCTAACGATATCTTCTGCTAAGAAAACAAATCTCTTTGTGGCATCGATCGGACCGTCCACGTATAAACTTCTTAAGAATCTCTGCAGCCCGGACAAACCCTGCGACAAAAATTACGGGGAATTGACGGAGTTATTGAAAAAGCATTATCGACCGGAGCCAATAATAATTGCCGAAAGACACAGGTTTTGGACGGCCCGCCAGGAGAATAACGAGTCTGTATCTAACTACATCGTGGGGTTGAAAACGCTTGCATCTACATGTAAATTTGGAGCTTTTTTGTCAGAAGCACTAAGGGATAGACTTGTCTCAGGACTCAATCAAAGTATGACAAGGGTTGAGCGTCAACTTTTGAGTACGAAAAACCTGACTTTTGAAGATGCAGGAACAAAATGTATCGCGGATGAATTGGCGAGACAACCCAATATTGCGACAACAACGCAGCTTCGGCTACAGGTTCTAGTAGCAATAGTACTACAGACAACACCCATCGAGTTCAGGATCGCCGTGACAACAGGCGAGGTCAGGGGTCACATTCCACACACCAAGCTAGCAAAAACAAACGACAGTGTTCACGTTGCGGTGGAACAGATCACGATAAGGACAATTGTGCCCACAAGGAAGCCATTTGTTTTACCTGCCAGAAGAAAGGGCACCTTAAGCGAGTTTGCCGTTCGAAAAAAACAAGGTGATCAGCGACGTTTTAGAGGGAGAAATGCTAACACAAAATTTCTGGACGCCAGGTCTAACGTGAGTAATGACAATAGTGACACTGCAGACTATGCAGCTAGTAGCGATAACGCTACAGGGGCCAGTTTAGCTACTTCAGATGTTCAGTATGGTCTGTATGCAATTGGTGACAGTGTTAATTATACCTCGGGTAAGGTGAAACCGTACATGATAACAATAAATGTTGGCGGGAATAATATCAAAATGGAGGTTGATATTAGGGCTGCACGCTCCACCATTTCAGAGAATGTGTATCATACTTCGTTCCAAAAATTTAACTTACATATCCTGTTGGTGCTACATTGCAAAGTTATTGTGGAGGGGAGGTACCCATTCTGGGGGCTATTACCGTTCCTGTTGATTACGAGGAACAGGCTAGAACCCTAGAACTGGTGATTGTAAAGGGTAATAAACCATCCCTCTTGGGCAGAGATTGGTTGGCAAATATCAAGTTAAACTGGAAACGTATTTTTCCTGTTCAGTCCACAAATGAGGTTGGAATGTCAAAGCCTATGACGCAAAATGGGGAATACCCAGCAGAATTTCAGTAGTTGCTTCAGCAACATGCCAAATTGTTTGAAAGCAATTCTAGGGGTATTTCAGGCTTTACAGCCTCTATTCAATTAAAAGCCGATGCCATACCAGTTTTTCAAAAGGCACGCCCAGTGCCCTATGCAATGGTACAGGATGTGAACAAAGAGTATAAGTGATTAATTGACATGGGCATATTAACTCCAGTAACTTATGGCCAGTGGGCATCTCCAACTGTTCATGTGGAAAAAACTAAGGAACAGATTAGGGTCTGTGGAAATTACAAAAGGTTAAATGCAGTCATTGAGGATGATGGGTACAAACTACCAACTTCACAGGATCTGTTCGCTAAATTAGCACAGAATGGCATACAACCAAAGGCATATTCTATTCTAGACTTATCAGGGGCCTTCAATCAGTTGAAGCTAGACCAAAGTTCTTCTGAGTTGTTGACCATGAATACTCACCAAGGTCTCTTGAAACCAAACCGTTTATGTTATGGTGTTAAAACAGCGCCATCCATTTTTCAGGCGACCATGGATAAGATTTTATCAGGTATTGATAACGTTTTCTGCTATATTGATGATATTCTGGTAGCCTCTTCATCAGTAGAAGAGCATGGGAAAGCTCTAAAGTCAGTTTTTGAGAGGCTTGAAAGACACAATGTCAGTCTTAATAGTGCTAAGTGTAAGTTCTACAAGTCTAAGATTGTGTATTTGGGGCATCTGTTAAGTGTAGAGGGCATCCACCCCATTGAAAATAAAGTAGGGCCTATCTTAAAGGCACCAAGGCCAAAAGATGTGACAGAGCTGAAGTCATTTCTGGGCATGATTAATTACTACGGTAAATTTGTCCCAAATTTGTCCACAAAATTGAACCCCTTGTATGCACTATTGCATCATTCAGCAGACTGGGTATGGAGTCCACAATGTGAAGAGGCATTCAGACAAGCCAAAGAAGCATTGTCAGGGGACCAGGTTTTGGTTCATTATGACAACACGAAGCCGCTTGTACTTGCTGTGGACGCAAGCCCGTATGGATTGGGTGCAGTGTTAAGTCATAGGTTGCCAGATGGCTCAGAAAGGCCGGTAGCTTACGCATCGCGTACCCTTACAAAAGCCGAAAAAACTATTCCCAAATTGATAAGGAAGCGTTGGCCATAGTCTATGGCGAAACAAAATTCCACTTATACCTGTACGGTAGGAATTTCAAATTGATAACTGATCACCAACCGCTCACACGTATTTTAGGGCCAAAAGCAGGGATCCCATCCCTTGCAGCAGCGAGGATGCAGCGCTGGGCATTGCTGTTAGCAGGATACCAGTATGATATTGAGTATCGCCCGTCAAATAAAAATGCAAATGCCGATTTGTTAAGCCGTTTACCATTGCCTGTTACAGGTGATGCAAATACTGAACAAGTGTACAACACCATATGGGTAGATCCATTACCTGTCACAGCTAGTGAAATTGCTAAGGACACATCTAAAGACAAGGTGTTAGCAAAGGTGTATGAAAGGACCTTGTCAGGTTGGTGGAATCATTGTGATGAACAAGCCATACGACCATATTTTAGGCGGCGCCATGAGTTAACCCTCGAAGACGGTTGTGTGTTGTGGGGTCGCAGAGTATGCATCCCTTCTAACCTCCAACAACAAATTCTATCCAAATTGCATGAAAGCCATCCAGGTATGTGCCGGATGAAGGCGCTGGCTCTTTCGTTTGTATGGAGGCCTGGGTTAGATCAGGACATAGAAGGTATTCTGAGGTCCTGTTCAAAGTGTGGTAAGACACAAAATACACCTCCAGTCAACCCATTGTTGTTGTGGCCATGGGCTACTGAACCTTGGCAGAGGATTCATTTGGATTTTTTAGAAGTCAATGGTCAACAATTTTTGCTTGTGGTTGACAGTCACTCAAAATGGTTGGAAGTTATTCCCATGGGCAGTACAACTGCTGGTGCCACAATCGAAGTTTTGAGGTCACTCATGGCTAGGTATGGGCTACCAAGACAAGTTGTAACAGACAATGGGCCGCAGTTTATTGCCTCAGTGTTTCAGTCATTCTTCAAGGGGAACCAAATTGATCACACTTTGTGTCCTCCTTATCATCCAGCTAGTAATGGTTTAGCTGAGAAACATGTACAAACGTTCAAAAATATGTTTTCTAAGTGTCCCACAGGAATGACTCTTCAGCATAAGGTTGCTAATGTTTTGTTTCACTATAGAAATAGCCCTCACACGACCACAGGAAAAACCCCGGCGGAACTATTTCTCAAAAGGGGACCCAGAACAAGACTTTCGTTGGTCAAACCATGCCTTAAAAACAAGGTAGAAAAGGGGCAGGTTACTGCAAAAGCACAACGGGATGGGAGATTTCCAAAACACAGGTCATTTGACTTGTATCAACCAGTCAGAGTAAGACACTTACGGGGAGGGAAGGAAAGATGGATTCCTGGTACCATAGTGGAAGTTAAGGGACCACACACCTATTTGGTTCGTGTTCCAGGAAATAATCGCAGATTCGTTCATGCAGATCACTTGATACCAGATGATTCCCGCATTCAAAGTGAAACTCCTAGTGAGTGCCCACCTCTAGACCTCGAAGAGTCTGATGGGGTAGCCGACATGGATTTACCGCCCCCTGTTTCGGTTCCTACATCCCAGCCGGACATGGTTCCCAATGTTCTTTCAGGTGGGGAGTTGCATCCCAGGACCCCACCTCAGTATCTGAGTTTCCCAGTCCTGGCGGCAACACACAAGAGCCAGGGCCTATCCCCTACAAAACACGATCTGGTCGAATCTCCAAGGCACCAGATTGGTATGGAGATTATGTGAAGAAGTAGACACAAAAACAAGAGGAGTCAAGTTTGTTTGTTAACTCATGTATACTTTATTATTCTTGTATGTTTTGGCTACCAATAAGGGAAGTTAACGTGTACCTTCTTTTAAGAGTCATCTCATGATTCTCATTTTTGTCAGCATGTTTAGAAAGTAATATAATTACAAAGGGTGTAGTCATTATCTAAGGGGGAGGAATGTTATATACTTCGATATCATGAATAACCCTTACCTCTCTGATAATGGTACATCCCTAGGATGTTATGCAAATGAAGTGTGTCAGAAAGGACAGGCGACGAGATGGCCAAATAAACAAGTACATACACCTAGAAAACCTCTCTTGTAAATCATTCAATATCCTGTATCATCGGCTAGAAGGAATAGTCTTGACAGGACAGAACAATACGATGCATTAAAAAATAAAGCTCATGGAAATATCATCTACAGCCCGGAAAATCAGACTCCTAGTAATACATAAGACTACCTGGTGTCGACAGGGTTTTGTTCCAACTAGGAAGAGGAGTCAGAGATCAATCTTTAACACCATGTCTTGCCTTTTGCGCCTATAAGAGAAGAGTTTTTTTTTCTGAACATTCGTTTAATTGCCAAACAATCACATTTACTCCTTTCCATATCATTTCTGTGGATAAAGCTAACTATAAGTTTTACTCACAGTCTAAGTTGTTCTTGCCCTTGTTAGTGTTTCGATCTTAGTACCCCCCACCCCTCCTGATCTCTTTTTACCCCTGCATATAATTACTAGGTACATTACTTGTAACCATATTTTACTTAACGTAAGAAATACGAGAAGGTATAGCCGGCCAGTCGGTGAACTACTGAATATGGCGCATCGGTGTAGGGTCATTTTGGGTTATTTTCAATGTTGTTAAGGAAGCTGTTGAAGTTAATAAATCTGTAATCTGCACTACCCCTGCAGAGAGTCTAATTTTGTTCTTAGTTGCTAAACTCCGTTGCTTTGCATATAAATATGCCGATGTTCATTGCACCACTCTGTCATAGACAGAAAGACATACAGGGAGCATAGGCGAGAGAAAAGGGGGTTCTCTAATATTACTGTTGTCATGTTCTCTCATTATTCGCTTGATTGAACTTTCTTAATTCTGATTGTATTGGCATTTCAACTACAATTATCCCTCTCTCACTGGATTTCAGTATTAAGCACTCTCTGACCATCGAGTGTGCTATGTACATAGATAGCGGTTGAGCTACCACATGGTCATGGGACCATAGCTGCCTCCCCTGACGGATCAAAGTTGCCTGTCGGTGCTCCTCTTAGGGTCCTTAAATCATGCTCTAAAGGATCCATGCAGACCGTTCTTGTCGCTCAGCCTAACCAAACTCCTTAGCCCCGCCACTGTTTATGCATTTCGGCATATTCATGTATATCGCTACGATTAATACACAGGCTCCACTAGCACAATTTCTATCTCCTAGCAGCTCATTTCCGACAATCCAACCATTGAGCCAGAAGGCTACCATTTCACGACGGCATACAACCTTCTGACAAATTATTATTATTTGTTTTCATATATTGCAGGTCATATTCTTTTTCGGTGTCACTGTGATGACGTACTTGCTGTCCCTGTTCATTACACTGTTGGTAGAGGTACCCACCATCGGAATAGAGAAAGCCCTACTTGGAAAGCCATCGAGGAAATGATTCGATACTGCATGGGGGACTTTTGAGCATGGACCATGCAGCCGACCTTTGCAAGATGTCTACATATAGGTCTATCCAAAGAAGGACGCCAAATCTTCTCATGTACCTTTTTCCGAATCTTGCGCCGAGATAAAATCGTATGAAAATATAGTTTAGTTTTTTTCTCTGATGTTCTGGAGAAATAGTTACAGCAAAGAATGTTTATTAGGTTCTTTACCCACCAACTTTTGTAGATCCGATATTAAGTTCATTTATGTTAGGGCATACCGTTACGAGCGTTACTCGAGAACGGTGATTCGAATTGAAATAGCAAAACCAGTACCGCTTCGCGTGAATGAGTCTTTGTACGTTAAAACGTGTCCCGAACTACCAGGAAAAATTTTAGCTAATACAATCAATCCCAAGTAGACGAGTTGTTAATATGATGAATGAGTATACACTACAATATTTTAATAGCAAGTTCTTTCATTTTACATTTTAACTCAAACAGTGGATCAATGCATAGGAATTTAACAACATCATTTTATGTTTAAAAGAGACGTATTAAAAAATTAAATGACACTCAAAATTGCTAAGAATCCTTTTCAGATAGTACAAAACTTTCAGCTGTTGCGGACCTTCGGCGACCACTCCTGTTCAGGGAAATCTGGAGGCGGACTTCCGATCCTCACTCCTAACCTGCCTCAGCCAAAACGACTGCAGTTCGAAAATGGGAGGAAATGTCCTTAAAGGGAAATATTCCGTTTGTTTTCCAAGAAAAATTCATCCTTTGAAAACTAATACTAAGTTGACACAGGTTGATATATCATCAAAAACAAGGGAGTACGGTAGCCTCCTTTTCCCCACAGAAATTCAGTTGTTAGTTTCTCAAGAATAATTTGTTCACCCAAACTTTCAACATTTTAAATGATGCAACATCCATGGCTCTTCTTGCGTATAGTATTTTGAAGAGATGTAATTATTGCAGGGGTTTATGATTATGACTGAATTGTTGGATAGTGTCTGAGCCATTTCCTTTGTACTCTCTGTTGGAGCATTTTAAACACAATATTTTCCTTTAAAGAGCTGGTTTGCTCAGCGTTACTCCAGTACCGGTATTTAATTGAGAGCACCGTTAGTAGACTTGTTGGTAAAATGCCGCCCTTTAATTGAAACGTGTTCACAAATTGATCAAAAATAAATTGCGCAGTCAGTGTAATTAATTTTGGAAGTCAGTTCCACCTCACGGAACAGATGGCTAGGCATTTTTGGAGTTAAATTTGTAGAACTTTCTGCTTAACACCTTTTGATTGGCAAAATAAAATACAAAAAGTTGTTTATATTGGAAACAGACTATAAATTTCCGTGCAAGTTTTATGTAGTATATTCATGGTTTAGACAATTCAGATGCAAATATATTTATCCTGAAGTCAATGGTGTAATTTGTGTAGTTTGTTGATTACTGTTTCCACGTTTCTATTACATAGTCTCTTGAATGTATATTTCAGGGGTGGCGCCAGCGGGGGCCGGGGGGCACCCCCCCCCCCGTCGGGGAAGGTCGACGGTTTCGTCGGGGAGGCCTAAAAATGATAAAAAAAAATTAATAAAACCCTACAAGGACTGAAGTTACTGGATGGGTGATCTTGAAAATATTTTTTTATTGTTATACATATCGGAATCGATTTTAAATCGCTTCTTAACTTTGCTATACCTCATTTCATGTACCTTTTCCTATCCCCCCCATCCCGTCGGGGAAGGACAGCAATTTTTTCGAGGATGAAAAACGTAAAAAGGACTGAAGTTACTGGATGGATCATCATGAACTATTTTTTCTTTATTAACTATTTTTTTTCTTTTGTAACGCTGTTTTAATGCATATCTGAATCAGTTTTTAATCACTTCTTACTAGCTCTTCTATCCCTCATTCTATCTCCAATCCGTGCGTGCAGGGTCATACCCCCATCGAGGAAAGATTCCCTCCCCCTGTTGTTGAGGAAATCCAATTTCGTCGGGGAACCTCCATCTACACATCCCACTATAAAAGATGTACGGGCCTGATTAACTTCAGTCACCCAGACGATCTTCTGGGTTTTGCTTACTAGAAGACCATATTCTTCAAGGAAACTCACAATTCCGAATTTTCCTTGTAAAAACGGACGAGAGGTTGATCATGTGCATGCAGTGCCGAACGGTCTGCCATCTGGCCTGCCCCGACATCCGAATTCTAGCAACAGTAATGAAAATCGGCCAGGCCGTTTTCAACTACACGTAATGATAAACACTAATGTGAGAATGCCTCTCCTATAAGTCTGACTGAAAATTCATTTTCATTTGAAACCACCTTGTAACGTGACATATTTTCAAATACGTTAGAAGTAGAATCATTGAAAGTCTAGCGTTCGGGCATTCAGGTAGAAAATTTCATCTATTTAGTGGACCTTGCAATTGAATGCAACGAAGATTCTTATAGAGTCAAAAATGAGTATGATGCAATTCCGTTCAGTGGCGTAGCCACGGAGGGGGGGGGGGACAAGCGGGGCACGTGCCCCCCCCCCCAGAAAAGTTGTGCCCCCAGGTGACGCCCCCATCCCATTGCAATCTGCCCCGCTCAACATGTTGTGAGCAAGCGCACCTACATTTTACCTGCTGAAATTATGAAAGGTGAGTGGCCAATTTCTTCGATCTATGGGCAGCCTTTCACTTGCCCTCCCTGGTTTCGCTTCGTGGCACTGTATGTATACACCGGTAAGAACGCGTTAATCAGCCACGTGTGTATCCCTTGTAGAAAACTATGCTGCGGTCTCCCAAAATCACGGTGAGTCAGGTCAAAATGCTTATATCAGCTTGGGTATACATGTGCACTCAATCGTGCTCGGGGGCTCTTCGTGTGTTAAGTCTCATCTAGAGCCCAAAACCCTCTCAATGTGAGACATGAATGCAACATGAATACTGTCAAAAGTTTACAAACTTGTCTATTTTCAAAGAGGAGTCTTGAAGAAAAAATGAAAATCAAACGATTAGGACCACATATGCCGCAAATACTGTCTGTATCGTCTTCACGTAGGTTTTCACCCAGATTGTACACTAAGTACGAATGATGATAGGTTAAACGCTTTAATTTTCAAATTTTCAAAAAATTCAAATTTTAATCAATGTGTAATTGAAATTTTTGCTCATCTCAAAGCAAGACGACTGCATTGTAATAGCCACGGGAACCTTGAGCCAGTTGTAAGACTAAATTCAATGAAATAATGGTGGTTTGGAATCAGTTTAATGTTCATCAAATGCCATGTGAAGGCAGAGAAATGCTTCGTTCTATAACCCCAATTCTGTAAATATCGCGGAGCTTCCAGGGGCAACGCCCCTGGACCCAACGCCGTAGATGGGAGCGCTTCGCGCTCCCACGGCACCTTGGGCGCCGTTGGTTTATTCCCACCAATACCAATTGCCCCTCCATGTATTTAGACCACGAGCCGCCACTGGCTGTCGTCAGACTCAACAAAATGAAGTTCTAATAGTCTCACCATAGTTATCCCTGAGTTTTATGTTGTTCCCCCCTATAAAAAGTCTGCCCCCCCCCCCCCCGGTGAAAAATCCTGGCTACGCCACTGATTCCGTTGCATAGCTTTCGCCCGCAGAGAGACAAGGTCATTACATCTAATTGTAGCAAAACCTTTTATCTGTTAATTTTTTATCAGTTAGCAAGTTGGGTTTTTTCTATTGAAGTTAAACTTTCATTTTAAAAGGAAAGCTCAAAATAACGTCTACTTCGTTTCTAGTTACAAGTCTGGGAAAATGCCATTTCCGGCTCTCTGGGGGTTCTCAATTTTTCAAAAAATTCTGTGAGCTCCACTTAGCATTTTGAGCAGGATTACATTTTTCGGACAAATAAGGCACCTCTGCTGCCTCCCAAATCGAAACGCTCTCGTTCGCCTATGTCGATATATATGGGAAGCAAAACTTTTTCGGCGGGAAAGTTTTCCAATATGGCCTTAATCTGCATGAAGATATTCAGTAACCCCAGTAAAACTAAAGATCAACCCCTACTTGATTTTTCTTATAAGAAGGTCAGAATCTTCTATAAAAACCAAAATTTGTCATAAAATTATAATTTCTCTCTCATGTAAGCTTCAAGACTCTCAAGAGTGGCACAATTTTCCAATTTTGATGGCTACTCCGTAAAATAAAAAACCAAAGCTAACTCTGTTAATCACCCCGACATTCTATCTAATTTTGCTCTTGAAAAGCATATCACTTAATGAAAACCCAAGTTTTTCTTTATACCCTTATCAATAACCATGTTTTCTTTTATTAAATTTCAAAATTTCTCCAGTATAATAAGCTCTTACTTTTCAAATCTTCGTTCAAAAAGGAAAGAACTTTTCGGGCAAACTTCTCGTATCGTCTGCAGCCTTTACACGTAGACCTCGAAAGATTTAATACATTAACCCAAAAGACTGAAAGAATTTTGGCTGTCGCCTTAATAACGTTTTTACCAAATGAAGAACAGATTCTTCAATAAACACCCAAAATTTTTAAAGGTCCTTACAAAAGCCAAATTTCTCTCAAAAATTTAATTTTTTTTTGCTCAAAATACACTCTAGATTTTCAAGTATTTGCTTAAAGAAATCCAAAAATTTCGTCACGCTACACGCGCCTCAAATTCTGTCAACTCACATCCATCAGGGACTAACTCATCACCTTTGTCGGGGCCTTGAAATTCTGGCCCCCCTGTCAGGGAGCTTCCCCCCCCTCCTGTCGGGCAAATCCTGGCGCCACCCCTGGTATATTTAAAACAACGGATAATTCATTTACCCACGTTTAAGAGTAAAGATGGCAATGTTGTGGTCATGGGAGAAAAGGACAACAAACGCCACGTGCTAATTATGTTTGCGCTGTACATAGACCGCGCTTGAACCGTAATTTTAGAGGGTGATGTGGCAAAGAAAACCAGGAACACTAACTTCATGGTTTACCCTAACTCTAAACTCTGATCCTATCCCTAACCCTCAGTCGCCTCAACACCCGGTTCGTCAAACTCCACTGAAACCCGTGTAACTAGTTAGAGTACCTAACATTCTGTGCCACGGTCACAATGCTTATTAATATTTTGTAAAGGCTGCGGCCCTGTAGATTGAATGGCGATATCTTATTACGATGAAAGCCCTGTACTGTATTAGTGTTTCACCATCAATTGACCAAGTGAAATATGATGCAAAGCGAATTTTGCAGTTTTAGGTAGCAGATTTAGGTATATTCTTAGATGATGTTTGGCGCTATCACTAGAGAGCTCCATGAAACTAGTAATTGCCAGCATTAAATTCTCTTTACAAGTTACACAATCTAGTTTTGGCTTTCGACTTTTGCCTTGTATTATCTTTCTGCTGGTACTATTTATGGCATTGAAATACCTCAATTGAAACGAATTCTTGAGGTTTGTTGGCTGATTACATGATGTCCTCATTGGCAATATCCGTACATGGCTCAGCTTAAATGGGTATTCCTTTGACAATTTCTGTAAATCTAAAAGTATGGGAATATTTTTCATCATCTGATAAAAGACGATCGATGATCTAGTCTAAAGTAAAGATGTGTCATTCTTGTCAAAAACAGGCTTCTATTTGTTTCAAGCAAGTGTCCACACTTCCAGGCACGGAAAAAATATTGGGGGGGGGGGCTGAGTGCCAGCAGGACTATCTAAGCGGAGCGCCACCATCAGTTGGCGCGGAGCGTACAAGAAAATTTTTGACTTTACAGACCCCCAGGTGGCCGGAAACGGCACTTCCCGCGTGTTCTATGTTGCATGTATCCAGCCTTAAAATATGGGTCTCATGTTAGCAATTTCTCAACTAAAAAGAAAAAATTCAGCCTATGCAAAATGGTAATACATATCAGATAAATTGAGATGATACAAGAACAATAATTAACTATGCATCCTCTTTCATTCACTCTGTTTGCCGTGTTATTCACTTTCTGCACCCCTTGTTACATTTGTCCACTCATACATGTCAATTACTCAATTATATTTCCCCTAGATCATACCATTTGTCCCCAAAACACCCCCCCCCCCCCTTCCGTTGTTCCTCCCAAGGATACCACCAACCTAATCTATACCGATCTCAAATCCAGTGGCGGAGCTAGGGATTTCAGTCAGAGGGGGCGAAAATGGTTTGCAGGGGCGCTTCGAAGGAGTAAATACCCTGAACCTCAGCACGATCGGGGCCACAGCTTTTCAGACTTCCCATTTGATTTTCCGAACCTGGTAGAAGACTACTTTGCACATTTCTCCTCCGCAAGTTTTTCTATTAAAACATGTTTAAATTGTCTCTCCGTGGGCCTCCGCAGAAGAAAATTCCGGGGGGACAAAATTCTTTTAGGCAAAATGCTATAAGGGGGAAAGCTCCGCGCCACCATGAGTTGCCCCGGAGCGCAAGAAAATTATATCCCACAATGTCTCCCAGATCGCTGGAAATGTCATTTCTAAATCCTGTTTACCGCATATAAATAGGGAAAACACTGAGTGAACTATTAAGAAATGTTGATGTTAATTTTTCTTCGTCTTTTTCTTTATGGTTTTTTCGTTTTTTCAGTTTTTTTTTTATTTTCCAGGGGAAGGCAAGTGCCCCCTTGCCCCTACCTTACAGACGCCCATGTTTCTATCCCTCTCTTTTACATTCTAGTATAAAGGCGCCATTTTATTTTGTGTGTTATTGTCAGGTCTCGATTTAAGATTCTAATGTAATAATGGGCTACTTTGTGAAGATAAAGATTAAACCCGTTAGAGCCTAATAGCAAGCAAATCTTACACGTTTACAATCAAGTTTTATTTTATTTTAACCTGAATGTTCCCTTCAAATGATTTTTAAAAATGTTGTGGAAGCTATTTTGGTACCTTTATAAACTCTTTTTATTGTCTATGTTGACAAATATCCCCGACAACAAGAGGTCTATTTGCGCTTCAATTATTGTTGCGCCCTTTGCAACATCTGTTATTGACAGGGAGGGTTTATTTAATGTCATTCTGTGTATTTTGTTAGCTTATAAATCAGGCTTGGTGTGGAAGCAATGAACTTAGCACAGCGACAGCGTTCATTAGTGCGTATAAAGCAAGGTACGTCTCGGCAAAAACCTATCCCTATATTACAGAAGATGACCCTTTTCATCAGAACAAAAGTGCAGATAGTACAGTTACTGGTGGCTGTTTGGGCATTTTGGTATCTGGGCCTTTAAATAACGCCATTAAATTATGTCTTTTGCCAAAAATGGTGCAAGAGTTAAGTATGCTAAAAACCTAAAAAGTGCGCCGGCAGACAATTTTAGTCCGTCAGGGGGGCGACCGCCCCCCTGACCATATGGCAGCTCAAATCCCAAACGTACTATAGACTTGTGTACTGACGGAAGTAGAATACGTTGTTCAACCTCGTGAAAAACGATCAGTAAAACTTAACAAGATTACGCAATAACAGATCATACTGCTTCCACTTTTCGAGGACCTCAGAGATTGGGTTGGGGGATGATAAAGAGGCTTTAGCGTGTCCAGTATCTTTTTCATCGACAAACATTCCCCTAAATTTATTCGTAGGCCTATATTGTGCATTAGACTGATGGAGAATATGTTCACCGCCCACTTCAATATTCTCCCCACCGTCGCCGGTCACCACTTCTTGAAGCGCACCTTACAAATATTGGGGGGGGGGGGGCTAAACATGCCTTTAGCCCCTCCACTTTTTTCATTGGGGGGCTAAACCCCCAAAGCCCCCCGGTTCCGCCGCCACTCCACACTTCACTGCTTCACCGATTTTTGAGACTCTGCTGTGTTTCTATTTTCGTAAATTTAAGAATGTGATTAGACAATGAGACTAGACAGTCAGAAGTAGTGAAAAATTGAATATCACTCATTTGACATTTACTTAAATTACGCTGAGAAAAGAGGTCACAACGTTAAATGAATGTACCCCCCCCCCCCCCCCCCGAATTTGACCTGAAACAGCAATTAAATCCAACAGTCTTCTAATTTTACTTCAAAATAACTCACATCAAATTTTAGGACTTCCGCACTGCATATTCAATGTAAACAAATGAGTTGCCGCCTCAAGTTCATACTTCACTGGGAAAATATTGACTCTCAATAATAACTCTCAATGGGGCATCACGAAACACCACAGACTACTACACTATTATAAGGAAATGAAAAAGGGATTTCAAGTAGTCTCTTTCTATGACGTCAGCGATTTGTAATAATGTTTGATGTTTTGATGTTTTGATGAACACCCTGCGAATTGAATATTTCCGTTGAAAATCCAACGCTACTAAATGCAAATTGCAATTTATTGAGACGGAATTAACACCAATAAAAAGGAAAGAAGTTTTCTAATTTTATGAAACTCTTGCATTTTATAACCGAAAAACCTTTTAAACCAACGTGCACTATCTTGAAACTATTATGCTGGTCTGCAAGAAGATATTGAAAATTTAAAATCCGGTTGCCCTTTTTAATTTCCACACGTTGCAATAAGAATAATATAAAACTATATCTTGTCCTTCTGCTGCTATCATAAAAAGTGTCACTATGTTTGACGCTTTTCTGAAGGACGAATGGAACAAAGATATATGCATTTGTTTCCATACTGCACTAACTTGAAATGAAGGGTGCAAGCCTGGCAAAGTGGATATTACTTGCTACAATATGTATGCGTATGGTATTGTTTTGCGGAAGTGTTAAATCTAATGGAGTGATTTTAGACGATCTCGTAAAAAAGCTTGGAGCTACACATACTCTTGTTGCTGGTGCATTTGCCATGCAATATGGTATTGCGTACACAATCAGTAAGTAGACAATTACTAACTTCTTCAAAGTGCAAAAAGTGTCGCCTAAAACTTGTTCTAAAACAACAGGCAATTCTTTCATGACTCATATTTTAGTAAAATACTCAAACCAACAGTAACTTGTATTGAATTTCATAATTGGGCAGGAAAAATGTTACATGATTCTCAAAAGCCAGCCATTAAAAAACAGGATAGGTCACTACACAATTTCAAGTTTGGATGACTGCACTGTCCCTATTAAGTAAGAACGTGTTGTTTCTCTTTGTTTTTTGAGAATGTTGTGATGACTTTGGATAGGAATAGGACCTCCCTGTGTGGAATGAAATATTTCTTAAGTTCTCATAAAACTCTTATGCAATCACACATAATACGTGAATGTAAAGGAGAAAATAGGCTGTTAAGTTTAAAGAAAAAACAAAAAAACTGCTCATTAATGTAAGGAGATGATGTCACATGTGCTTGCTTCAATTACTTCACTTTTTGTTGAAATTGTGACGGCTTTACTTGCTCACATCTTGAGAACTACAAATCGGATTTCAATGCAAAATTCACCGAAATGCTTAGAGTAGAGTAAGTACCGCTCTATCACATCAAGAAACTTGATATGACTTTAATTTAATCCTTCATTGTGGATATAATTCCTCATTTAATGCTGACATTAGGTCGAATTGACTTAACGCGGGTATTAATTCAGTATAATATCGGCATTAAATGAGGAATTACATCCGCTATGGCCAAGATATTCGAGGGATTTATTCCCCGTCCCTTTTCAACCTGTAGAGGCATGTTGATATACTCTGGACAACGTGTATGGATATTAAACAAATTTTTGGTCCACTTTGCAAACATGTCGCAATGTTAAACACAATTAAACATCATTATTCGATTCCTAAACATTATTTATTTCGTCCCTTCACGTGTTTAGAGTGAAAACGTATTGACACAGTGGGGCAGAAGAGTGTTTAGAACGGTGTTATTCCCAACACCGATGTACAAGTGTCATTCTTGGATATACTGGGTAGCTTTGATGATAAGCCCCGATTTAGAATTTAAAATGCGTTGCCTGTGAGGGCTCTGCACAGTGAGTCAAGTTTGAGCGGCGAGGAAACTACGGTTCTTAATTAGAGTCTGGTTTCATACCCAAGCGAATAAGACATAATTACGACCGCAATTAACCCTGCCAGCACACCATATTGGGTCCCATTTGGGGCAAAATTAGGCTCCCGATTGGGCCGGGCCCAACCAGTTTTGTCAGTGGGCTTTCGTTAGGCTAACTCAGCCCAATTAAGCCCCACTGGGTCCCAACTTGGCCCCAAAGAGTTTACAGCATCTCTCCCATCTTTCTAGCAAGCCTAAATGGGGCCTAATTGGGATCTGATGACAATACCAACCTCAGTCCAAGCCCAACTAAGCCCAGGCTTCCCAAGTAAAACCCACTTGGGGCCCAACCGGGCTTGCTTGCTCGCTGGGAACATGCTAGCTTAGGCCTACCGTCATTCAATTCGATTGTTTGATTCTGACAAGTAACACTTTACATACACCTACAGATTGCTTTCCAGTAGACGAATCGGATCAGCATTTCTATTTAGTGATTGTAGGCGGCTAACCATTAACCTTAGTTCGTCTTCATTTATTGTCTACTTGAATTTCAGACCCTCATACTGCGTTTCACTGAAGGAATGGCGATACAGTTTAGTGTAAGACCATTCATGATCTAGGTCAACAAGGAAATTGAAAGATTAAAAGGTGGTAGACCCCGCGTATTGCCGTCTGAAATCACACCATCACTTGTTCCCAGCAGAAAACTCTTGTTGAAACCACTAGTAGAACAGGTCCCAACAGATTTGAACATGTACAAAAAGTTAATTGGGTACAAAATTAACAGATTTTAACAGGATTTTAACAGATTCCAAAAATAAGCTGTTAGTTTCTTCGGTGTTGCCTGTTGACACATGTCGTCCTGTTGACTTTCATCACTCCAAAAGGCAAATGGAACATTAGCTGTTCATACCTGTTTATACATGTTCAAACCTGTTGGAATTTCAACAGGACTCAACAACAAGTTTCTACTGGGTTCTCCAGATTCGTCGATTGGCTTATTCACGTTTACAAACAAATGACGCCACGGCTGCTTGGCAACAGAGTTGATAGGGTACGTATGCGTACATTTCATCACAATGACATGTAGATTCCAATTCGTCTACATTCTCCAAGCAATCGCGAGATCACTACACGCACAAAACCTAAAGTGCACTCATTTTGTTCCTGCGCATGTTTTATTTCATCCAGTGAAGTAAGCGTAAGTGAGTCTAGCAAAGGTGAAAAAGCACTGCACAACTGTGTGTAATATTTTAACATACTGGAGATATAATCTCATTAAATAAATTACACTTAATTGATACCAAAAACGATCATTACTCTTTTTTGAACATAGGAAAAAAGTTTACTTCAATTTTTCAATGTTATTATCATTATTATTTTTTGTCTTTTTCCTTATTCATGCTCTTTGCCAACTGAAATGTGTCAATTAAAACATTTAAAGGCAGTTGTATCAATTGAAGACTAAAATAGAACCTATTGCCATCACAGTGTGCTAGGTGCTCACCAAAGACCGTGGCTGTGTCGACTAGCTTGACCCTGTTTGTTAGAAACTGAGCGGTAAAACAACATCCCACTCTAGATCTTCAATTGGAAATGTCATTCTGTTGGCTTCCCAGAATGAGTACTAGTGGGTGTCTTTCATTAAATCTACAACAGTATCCGAAGAAGGCTTTAAGACTCCCCGAAGGGTTTTCTATCCGTAATAACGCCGACTATCATGAAACGATAACGTTACTTTAACGTGCTAATCCTCTCACCCCAGTGGCGTAGCCACGGGGAATTTGGGGGTCAGCCCCCCCCCCCGCATGACCCAACCTTGCAATGCAAAAACACCTAAAATAGCGGCTTTTTCTCTATGTCCTGGGACTTTTCCCTCCTTCTGTCCCCCTCCCCTCCCCCACCATGACACCCAAACCCTCCCCATGACACAACCTGGTCACGCGCCTGTCTTACCCCCTAAACTAGTAGCGTAGTAGTCCACAGAAATTATCACTTGGTCCAGTCTCGGACTAGTCTGACAGTTTATTATAAAAAATACAGAGTACCGAAACTCACATTACATGGCACGCACTGTACTGAGAGTGTTTTATTACCCATGTGGGTCTTGAATACGTACACACCTGAAGCAATAAACTGGGATTGTGTCTGGATGGGGATATATCTTAAGACAGTTGCGGGAGGGGGTTAAGTGAGAAGAATTGGAACTGTTTGGGGTGAGAAGATTTTATATGGGCAATTGCTATCCTGTTTGATCCGAATTAAATTGTGAGGAGATTATCCCTTAGTGACGAATTATTAGACATCATGGCATTCAGTTCTTCATGTTATACGTGCAATTAGTGCTGCATCATGCCGTAAGCAATTTCTGTCAAATATTCCACTATTTAGTTTCAATTCGTTTATCGGAAACGACTGTTTGATGAAGTTGCCAACAGCCTAGTTAGCGTCGATGGATCAAACGACTTGTTCTTGCAGTTATGTGAACATTTGTGTTTATTATTTGGTGTGTGTGTCTTTATTTTATTTTGTTACCTTTAAGCCTATTGAAGATTACCGTAAGGGGGAGGCGTTGCTGTCGACAAATAACTTCAAAGAGTGTTTTCAGATTGTTCTCCTGTCAAGGCAACGCTTCCCTAATCTATTGTTTTGAAAACTGATAAAAAAACAAACATACAAATAATAATACGAACTGGCCCAATGTTCATGCGTTTTTTTTTTTTCTTTCTCTCTCTCTCTCTCTCTCTCTTTCAGATTTGCTTTTTTAAAAGGGACATGCACAATGTTTAACAAGAAATTTCCTAACTGGCTAACGATAGCCCTAATCCCTAACCTAATCCCCAACTCTAAGAAAGAATACAATCGATTCAAAACAATGGCAACAGCCGATCAAGAAACACCTTGTTAAGCATTGCACATCTACCTCTTTAAACGGTAAAAGAAATCATCTCCAACCGTTTTGATTTACAGCTGTTTATATTTCACAAATTCCCTCTCAATTTTCTTTAAAGAATCTTGAATGATGTTTCATTATTTGCAAACCGTATTCAAGGTAGATGAAGTATTAACAATAACGCCTCGTAAAACTTACAATTAAACGTGAAAAATATGTTGTAACGTATTCAAGAGCCATTCAGGCATGGGGTAGCCATTCAGGCATGGGGGGTAGCCATTCAGGCATGGGGGTAGCCATTCTGGCATGGGGGGCCATTCAGGCATGTGGGGGTAGGAATGGATCGAAGTACCATTTAGGATTCAAAGTGTTGTGAATAAATTTTCTCTTTTAAGTGTTGTTTTTTTTCACAGAAATCACACATTTCCTTTCTTTAAACGATAACCTTGTATACGTTTCAGCTCCGTTGACATTGCTGCTGTTTACTGTGTTTACAAACAGACAGGTTTGTGTCGTCGGAGGATTGATGACTGGTATAGGATATTTGTACCTTGGATTCAACTTGACCTCCGTATTGAACGTTTATGTAGCATACTTTATTTCAGGTATGTGGGAAGTTTCATTCCATACTCACACCGTTCGATTCAAATCGAACCAAACTAAAATCAAATGGCCGCGGTGACGCCTCGGGGAGGGGCAAGAGGGGGCGTGTGCCCTCCCATCGATTTGTCCCCCCCCCCCAAGTTCGATCAGTTAGGAGCTGGGTTAACCGAAAAATATGAATAATATACCTCTCCCGAGGCTTAATTTTTCATCCAGAGATATACTAAAACCTTTCAGCTTCGGATGGCTTCGCTCTCTGGATCCCTATCCCAGGAACGTGCATTTTTGGCTCGGACTTGCGCTGAGCCCGTAAAGTTTTGGACCCCCAACATTTTCCTTTGCCCTTAGTTTTCCCCCAATTTTTACATTCTACCGCAGCCACTATCAAATTGACATTTACACGAAAAGAGAACAAGTATTTGGCTAACTCGAAACTCACACTTTAAGTTCAAAATGAACATATTCTAGTTACATTTTTACAGTGCAGTGTCTAGTACCCATTTTGATCGATTCAGTTCAAAATTGAACCAGGCGCTTAGCGATTATAAAACAAAGAAAATAACTTCTGAAAACACATTCTATTCTTAGGAAAAATTGCATTTGCCGGATTCCGAATCAGGCAGAAAAGCTTACCAGTCGAACGTGATTCCAAAACTCCGCAATAATAAAAAGGCAAAATCCAATAAAGCTCTGAATTAAAAAATCTTCAAAATGCTATTTGTGACCTATGTAAGAGTCAGGCAGTGATCGTGGCCAAATAGGCAAAATGAAAGGCCTTGATGACTAATGGTAATTTTACCCCAACTTTTTCGTTTTTTCCAGGTGGCACTTGATATATATAACACATTTGTGTCAACTTGGTGTGTCGTTAAATCCCATCTAACTTGATGTGTGATGGTTTCGTTTCGAGTATACCGCCTTCAAGTTTAATTTTCCCAGCAAACAACAAAATGACTTGGTCTCAAAGTGTATTTCTCATTAAAAAAAAACCTATCATGCGGAGCGGGAGAAACTCATTTCGTTCAGCCATGCATCGCTACGAAAAGCAGCATCCTAATTAGGGGACGGTAGCCAAAGAGGCTATAATATATACTACGAGTTGGCTAGGAGGTTGAGTCCATTGCATTAGACTATGAATAAACACTAAATATTATCAGAACATAAATGGCTACATAAATCCAAGTTTTGTTGTTTTATAAAGAACGTCTCTGTTTGCATATGGTGCTTTATCATACCATATGTTGGAATAAGCCCTTTACTGATTTAGCTAAGTTGCAATGATTTCAACCCCGTACAATTGAGATCGTACTTGAAGATTAGCCACTCCTGCAACATGCATGAATTGATGATATTTGTTAGAAAGTAATCCATAGTTTTCTGAAAAATATATCAAACTTTGAAAATTGATCAGTTGCATTTCATCATTTAATAGCAAAATATTGCGATAATAAGTGAATATGGTATTTCATCATTTTGTTGTTAAGATAGATTGATGAAATTAAACTCAGGTCACACTACAGCGATATCGCATCGGATTTCGCTCCGATTTTTGTGAGTGTTAATTGAAATCTCCCCCATCTTTCGTCAAAATGAAACAAAAATTTCCCAACCTGTGTAAAAAAATGATTTGTATCGCAGGACTAAAAACATCCAAGTTTATTCCGTGACGTCACATCCGCAGACATCTTTTAACGGATACGCGTAGTCCGATAAAAGCTATTTGTCAATGTGACGTCACGAAATAAATAGTTTACATCTCATTTCCATGATCCTGCATATTTACACAGGATGGCAAACTTTTGGTTCTTTCCGACAATGGATGGAGGAGATTTCAACTAAAACTCACAAAAATTGGATTATAATCCGATTCTATATCGATGTATTGTGACCTGGGCTTAACTTACTTCAGCTTAACGGTACTGAACTCTTACAGCTTCCTAAATACATCATATTACACTTTGTTGAATGCTTTCAAGTTTCTCATCATTCATTGTCCAAGTTAGGTTTCCAAGATGTTGCAGCTCATCATAAAACTCGTTACTACGATTCAGAGGGCGCCTGTGTTGCAGACCACCACTTATCATACCCCAACTTAGCTGGCAAACGTTGCCGTTGAACAATGAGACTTGTAAGACCGGTGAACGACTTGCTGGACATTGTCTACAAGTTACCCCTGTCTACATACGCAGACAATTTGTATTGCCCCATTTCCATCCACGAAAGTCCGTCTTTAAGCTATCTGCAAAGTTGTAGACCTGTCATGTGTGTACCTAGCACACATTGCTAGTGTCGTCGTTTAAGGAAGTCATTTGGTTCAACAAGGACTTTATATTATCAGATTATAGTGGGCGTCAGCGCTGCAAATCTTTTCGATATTTATAATATGATATAGAGATGAAACTTCTCAAATACTGCACCAGTTTGCAGTCAAGAGCCTTCAATTATTCAAAAATTCCACCTCCCCTTGAAACCCTCTCTCATATCAGTCACAAATATTCTCTCCTTGCAATTTTCTTGTTACGCCGCTGACTTCCTGGTTAACAAAATAGACAGAGTGGAAGATATTCTTAAGCTAACATAACCAATGAGTATGTTTCAGAATACCGGCACAGAAACAGTCATGGACAGTAAGTGGTTACGGTTTTCGTAATAACATTTTGTGGTTTTACTTTGGCGATTTCTAAGCTCCTTTAAGCAAAGCGAGCATTAATTCCAAGGAAAATCCAAAGAAAAGAACGATATTCGGGCAGAAAAGAAGGAGAACCATTTGATCGAAGTACAACTGATTCCGTTAAACAAGTGACAGAACAAAAAGAGAGACAGATAGACAGACAAACTGGCGGACGGACTGACCGATGACCGTCATTTGGACTAACTGACGAACAGACAAATGGTATCAGATGTACATGGTTTGTCTTGAGTCCGGTATACTAAAACTGTAAACGATAATCGAGGATATCGAGGCTAAAAGAGAACTATTTACTCCTAGTTTCGATTACTGTTCTGCGATTTCACCATTTGACCTGAGATTCTGTATATTTTTAAGTTACTCGGCTCAATTTTACATCTCTTTATTTTTTAAGGTATCGGGTATGGACTTACGACGCTATCTTCATACATCTTACTGCAAGATTATTTTAGAGATAAGGATCTACCTTTAGTCATTTCAATAGTTTCTCTTTTCGATTTCGTTGGAGTTGCAGCCATACCACCGGTTTTTCAATATTTACGAAGCAACTATGGACTAGAAGGTTCTTTGGTATTATTTGGAGCTATAATGTGGAATATAGTAGTCACCGGGGTAGCATCGAAAGAGCCACAGAAGCAAAACATTAATCTTTCGACAGAAAAAGGGGCAGAAGATGACAGTTTAAACGGTCTTTCCTTTTTGGAAACTTTCAAAATATACTTGGAAAACATGCTTTCTGTTTTTGAACACTCGACATTCCTTCCTGCTTTGATCGTAGAATTTGTCGGCGACTGTCTTTTCGTGTCCTGGGCTCTTTTTCTCGTGTCTCTTGGAACCACATTAGGACTTACTGAAACAGAAGCGGTGTCTCTATCATCAATCGGTGGAACGGGTGGCTTGGTTGGAAGAATGTTAGCGATCTTCCTCATTTTTTCAAATAAAATGAACGTTTGTACGTCCAGTCTGATACCTATTCCAATCGCAGGATTTACATTCTTCGCAATCTCGTTTCTTTCAAGTTATTACGTCGTCTCAATATTAACTTTCGTGTGTGGGCTCTGCTTGGGATTGAGCAGTTCTGGTGTTTTTGGTTTGGTAGCAACCGTTGTATGCCGAGATCACTATAAGTACGCCTTAAGCCATGAAACCCTTTTCATGGGAATTGCATCACAGGTCTCAGGATTGCTCTCAGGTACAGAAGTCTGTTAATATTCCCGAGATATTCATTTGTCGAGATATAGGTAGGGCAATAGAGGTCATGCACCGACGTCACTGCGTTGCGCGTCCATTTTGCCATCCAGGCGCCCATTGTACAACATTTGTTGGGCCCACCAATTGCAACGTGCTGTCGTGTGCACGTATCGGTAACACACAAACTGCGCACGGTCAGTTGCCATACAGTATGCCAATTTGAAACGCGCTGACGTCAGGTGCACGACCGCTATCTGGGTCGGGAGAAAACTGGGTGGGGTACCACCATTTTCACTATTTTACCCACAATTCCATTGTTCTTTGTGTCAATTTAATTTTAAAATCATTAATCAAGACTTTTGAAAGCCACTCTCAAAGTTTGTCAAAAAAACCTCCTTGTAGTCTGTGATTCACTGGATTGGATTTTGAGAATAGGAAAAGGGTGGCAGACAAACGCAAGTTTTTGGTGGTTTTCATTTTTCCTAAATTTCAGTGTCCCTCGTACGTTGGTAATTCTGTGCAGTATGGTGTACAATTTTCATTATTACATTTTTCTACCTTACCGGGGGGAACCCCCAGCTGGTAAAATTACGGGTACACTGGTTTATACATGTCAAATAAGCTCGAAAAATCATCCGAGCTCTCAACGAAGTAATGTAAACCAAATAACACTGCTTACAAATTATTTCGTTGATATCAACCTACCAGTATTGAGGGGATGCAAAAAATAAGAAATTGCTACAGTATTTATTTGATGTAGGGTTTAGTTCATACTTTCTACCAAAATTGATCATAGCATCTTTGCTAAGAACTATGTAGTGAGTGGGAAAGAATATCGGGATTTAAAATTTGACTTTTACCGCATCAAAGCACAACATGATGTTTGAACACAAAATAATTGAATATGAATTAACATGACCCAATTCAGGCAACGAAAGAAATATGGGAGGTTGAGTGCCAGCAAGACTTTCTAAGCGGAGCGTCACCGTCAGTTTTCGCGGAGTGTACAAGAAAAAAAATGACTTAAAAAACCCAAATGGGCCGGAAACGGTACTTCCCGAGTGTTCAAAGCTGTATATGAAATAAATTTGTAGTACAAGTACGAGTTTTACAGTCAATTACCCCAGTTATCCACGATGTTGAGACTTCTACATAAAAAGCAGATTTAGCGTGAGGAGGACGGGCCGGGTCCCCTCCCAAAAAAGTTGAATTTTTTTCTTCATAAAACAAAATTAAGGCTTTACCGTCCACCAACTTAAATCTGCCAATTTCATGTATCATATTCTGGTGACTTTTCACCTAGATCGTGTAAGCAAGACAAAAATATTCCATAACATGTCCTTTACACCCTGTCGTAATACCCTTTTCCTAACTCAAGGTATCTAACTTTAAAGGTTACGAATTGCTCTTCAACAAAGCCACAGAAAGTTATGTATAATGTGGGCACATTGCCTCAGATTCCGTTTGTTTTGCTTTATAATTGAACTTCCTGCTTGTACTTTGAAATAAGATACTGTTGGCATGTTTGAATATCTTTTCCTGTAAATCTAGCATTACCGTTCCACATATAAAGTAGTCGGCTCGACTTGAACCAATGTGGTTGGAAACTGGGCCGTAAAACTCCACCTATCCTAACCTGATTATAATCAGAGATCATTTAGCAATTTAGAAGTTTACCTTCTCCTAAAAATATACTCCAGAAATATACTCGGGGTGGAAAAACCAACGCACCGAATTTTGTGGATAACCCCTTTCGAATTCTCTCCCAGCCAACATGCCCAGCTGGGTCCCAACTGGGCTTCAGCTGGGCTACTTGCTGGGCCCCAGCTGGGGCCCCATTCGAGTTTTTCAGGTGTTCCCACGTGGGGCCCAATTGGGCTAGCCTTTCCCAGCTGAAGCCCAGCTAGGCTTCAGTTATTGAAGTGGGGCACAGCTGGAATTCAGCTGGGAAAGGCTAGCCCAGTTGGGCCCCACGTGGGAACACCTGACAAACACAAATGGGCCCCAGCTGGGGCCCAGCAAGTAGCCCAGCTGAAACCCAGTTAGGGCCCATTTGGGCATGTTGGCTGGGCTGGAATAATAATTAAGACACTTATTTTGTACACAACATGATGTTGCGGCTGAATAAAGGGTTTTCCAAACATCAGCAAAAAGAGGATTTTTATCGCTTTAATTTAGTATTCAGTTCGGAAGAATAACACCCGCGTGTACTACTAAATAGGCTGTTTGCTAAAGCTATACTCCATGCAATCAAGATATCTGAAACTCGCGTTTTAGTTTAATTTAATGTAATTGTTCACGCGAAAAATTTGTCATTCAAGAACAAACTGCTCCAGAAATTAACACTACATGACACATCACAATCGCAAAGTAAATACATATATACAATAAAAAAATAATCGGATTTTTCCTGCAAATTTCTCAAGTTTCAGTAATGGGTTTATTTTTCGTATTCTTCTGCAGGCTATATTCGTGACATCACTGACTCTACCATCTACGTGTTTTTGTGCAATGCCGGAATAAGTGCACTCCTAATACCTGTAATCATCGTCTG
The DNA here is from genome assembly GCA_037179385.1 of Holothuria scabra. Lineage (NCBI taxonomy): Eukaryota > Metazoa > Echinodermata > Holothuroidea > Aspidochirotida > Holothuriidae > Holothuria > Holothuria scabra. Next base: position 32,596,548 of record CM074199.1, read on the forward strand.
GAAATGTAAGAAACCAAAATTAGACTGTGAACTGTCTAAAACACACAGAAATCGTCAAGTTATGAACATCGCCGAGGAATAAAACGCATGCAATACCGTCTCGGTGTATTTTACGAATGAAATACTTGAGCCCATACCAAATGGAGACATCACTTCTGAGATGTATGTGAATTATTTGACAAAGATTCGACAGGAAGAGAGTCAAAGCAAATAAATAGTTGGTGACACAAGGGCTTCAAGCCGTGTCGATATTCCCCTTCTTGATATTACAGTCGGGAGGGGGAAGAGCACATCTTGAGGGGTCGGTCCAAACCCAAGAACCCCAGGTGCAACTGAAATTCTACTGCAACTGAAAGATTACTATGTGACGTGTTGATATGCCCTCTGGTGCCATGTTGGCGTATATGCAACTCGAGTAGACAACTATCAATTCACTTGCTTGATGAATGTATGACGCCAGCTCATTTCAGTTTGACATACTGGACGTCACTAATCATGCGCAGGATGGGTGTTATCGATACACGACAGCAGCTTTGTAACGATCTTTATGCCCGGACGGCAAAACAATGAGAGGCGCAACGCAGTGACGTCGGTGAATAAATGACCACTATATCACGATGCACAGCGCGTGCTAAGTACAGCTTGAACCCTTGAAGACTTAAGTGCACAGTCATTTTTGCCTGTCCTATAACCTACAACATGGTGAATTAGTGACATAATTGTAAAGCTTCTACATAAAGTACACTATTAAAGGATTCCTTTAAAGTAAGAATGGGTCATTTACAGAACGAATTTCAGTGAAGAAATAAAAATCATCACAACTGACTGTTCATGTTTAAGTTATTACACCACGGAAAAAGTGAACAAAAAAGAAAAAAGCTGTTCATACACAAATATGGATTCGCTATTAATGTGAGGAGTAAGGACGAAAAGTTGACTAATTCGTGTAAACTGTGTCTCTAAAAATCTCTGTATTATTTCATTTCATTTCGACTGCTGTTTTGCCCTACTTTGATAATTTTTGACGGATTCGTGGGACTTGTCGTAAGCACGAATTTCTGAGGCTACAGTTTTCACCCACTAAGGTAGACTACATCTGAGGCCACAAACTCCCACTAATTACATCCACCGTAGTGCATATTCGCACCAAGCGGGGAACGACTGTATATTTTGGCTATACTTATGAAACATCAGCCAATAGCATCTCTGATTTTGGATAGAGACAACTTTTAATTTACAAAGGGTTAATAATATAAGATAGATAACGAGTTCACACCACATTTTACCTCCTCAAAATCTCATATTTTGCAAGTTCATAGCACAGGTTTGTAGAGATCCCACACAATTCACTTTTAAATGACAGTAGCTTAATTTGCATTATTATTTCATTCATATAAGCTAGTAGTGGTAAATTTATCTAGTAATTTTCTGATCATTGGGCAATTTGCTCATTTTAGGCTGATATTGAACTGAGCATATTTTTCAAACAAAATCAAAACAAACAAACACTCTGCACCTACCAACCTACCAAAGATGGATCTCAGCTTAGATAGTTTTGGGTACTCAGTTAATCATCTGCACTTTGGTCATGCTGAATTGGTCCCATTTGCCTATGCCTCTGACAAGTATTGGAAAAAGTTTCCACAAATTTGTTTACTGGTTTAGAAATATATTTAACTATGAGCTTACACTAGAAACGTTTGTGATTTTATCACAAAAAAGTCTTTTTTCTTAGTAAATTTAAGATACAGAGGTTTTATTAAAGAACCTCCCTTTCAAGAGCAAAAATAACTGATGTTAGAGAAACTGAAGTTCCTTTGTGTACAAATCTTATCACACAGATTAAGGCTATCCATATTTGTTCTGCCTTCCTTAAGTATTCAACATCTTACAGCTGTTGTTATGCTAAAAATGTTGGATTTCTTTGTTTCAAAGTATTATAAAATATGTATTAGATATTGGAATGTTTGCCCTTCCTACCAGCAAAATCAATCAAGCAGACAAACAAGATGAGAATTAGCCAAATTTGTTCAGGTTACAAATTTTTACAGTATATATTTCATTTACATATTTTATATAATTATAATATTAGTCAACATTCAAACTTTGCCCTATAATGTTTACCATTCTTTTATTCAAAAGGCAAAAGCAGAGGTGGTCACAACCTTACAGTATTTTGAAACAAACGTCCGTTCCCACAAATTTCCTCATATTTTGCTTCCAGGTATCTTTCATGATATTTCAAGATTTACAAACTGCATATTCAATGCAAACCAGTGAGTTACTTTCCCGAATTTCTGACAGCAATATTGTCACATGACTCTCTAGAACCAATCACGAAAAACAAGAGACTTATACTGTATATTAATCCAAACTGGGGTGACTCCATTTCCCCTTTAAGGGAAACAAAAGTTGAAATCACTCATTAGTAAATATACTTTGATACAAAAGGTGATGGCAGAGATTAATAGCATTTATAATATTTTCATCTTTTGTTTTCTTTTCCTATTAAATTAATTAGTAACGACAAAGGCACTTCTTCAATATGAAGAATTAATTTTCCATGAGTCCCCAAAACACAAGATGAAGCATAAATGCTCCTGAAAGACTCCCATGAGGTATGGTTCCAAACAAAGAGGTGTGTATTGTCTAGGAGCTGTCTGGAAACCAGAACTTGCACTATAGGTATGAGACTGCCTATATCAAGCAGTTTGTGAACAATGCCACATGTTTTTAAAGGGGCTCATTGAGTTGATTCATGAAATTCAACATATTTTTCCAAACCTGTCAAGTTTTCTTCACATACCAATGAAAAATGGTCAAACTAAGACAATCCCCATATACTTCTTACAGATAACTGTTTAATGAGTGAGTACTTTGAGGTTCAATTCTGTTTTTAAAAATTCGTGACCAGACACTTTTTCAAATTAGACACAAAACCGTTGCAAGTCAGGACATCACAAAATTTAAAATTTTAGCTTTTCCCTTAACTATTGGATAAGAAACTTGGCTTATTATGCTAATTATAAGCATTGTCAGGAGATAATGAGAAGTTATTGAAATCAACTCAATGAGCCTCTTTAAACTCTATATGCAAGAAGCTCATGCACCTGACTGGAAACGTTTTGATAGTTACCCACAAGAATAAAAGAAAGAATTTATTGGAAGGGGGATTAAGTTTCAATCAGATCTCAAGGCCTAGTGTCAACACTGCCAGGAACTATTCCTTAACTGCACTTTTTTAATGTGATATAGTCTATGAGATGCCTTGTATACAACATTATAGGCTATACTTCTCCATGTCACAAATTTGTTTAAACATTAAAGGACTCTCCATTAACCTTTTGAAGATGAAAAGTCCACATTTTTTTCTTTAGTTTTTTGTTCATTCTTTTCATTACATATATTTTAGTATAATGAACTAAGATGTCCAAATATAGAACTTTGCAAATATTTATAATTTCATATAGTACTGTCACAAAATACAAAAAATATGCACCAACCCATTAACAGTTTTTTTTTTTTTTTTTTTTAATGTTATTCCCCAAATAAAAATCTTTTCATTTAACCTTCTTTTTTTTTGTCCAAAAAATTCAAATAGTTTAGTAGCATCTTTTACATAAATTTTGTAGGTAGAAAAGTTAATGAATACAGCACTTTGTCAAACTATTTATAGACGAATCCGATTAGCGCTTGTTTTTAGTGACTGTGTGCAGCCATTAGTGGGGTCCATCAGCTTTAAAATTCCCGTTAAATGTGGTCTACATGAGTTTCAAACCCTCATATTTAGTGAAATTGAAGGAATGAAGATACAATGTAGTGTACAACCATCCAGGACAGAGGCTTAAGCAAGAAAATCGAAAACTTAAAAGGTGATGGACCCCAGGTATGGTCCACTGAAATCAGACCATCACTTTCTGTCTGGATTTGTCTATACTTGAATCAAAACAGCTAATGAAGGCAGCATTTAGTGGGGTCCATCAGGCTAAAACTGACTTAATTGCATTGTCCACATAATATTCCACACCCTAATATTCAGTAAAATTTATGGAATCAAGAGGTATTATAGTTCACAACCATCCATGATACATTGAAGTAAAGCGTATGAAAGATTAAAGCTGATGGACAACAGTTATGTCAGACAAAATCCGGCACACCATCACTTGACTATTCGGATTGGTCTATGAGTTATTTATATCACAGCTTACGTGATAATAACACAAAATCAAATATGAGGCTTTGAAAGAATAACAACTGCATTGTACATGAAGCCCCCTTTTTTGTGTATCTGTGTCAATAACTTATTTTTATATCTCTTTGGCAGGTATAATAGAGGTATACATGTAGATAATGAATTGCTGTTGTACAAGCAATTCTGCATAAACTGTTGTCCTTCCTACTTCCACTTTCTTCACAGCTTGGACTGGGCCCTCTTCTTGTTTTCCTCCAAAAATGGTTTGATGTACTTATGGTAGGCATCAGGAACCTGGAAGAGTGAATAATAAATTAAGTTCAACTTGCAGCAAAAGATGTGCTTGCTGATTGCAGAACCAAAATGTTCAAAACATTAACAGGCTCTATTTTGTAAATATTACTGTATTTACATTTTTAAAGAATGTTGACTAATTAAGTCTCCCCCTCCCCCATTCGATTGAATATTCCCAGTACCAGCCATGAATTCTGAGGCATGTAAGTGTGATTGCACACCATTACTTGCATCAGACCACTCTGGTGAGAATGACGTTTTGCACACCTAGATGAAGAATGAGAGCTCATGCAAATCTACTTAACCCTTTACCGTTGTGCTCCGATCGGGGCATATTGGCGCGCCTCGGGATTGGGCGGAAAAGCAGACGCAGCCCGCCCAGCATCGGCTTCCGTAGGCCATTGACCCCGTGACCTTAAACTATTGTCTCTCTCGCTGTTGTGGCCGAATTTCTGGGTAGCTACTCGCAGTTTTGAGCTCCGCGTGAAACAGTAAAGATGTGTGACAGCCGAGCTCTCCGCATGGGTCCAAAAGGACCCAAACAACGGTAAAGGGTTAAATTCAATGAAACAGCACATATACCACATCCCATAATTTCTTGAGGAGTGTGATTTTTAGCACACCTGAAAAATCTAAATCTCAAGGTCTGCCAGTACTATTGTTTTATGTAACACACTGGGATAGTCACAGGGAGGGTTTGGGGGATTACAACCCCCCATGACCCAACCTTGCAATCAGTGGCGTAGCCAGGATGGGGTTTTTTGGGGGGCCTAGGTAACAAGTGGGGGGGGGCCTGGTACCTCCAAGGGTCAGGCACGGCAAGACTATCTGAGCGGAGCACCACCATCGGTTGGCGCGGAGCCTACAAGAAAATTTTGGGCTTTAAAACCCCTCCAGATGGCCGGAAACGGCACTTCCCATGTGTTTTAAGCTGGATGTACCCAGCCTTGAAATACGAATCTCATGTCTGCGACTTCGCAGATAATGAGAAAATAAAATCAATCTATGAAAAATGGTAACACATACACTTTTTAGGGACCCCAAACTGGGCACTGCTGATCTGTGGCCTAAGGGATGAGACTAAAGGGAACCGGTATCTCCCCTCCTCTTGGGAAAAATTGCAAACTTTTTAGGATGTAGATCGCAAATGCTGCAATATTTGAATCTAAGCGGAGTGCCACCATCAGTTGGCATGGAGCGTACAAGAAAATTTTGGGCCTTAAAGCCCCTCCAGATGGCCGGAAACGGCACTTCCCACGTTTTTTAAACTGGATGTACCCAGCCGCAAATTCGGCAATATTTGAATGGATTTCAGCTTACCTAAGGCAGTACCTTACCCTTTAACAGGAAAACCAAAAGTAGTTGTGTCCCCCTCTGAGAAACTTTCTTGCATTAGATTTCCTAGATGCAAAATGGTGCTATGTTTGGCAAAACTTTGAACTGATTATAGGCCTAAGTTTTAGGATTTTCCCTTTTTGGGGAGAATGAAAAATATCAACATATTTTTAGTTTTTGTAGAGATTTTACAAGAGACATACATACTACCAAAGAAACAATGTGCAAAATGGTGCAGTATTTGTTCATCAGTACATTACGTAGTCAAAATTAAAATGCTACGAATAAATCTCTCAAAATAATTGAACCGCAAAGCAGAGGTATGGATCATGTGGGAAACACATGAAATCCGGACCTTGTAGACATTTTACAAATCCCCCAGACACCAGTGCCAACTAGTAAAAAGAGGACTTGTCGAAAAAATCGTCCTACAGTGGCACTTGTCATGGGCAGGAGTGAGGCACGACATAGGCCTACTTGTTAAGGATGGAGGGGAAGAATTATCCGAAGACAGTACCTTACCCTTACCTGCTTACAGCATATTTTGTGTGTGAAAAAGTATAGGAATGGTCGTGTAAGAGTGGTCTTCAGTGTAAGATTGCCTTATTTTCAGTAAATCAATCAGCCATCCGAAAGGCAGAAAGGGTCTTAACCTAACAAAGGCACATTAAAGTTTGTCGTCGAGACTTTCGTTTCATCTTCCAAGTGAAATGCAATAAACGACAGTGCAGATCACAAACGGTATCTAATTTAGTGAAAGTAGGCATTTTGAAGTTATAACTTGATTTCATACGTCCGCACAAAATGTGTTTTACACACATTCATCCAATGTTTTTTTTTTAATTTTTACACATTTTATTTATTTACTGTTTTGAAGGAAATACTTCAAAGTTTATTTCCATTCAAACATTTTATTTTTTTTTTTTCAATTACTTTATCAGGACGCAAAAAATCTGGGGGGGCCTGAAGAAAATCCAGGCCCCCCCCCCCACCGTGGCTATGCCACTGCTTGCAATGCAAAAAACACCTAAAATAGCGGTTTTTTCTCTTTATCCTTGCTTTACCCTCATAAAGCCCCCAAACCCCCCCCCCATTACACCAAAACCATTCCCATGGCACAATCCTGGCTACACGCCTGATGTAACCAGCTAAAATGCACCCTACTGAAGATCACCATTCTGTGGCACCACCAAACAAATAAATTCACCTAGCTAACACCACAGTTACTCACATCTTTTTTATTAAGTGGAGCAGATTTTGCCCACTTATAAAGGTTTTCATAAACATTGCCATCGTAACGTCCCAAGACAGATCCCAGCTTGTAGTCATGAACATCAAAAGCATCCACGAGAGAGACAGCATTGGGTCTGACAACAGCCAAGAGATTTATCATCTGTTTGTTTACCAGATCTATATGATGAATTGTGAGATATCCACTCTGAAAGAATATAGTTAAAAGAAATGACACATGTTTAAACAAAAGTTGACAAATGAAAATTATTTTCCAACTAAAGCATCAACAGAACAAAATCCTGACATTTATTCACACATATTAAAATGGTAGAGTGTGAAATTAGTAATGGGATAAATCATTGAATGAATTTTTCTTTTCATCTTCAAAAATGGTTGGACATTGGATATTGTATACAGTTTATATAGCAATTATTGCCTGAAAATCATATCATCATGCAGATTGAAAAAAAGCCATCTTGATGTTGGAATATAAAACATTCACCAACAACTGAAAATTCACAGGAAACATAAACAAATTGCAAGATTACTAAGTGTGAAATGCATTAATATTCATATAATTATTATTTGCATTTTCTAAAGTTCTCCCTTCCCTCTGACAAAGGGCCATTCAGGGAAACAAAACTTAAAAACTGCGAAGAAGCTATGACGTCCACTAAAGGACAAAACATGACCAACCTCAAGGCCCTCAAACCATTTACATTATTGGTCTGTCATGTATGGCTCCATTCTAGATTGGATGAAAAGAACAAATACTACACATGATCTTACCAAAGTTTGACTTATTATTTGCATAATTATGCATCATAAACTTCAGAATACGTTCCTGCATACAACTCCTTCTTTCACAGCCACCTAAAGCCACCAAACTGCTTCCAAATTTAGTTACTACCTATGTCCTAGGGAGTAATCTAACATTTCATTAAAGTTACCCAAAATGCAATGCCAAGCTGTCAATCATTTCTATACTTGGAATCAAGATGCAACAGTTACGTTCAGAAAGTTCAATGTAGCTGCTTGTCCATTATCAAAAACGTCATTGTAAATTGATCTTTATAAAGCATCCCCAGGGTGTCTTATAAAGCTGAAACAACTACCATGGGCAGCTGAGATAATAAGCCAGCTTGATAATTCCTTGATGCATGGAATTGTGGGATACATATACAAGAAACTTTAACCAAGGAGCTGAGCAAGTACACAGCATACTGTATTCTCCTATTTGCATACAGTACAGGAATATACTGTGCAACTAACTCTTAAATCAAAGTGGCCAGCCTAAACTGCACAAAAATAGGTCTATACAGATTTTGAATCATACAGTGGTACACCACTGATGAGGCAGTTTACATGCAACCTATGTCAAAATAACACACATAAGGATTGAGAATCGAAATACGTGCTCCAGAATGCAATAAAATGTTCAGTGAGATAATATTTTGGAGGCTATGATGCACATGCAGGAGGTTTTGTTTATTGCAGTGATATGAAGGATATGCTCATATGTTCACAATTTAGCAAACTCTCTCATTATACAATATGTATATATATACCAAAATGATGAGCTTACCCTATGCATACCAAATTTATTCTCTGCAGGAAGACACAACATTGAAAGAGAGTAAGTTAGTAACATGGAGTTTTTCCACCCAGTTCCTAACCAATTGGTTTAAGCTGAGCTGGGCGCAGTCTTTTTTTTTTCAGTTGTGGCTCACTGGCTAGTCATCCCTACCCCATTGCTTATGCTGAGCACCAAATATAATTGATATAATTGCATTAAGTTCCATTTTAAAGTCTTTGGTATGACCCAGCCAGGAATTGAGCTCCTGACCTTCCGACTATAAGTCAGATGCTTTAATCACTGGACCATGCAGTTGGTCATATCACAAGCCAGGCATAAATGGAAGCAGCTTGGAACCAAGAGCTCACCATGCACTTACTGTAGCTGATTTCATCAAACATATTAGGCTACTGAATTAAGGTGATGCACATAGAAGCCTGGGTCATTATTTACTTGGTGCAAAGAGTATTGAGAAAAAGCACCTTCACTCAGGACACACTTTAATAAATGTCATATTTTAGTTTCTTTTTATTAAGACTATCTCAAGTTTCACCAAAACTTCAGTTTCTCATGACGCTAGAAGCGAATAGCAAGTTTTAACCATCTCAAGCTGGCAAATAATAATCCAGAATCTATCAGAGAACTTCCTTTCCAGGTATCTTGAGATCAATAAAGTTAAAGGAGTTTGCCATCTTCAAAGACCATTTGCTAAACAGAGCAACAAGGTTGGTTTAAACAGGGTTAACTGCCACAATTACAGAGACAAGCTTTAATCAAGTATAACACCTTTTTCTCAGATAACATTGGCTAAAACATTCTATTCAATTCTAGCAGCATATTAACCTCCATCATTTACTAGCTTACCTCAAGAAATTCTCCTTTATTTTCAATGATACCATTTACAGCATAAAACTGAACAAGAGTTCGAAGTATTCTCTTGGTGGCATCCTCACATTGAGCATTCTCAACTGCTTGGTTGAAAGTATCCAACACAAGCAAGTGACAATGGGCCTGTCAAAATTAAAACAATGCATTCCCAAGGATGAAAATGTTTCATTTTGACAAAAATTCATTCCACTAAAATAATGAATTGCAGGTATGGAATGTCATTTAATCAAATCCAAAGGTTAACTATACTCTCAAAAGATTGGTTCAAACAAAAATGACATCACTACCTTGTGACTTACAAGTAATTTTTCACCAAAACTGAAATTTTAAATGAAGTAGCATTTTTCCCTTTTTTAATGCCATGGGTAATTGGGGGGACTGGTTTTGAAATTTTACAATGCACTTTCATCAGTGCCATAAAATTGAATGTCACATTTCTCTGAAAAAGTTCTTCACTGAAGTAACTTCCGTAAAATTCAGAGGTAAACAAATTTCCTGAAGTTTCCTGTTTCTAGAATAACACTTGGTTTTGAAAAGCTCCATATATTGAGATACAGAATGAGGAATACAGAATAAGGTGGTATAATCTCAGGGGGATGGGAAGAACTACTTGCTTTGTACAAGTTTGTTTGATCTTCATGTATTCATTTTAGCAGTTGCCAGGGTTTCTTCTGGATTTTCTTCTTCTCTAATGTTCTCTAGTTTTTCAACACATTAATCTGATGCTTTTGTTTCTTTTTCCATTTTCATATTTATGTATTATTTTTTGTCTTTTCTTTGAGAGCTTCCAGGAAGATAAACCTATGCTTACGGGTTTATCTTTATTTAAACAAGAGCACCATCCATTCTGAAGCTCAAACCTATTGAATTACTTATTGCAACACATTGTTCATTCTAGGTACTAAATCTAAAGTGGTCCAGTATATGGCATGAAATTTGTTGAGCAAACATGTATTCCAGTTAGTAAGAAAACAGCAGAGTACCATTTTTGAAACCTTTCTCAAATTAGGAGATTCTAAAAGTGTGCAAAGAGATAAAAGACCAGTTGAATTGACCAGAAAGCCAAAAGGCAGGCAAAAAGGAAGGCAGTTCTAATGAAAATGCAATTCAATGCGAAACATGTAGTAAACTAAATTTGTGGGACTTGTAAAAAGAGAGAGGGTGGAACAAAATTGGTCAAAAAAAGGTGTCAAAATTATTATTCCTCAAAAATCGGACAAGAAATTGGAATCTGTACACGCCAGCCACCCATCTGAACAATTTTGAGGACTATTTTGCAATTCATCTAGGAGAAAACCAATTTTACAGTCCTTGGTAATTTGGCTATTTTGAAAAGGATATATTGATGGAATCACAAAACAGACCTCAAAAGGAGAGAAAACTTACAATAGAGCCAGCAAGAAGATGTAAGTGGTTGCTGTTCCAGGCAATGGCATTATTCATTCCTGATCTGAGGTCTGCCTCTAGACATTTTGCTGCTTGAGAAACCATTCTGAAAGAGATGGAAGAGTACATGACAGAAATGTAATTAATGTGATGAACCAAAGCAGGTCAGGTGTCATGCCAACCTTAGACTTTATTGAATTTGTGACAGTCATCTGATGAAAAGATCAGAATGAAAAGAAGGATCTTGGCAGGGATAAACTTTTGAAATGTTTGAGGGGAACTCATCATAATCATTCTGGTGAAGTTTTACCAGAATACCGTGGTTGAGGTTTTCAGGATAGTGTCATCAAAGTTGCCAAATTTTCTAAATCCAGCTGAAATAAGTACATGTGACATCATTACCACACACCAGTATCAATCTGTCTTCCTTTTCTCTTTTTCAGCCAATTATTTTAAAATCATTAGTTGAAATGTGATAGCCAAAAAAAATGTTACAACTTTTTTTTTTGCTTAAACTTCCCCCTTATTCCTTTAAAACTATCTTTAACAAGTTCTTGGGAGCTGAAGCTCAGATCCAAAATTCACTCCCTTTTTTCAATAGTCTTCATGTAAATAAAATTTCCCTTGCAGAAAACAACCACATACAAACCACCCCCTCCTCACTCAACTGAAAAGTGATCCCCCTACCTTTCTGCAATAAAACTTGATATTGACAAAGTTACTAACCTCCTGGCTCTGTGTCTGTATGCCTTCAATAGTATCTGAATATTCACAAAGTCTTCTGGTCTTGTAGCATTGCATTGCTCTGACTGGTCCAACAAAAGGTAAGACATGAATGGTGTCAACTTTGCTCCCTTCAATGCCTGCCTCACTGTCTTCACAAGGAATCTAGATAAATATAACCATTTAACCCTCAATACTAAAAACTGGAAAGTTTTACACATTTTATAATTTCATTCCAAAGTATCTTTTATAACATTTTAAGAATTTAACATTGCATATTCAAGGTAAACCAATGAGTCACTACCATAAGTTTCATATTTAATAAGAATAACATTGTCACATGACTCTAAAGAGCCAATCATGAAACAGATCAGACTACTACACTTATGCAAATTGGGGTGACTGCATTTCCCCTTCTCTAAAGGGCACAGGTAGTACCCTTTCCTGATAAAAACATCAGATAAATCTACAACATCTCCTTTTGTTTCTTTTATGTTTCCAAAACAGTGAAAAAATAAACCAAAGAATCATCCTGTAAATGGCAACGTTTTATACCAAAGAAATTGCCACATGATTAAACAAAGCCATTCAGGAATTAGTATGTTAGGGTAGTTTTGTTCACATGTTAAACGACCCTGCTTATAAACAACTCTGTCCACACCTATTTGCTTCAGTGAACAAAGGTCAACAAAAAACCAGATAAGAAGTTGCCCTACTGCTTGCCTTTCACACCTCTCAAAGAGTAGCAGCACATCAATGCCCTATTATTATGACTTTGCTTACATCTTTCCCTACCTGTCCTTTATCAACCTTGTGCTTTCTTGGAGTGTGCTTGAATGAGTTAAGCAGGATATCTGGTAAAACTTCATTACCCCACCAAACCTTGCTTTTGATAGGGACTTGGGTGGAATATCTAATAGGGTAAGAAATTTGTCATGCACACAGAGGTAATTGCACTCTCATTGTGGTGGCTGTATTCTCACTGAGGTGATTGCATTCTCACTGGATACATAAGTCACACAAACCTGGCTGTCTGTAGCAGCATGACAGTGTTTTCCCCTTCATAAGTACATGCTGGGGCAAAGGTCCCATAAATTTCAGGAAAAGCACTGGCAGCTGAGAAACCATGTCCTCCACAGGCCATTCTCAGCACCTCTAACCCCTGTCGACAACCCTCTGTAGCAAATGCTTTCAGTCCAGCAGTGGAACTATGAAGCTGAAAGGAGAAGATATGAAAGGATAATAAATAACATGATAATACAAAATTGCACAAAAACACTTTCATCAGCTATCACAGCTGTATAATTGTTCTGTGAGTGTTCTTTTTGAAAGAATTTATGTGTAACACCATATGCAACTTTGTATGTCTGATATTCCATACACCAGCTATTTATGGAAACTGTACACTAGAGTAACTGGTCAAATAGTTGCATTACACATGCAGCTCGGTTACTTGCCATTTGGTCTACCCCCAGAAAATAAAACCATATTCAGGGTGTCACATGATCAACGAAGGCAAATCTGCCTTCGCTATCTCCAAAAACACTGTGTTTTTGGAGATAGCGAAGGCACATTTGGTGTCTTCGTTGATCAAGTGACAACCGGAATATAACGAAGGCAGATTTGGTGTCTTCCTTGATCACGTGACACCCGGAATATTGTTTTATTTTCCGGGGGTAGACCAAACGGCAAGTAACTGAGCCACACGCGTCATGATTGCCCTTATACTTTTACACACATACCAATAAAGTTTATGCAAAAAAGGTGAAATCAAATCAGCACACCAAACAGCAAGCTTTGACAAATATATTCTCCTAAAAGGTTTAACTCAGAAGTATATTGCCAAATATCATGTACAACATCTTTCACTTGACTGTAAGTTTTGACTTCTTTTCCCTCCTTTTTCTAGTTATTACGATACACTAATTAAATACATACAAATTGCACATATTGTATTGTACAAAGATGCTAGAAATAAACATTGAATTGAACATGTGGAAATCCTCATTTACTTAGCCAGATTTTAGAATTTAGACAAGTACCATTCAATGTATATTAACAGTTTAATTAACACATATCTCACTACTTGTTCGTTTTTCACTTCATAAATAAAAGACTAAAAAAGGAACCTACTGCGATTTCTTGGGACAGAAAGTTGGTGTGACATGAGGTGTACTGGCCAAAGGGCTTATCCTCTGCTTTTCCTGGAATTTGACAGATAATCCTGCCTGGTCACCATTCAACTTACTTAAACATACTTTGAGCCTTACAACAGATGCATTTGTTTGAACAAGATGTTCAGAGTAAAAATTTGAAGAATTTTTATCTTAATTAGTGCTTTTTGAAGTGAAAAAACACCACCAATCGGCGGATATTTGAGTATGGGCAAGAACACCGTATGAGTGGCTAAATTAGTTACCAAATGATTCTCAAACCATAAAAATCGGCTCAAATTGAATGAAGTTATACACCAAAATGAAGCTATAAAAATGCGGGAATATAATAGAATAAAAAATTCCCAGACCAATCTGTCAAATTTTTTATATTTGGGTCAAAAAACGTATCAAATCAGTACTACATGTTTCAAAATTAAAGAAAAACATGTTTAAAATAATCAAAGAGCATCACTTCTTTATATTTTCAGAAGCACAGTCTGGTGCACCCCTAGTCATTTTTTGCACGGTGAACACCTGATAGAAGTATCAAGGTCAGATGATTATTGGCCGTTTGCTATCATGAAAATATCTGCCAAGTTATGGAGCTATCAGCCAAGTCATGATGCCCAGTTCCAAGGTGGAGAATTTTCTCATGAATTATTTTTTGCTATTAGTAAAATGTCCTTGACAAAAATGATGCAAACTTAAACCATATCCCACAATCCTTTGCATCTGTTATTGGAAAAAGGGTCTCTGGTGTGAATGGAAATACTTTCTTCACACTTGCTTGAACAATGTGTAAGTCATGAAAAGTTCCCACTTAGATTTCTAATACAGAAAAAACAATACATTTCAAAAATTCAACTGCAGTACATCTAATCATTTTCTACCACAGCCATTAGCTTTGAAAACCATATTAGTAGGGCTGTGACCCTGTAGCAATTAATCGCCTAATGATCAAACCTGAGATTAAAACGTTTGGTGAGCATTCCTAGTGATTTGTCAAAATTGATATCCTACGTGAACCCTCCTACCTCTGACTTCCATGCTAGTCCACTATCCCTGCTACCCTGTTTGGCACTGCAGTGTAAGAGGTACACATTTAACACAACCCAAATTTATTGTTTGTTTTGTTATTGTTTTGACTACTCAACGGGTGCCATGAATATGGAGCTGCAAAAGCTGCAGTTTTATGGAAATACTGATGGTAGATGTGTGCTCTAGGCTAAGCAAACTCTGATAATATTTGGAGCTAATTTTAGTTTTACAGATGCACCATATGCCTTTATTTACAAAACATAACAAAGTTTTGCATTTAGTGATTTCACTACACAACTAGAGCCATATTTAATAGCACTTTTATCCAGAGAAAAATGCTATTTAAAGTGAAAAGTTGGTAGCCTGGTGGGGTGTATTGTAGAACAAGGCTGGGAGTTTGATAGGGTATGCTATGGCACATACCTCAGGCAGAGCACTAAAGTCACCATCCTTAGTCTGGGAGATGTATGACTGATAGTTTTCCTGTAGTTGTTGTCCACACATGGTGAAGGCAACTGCAGTAGCAATGTGTGGGAACAGCTTCAACTGTTGACTTTGGTAATCCATCACCACAGGCTCTGGTTCTCTGTGTGAAATATTGAAACCATGCTCCATCAGATCTTTTTCCCAAACTCAATATTTGGCAAATAATGTTTTGTGACAGATGTGTAGGCAAAAGGTGTCATTTGTTGGTATCAATTATTAAGTTTCACAGGTGACACAGCAGGCTTGGGGCAATTACATCTCAATGTAATCGATTACGATTGCAATTACTTCATATTTTACGATTGCGATTATGATTACGATTACAGCTAAAATTGAAAGTAATTGATTACGATTGCGATTACATTATAATGTAATCATGATTGCAATCGTGATTACATTTTCTTCCCACATATACAATGTAGTAGGCAAAACAATCCACTGCTCACAACTGGAAAAAAGGCCATGGACATTGCTCTAGATAAGCCCGGACAGAACCAAGTCCTCCCAAAGTAGAGATTATTGAACCCATGCACTTCTCACTCACTTTAAGCTGGAACATCCAAGAAAGAGGGACAATTGAATTTTATCATTCCAACAGAAGAACCAAGCACTGAAAAAGTTGTTTAGTACTGGGTCATTCCGTGCCAAATCAACAAATTTTCAGGAAAGTCCCCGGGTGACCATCTCAGATTTTGATGATTTTCACATATTATGTTGCTGCATAGAAAAAATTTAAAAGGAACACACTGAAATTTTGGGGCCCATAGCTACTGTGAAGCTGTTTGGGAGTTACAGCCTTCTAAAAAGTATTTTGCAATACCATATTTTCATACCAGATGTTACTTTTGAGTTTTTTCATGAATTTGAATGCTGATAAATTTTCATACAAATAAAATTCTTTAATTGAATAAGGGCAACAAAAAGTTCACCTTCAGAAAATATGATCACAAGTGTTCAAACATCAAAATAGATGAAGATAAGTTCATTTAAAAGTTCTTAATTTTTTAAGTTAAGTATTTAACACATGCTGACACCTTGTGAACACAAAACTTTCAAGGCAACATTGCTTCTACAATCCTCTGGGACGATCTAGCACTTTAAAGTAACTAAAGTAACAAAATCAATCTTTATGCCTTTTGATGTTGTATTTCATCAGAAATCAGACTTGTTATAAGTCCTTTTCAAGTTGCACCCTTTAGTGATTAGGCAGGAGAAAATATAAATACATTATTTACAATAAACTTATACACATTAATACTGCAGGGCACTTTGGTCATGATGCATTGTGATAAACTTTTCTTGGAACTTTTTTTTCAATTTATGATTCACAAACACTTTACATGATCAAAAGGCAAGAATGATATGGTTAGAGACATAGGCTTGTTTGTATTTGTATTGAAAACTATTCATTTTGAGTAAGATGTTATCTCTGGGATGTTTCAGTCATGATTCCAACTCAAATTATCCCAAAACCTTTATATATTGAAATTTGGCAAGACCACAAATGAAGAGATGAGTGGCTGTTAGAATTACTATTACGGTGATAGTGCACAGTTGTATATGGGATACTGTGCTTGTGAGACATGGGACCCAACTAGCTTTTGGAATTGACCTGCACTATGTGTTAGTTAAGTTAGATGGGATTTTACGACACACCGACATGAGTGTGTTATATAGTATCACATAGAAAAGAAAATGGGACAATGTTGGAGTAAAAGATGGGCTCAAATTCCACCATGATGTCATGTTGAAAATTTCAATACAGTAAGCTTTTTTCGAGAAAGCACACAATAAGAGAAGGGTCCAAGCGCTAAAATAAAATTTCAGTTTGACACCAAGTAATACTTCTGGTTAACATGAAAGTATTCATAACCAGGGTTGCAGCTACAAGGGTCTTTGATCTCATACCAAATCATGACCAGTGCAAGCCACCACGCTACCTGAAATCATTTTTGGGTCAGGTGGTCTATATGTGCTAGATGCAAACAGAAGAAAACTACCCTAGCAGAGTCAATGCTGGAAATCCAGGAATTGCCAAGTCTTACATCCCTCTTAACTGTTCTATGTTTGAACATAAAAACAGTTTCTGTAAAGGGAAATATTCCATCACAATGTCTGAAATAAAATTATCACTCAACTATAAGCATCGCTTACCCAGGCACCAGCTCTGACTGTCTGCGTACAGCACTGTATCTTGTGGCTATGATGGCCCCTTTTGCTAATCCTATACCCATGTAGAAGACCATACCACTTCTGATCTGCACCATACTGTTATAGCTCAGTTTGGAATGTGGGGGCGCTACATAGGTACCATCCGGATTGACCTGAAAAAATAAGGAACACATTCACATAAGCACTCACTATTCTTCGAAGCTGTAATATAACTGAGTATCATTTTGCTCAACTGTAACATAAGTGACTATCATTCTGCCACATTGTGACACAGTTAAGTGAGTATCATTGGCCCACAATGTAACATATTAAAGTAAGGGTGACACCAGAATGTCATAAATGGGAGGGGGCAACCTTGTGGCAAAGAATAAAAATTATCTGGCCCACCACCAAACCGGGCCAAAATCACCTGTTCCTGGGGGTGGGGGTAAAGGGGGGAAAAGTCCCTGAAAGCTATGAGGTTCTATCAAATCTCTGGATGGAAAATGATGTCACTGGAGAAGTATATTTTTTTTCCAGATAGCCCAACTCCTTACATAGCTAACTTAATTGGAGGGGGTGGAAATTTGGAGGGCAAGGACAAAATATGGGGGAGGGGGGGGCAAAAGTCTCCTCTTACCCTACTGTAGCATTTCCACAGTCTGCAACATTGTTAATTAGTGAGTATCATTCTGCCACATTGCAAAATAATTGACTCTAAGTAAATATCAATCTGCCACATTGTAACAAAAGTGATTTTCATTTTACCACATTGTAAATTAAGTGAGTACCATTCTGCCACAATGTAAAACAACTGAATGACCTATCATTCTACCACATTTTAACATAAGTGAGTATCATTCTGCAAGATTGTTAAATAAGTGAATATCAATCTGCCACATTCTGACATACCGTAAGTAAGTATCATTCTGCTACAATGTAAAACAAGTCAATAGCCTATCATATTCTACCACATTGTCGCATTAGTGGGTATCATTCTGCCACATTTTAACATGAGTGAGTATAATTCAGCACCTTGTAACATAAGTGAGTATATCATTCTGCCACTCTAAAATAAGTAAGTATCGTTTCTGCCACATTGTAACATTAAGTGGTTATCAATCTGCTACATTGTAACATAAGAGATTATCTTCCTGCCACTTTGTAAAATAAGTGAGTATCATTCTGCCACATTACAACATAGGTGAGAATCATTCTGCCACACTCCTTCCATCGAAGTGTTTGATTCTATGAGTGTCACCTGATTCTGTGAGAGTATTTGATTAAGTGATTGTATCTGGCTCTATGAGAGTGTCTGATCCAGTGAGTGTACAGTATCTTGTTCTTTCAGAGTGTCTGATCCAGTGAGTGTATCTGGTTCTATGATCACGTCTGATCCAGTGAGTGCATCTGGTTCTATGCCGGTGTCTGACCCAGTGAGTGTATCTGGTTCTATGAGAGTGTCTGATCCAGTGAGTGTATCTGGTTCTATAAAAGTGTCTGATCAAGTGAGTGTATCTGGTTCTATGAGAGTGTCTGATCCAGTGAGAATTACATTTCATGAGAATATCTAATCTATGACTGTGTGCACCTCAATTCATGATAGTGTGTCTAACTCTATGAGAGTGTATTTAATACAACAACATTGTTCTTACATACCTGTGAAAACCTCATGCACATCTGGTCTCGAGGGATTTTAACATGATCTAGCCTTAAAAACCCATTGTCAATGTTGGCATAACCAAGCTTTGGTCCAATATCACCCAACTCAATCCCTGTATGTAACACAAGAAACAAAAGGTCACTATATGCAATCTTTATAACAAATGGTCTGCAGGTGCAAGGTACATATGATTAGGATCTCCTTTGCAAATTGTACTTAAAGAACACCACTCCAAACAAGGCTGCTTTGGGCCAAAAATGGGAGATTGAGTATCTATTTCGGTTCTAAACCATAAATCCCATTGAATGCTTCACTGCACAACCAACCCTTCAAGAGTAGAAAACTGAGAAGAACAGTAACTTGTATAGAATGCATTATACATTTTCATCTCAGTAATGTCAGCTGCGTCTGCAATCATGCTGTGAGTGGCTATGTCAAGGAAGCGTACACAGTAAATTCACAACAATAAGACTACTAAACAATATCAAATATTAAAGTGCCTTTATCATGACAAAACACTGTACATATTTCAAAAACATGCAACAAAAAAAGAAATCATTAACCATAAGCCATTATAAATAAGTAAGTTTTTTAATTGTTTTTAAAAGTGCTTATGTTTTTTTTTTTTTGTGTTGGAAAAACTTGTCCAATGCCTTGCCTTGACAAGAATTGCTATCAATATCCATTAGATGTTCATTCAAGCATTTAAAAATATTTCCACCAGGTCATAATTGATAGCAGTTTATCTCTGATCACAATGAAAAGGGACCTATACAACCCTTTAATGCACCATGAGTAACTTGATCCCCTTTTTGTGAGCACTTATTTCAAATCTTGTTGTAATTGATGAATTGAAACTCCTAATTTGTTGGCCTTCTATTGCATCAGATTGGCAACCAAAGCTGCTATTAAATGGAGCAGATAATTGGAGTAATGAACCAGTGGATGGGTACTGCAATTGGGAACAGCAAGTTTTCCCTAACACCTGCCAGATATCCATAAAGGCAAATATTTCATCATGAATATCATTCCAGAGGTGGTAACAGATCCTTACAAAGACCCAGTGTACAGAGAAAGAATATTGTTACACTCAACCTCCACTTAGGAACTTAATTGAAAGTCTTGATCCTTTGTGGGATCTAATGAGTGTGATCTGTTTTTAAAGCAGGCCAATTTCTAATGAACTTCTTGGGTGATCTTTACCAAAGCAAAATGATAAATACTGCCAAAAATGCAACAATGAAACAAATTTCTTTTCTAAAAATTGGTCAACTACACCACCAAATCTTGTCCAGTCTGATGCAAATGTAGACAGGCAATGAACAAGAAGATACAACATGCATAATATTGTAACATATTTGGCATGACCTCCACTTTGCACTTAAGAGTATGCAAACAAGTATATTTGTAGTTTAAAGTACAATCACAAACTTAAATTGTTGACACAACAAGATACTAGAGATGCTTTTTGAAATTTATAGTTGCAGACATGACTTTGCATCTATTATTCACTAACAAGGATTATGTCTTATTTGGTACAGTATTAAAGCAATGTTTTCAAGCACTTTGGTGCATAAGGTGTATTATTGACCATACTCATGAGGAATTTCTTACCCTATTAGATATTTCACCCGAGTCCCCACCAAAAGGGAGGTTTGGTGGGGTAATCAAATTTTACCAGACTTCCTGCTTAACTCATTCAAGCAAGTTCCAAGAAACCACAAGCTTGATAAGAGGCAGCTAGAGGAAGATGTGAACAAAGGCTGAATAATACCAGCCAGATGTGCCACTGTTTGCAAGGTGGGAAAGGCAAGCAGTAGGGAAATTTCTGATCTGGTTTTTATTGACCTTCCTTAACTGAAGCAAAAAGGCATGGACAGGGTTTTATAGGCAGGGTAATTCAACATGCTCTAGGATGCATTGACTAAAGTACCATAAAATGACCATATTGTAAAGCTCTATTTTCCAACCAAAGTATATCTTAGGCATTCTGTACCACTTTTCCATAAATTTAAATTGGTTGGGTTAAAAAACTAGTCTCAGTTCCAACTTTTAATGAATTAACACACTTCAACATGATAAAAAAACTGACCCAAAGTCATTTTGATACAGGTCACCATAGTAACTGACAGCCCAAGAACATTGTAACTTTACAAACAAGCCAATAATTGGCAGCAAGGAGAGAAAAGATGGCTACAAAGTATCCATGACAATGAAATATTTATCAAAATGCTTTTGCAGAAAAGCATTTAAACTTGACACCCTTAATTTAAACAGAATATGCAGTCACTCCGACTATATAAATTAGTTACAGTTTTACAATCTTCCTTTTTAAATATTGAATGCACTCAGCATATAAAGTATTTTCTTTGAAGTGTCACATGACTAGAATAGTTACATAGAATACCAGAGTAAATGAATTCAAATTACAGTGACTGCTCGCATCTGTTCCTTTAACAATGCATCCCTCCTACTTCTATCACATCTACAATTTCTTGAAAAACCTCATCACACATACTCTACCAACAGATATCAGGATTGGAATGTACTTAAAGCCTCACAGAAGCAAACTTGTAGTGCAAGAACACCATCATGACTACTGTATGACTATCAGTGACTGAAACAATCCCTACACTATTGGACATTGAGCAAAACGCCTCAACTCAACCGCTGATTTCCCAATAGCCATGTGATGTCTGTGGCTGTATGACTGCAACTGGCAGTTAAACGACCTTTTTAGAACCTTCGGGTGAAAAAAAAACAAACGTGTGGGTTTTTATGTCTGGAGAGAGCAACAATCATAATGCTGAGTAGTTTGACCAATTAAGTGCCAGGAATTTTGCACAAACAGGAAGTATCATATTATCTCTTAGTGAAACCCCTTCACCACTGCTAGCTAGTTAAGTATTGTGCATTGGTAGCAATCATGAGAATGAAGAAAGTTGCCCAAACTTCAACAGTGAAATCCTGTCAACCCAATTTAAATTAGTGCAGTAGACCATCCTTTTTCATGAATAGATTTTTAAAAATTTTTCTCGAGACAAATTTTTCTCTCACCAAATTGTGAAATTTATGATTGGTGATAAACTTTATGCTTTACCTTGAAATTGTGATATGATGTTCTTAATCATGAAGATATTTGAAAGAGGAATGAGAAAATATTAACTGTGAAATTAAAGATTCTTTTTCAAAATAAGTTTGGGGTATGTGACTTCATACAGTATGTGCTTTAAGGGACTGGGCTATAAAAGTTGAGAAAGGTTTGGTGTTATGTTCCACTAGTTGTCTCTTGTTGTGGGTTCAAGTCCACATCTTTTCACAAGTAGCACAACAGTTTGCATTAGCACCTATGAATGCATAAAACCCCATCCACACAATCATACATTTGTTTAAAAACTTTATCTTACAGAATTCCTATGAGAGTCCTAACTGACAAATGTATGATCGTGTTGAATATTTCCCCAACAAATTTGAACTACATTCAACATGTATGAAAGTGTTCAAATATTTAACTGCATGTTTTATCTTCCCGACAAATGTTCAAACATTCTGTGACCACGTTCATGAACAAATATATGATCATGTAGAAAGAGACTTAACCATTATGACTTCACTTGCTTAAAAATAGGGACATTCTGACCAGACCTCACAAAGGGGAGGTCGGGTGTAATAAAATCCTCCTTATCTGTTCATTTATTTGTTGTAACAAACCGCTATCACTTCTAGAATAGCACTTAAACCCTGGCCTGTGAAGAACTTTTTCCAGTTGATTACACAACCTATTAACAAAGCAGAAAAATCACTCAAATATCCAGTGATTGCAGAGTTAACCTTTTGTTTAGATTATGAACAGGAAGTCTTTAATTACGCAAAGAGGGGTTCATATGTCACTGAGAATAAATCAGCCATATTCACAGAAATCAAATTTAATTCAGTGGATTTGGTAACAGATACCTAGTTTATGATTCCAAAACCAGAGTTTGGATCTCTAAGCAGATGAGTTGGTAATGACTTTCAAAGACTGTAAGTAGAAGTACAAATCAATTTTTCTAAGCACAGGGATTGGCAATTGGGTAGAACCATGACAGTATACTAACTACAAGGCTTAGAAGGCTCCAAGAAGGAGGTGGGACTGTGCAACAAATCAGAGTGACTACTTTTGTTTTTCACTATAAAGACAGCATGAAGATATACAGATGTTTAGACACCCTGACTTTATGCTTTTAATGCTCTTTCTAGTATCAAATGATACTTAATTAACAAAGATGCAATGCAAAAACTGGAGCCATTGTTATTAAAAAACTTGAACCTCAAAGTCTTTGTTGGTCTTGGAAGCAGGGTCAAAGTTTCAAAAAGCCTCATCTCAGAATAAAAGGAAGCTCCTGATCTTAATATATTAAAAAGCTAAAGACATATTTTTCCTGTTTTCTTTTTTACGTAAGTGCTATAATATACAAGCGCAATATAAAAAAACAAGATAAATCAAATGAAACCTGGTAGTGGTCTCAGTACTGTGCATGCAACACAAGGACTATGCGCATACTGTGGGTGTATTACCTGTCCACACTTCCAACAATTTACATCTGGATGTGCTCCCCCCCCCCCTCCCCTTCCACTTAAACCTGACATTTTCCTGCTGGAAAATTCCATCCTTGGAAACTTCCAGAGGGTAAAGTTGTCTGGAAAGTTATAATCATTTGTGGAAATAGTTCAAGGAAATTTTATGCCTGTGGGAATTATCCTAGAATGTCTACCACAGAGCAGGGGCACTGCAAATATAGTTGTCCTGGTCACAGTAGTGTCCAAAACATGGAACAGTTGTCTTGATTTGTTACTGAGACACATAGAAAAGATGTTACATGACCTGAATCTATAAAGAAAGAACTAGTCAATGTAAGAGAAGCAACTGTACCTGGCAAAGGGGTGTGATCCTCCATGGAACGAAGCTGACACATAAACATGTGTGTACCATGGTCCTTTCCTCTAGTTATGAGTCTTGCAGCAACAATGGCATGTGTCACCACTTTGCCCACTGAGATGAAAAAAATAGTAGGGAAGAAGTAAAATTATGAGAATTAATCCAAGAATTAAGACAAGGTTGTGCATATATATCACGTGTGTCTTGATAAACAAATGAAACTTAAAGGTATACACTGACTAAAGAGATTTATAGAATGAAACATTGTTCATTTTTCACAGTAAAGAAACACAAATGGAAAACATTTTAGCCTCAGTCTTAACTCAAAAATACTGTATTGTTTGTGATTCTATATACACTGAAAACAAAATTTGCACCTAGGTTAAGCTAGAGAATCTGATTTAAAAGATCAGGGACAATGGGTAAAATTTAAAAAGAAAATTTAAACTGGTTCATAGGTAAATCACCAGTCCTTTGCCCACAAACCAAATTTTTGGGGACTAACAGAATCACTGATCATGGTTACCCATAGGGAAACTGCTCCATGAAAAAAACTGTGCTGCATAGAACTAGTAATCCAATTTACAGTAACAAGCTAGTTTCACCCATGCAATGCAAGCAGCATAGGAATTTACAGTTACATTGGTTACAGTTTTACGTAGGATCTCATGTCTTTAATAAACAATATCTCCTGTAATGTTGCACTCAACCACTTGGATTTTACATCCTCTTAAAGAAGAGTCCAGAACAAAATTTATGTTTGAAATATCTTTAAAGAGAAACATGCTTTATGCATTCTAGTGAAATTTCCATTCATTTCCCAAGCTTGCATGGTTCTAAAGATATTAGCAATTGAAGTTGGCACATTTTTATAACCAGTGAACTTGAAGCAAGCATGCAATGCAGTGTCATGCAATGGATTCACCTTGTTGGCCAGCCAATGTTTTGTTTTTCTTTATTTTGTATCTTTTTATTTGATTCTGAGTTTATTGGGGATAACATTTTGCCCTAAAACCAAATACAGTAAAGTTTGCAAAAACGCCAGTGCTCAGGATGCACTTACATGTCATTAATACATTAGAGTTTAGCTGAATAAAATTGGTTAATTACCATAAACTGTAAAGAGAAACAAAGCATTGGCCAACAATGTGAATCCATAACATCACGCCAACTTGCTCTATGTTCACATTTAATAGAAAATGTGTCAACTTAAATTGCCAATATCTTACCAGGCTTTAAGTTTTAGATTTTGCAGGTGTGCTATGAATCGTACTTCTCAGAAAAGTAAAGAGTGTAATATGTGTGCTGTTTTATTAAACTTTATTAAACTTAGGTATAATTATATGAGCTCCCATTCTTCATCTAGATGTGCCAAAAATCACTCTCCTCAGAGTGATTTGAAGAGGGTGATGGTGTGCAACAGCACTCACATACCTCAAAATTTAAGGCTTGTTTTAAGAACTGAACATGGGAAATGAATACTGTAACAGTTACACCCCAGTGCGTAGAACATGTACCTGTCTAAATAAATTTGGTTCTGAACAACACTTTTAGTATTCTGTCTGGGTACTGTCCCACTGTGCATTATTGTCAAAATAGTTCACCCTAACAGCAACTTGTCGTTTCACTCATGGTCTTGCCACATTTCAAGCTGCACACGTTTTGCTAAATAAAAGCATCCCAGAGACTAAATCTCACTCAAATTGAATAATATTTTTTTGAGAGACAACAAGTTCAGCTAACTGTTTAATTATATTGTTTACCCCAATCATGTGGTGCATCATGGGGCATCATGATCAGGCATCACACAGCGAGCACATCTAGTGTGATTAATTTCTTAGGATAGCACATTGCCACAATTGGGATTTTATTACCATACACTACATTTATATTCCCTCCTGTCTTATCACTAAAAACAGCAACTTGAAAATGAGGAAGAGGATGTCTGATGCTTTATATGTCTTGTCTGCAGGAAAAATGCCAATCGGCTTTAAGAGTGTGTTTTGTTTGCTATAAGTGCAAGATTGTCCAATCAAGCTTTCTGTGTGATTTGATGTGGAACCATTGAGGAAGCAATAACAGCAGAGACATTTATCTAACTGGCAGTTATGGCCAAGTCGCTAATGTATTTCTTTTGCACCCCTGCTCATACTGGCCAGTTAGATAAATGACTCTCCTCTAATTATTGTTTATTTGAAGAAGAGTGTGTAATTTGAACAAGAGTGTTCACTACCTGGCAACCTGTATCCCGGGCTCAACACAAGAACTAATGTGGGCAATATGCCCTCTTTCATACAAAGGTACAGGTAAGCTGAATCGTAAGTCATAAGTTATACCAAGCAATAAATCTATGCACAGTACAATACAACTATGGCATCTGCTGTACACTGCTATACTACTTATACCAAAGTTCATACCTGGGGTAATCTTCACAAAGAGATACGTGCTCAATCATAAACCAAGATATAAATCTTCGAACATAACATCACACTGAACTTTCAGTGGCATAAAACTATCGAAAAAAGGGACCTGTATACATTGTGGGTACTGTAAATGCAAAACTTTGAAAGTCATGTCTATATACCCTTGAACCATGATGTCATACAGGGAATGCTCCTGAAAGATTTATGATGCAAAAAAAAGATGAGTGAGCACTTACTGAATTACTTTGATAGTTTGTGTACAGTTCAGACCTAGAAGATTTGATAAGCATCTAGAACATTTGCAATTAGATAAATATCTTGAGACATTTGGTATCATTTGATGGGGAGATTACTATTAAAGAACACACACAATGTATGTTTCACTATAAACACTTACGTAGGTATGGAGGACTCACTTGATACTACATACAGTATTATACACCTCCATTGGTATGGTTATACTGTACTTCACATGTCTATTCCAATATTTATTGGTTGGCCCCTAAATGAGTTGGAATCCAACCAGATGGGAATTTTACAACCTATTTCCAAATAAATTTGTTAAGTCGAGCTGGCCACAGCTCTTTCCCAGTTGTGGCTCACTGGCTTGTTTTCCCTACAGTATTTCATTGCTTACGCTGAGCACCAAGTACAATTATGGCAGTAGGTTCCATTTTAAAAGCCTTTGGCGTGACCCAACCAGGACTCAAACTCCGAACTGCAAGTATGATGATCTATAAATCACTTCACCATCCATTCAATCAAACACAGTAAAACACAAAATAAACTGTTGAAAAAGTTAGGTGCATTCTTGATTGATTGATTCTTGATCAAGTACTACAATACATTCACAAATTATTCTGGTGAATGGGCTGCAAAACATGTGTTTTCATTAACACTAATTCCATTCAAGCCCAAGTGAAACCAGTGCATCCTGACATAAAACAGGAAGAGCAGTTAGCCACACCAGGCAGTGCAAGGCCTGAAGACTATTGCAGCCATGCATGGGTGCAAAAGAACATTGGAGAATTCTGTCTCTTGAAACTGGGCATCATCATGACTTGGCCAATAGCACCATGACTTAGAGCCTGACAGCACCACCCAGCTAGGGGCCACACACCATAGCTACCAGAGTGGTATGAATATGTTCTACAGTATGTCATGATGGTACTGTAGGCCTGGGAGACGGCCATTAGAGGGTTAAAAAAGATAAGGAATGCACAGGTAGGTCCTCAACGACATGTTTAAAATGTGTGGAGGAATTATGATTTGGGGAGCTGTGGAAAGGATATGAAGACCAAATGAATGCCATATGGATCTACACCAAGAGTTTTATCAGCCCCCAATATGGGCAAAGAAACACATTATAATTTGGATGATAAAATGATGGCAAAGACATGATTATAATGATGCCAATGACAGAATGACATCTTATTCAGAGGTGTTTTACGAATTATTGTACAGAATAATGTTTATGGAGACACTATACCGGCCTCAACTATCCTAAGTCAATTCCTTACTCCTACGAACCCTACCAACCCTCTTCAGTCCATACACTTACAGTTTCCAGGCCACCATTTTATGGATGTTAGCGTTGGACTGTGAAGCACAAATTCCTGAGTTGATGGGTCATAGGTTGCAGTAGTCTCCAAACCTCTGAGGTAAGTACCTAAAAATAAATATATATTTCACATTTAAGTACATTTTAATAGCAAATCACTATTTTACCAACTACAGCAATAACACAGAGAAGTACTTAGTACCCCGATGCTACAGTAGAAGGGAATAGCCAGTTTTAGCCATCTCAAGCTGGCAACTAATAATCCAGAATCTATCAGAGAACTTCCTGTTCAGGTATCTGGAGATCAATAAAGTTAAAGGCATTTCCCCCCTTCAAAGACCATTTGCTCAATAGAGCAAGAAGGTTGGTTTAAACCCGCTTAACTGCCACAATTACAGAGACAACCTTCACCCGAGAAACTCCTAACCCCCTCCCAATTGCAAGTCTCTTACCACTTGACCGTGCAGCCGGTCAGGAGCTTTTCTAAGAGTTCCAGTCTCTGGTGGGCTTTGGGAAGACAACTGAATGAAGAGGGAATGATAAACCCCCTTGAGAGGGAGATTTGGACTTGTTGTTGCACTTGAGATACAGTATACTACTTTAATGAGGTGTGAACCTTACAAACCCTGCCTTGGGCAATGAGCCTCACATGGGCTGGAGCAATCCCATGCACAGTGAGCAGGAATTATAAAGAAACTCCAACTTGGTTTGGGATTCTACAACTGATATGCTTTAAGTTAATACCTCCTTTTTTCATAAGCATATATCCTGCAATTCTCTAAACAAAGACTTCTTATTCTTAGCACAGAGGGTACCCCTATCCTACCATAGAAGGCTCCTATCAAAAATGCATTGCTCCCAGAGACAGCAGAACCAATTTTGAAGTGCAGGGGCTAACCATTGAAGAGGCCCAGTATGTTCAATAAAATAAATGCAGTTTAAGGCGGCCCGAGATACAGTTAAAGGCGACCCGAAATCCCACAGCAGAAAAATTGCAGTGGCGAAAGCCCCTGCAGCCCTGTGGTTCCGTAGTCCCTGGTTTCTCCTTTGCTCAACTTGATGTTACTGTACATGACAGGAATTATCAGATTTTATGCACATTTCTTAGGATCATGAGGAGTTACCTGAGAGAATTTGTGCAGTATTTCCAATAAATATAATTAAACTTAGAATATGAAAGCACATTTATATGAGATGCATCTTTTGGACTCACCATGACCAAGCTCAGTTTGTGCATAGGTCCCTATCAACTCGTAGTTCAGAAGTGGCTGCAACCATTTCTGTTGTTGTTCTTCTGTCATCTGAAAGAGGACAGAATGCAGGAACATAGACATATGAAGTGACATGGTCGTCTCTTCTGGTCCATGGATGGCACTGATGGAGAAATTAAAAATAGCCAATAATGCAAGAGAGCGTACATAATATACTGTAATATCCAAGAATAAAATCCAATGTACAGCACATACAGTATGTAACGTGCAGAACTAGAATACCATATGTCTAAACAGATGAAGAAATATTTCCAACCCAGGATATACTGCTTGTGCTGTGCAACATAATAATTACACTTTAAAGAACATTTGTTTGACCATAATAGACCATTTGAGTGACCACTCACATGACAAAAAGCTGTATTCATGAATTATGACTTCACATCAGGCAGCAACCAACTCAACAGTTAAGATCAAATTTGGTATCTTTTGAAAGGCCAGTTTTGATGGCAAAACCAAAGATTGCCTGGATGAAAAACCCACATTGTACTGTACTTTGAGCAGGCAAGCTAGAAACAGACCTACATTAGGCCTGGGACCCAGTTGAGCTATGGAGAGCTACATCGATTCACGTGCTACATGCTTTTTACCCACATGACCACAATATTTTTATTGTGGGATACAAGTAATTTAATGTGGGATTAAAGGAGTGTTTCATGGTTGGTTTCCCCTCTAAGAGGGGCCTCATCAGCCACTTGCCAGCACTGAGAAATAATGCAGTAGTCTCAACTTGAATAAGAAATGCCACCCTAATTCCTGTTGGTGTAACAGGTGGCCTTAGGATCTTTTCAAAAAACTACAGTACCAGATTTACAGCTAATGGCCTGCATGGAAGTGTTTTAAAGCAAATAACTTTACTACTTAAGTACCACTTAATTTTTACAAGCAGCCTCATGAAAAGACACAAATTTTACTATAGGAAGCAGGCTTCAACAAATCCCCCGCCCGACAGTCCGGGACAAGCAAAAAAATGACTCGGACAAGTGAACTGGTCAATACTGTAGCCTGCCAGGCAAGCAGCACAGAAGTCATCTTCACATAGGAATTCAATGGCTAGTACTAGATAATTATATACTGTATGGACTCAGTGCATATTCATGCACACAAGTAGACTTTGGGAATCCCTAGCCCGATGGACAAGTCATAAAAAACAAATTTTTCAAAGCCTGATAGGAAGAATAATAATGAAGGGCAGCAACCTGAATACAATTGTGCTGAAGGTGAGGTCCAGCTACTTTGAAAATGAGCTATTATTGTTATCCCCCACCAAGGCTGCACAGCATCTGGGTATTTTGATCCGAAGGAAAAGCATGAGTTGAGTGCTCCTTTTCTTCCTTTTCCCTTCTTTTCCTGAGTACTATAGCCAAGCAGCCCCCTGCGGGCTGGGAGTTTCAGAATATGCCCACAGTACTGTAGTAAGACTCAACTGTAGGGAAACCAAACTTGCACTTGAAACATTCTTGAAAATAAATTTAACTTTGAACCTTTTATCCAGTTGACTGACACTACTGTATAACACATTCATGTTGGTGTGTCATTTACTCTCATCTCACACACTTACTATAGCCCAGCAATATTTAAAACTACTTTTACAATAATGTCTTGGGGGGTGTAAAAATACTGTAATTTTATGTATGGATTACTGTAGATACCACTGTAAGTCTTATAATATTTACTATTGATGCTGAAGATAATACAGCCTTGAATCCTACTGTGTACTTAATTGCCTCTATTTTTAGAATTAGTGTTTAAGTTTTCATTCATCTGTCACACTCACATAATCTTTGATCTTCCAAGTAAATTGACATTGCAATTCATACTATACAGTGTATAGGTTTGTGTTACTGCATCACACATTGTAATAGTCACATCCATATAGACAGTATTAATAATTGTAAGTGCAACTTTTTACCCCTTTTTCGGGGTTATCTTCCCTGAACACCCGACCTCTTTTGCACACAAATTAGCAGTTCAGTTTTTATTGAGGTGGTGTCACTTAATTACTGTCAATTTAGACTTTACCCTTTAAACCTTTCTGTAAATTCTTTTATTGCAACAGTATTTACAAAGAATACTGTGACATCAACATAGTCTACAGTATATATACTGCTAAACCACAAGTTCTTTGACTTTCACAGTGATCTAGACACAGCACATGTGAGCCTGCCAACTAGACAATAATTATGGTTAACTTACTTTCATGGAATAGTTTTATTTTCTGTTTTAAAAAACTTAAATTGATGAATTAGGTGTAAAAAAAAAAGAATACTGAGCACACTTTTCTGCAAATGGTAACATTGTCTATTTCATTTTGAGAACAAAAAATGATTAAAAAAGTTCAGTGCAATAATTTTTCTGTAAGAGCAACGAAGTTTCTATTGTACAATTACTACAGCAGGCATGGATGCATCAGAATCTCCATCCTTAAATGCAAGTGTGAAACCAAGGGATATCTTGAATCAATAATTCCACTAGTACAGTAAAATTTTAATGCTGCATAAGTTAAGTGGTGCTCCATCTGCTATTTCTCTGCTACTGTCCTGAACATTTAGAAACTAACAGCCGTACTTAATGTACAGTAACTATAAATCAACAACTATACTCCCATCTCTACAAGTAGATAATGGCTCCACAAACTTTTGTTGCAAGCTTAGACTTTTGTGGTTAGGCCACACAGTATAATCTCATCTGACAGTTACTGTATGCTGTTATATTTGCAGATGAGCAATTCCAGTTAAACAGACTCATGACCATTGAAATTTCAAAGAGCTAATTTAGCTATGGAATCTACTCTAATGAGTACTAAACAAGTCAAAGAGACAGTTTCAGACTTTTCGTATTAATTGGACTACTTTTCTAATTTTTGCACCATGAAAAAAAAAAAATGCCCACCAAAAGTCAAAACTGTATACTCAGTAGTTTTTACTGCAAATTGCAACCATAAAACATCAACCTCCTCATTGGATTAAACCTCCCTTTAACCACATAATAACTGTATGTTGCAACTCTCAATACTGTTCATAGCATTCTTAAAAAACATCCCTGCTTTCTATACACTAATTGGTTGAATAATCGGAGAGATTAGTTGCGTGATCAGTTGCTGGTAGATAAACATGCTTGTTGGTTCGATTTATTATATTAGCTTCAATCATTTCTGACTTATCAAATTTGTTATTTTTCACAGTACTTGTTATTCATAATGTACAGAAATGCTGACTGAAATGATGCTGGTTGACCAATTTTTGCAGCTCAACTGAAGTACCTCTCTGACCATGGGTTATCCCACATGTGTTTTGACTGTAATAGTTCTGTACCATAAGATACTGACGTATATGGTACAGTACCAGTAAGAGTAGAGAGTAGGCCTACAGTACACCATTTAAAATGCCACGAACAATTTAAGTCAATGGAAGATACCAATCAAAGAAGTGGTAACTTCACCATAAAAATGTTTTGTGATGATTGGAATTGATATTACAGTATACCGAAAATAATAAAACAGGAGCAGACTTGAATCTTTAGTTTAATATGTACCTGCTTTTCAGTTGTCACTATGAGCACATGCAGCTGGCCTTAAGTTTTAGAGTTTCCACGTGTACTGTACTACAAATTACACTCGTAAGGAAATTTGGGAGTGTTATCCTGTACTGTAAATGTTCTCTTTCACTTGACTTAAATAGATTTATATGGGTTCCCATTTGTTATCTACAGTAGGTGTGATTTGAGGTGAGATCTAGTGTAGTGGTATGCAATCGCACTAAACAGTATCAAAATTCAAGACCTCAGTACTGTACATTAGTTCAGTTTCTAATGCAGTTTGATATTAAACAAAAGTTAATCATGTACTGTGACTTATGATTCATTGCTGTGGAAATTTGCGCCCTGCTGAAATCATAAAACTTGTGTTGCAGGCCTATAAACCTGTATCATGAGTACACAAAAATAACTTTGTAAGTGACATATATGGGTCCTAATTCAAACAGCAACTCCACTAGCAAATCCACTAGTGTTTCATATTCTCACAGTTTAACACATGGTATAAAAATTTGGTCACTGATTCTTCCAGATAAATACAGGAAATTTAAAATTTTCATGAATTTACCATACATCATGCACCATAACATTTTAAGTCACATGAGGAATTTCTTACCCTACTAGATATTTCACCCGAGTCCCCACCAAAAGGGAGGTTTGGTGGGGAAATCAAATTTTACACTTGAACTTCCTGCTTAATTCATTCAAGCATGTTGCAAGAAACCACAAGCTTGATAAGAGATAACTAGCAGAAGATGTAAACAAAGGTGGAATAATACTGCCCAGATTGATATGCTACTGTTTGCGAGGTGTGAATTAAAGCATGTAGGGCAACTTCTTATCTGCTTTTTAATGACCTTCAGTGACCTCTAGTGAAGCAAAGAGGAGTGAACAAAGTTTTGGGGGGAAGGAAATTCAACATGATATAATGTACATTTAAGTAAGATCATTTTTCAGGGCAGGGTCATTTTTCTAACTGGCGGTTATGGCCAAATCACTTAAATGTATTTCTTTTGCCCACTTGCCCATAATGAGGTCTGAAACTTTGACCACACAGAGCATTGTGGGAACCGGGGGTACAAACAATGGGCTGGGCTGTCACAAAACCAGTACTTTCTTTTTGACTACACTTTTGCAACTCATCTGTCAAAATATCCCAACAGGGTCAAAGTTAGAAACTCTCCCTCAACATTTTCTCTACTTCTTTACAAGGCAAGGTTATGCACAGTTCTAAACAACATGAAAACTGATAAAAAATTTTGGCTATTATAACTAGTGACCAGCAACATACTGTTGCTACTATATCTCCATACAGTACAGGTTATGTTGAGAAAAAACGTGATAAATTTGATGACAATGTGAATTTTGTGTGCACCCCTTAAGGCCTAGAACTAAATGATCTTGCTAATGAATATTTTCAAACAAATGACTGTATTTTCGACTCTTTCTATCAGATGCATGTCTTGAGTTTAAGATTCTCTAGGTGTGCTACAAATCACACTCTTCAAAAGAGCAAGGAGTGTGGTACATAGATGTGCTGTTTTATTAAACTGTGATAGATCTATATGAGCTTCCAATCTCTATCTAGGATTGCAAAACACTGTATCACACTCTTACCAGTAATTTAAGGTAAGTAATTGCATGCCTCGAAATTCAAGGTCAGTTCCCCCCAACAGTACTGTACCTTAAGATGTACACCCACACCCTTGACCACAGATTTAAGGGGCTGCAGGGTTGTACACTCAACTAAATTGATGAATTTGATTCAGTAGAAATAAATTGTCACACACTGTACCTTCTCAGCCAGTAGATCTCTTCCCGTTCATTAAGAGCATTCCATCCTTGTTCCCGTATCATCCGTACGGCTTTCAATTCTTGTTCAATACTGTGATTAAAACGCTCCACTTGATTCATGAAGGACAACTCTTTTTTCTTAAATTGAGGGTCATTGTAAACCATAGACTCTGAAAGAAGGAAATAATGCATGATAGCATCAGAATAACCTTATGCATACTGTGCAAGTACACAGCCTGAAAAAAATACATTATCCCAGATCCAGGTGTAGGCCGAGCATCATAACGGAATATCAGCCTTTAGGAGATCTGTCACGGCTACCAACCCATGCATGGTTCTTTATTCCAATTAGTTGCTTCAATGAGCAGCAGTTTTGAATACCTTTCATACAACATATGCCCAACAACTTTGGGGTTCAAATAAAAATTTCAACAAATAGCCTAATTCATTTTAGGGAAGCTTTAACATACATGTACACAAAAATTGAGGGGTCTGCATATACTTCTAGGGTATAACCAGTTCAAAATGTATGGTTAAACTTTGTAAAGATCAAACTAATTATGCTAGGAGTAAATGCACTGATTTTATGAAATTTGGTCAGGGTGCAGGTTCATTTTAGGAAGTCTTTCAGCCTACCATCTTCCACTAAATAGTGTGTTTGCCACTTCACTGCTCCCTTGCACTGAAAGTAGAAATGTCAGTGACCTGAAATAAGCATTTACAGCAATACAGCCTCCCTACAGCCTATTTAAATGCATATCCATAACTGACAACTTAGCCAGGTTGCAAGACAACATGACCAGGTTACACTTCTTACGACCAGTTCATTATCAGAAAAATTTGAATTTGTGATAATTATGCAGGGTCTCAAGACAACTAAGCTTCTGAAATTGACTATGGAGATAGAGCTACAGTACTGTGCACTAGCCCAACACCAATGGCAACTCTCTGCAAAGACAATTCATTCCCATCTGAACTTTTACATGTACCATTTCTGATACATTTGTCATGATTTGCTAAAAAAGGCCCAGTTCTCTCACCCAAAACTGTACTCAGTTCTCCTCACTTAGCCCCTCCCACATCTGTTTGAAATTCATCCTCATCCAGACAAAATATCAGTTAACCCTTTACCGTTGTTTGGGTCCTTTTGGACCCATGCGGAGAGCTCGGCTGTCACCCATCTTTACTGTTTCACGCGGAGCTCAAAACTGCGAGTAGCTACCAGAAAATTCGGCCACAACGACGAGAGAGACAATAGTTTAAGGTCACGGGGTGAATGGCCTACAGAAGCCAATGCGGGGCGGGCTACGTCCGCTTTTCCAAACACTCAAGAGGCGCGCAAATATGCCCCGATCGGAGCACAACGGTAAAGGGTTAATCTAAAATATCTGCACCAGTCGGCTAAAGGGTTACGTGCACACATGCGGAAACAGTGGCATCAGCTTTGCAGTAAACACACTCCGCAGGCTTATTTTAACCCTTTACCATTGTTTGGGTCCTTTTGGACCCATGCAGAGAGCTCGGCTGTCACCCATCTTAACTGCTTCACGGGGAGCTCAAAACTGCGAGTAGCTACCCGAAAATTCGGCCACAACGACGAGAGAGACAATAGTTTAAGGTCACGGGGTGAATGGCCTACAGAAGCCGATGCGGGGCGGGTTACGTCCGCTTTTCCGCCCACGCCCGAGGTGTGCAAATATGCCCTGATCGGAGCACAACAGTAAAGGGTTAATTGCATCCCCATGAGTAAAGAAAAGCTCACAGTGTATAATCAAAACACTTTCAGCACAGTTCATGCTGTGTAGTTAATATATGTACTGTAAGCTTTGGTACTCTGGATTGTTTGCATTAGATGTCAATCAAAGAGCTGAGCCAATTGAGAATTTCTGCTAAAAAAAACCTTTATATACAAAGATTGTAGTATGGGGTGAGAGGACTGGCAATTTAAATATGGTACAGTACTGTATGTGACTGTTGACGATGGACACGGGTATTGACCAGGTAGAGTACTGTAGGTGGATACAATACTTCTACAAGACATATAAGTTCTTTAATCTGAAAATCATTGCCGATCAGCTCCAGGCCAACTTGGCAGACATTTGATTACATGTATATGCTACAACAGCCCTATTCAAATTTTACATACATGTGTTACTGAGCATTGGCATAGCTAGAGCGGGACTCTGCAATCAAACTAAACATCATATTTTATTGGTCTATTTGGAATAAAAAAATAGATAAAAATAAAAAATTACTGTACAACTGAATATAAGTAATGCTTTGCACAGGTTCACATCTAAGGTTAATTGAATCTTAAAAAATTCCTCAAAGTGGAGGGTGTGAAAGATATACCCCCTGCTTCCCTCAGTCTGTCCATCAGGCCATGCTGGTGGTCATATGCAATCAAAGGCCTTGCTAAAGTATGCCAGTGTTTCTCTGCTACTTGTGTACTGTACAGTAGTACTGTACATACTGCATTGTGAAAATTTAACTGTTCTACTATTGTATGGTAAAAAATTTGTAATAGTATGGTGGGAATGCAAAAACACATTGATGACCTACTGTACAAAAAGAGGTTGTGGCTTCAAGCTTTAGACAACAATCAATGATATTGATGATGGTAAAGTTACTGACATGATGTCCTTAGTGCATGGTGGGAGAAATTGCCACTAAAAAAGTCATGGTATTGAGGATGGATTTATTGCAATGCAAAAAACACCTAAAATAGCTCTCTTTTCTCTCTATCCTTAGACTTTTCCTTCATATCATTACCTGAACACCCCCCCCCCTCCCATGACACCAAAACCCTCCCTATGACACAATCCTGGCTACCCGCCTGCATGTGTGGCTAATTAGGTTCCTTCCCACCCGACTCTCCTACCCGGTAATTGAGAACCGGTACTGCCTCAATACCCATTCTGTGTGATAAATTACAATACCGGTACCAATATTTTCATGGTAGCCTATCGCCCAACCCTAACCAACATTATCATATGAATGAGAACTAACATAACATAACAGGGTAAAAGGCAAAGGATGGTAGATAAAGGCACCATAGGATGCCACGTAATCCAAAACTCTACCAAAAACAAAACACAAACCACCAACAACTAACAAGCCCAGAAAGATAAGATTTTACCACACTCATGGCATAACTTAGTGCTGATGTGGAGTTAACAACCTACTCAGGCAGGTTATTCCACTCATTAACAACCCTATGGAGAAACAAACTTCCTAATGTTAAGTCTAGCAAGAGACTTATCAAGCTTTTTACAATGGCCATTAACCCAAGCATTACTTTGGACCTTTAAATAACTACAAGCTAACAAAGGATTACCTTCAGGGAGAAATTTTGTAAACCTGGAGCATGTCACCTTAATCCTTCTCAGCTCCAAAGTGGTTAAGCCTTTGGGGATAAGGTAAATTTCTAACCTCAGGTATGAATCAGGTAGCTCTCTTCTGAACTTGCTCTAAAAGCAATTTGTCCTTTTCAAAGAAGAGACTACAGGCCTGTGCAGCATAGCCAAGATGGGGTCTAACCAGCTGCTTATACAAATTAACCACATTTTTTTTAACTAAAACTCTTAAAATTCCTCCTGATCAACCCATCAAGCAGCCTATTTGCCCTTGCAGCACGCAGTAGCGGCACACTGCCCTAGGTGGCTCTAAATCACCTGCAATAACTTCACCTACAGGTAGGTCTTTCTCAGAAGTAACTTCATTCAAATTTGTACCATTCATAGTATAATCATAGTGGGGACTCTTAAAATGAAAGTGGAGGACTTTGCACTTTTCAGCATTAAAAAAATTTGCCACACATGAGACCATAAAAATAACCTATCCAAATCACTCTGAGGCAATAAGGAAGCATCCTTATCCCCAACCTTCCTACAGAGCTCTGTATCATCAGCAAACTTACTTACTAGAAGTGATAAAGCTATGTGGGGGATTGTAAAACCTGTGGGGACGTCACAGCCGTGATGCATGGAATTTACTGTCACGACTCAATGTTGTGTATCAGTAACGTATTAAAGACTCACAGGGATCAGTAACTGTAATTTACTCCATGGAAGTACTACCTGCAGTACGGTTACTCCGCATGTAGTCAGTGGCACTTGCAAATAAAGAAAAAGCCTAATATGAATGATAACATTATTTGCTAAATTGCCCCTATATTTTGCCATCACAGGGCTCCAGGTGCCACAGCAATTACTGTCACGTCACAGAGGGTCAAACTTTGCCCTATGTGGAAAGATAAACGTAGATTCCAAACTCGTTTCCCCACACAGTTAGACTCACTGAGCCATTGTGCATGCATTTTCAAAAAGGTGTTCTTACACACACCATACATTTCTCTCTGTAGAGTCGGGGTAATTGACGCAAACTTCAGCATGTTTTGTAAAGGAACGCACTGATTGAGTTTTTATTGGAAGCGCGTAATTTATGTAAACGTGTGCAGGATTTGCAATGTTTTGAAATCAGGTACAGAAATGTTGAGCTTGAAAAGGTGAAAGTTTGATTTCATTCAGTCAATAGTGGTAAGCCTTATATGTTATCAAAGTTATGGTAGGCCGACGTCACTGATTTGGGTCCTCATCACAGATTTTAACCCTTGTCACGGTAAGACACGTCAATCCATCAATCCATCACTGATTTAGATGATCCCATCAATATCATTTATGGAAATTAAGAAAAAAAAGTGAGCTAAGAACAGAACCTTGAGGTACAGTACACTCCATGAAGAAAAATTGCCATTGACAACAATTCTCTGAGACCTACTGTACCATTGAGCCACAAATTGATCCACTGAGCACACTGCCTTTGATGACTAACCTATGCAATTTTACCATGAGTCAGTCTACCTAGGCCTAGAGGTACTTTGTCATTTGCTTTTTGGAAGTCAAGGTAAATGACATCAACACTAGAACCAGAATCAAGAGACAAAGAAACATCCTCGAAAAAGCGATGCAAATTTGTAACACAAGACCTACTGGGTAAGAAACCACGCTGAGTCAGATTGAGTGACCTATTATCCAAACGATGCCTGAGCACATAGTCCTTGATTAAGGATTCCATAATTTTTGCACACAACACTAGTTAAACTGACTGGCCTGTAATTACTAGAAAGCCAAAAGGCTTAGTGATTCCTTGCCATATGATATTGTAATAATGAACATGAATGCCCACATGACAAGCATGAGATCCCTCACAAATACTGAGGTGTACTAGTAAGGTCAAAACCTTTTGAGACCATGTGACCCAAAATGACCTTTCACCCTCACTTAAAACAATAGGGAGCAACTACCTACTACAAACTGAGTATGAGATCCCTCCACAGTTCAACGACCACATAAAAATGTCATGTCTACAAGGTTTTGCCCTTTTGTGACCCAGACCTTTGACCTCCACAAACAAGAGAAATCTCCCACACAGTTATGATGCTGGTAAACTATGTTGTCTATTAACTTGATAAAGAGATATTTTTGAAACATGCTTCTTTAAAGCAAAATTTCGGGTACTGAGGATGGCTCTCTTTATAATGATGTCTCTATGATCCAAAAAGTTGACTGCATTGAGGTTAGTATTAGAACAAGCCCTAATCCAACAGTCATCCATAAATTGGAACATACAGTGGAGACATCTCAACAGAAAGGTGTAACCTTGGCTATAAGTGGTGATCCTTTTGTATTTGTTTTTTGGTTAATGCCCTTCCCAATGACTATGATGTCCTTAAAAATTAACAAAAAATGGGAACCCTATTATTCCAGAAATTAACAAGATTTGTATTTGCCTTAAATTGTCTGCTTGTAGGAACACCACATAACAGAGTACAAGTCAAGTGTCTTTTGTTTGATACACAGTAGATACTATTATGCTTGTTTTGATTACATGAACTACAGTACTTTCTGAAAAACAAGCCTTACTGAGAGGGCTAAATAAGTGTCAGACAGGTAGGAAATGGTTAAATCCATTGAGCTGTGTGATTCAATGAGAAAACCCCTCAGGACACTGTGGCAGTCAAATGTGATAAATTAGGTAAGATAACAGTGACCAGCAATCTTCACAGACTCTGGTGGGTCAGTTACAATTTGTTTCATTCAATTAGACAATCTCAGTTCAAGCATGCTCAAAGGTATTTGATCCAAATGATCAGTTATTTAGTTCTTTTTATAAAACTAATTACCCGTGGTGTATTTAATTATCTAGTTCCCACTTACATGTCCTTATGAGGACAGTGGCACAAGGTTTGTCTATATAACTTTTAACAATCTTTGATACTCAATTTAATGTTATCTTCATTTTTCTTTAGAGTTACGGAAGAAACAATGTCTGTATGCTCCAAAAGAAATTTTAGGCATCATACAGAGCACTTGATCTGTTCAAAGTTAACACTTACAGTATGAAGTTCCCCACTGAACAATTCCTCTGCTTTGTGGGCATGGAAGCTTTCTCCAATATGTTCAGACTATGTACTCAAATAACCCTCATACAGCCTTTGTTTAACTCACATGTTCCAGACACTGCTAGAAACTTCCACTTAAGAGTAGGAAATATATTTCACGAAAATATATAGGCCAAGATACTTACAGTATGGCAAAATCAGCATACCTATGACAAAGATAAATTAACGAACATGTCAGCCTGATGAACAGTTTTCTCCTTTTTAACTTTTTTCAGATTATGTCCTACCCACTTACTCTTATGCGTATTAATGCTGGCACTAAATGTTATAGGGCAAAATTTCAAACTAAAATCAACATATACACTGCACCAAATGCACTTTTATGCACTTTAGACATTCTTAATACAGTGAAATTGCTTCAGTGCTGTACATATTTTGAAATTATCCAACTTGATCATTTACATAATGAAGTGGATTTCAAAGCTTACCTATGCATCTTACATTACCCATGCCATTCAAAACTCTTAACCTTATGCCCTAATGAATATTAACCTTAACAGTTACCCTTTTTGATTCCTTGCCGAAGGCAGGCAAGGAATCTATGCGATGGTGATGTCGTGTGTATGTGTGTGTGTGTGCGTGTGCGTGTGTGTGTGTGTATGTGACGCTTTGGCTTGTAAACACGATATCTCAAGAAGGGTAAGTGTGACTAACCTCATATTTGGTGTGTAGGTTGGTCATATTGAGTAGATGATCCCTATTGTTTTTGGTGGAGATCAAAGGTCATTTGGGGTCACCAGAGGTCAAAAGGTCAAAACCTTGTAAACACGATATCTAGAGAACGGTACATGTAACTATGCTCATATTTGGTGTATGGATTGGCCATATTGAGTAGATGATCCCTATCGATTTTCCTGGAGGTCAAAGGTCATTTGGAATCACGCGAGGTCAATAGGTAAATTCCTTAGAAATTGCTTGTAAACATGGTATCTCAAGAAGGGTAAGTGTGACAAATCTCATATTGGGTGTGTGCATTGGCCATATTGAGTAGATGATCCCTATTGTTTTTGGTGGAGATCAAAGGTCATTTGGGGTCAAGAGAGGTCAAAAGGTCAAAACTTCGTTAAACACGATAACTCGAGAACGGTACATGTGACTATGCTCATATTTGGTGTGTATTTTGGTCACATTGAGTAGATGATCCTTATCAATTTTCATGGAGGTCAAAGGTCATTTGGGGTCACGAGAGGTCAATAGGTAAATTCCTTAGAAATTGCTTGTAAACATGGTATCTCAAGAAGGGTAAGTGTGACAAATCTCATATTGGGTGTGTGCATTGGCCATATTGAGTAGATGATCCCTATTGTTTTTGGTGGAGATCAAATGTCATTTGGTTTCAAGAGAGGTCAAAAGGTCAAAACTTCGTTAAACACGATAACTCGAGAATGGTACATGTGACTATGCTCATATTTGGTGTGTATTTTGGTCACATTGAGTAGATGATCCTTATCAATTTTCATGGAGGTCAAAGGTCATTTGGGGTAACGAGAGGTCAATAAGTAAATTCCTTAGAAATTGCTTGTAAACACGGTATCTCAAGAAGGGTAAGTGTGACTAATCTCATATTTGGTGTGTGCATTGGCCATATTGAGTAGATGATCCCTATTGTTTTTGGTGGAGATCAAACGTCATTTGGGGTCAAGAGAGGTCAAAACTTTGTAAACACAATATCTTGAGAATGGTACATGTGACTGTGCTCATATTTGGTGTGTGGGTTGGTCATATTGAGTAGATGATCCCTGATGTTTTTGGTGGAGATCAAAGGTCATTTGGGGTCGGGAGAGGTCAGTAGGTCAAAACTTCGTAAACTCGATAACTCGAGAACAGTACATGTGACTATGCTCATATTTGGTGTGTGGGTTGGTCATATTGAGTAGATGAGCCCTATCGATTTTCGTGGAGGTCAAAGGTCATTTGGGTGTCACGAGAGGTCAATTGGTAAATTCCTTAGAAATTGCTTGCAAACATGGATTCTCAAGAAGAGTAAGTGTAACCTATCTCATATTCGGTGTGTGCATTGGCCATATTGAGTAGATGATCCCTATTATTTTTGGTGGAGATCAAAGGTCATTTGGGGTCAAGAGAGGTCAAAAGGTCAAAACTTCGTTAAACACGATAACTCGAGAACGGTACATGTGACTATGCTCATATTTGGTGTGTATTTTGGTCACATTGAGTAGATGATCCCTATCAATTTTCATGGAGGTCAAAGGTCATTTGGGGTCACGAGAGGTCAATAAGTAAATTCCTTAGAAATTGCTTGTAAACACGTTATCTCAAGAAGGGTAAGTGTGACTAATCTCATATTTGGTGTGTGCATTGGCCATATTGAGTAGATGATCCCTATTGTTTTTGGTGGAGATCAAAGGTCATTTGGGGTCAAGAGAGGTCAAAAGGTCAAAACTTTGTAAACACAATATCTTGAGAATGGTACATGTGACTGTGCTCATATTTGGTGTGTGGGCTGGACATATTGAGTAGATGATCCCTATCGATTTTCGTGGAGGTCAAAGGTCATTTGGGTGTCACGATAGGTCAATAGG
The DNA here is from genome assembly GCA_037179385.1 of Holothuria scabra. Taxonomy (NCBI): domain Eukaryota; kingdom Metazoa; phylum Echinodermata; class Holothuroidea; order Aspidochirotida; family Holothuriidae; genus Holothuria; species Holothuria scabra. Next base: position 32,640,176 of record CM074199.1, read on the forward strand.
TAAATTCCTTAGAAATTGCTTGTAACCATGGATTCTCAAGAAGAGTAAGTGTGACTAATCTCATATTTGGTGTGTGCATTGGCCATATTGAGTAGATCATCCCTGCTGTTTTTGGTGGAGATCAAAGGTCATTTGGGGTCACGAGAGGTCAAAAGGTCAAAACTTCGTAAACAAGATATCTCAAGAACAGTACATGTGACTATGCTCATATTTGGCGAGTGTGTTGGCCATATTGAGTAGATGATCCCTATCGATTTTCGTGGAGGTCAAAGGTCATTTGGGTGTCACGATAGGTCAATAGGTAAATTCCTTAGAAATTGCTTGTAACCATGGATTCTCAAGAAGAGTAAGTGTGACTAATCTCATATTTGGTGTGTGCATTGGCCGTATTGAGTAGATGATCCCTATTGTTTTTGGTGGAGGTCAAAGGTCATTTGGGGTCATGAGAGGTCAAAAGGTCAAAACTTCGTAAACACGATATCTCAAGAATGGTACATGTAACTGTGCTCGTATTTGGCGAGTATGTTGGCCATATTGAGTAGATGTTCCTTATTGTTTTTGGTGGAGGTCAAAGGTCATTTGGGATCATGAGAGGTCAAAAGGTCAAAACTTCGTAAACACGGTATCTCAAGAACGGTACATGTGACTGTGCTCATATTTAGTGTGCGGATTGGTCATATTTAGTAGATGATCCCTATTGATTTTCCCAAAGGTCAAAGTTCATTTGGAGTCAGCATGTTCAAAGCCTGACAAGTTTTCCTGCACAGTCTTTCAAGAAAGGTCACTTGTAGGGTCCTGTAACTTGTCATGTAGATGGCACATAGTGAATACATGGTCCCAGAAGTTTTTGGTGGAGGTCAAATGTCATTTGGGTTCCAGACGGGCAAGGGGGATCTCAATGTAGGAAGATTGGATGCCTTTCATGTGTACTTTGTGGACACATTATGGAGCCCTGTTAATTGAAAAACATTGCAAGCAATGTCAATGTGAAAAAAGGCCTTACATTTCAGCAGCAAGGAATCACTAAGCCTTTTGGCTTTCTGGTTGAGATATAGTATGTGCAAGGTTTAACCTCTGATGACCCTAAATGACCTTTGACTTCCAGTAAAAACAATAGGGATCATCTACTCAATATGGACAATCCACATGCTAAGTATGATATCCCTCTGGCCTCACAGTTACCCTTCTTGAGATATGTTTACAAAGTTTTGACCTTTTACCTCTGGTGACCCCCAATGACCTTTGACCTCCACCAAAAACAATAGGGATCATCTACTCAATATGGGCAATCCACATAGTAAGTATGAGATCACTCACATTTTTCGATCGTGTTTACGAGCGATTTCCAAGGTATTGACCATTTGACCCCTGGTGACCTCAAACGAACTTTGACCTCCACCACAAACAATAGGGATCATCTACTCAATAAGGGCAATCTACATACCAATTTTGAGATCCCTCGGAAATACCCTTCTTGAGATATCGTGTTTACAAGCGGGCGTCACATACGCGCACACACACACACACACACGACAACACCATCGCACAGATTTCTTGCCTGCCTTCGGCAAGGAATCAACAAGGTGAGCTCAGATCCCCTTTTTAAAAACTGGAGTGACATTTGCAACCCGCCAGTCAGAAGGGGCAAATTTTCAGTCAAGACATTTCTGAATAATAATTGATAGCAGAACTGATAAAATCTCAGAGCATTCATGAAGGATGGCAGGATGGATTCCATCTGGCCCAGGAGCCTTACCTGCCTTTAAACTCTCCAAAGTTAGGCCTTAGTTACTGTAGTTAACCATATTTTGGGGTTTCTTGATTGCCTCTCCTTACAGATTCATGTCCTAGCCAAACCAAGCACTCTAACAGTGGGGTCTACCTGATGATCCCGGGTTCAACGTTCCCCGTTTTCATACAGTATGCAGTATCTCAATAACTTGGCAATGATTACAAGGGATATTAGATGAAGCAGAGACTTTACAATAAGGTAAAAAAGTACGGTCAGTCCTCCCATAAGTTAGAATTTAGGAAATTAAGGAGCAAGGGCAGATCCAGCCTCTAGCTCATGGGGGGTCAGTTTGAACAGGGGGGCGCCAGCACATCTGACCAATACAATAATGTATGCTCTCTATTTTTAACACAATAATGAGCCGTATGTGCAAGGTACTGTACCTTCATAAATTTGGGTTCCCTTGCATTTGGATGGTTTAGCACTATTACATTGACACTTTAGACGGTCAATGCAGGCCAAGATTTTCATTTTCTGGCGCATGGTCAATTCCTTTATTATAAAATATTCTTCTATATCATTAGGTTAATATCAGAATGTGTGTTTAAATATGTCAACACACAAGAGACATACAGTTAATACAGTAAACAGAGATGGTAATTAGAGCGGTTATTGGGCACAGTAAGCAAGGTTTCTGTGCAGATAAAATGTACCCTTCATTTACAATTCAAAAATTTCCTACCCAACATCAGATAAGCGTGTCAGCCTGTGAGTGGGAATAAAATAAGGGCTAAGGCCGGCTATGGACTTCACGCAACAGAAGTAACAGTAGTTAGCACTAACGTTAACCTTAATAGATAACCGTGTCAGCCTGTGAGTGGGAATAAAATAAGGGCTAAGGCCGGCTATGGACTTCACGCAACAGAAGTAACAGTAGTTAGCACTAGCGTTAAGTGTCGCGTCGTGTTACACAGCTTTCAATCAGTACTGTGCTTAGTATCCATAGAGGCTACCTTCCGAATACAAGTACAGTATTCGGAGCGTAGTCTATACGTAGCGTAGTGTAATAGGAACTAATTGAGGGCTATTATAATGCAGTGTTCCATTGGATCTGTGATCACTTATCACCGTGGGCACGAGCGTAATATTTTTACTGTAGTGCAGATAGGAAGACAATTTTGAACAGTCTGCTCTGCATGAAAAAAAATATGGCTCGTGCTGTTTTCTTATGTGTCACGCATTGAGAGAAACCTAGCATACATGTAGTGTGTAGTACGTATCTCATCTAGACCCACGTACTTGCACACAATCACACAAATGGCAATGTTATTGCTTGATGTAAATTTGACAAGTACCGATTCGTCGAGGTTAGCGCGATCGTCTACTTGTGACCCGTCCAAGATAGTAAAAGATCGTTAAGAATAGTAAAAGATAGTAAAGGCCTAAATTTCATCCAAGTCAAAAACCAGATCGTCCATTTCGACGGAGTCAAAAATGATCGTCAAAGTTTGTAAAGATTACAAACAGCCAAACAATAGCTCGCAGTTGAGTGCTAGCGCACTTTGCGGTTTTTTCAATAACAAAGGAAACAAAAGACCGCAGAGCCTGTGCTCTTCACTATTGAAGAGGGTATTACTATTAGCTTACATGCACGGCCACGGTTGAATACATATTTCCCTAGGTTCAGCACAGTGCTGTGGTTGGGGTTTCAAATTCAATATTGTACCCGCATTTGGCAGGAGAAAAGACTCGTATGCGTTCCTTATGTAGAATGGGTAACGGTCTTCAAACTCATGCCAAAGTTATCGGGAAAAACATTTGTATTATTGAAACAGTACATGACTGAACAAGCCTAGACAATAACGTATGGCCAAGCTAGATTCTTATCTCACTTCTCGTTTTTCAAGTTTTGGTAATTGATATTTCAACGTTTGAAGACATGGTTTTCATAAGTAAAAGGCATACGTACTTTGTTTCAGAAGTGCCGTTAGTTACTCGTGCACATATAGTATTAAAATTGCAAAGTCAATGTTGTTTAATTGAGGCACATCAGGCCAGTATTGAGCATTTATGGGCAGATACAGTTCATGAGTGACAGCCTATTGTACGCGTGGCTGATTTTGCACCACAACAAAGCATCGTCAAAGCGTCCGGATTATTTACGATCTTTTCATTGTCTGGCCGAGTTGCGCGATCGATGTAATTCTCGTATCAATAGACGCCCCTTAGGTTAGGATTACTGAAATCTTTTTACGATTTTTGACGATCAGAAAACTGGAGTGAAACTGATGTCCGTCAAAGATCGTCAAAGTTAGTATCTGATAGTATGTAATTGTAACGTCCGTCAGCGTCCGCTAACCTCGACGAATCGGTACTGTAAATGTGAGGTAAATATAGCCTGCCAGTATTAGCAACAAGCAAGTGATAGTTTAATTGAATTTCTTAGATGCAGGGGTGCATTTTTCTTGTATTTGGGGGTGCCAAATTGGTCATAGGGGCACAACTGCCCCCAGTTGCCCCCCCTTGGATCTACTCTTGTTAAGGAGAAGTATTGATAAGAAAATCAGAATGTCTCATAAGAGCCATGTTAGAGACATTATTGGGGGCAGCTTGAAATCAGATAATACTAAGCCTTTCTGGAATTTTATTAAATCTATGAGGACTGATACTTCTAATACTGTATCTCGCTGCTGCAGGTGCAAGGAAACCACCTGTCCACTTCCAATGATAAAGCCGAAGCCCTGAATAATCAGTTTTGTTCTGTATTCACAATGGAAGATCTAAATAGTATGCCTGCTGTAGATCCTAGTCCCATCCCTGATATAGGGGACATAAAGATCTCAACCACCAGTGTCCTTAAACTCTTAGCTGATCGTAAAGTGCACAAGGCTGCTGGGCCTGACAATGTCACTGCCAGAGTCTTAAAGTTCTGTGCCAACAGTATTGCCCCCATTTTTCAGAAGTTGTTCCCAAAGTGGGTGTCAAGTGGATGTTTACCAGCAGCCTGGCTCCATGCTAATATAACACCCATCTATAAGAAGAGTGAAAGATCAGACCCTGCGAATTACAGGCCTGTTTCGTTGACATCCATCTCTTGCAAGCTTCTAGAGCATATCATTCATCCTCATATTATGGATCACTTTGATAAATTTAATGTACTTGCTGATATTAGTTCAACATGGTTTTGTTAAAGAGAAATCATGCCAAACTCAGCTTTATGCCCTTATTGATTATATAATGCCACACTGACCTAATCATAATGGATTTTAACAAGGCTTTTGATACAGTTCCCCACCAGCGACTTCTTAATAAACTCAAGCAAGCTGGAATCCGAAATACTGTAACATGTTAAATTGGATTGAGAAATTCCTAACAAACTGTAACCAGAGGGTGATAATTGATGGAACGCCTTCAGAAAAATCCCAAGTCATTTCTGGTGTCCCTCTGGGCACTGTCTTGGGACCCTTAATCTTAGTCTAGTGACTTGCCAGCAAATATTCAACCAAGCATCATGTTATTTGCCGATGACTGTATCCTGTATCGTGAAATAAAAAACATAGAGGACACAAAAATCAATCTGGCAGATGGGGTTTATATAATCTAAGTGCTTTACTATGAGAGTCTCTCATAAAACAAATCCAAATCCATACTTTTATCAAATGGGTGACCCTATATACTTTAGAGCAGGTTAATCACTACCCTTACCTACAGTAGGAGATGAACTCTCTTCTACTGTAGTGTGAACTGGAAAAGACATATCAATCAAATTGTATCCAAAGCAAACCAGACCTTGGGCCTATCGAGGCAGAACCTCTCGCACTGTGATAAAGATACTAAGATTGCAGCATACACTGCTCTTGTTCATCCCATTCTTGATTATTGCAGTACGGTGTGGGACCTATACCCAATCCGAAAAGAATTCTATAGAAAATGTCCAGAGGCGTGATGCCAGATTCATCTTTAACAACTACGTACAGTCACCGATCAAGTATTTCTGAGATGATTACAAAACTTAAATGGGACAGCCTTGAAACTCTAACTTTGGGCTGGTCTTGTTGTTTTGTTTCATTTCCTTTCGTTTATTGTTTTTGTTATGTATAAAGAAACTCATGGTTTACTTCAAAGTAATGTAAGGAATCATCTTATTGACCCTTCAGATCTTAATCAACGGACTACCAGTCATACTAGTGGTAGGTATCTATATCATTATCCCTCCACAAACAAGCTTTGCTATCAGAAATCATTCTACCCAAGAACTATCCCTAGCTGGAACCTTTTACTGGCAGAACAGGTTTGCTGTGCCCCTTCAGTGGGCAGCTTTTAAAAGCTAGCTCTTAGCCCTTGACCAAAATCGTTGTAGCTAGTTCATTCATCCGACTCCCTTAGTCCTAGTTCAACAGCACGGGATAGCCTGGTCTGGCGTTTGTGCTGCCTTTGAAAGAAGAAGGAGGTTTGTTATTCCTGAGGTTCGATGTTCCCAGAGGTGCAGATGTTCCTAAGATTCAGGAACATTGAACCTCGGGAACAGCGAACCTTGGGAACATTGACATAGTCCGCTAACAGTAACACTAATATGCCTAAAGCAGTAAGCCTAGCCTAGGGTACTATGTTGGGCATGAAAAGTAACTTACCTTTCTAACTTAAGCCTAGTCACTTTGTAATGCGATAGTCCAATGCCTATAGCATATACTGTACGTTCATTTAGGCAGCTGATGGCGGTGCTAATTTAGAATCCGTGCCCGGAAGTAGACATAATTTTACTCACTTCACATCTTCCAAAAGAGGGCGCTCAAACTTTTAAAGTTTTTTTTTTAAGTAAAAAACCCTTTTCTCTTTTTCCTCACTCGAGGAACAGCGCTATAAGTGTGTGCTGTGGAAAGAAGTCAATGGTTAGTGCTGTGGAAGAAAGAAAAGCATTGTTAGTACCGGGACCTGAACCCTCGACCCTAGCGATATAGCGATTCTAGCATGAAGACCAGCACGCTTGCCGACTGCGCTACGAGCGGCGTTGCCGGTCAATGGGTTAAAAATAATATAAGTACTGTCTAATAATACTATCTATTACATATAGCTGTAACTTAGGTATACGTATTTACGTATACCTAAAGCTAACTGTATGTACTGGAGAGTGTATATATATGTACAGCATGAGATACGTATACGTAAATGTTTATATACCCCTACGTATACAGTTCCTATGCATGCGTACACCTGCATATGGCCCACCCTAACCCTATACCTATGCGTACGTAGCTAACCCTAACCTTATTACTATGCGTACGTAACCCTAACCTATTACTATGCATACGTAACCCCTAACCGTACAGCTATGACGCAGTTCCGGGCACGGATTCTAAATTAGAGCCCTGATGGCATCCTTACTGCCCTTATTATTATACTAGTTAACATTACATAGCTAGCTAACCTAGGCCTAGAACTTGTAGTATAGGCCTACCCTAGGCCTAACGTTAGGCCCAGGCTAGGTACTTAGGTAACGTTAGGCATTTTACCAATTTGACGTCTTCTTTCGGTCCTGCGTTTCCCTTTATCTAAAACGTGTGTAAGATCAAGCGGATTAAACTGCCTCTTTTGTCTTTCTCGGGTAATGTCTGGATTCATTTTGCCGCTGTATTCGCTGGCGTTATTACTTTGCAGAGCACTCATTCCGTCACCATTGATGATAGGCAACCCTCTGATCCTGTGCAACTGAAGTAGTCTTATCTTATTCATTGTGTGACGTACAATGTAGCATGTATTATCATTGCATCGGATCGTGTCGTCTGCTACCCGTCTCAAGGTCATGTTTATGGGCATGTGATGGGCGTGCTTTATACGGTTACGTCCGTATTATATAATTATATCTAAAGACAACCTAAATTAATATTCCAACAATCCTATGTTCCGACAACTAAATCGTAGATGAAATAGGCTAGATGTTATCATAACAGAGGGGTGTCGGAACAGAGGGCCGTCGGAATAAAGGGCAGTCACCCTTTTTACAACGTTGTAAACCAAATTAAAGTGACACATACATTTAACAGGAGTAACCAGGGAGCTGCGCGCTATAGCCATGGAAGTACGTCGAAGGTAGTAGTGCTAGCTAAGTTAATCCAATGCTTTAACGGCAGCTCACTGGAATAACCATGGAAGTACTACCCCGGAGGAAGTACTTCCACGGAAAAATGCAGTGGCGTAGCCAAGGGGACCTGGGGGACCTATAGGCCCCCTCCCCCAGGTTTTCTTCACCCTCCCCCCTCCCAGATTTTTTGCGTCCTGATAAAGTAATTGAAAAAAAATGAACGGAAATAAACTTTGAAGTATTTCCTTCAAAACAGTAAATAAATAAAATGTGTAAAACTTAAAAAAGAACGTGGATGAGAATGTGTAAAACACATTTTGTGCGCACGTATGAAATCAAGTAGCCTAATAACTTCAAAATGCCTACTTTCGTTCACTAAATTAGATACGTTTGTGATCTGCACTGTCGTTTATTGCATTTCACTTAGAAGATGAAACGAAAGTCTCGACGACAAACTTTAATGTGACTTTGGTAGGTTAAGAACCTTTCTGCCTTTCGGATGGCTGATTGATTAACTGAAAATAAGGCAATCGTACACTGGAGACCACTCTTACACGACCATTCCTATACTTTACCATACACAAAATATGCCATAAGCAGGTAAGGTACTGCCTTCGGATAATTCTTTCCTAGTTCCATCCTTAACAAGTAGGCCTAGGCCTATGTCGTGCCTCACTCCTGCCCATGACAAGTGCCACTGTAGGACGATTTTTTTCGACAGGTCCTCTTTTTACTCGTTGGCACTGGCGTCCGGGGGATTTTTAAAATGTCCACAAGGTTCTGATTTCATGTGTTTCCCACAAGATTCATACTTCTGCTTTGAGGTTCAATTATTTTGAGGGATTTATTAGTAGTATTTTAATTTTGACTACGTAATGTACCGATGGCCAATACTGTACCATTTTGCACATTGTTTCTTTGGTAGTATGTATGTCTCTTGTAAAATCTCTACAAAAACTAATAAATATTTTGATATTTTTCATGCTCCCCAAAAAGGGAAAATCCTTAAACTTAGGCCTATAGTCAGTTTAACGTTTTGCCAAACATAACACCATTTTGCATCTAGGAAATCTAACTCAAAGAAAGTTTCTCAGAGGGGGATACAACTACTTTTGGTTTTCCTGTTAAAGGGTAAGATACGTCCTTCTGAAGTTCTCAATTTTTCCCAAGGGAAAGGAAGATACCGGTTCCCTTTAGTCCCATCCCCCAGGCCACAGATCAGATGTGCCCAGTTTTGGGGTCCCTAAAAAGTGTATGTAGCACCATTTTTCATAGATTGATTTTTTATTCTCTTTATTTGAGAAGTCGCAGACATGAGATTCGTATTTCACGGCTGGGTACATCCAGCTTAAAACACACGGGAAATGCGGTTTCCGGCCATCTGGAGGGGTTTTAAAGCCCAAAATTTTCTTGTACGCTCCGCGCCAACTGATGGTGGCGCTCCGCTTAGATAGTCTTGCCGTGCCTGACCTTCGGAGGTACCAGCCCCCCCCCCCACTTATTACCTAGGCTCCCCCCCCCCCAAAAAAAAAAAAAAATCCCATCCTGGCTACGCCACTGGAATAACGATGCCAGTACTGTAGCATGGCATGGTAGCTGCCACTGCAGCTGCAGGAAGTTGCTATATGGGCTCTATACCCCCTGGTAGGGCCTATATAGTTTCCATCGTCGGATACCCGACTGGTGGAGCGGATGCTTCTCACCTTCAAAAAACCGTATATGACTGTGGACAGCTACGGAAAATATACCCTACAGCCTGCCACCACCGTTGTAGTGGGAGCCCTGCATAGGCAGGTGGCCGGGGCATTGGCGTATGGCCATATTTAAGTTTGGGGGAAAGTTTCAGGGCCGCTGATTATGGGGGGACATGTCCCCCACTTTTTTTGAGTGGAGGGTACACTAACGTAAAAGTCCCCCCCCCCCCCCACTCACACACACACTTTTTGTGACCTGAAACTTAAAAGTTAGGTTCTACCAAAAATACTTTACATATTAGGTTATGAAAGATGTGCTCTACCGATTACGATCGATTTCTGATGTATCAATAATTAGTACACGTTTATACTTTGCAAATCCCCAAAAATTTAGCGCGCTCCGGGCGCTTGCAGTCTCATTGATGCCTCTCTTTTCACCAGCATATCAAACATACATTATTTATCTGTCTCTATGATTACGTCGATTGTTCGAGTGCATGGGGCAGCAGGTGTGGTTATAGGAGCACAACATTTAGGAATATGAAGAAGAGAAATCGTCCCTCACCATGTTTGATGTATGAAATTTGTTTACTTATCTTTAGTAATGACCAACCTGGATAGCTCAACACATATTAAGGAAAGTGTTTCTGTGCACAGTCTGCATGCCACTTTTTCAGAAAAAGAAATGATTTCAAATTTCGACACAAGCACATCACACATTTGTATAGGGATTCGAACATTTCATATTTCGACCATTTTTAGGGAAGTAAAATCACACTGAATTTTGCTAGATTAGAGACTTCAATCTGGAATTAGAGGTGCACCTCTCCTCTGTCTGCAGATAGTTTATGATGAGGTGCCGTTCTAAACTTCGAAAGGACATATTTTAATGTTTTTGTATCTGTAATCTTACACCGGTAGGCCCATGCAACGGGGTCTCAGTAGCACCAGTGGGTACCATCCCTTCTCGATCTATGATTTTCCTGCAGTAGATTGAAGTGTGCTTTGATCAATTTATGGATTTTACCTTCTTCCATCAAAAATGGTTCCTTACTATTTGAACTTTTGAACAAATCCTTCGCAAACTATCACAAATTTCGTTGTGGTTCTATTTGCACAAAGGCGGATATAAGGAAATTTGTTTGGGGGCCAACTCAACTTGCGACCAAAATATCTCACATAGTATCAGGGGATGTCGTGCAAAAAATGTTTTTCGGTCGGGAGGGGCATGAAAAGTGGTGACTGACTGCCCGAAAGACTATCTAAGCGGAGTGCCACCATCAGTTGGCGCGGAGCGTACAGAAAACTTTGAAAAATCGCGACCTCTCAGATAGCCGGAAATTGCATTTGCCATGCTTGTAAGTAGACTTTAAGCAGTCGTTATTTTGAGCTTTCCTTTGCAATTAAACCTTCATTTTAATAACGGAAATGATCAAACTAAAATGATCAAAAATTACCAGATTAAATGTACTGGCTCCTTCAGAGGACGATGTGACATTTTATCATTTTCTTTGTCGCAAAGTAGAATCTCCATTAAAAAGGACAGAGCAGAACCAAATTTTTGTTTAATATGTTAAAGACGAACATATTCCAAGCACTCTGGTGAAGTTTGCATTCATTTCCTATGTTCGGTTCTCGAGATATTAGCAATTGCAGTTGACACATTTTCTACAAAAAGTAAACTTGAACCAAGCAGGTGTGATGTCATATGCATGTATTTATATTGATGGTCAATGTTTTGTTTTGTTTTTAATTTATTTTTTATCCTGCTGTTTGACCTTGAATTGATTAGAGATGCTATCTCGCCCCTTCGGCAAATTAAGTTTTTAAACTTCCATTGCTCAGGATGTACTTATGGTAATAACATATCACAGTTAAGTTGTATAAATATGGTGTTAAATGTTAGAGATAAACAACTAAACATTGTCCATCAATGTGAGCAAATGACGTCACGCCTACTTGTTGCAAGTTCACTCTTTGTAGAAAATATGCAGTGTTGTAACAAGTCGCGGCTCGAGTCACTTCCTCTCAAAATGATAGTGACTCGATAGAATTCAGGAGTAATTTCGCCATTGAAATAGTACAGTGACTCGAGTCAATGACTCGACTCAAGTCACTTAAAAGTTTGAAAACTGGTGACTCGAGTCACTAATCTAGTGACTCAATTACAACACTAAAAATACGTCAACTTCAATCCTAATATCTGGAGACCAAACATGGGAAACAGTACTGATTCAGTACTGCTATTGGTGCTGGTAGTGCTATCAATGCTTCTGTTCCGGTACTGGGCTAAAATTTTGATACAGTTACGAATTATGTCCTTAACAATTACGCATTAATGTATACTTTATAAATAACATATGACACTTGTATGAGATAGAAGGCTGGGATGGTTTACCCAGATTAAGAAAAAGGCTTCTTTTCATTCATGTCAAATCGAATAACGTTATTTTTGGAAAATTGAAGACCATGCTTTGGAAACGTTGGGGGCAAGTGCCCCCCCCCCCCGTGCCCCTATGGCGAGCCGCTAATGTATTTGCATAAAGAATATACCAGGTATTTAAATTCGCATTGACCGTATAGTCCGTTGAAGTAATTACCCACACTTTCAAGACCATATTTTGAAAACTTTGGAGTTTCCTAGTTACTCAAAATATTGAAACATTTAGCACAATTTTGCATCTGGGCCCCTTTTCTCAGACACCCAGTGGCGTAGCTACACGGGCAGGCGGCTCAGAAGAAATGAAGAATTCGGAAATTTGCCATTAGTGAAACTAGTCTACTATGTGGTTTTGACAACTCATGAAATTCCAAATTCTCTCCATTAATAAAGCTCCATATTTGTCATTAGTTGTTTCAAAAAAAACAAAATTTTCCGCGCGCTTGGCCCGCCGCAAATTGCCAATTCCAAAGCAGAGGTGCTTGCTCATACCTTCAGTTTGGTAAACTTTTCAGAGCTCTGGATGTGACGAAACCGGAACTTTGCTACATGTGACACCAGATCATCAAGTGACAACGGTAACTAGTGCTATTTTTATAAAAAAAAAATTTCATAAAATTCTGTTTTCTCCAATATAATCTCTTGACTCAAAAAGTCGGTCTTTGTCTCGGTGTCAGTCTCGGTCTCGGTCTCGGTCTCGGACCTTGTCGGTCTCGGTCTCGAATTTTACTCCTGGTCTCAATCTGGGTCTCGCTCTCGACACCCTCTGGTCTCGGTCTTGGTCTCGCTCTCGGATATGCAGGTCTCGACTACAACACTGATGTGGAATCCAGTATCTTAAGGTTACCGCAAAACATGTCACTGCATGCGCATTGCTAGATTCGGAAATAGAGGTCAAAGTATAAATGTCCACATGGCTCCACCGTTCAAGATGCCGAAATTCTCTAATGACGTACCGCTACCTCGTTTTCGAGGATAAAAACTATACAACGAAATTCAAAACATGTTGTTCACTAGATGTACTTATTGCGACTCTTGACCGCTTAATTTAGTACATACGAGATAGATGAAATGGTCTTTGTGACTGCCTGAACTCCGGACTGTGATTTTACTTGTAATGTTGCGTACGTTACGGGATGGGTTTAAACAGAATTTTCAGGCAGACTCATGGAAAGAAACTCCCACTCTCTATCATTACCATACGGTATCGAAAAAATTAGGACCTTCTCGATTTTGTTTACCCGATCGCCAGGGCCAAATTCGACTTTATGGGCAGGATGGATGCCAAACTCAGTATATGATCACTGCATGAACCCCAACACCCTCACGACTGTCCACGTAATTAATTTGGCAATTGGAAACGTCCCAAGCACTTTTTTGCCCGGCGATTATTCCATTTCGGGCAAAGTTTTTGCAAGATTATAGTAGTCCTAAGAAGAACAAACATTTCTACAATCTCCCCGCGGAATGTGTCGCCCTGAATCTTTGTTATCATTTTCATTTTCACATGAAAATTTTACTTTAAGTAAGGCTCAACAGGCTTTTGGCAAAGATTTAAAATTATTCAAATGATCCGCCATTTCGGGTTTCGGATATTATGTTGCACAAGATTTAAAAGGAGACCGAAGAATAATTGTTTCTTTTAAGCAACAAGCTACCCAAATGTTTTTTTTTTTATTCATTTATTCATGTATTTATTTATTTATTTTTCGAAATATGTTACCCAGGCTGGCTGAATGATGCGAAAATGATGTTTTTCTTCCCTTTTCGGGCATGATTTCACGCAGACTTATACAGTGGCAGCACCTCTGAAAATGTGATAATTGGCCGGAGCGGGGCACAAACTAAGGGCAAAGGATAGTTTGGGGATTGGGAAAAATTTGCGGGAGCAATGCGAAACCGAACTCCAAGCGCCCGTTCATAGTGGTGAGGGTCCAGAGGCGAAGCCTTTGGAAAGTCTGAGTTTTTAGCATATCTCTGGATGAAAATTAAGTCTCTGGGGAGCATGTCATTTATTTTTTTCAGTGAATCCACCTCTTAACTGACCTTCTCCTAACTGACCTAACGAAGAAGGCAAGGACAAAATCTGGGGGACAATGCCCCCTCTTGCTCCACCTCCCGTATCGCCGTCACTTCGTTTACATGTGCTTCAAAAAACATGCCAGTTTTTAAACTTGAAGTGGCTGTCCAAATGTTTTCTGCCCATTTTTTTTCTTCAAATTTTAGATCTGGCGGAAATTTGAGGTTAGTCTGCGCCTTGTACGCGTCATACGCCTATGGATGGGACTTACCCCCACCCTGGAGTCATATTTTTCAGAGAAACAATAGTTGGAAAATTTGAAAATTCCAGACCTGCCAACCTCCAAATTAGCAAAACTTAAATGACGTTTACGTCAAAACCCCCGAAAATTGTACCTCAAACCTCAACTTGGAGATTACTAAATTTTTAAGTTTGAAATTTTTATTTTGGGGGCACCGGCCCAGTGAGATCGAACATATGTATGCGCGTACAAGGGTTACCAAATCCAGGGGTGGGTAAAACGTTTGCCCGAAAGGTGGAATAATTGCTCCCGGGCAAAGTCTGGCTGGCTGATTGTCCTTGGCAATGCGAAAGGTGGGATACACTTAGGGATTTTAATTTTCTTAACAGACACTGAAAATAAATTTAGTTTCTAAGACAAAATGGGTATTTTGTAGACTACAAGTTAATTTAGAATATTTCGGGTTTCATTAAAGAATCTGCCCGATTTTCTGTATCAGCTACCCGACTGTATTTATCAGGGTTGTTCTTCGTTACGAATGGAACTGTAAATTTCATCGAAGAGGTCTAACCTTCATCAGACGGGTGCAAAGTAACGCTATATAGTTTTGTCAGTAGATGATGCAAAGGAAATCCTGTCTGCAAGCCTGAGGGGCACTGACTGTTCTGTTATATTTCGAGGTACAGGACACTCGGAGTTCGGAGGAACATAAAAAAGCATTACTTTTTTGAACAAATTACCAAAATTTTCGTGCGAATTTCGCACTTTGTAGTCTTAGATTCTTGTTTTATTCAGTTTAATATTGCCTATGTTAAAGTTCTGATCCTCCGAGTCACCCCAAACGGTTCGAATAATTCATCTTCTCATCAACCTTATTACTTAAGCCTCTCCCACAATTAGTGACGTAGCTAGCCTGGGTTTGCAACGCCCGAGATGAGAAACGAAATTGGTGCCCCAACCCCCATCTTCCTGGGTTAATCTTACTGCTTACGAAATTATTTACCATAGTCATGGCAGGGGTGGAACCAAGATTTGCCCGACAGGGAGCCAAGCTCTGCAGACAAAGGCACAGTGGCGTAGCCACGGGAGGGGCCTGATTTTCTTCAGCCTTTCGGATGGCTGATTGATTTACTGAAAATAAGGCAATCGTACACTGGAGACCACTCTTGCACGACCATTCCTGTACTTTATCATACACAAAATTTGCCTTAAGCAGGTAAGGCAAGGTACTGCCTTCGGATAATTCTTCCCTTCCATCCTTAACAAGTAGGCCTATGTCGTGCCTCACTCCTGAACCAGACAAGTGCCACTGTAGGACGATTTTTTTCGACCTCTTTTTACTACTTGGCACTGGCGTCCGGGGGATTTGTGAAATGTCCACAAGGTCCGGATTTCATGTGTTTCCCACATGATCCATACTTCTGCTTTGCGGTTCAATCATTTTAAGGGATTTATTCGTAGCATTTTGATTTTGACTCTGCAATATACCGATGAACAAATACTGCACCATTTTGCACATGGTTTCTTTGGTAGTATGTATGTCTCTTGTAGAATCTCTACAAAAACTAAAAATATTTTGATAATTTTCATGCTCCCCAAAAAGGGAAAAACCTAAAACTTAGGCCTCTAATCAGTTCAAAGTTTTGCCAAACATAGCACAATTTGGAATCTAGGAAATCTAACGCAAAGAAAGTTTCTCAGAGGGGGGCACAACTACTTTTGGTTTTCCTGTTAAAGTTTAAGGTACTGCCTTAGGTAAGCTGGAATCCATTCAAATATTGCCGCATTTGCGGCCGGGTACATCCACTTTAAAAGTGGGAGGTGACGTTTCCGGCCATCTGGGGGGTTGTAAAGCCCAAAATTTTCTTGTATGCTCCGCGCCAACTGATGGTGGCGCTCCGCTTAGATTCAAATATTGCCGCATTTGCGATCTACGTCCTTCTGAAGTTTACAATTTTTCCCAAGGGAGAGGGAGATACCGGTTCCCTTAAGTCTCATCCCCCAAGCTACAGATCAGAACTGCCAAGTTTTGGGGCCCTAAAAGTGTATGTATTACCATTTTTCATAGATTGATTTTTTATTCTCATTATTTGAGAAGTCGCAGACATGAGATTCGTATTTCAAGGCTGGGTACATCCAGCTTAAAACACATGGGAAGTGCCGTTTCGGGCCACCTGGACGGGTTTTAAAGCTCAAAATTTTCTTGTACGCGCTCCGTGCCAACCGATGGAAGAAATATCTTCTAACAATGTACCACCCCAGTCAAACTCCCGACCTGCCCGACGGCGTCTTCGAAACGGGTTACAGTACGCTACTGACGCCGAAGAACCAGGCCAAGCAGTTACTCCTACTCTACTAATTTCACCATTTGGGATGAAAACGTTGTTACACCACTGATTCTGAACAGCCATTTATAAAACACGATAGTCTGCTAAACTACTTTACCCTTTAAAAGAAGGGTTTAAGGTCATATCAAGTTTGGATACGTTGGAAGAGTACCTTTGCTAAGCATTTTGGTGAAATTTGAAATGTGTAGTTTTCAAGATATGAGTTTGTGAAGTTACCACATCTTCATCAAAGTATCAACTTAAAGCAAGTACATGACATCATATCCTCACTTTAATGGAGTCTTTTGTTTTTGTTTAAACTTTACAACCATTATCGCCTCGACAATCAGAATATGATTGTATGAGGAGCACAAGGCTTTTACAAACTTTGCATTTCTCACATGGAATTTCTCTCCCCATAAACTTCCTCAACAGTCTGAAAAACAAGGGGGAAACAAGAACTCTGTGTCAATATGAGGAAGTAATAACCTCTGCTGCCCTCAAGATTACTTTGGAACACAAATATAGTACTGTAACTTCTTTTGCAGATATCTTGAGAAGTATATCTCTGATTTGAACAGAACTTTCACCACACTGTGTAGATTAAGTTCCCCTTTCAAATATGAAAATTAAATCTTTGCTCTAACTCCCCTTTAAGGGTGTTGCCCCCTCCACCTTCTCTGTCACCGTAGTATTCAGGTGGAGAAAAACTGGCTGTTCAAATCATTGTTAACCAACTTTAAGGTAGTGTGACATGAAAATGACAAAATTGGGTATTGAATGAAAAAGCATTAAAAACCATGAAAGTAGCCACAATTTCCATCAAAATCCATAAAAAATTGACCATTTTATACAACAATTTCTGATTTCCACTTAATCATTAATAAATATGAGCTGAATATGGAAATCTTGTGATGTCATGGGAGGGACATACCATATCTGCCTAATGTTATCCTTTGTTTTTACAATCTTCATTTCAATGACAGATGTAACATTTGTTTCCCCTGAGGGCTTTATTTTGGAAGTTTAATTTGTGTCCTTGCAAATCATCAGTATCAATAACCAAACCACAAACCATCTGATGAGTAATTAAGAGATAACTTATATAGGATTAACAAAAGAAATATCAACAATATGCAACAATCCACATCATTATTTTTGCATAAGCGACACTTTTCTTCGGAAAAATTCAAACTTTGAAGAAGTATATCTGGAGAACCATTAAAGATTTTGAAATAATTCCAACAGCGTTTTCCTCAAAACGCTTCACTCCATAACTGCCAAGTAAAGTCAGGTCAATTTGCTGACATGTCACACTACCTTAAAGTGAAACCAGTATTATTTGAGCAAGGAGCTGTTATTTGCCAAAATCAGTTCCCTGGTTTGACCAAATGTCAGTCACAGTGTGGTCACGGGAAATCGGCTGTGCTTTAAACTCAAGGTATCACCAGGTATGTTTGGTTATAGGGACTTCTTGTGGATAATTCTTATGAGAAATTAGACTTTAAGTTCAGTTGATGACTGGAAAGAAACAGAGCACTTTTGCAAAAAATATATATTAACAGCAGACAGTTATTTTTGCAGTACAAACTTCATTTTCAACAACTGGCTCATAGCACCAAAAATATCAAAGTATAACATATGTCTTGGTATCTTGTTCACATACCGTACCACAAATTGAAAAAAAAAAATGATTTTACTCGAAGAAACTTCTCAGTTTTTACTACCTTTACAAATACAACTAGATTAAATGACAAAAATAATCAAACTGAAGAAACAGAAAAATAAATAGCCAACTGGGTCAACTGGCAAAAATAAAAGATGCTGAAAAGGTTCCCTTAAACATGTACTCGGTACACAGTGTCAAATGTTGTTCTACTATACACTGAAAGCAACACTGCTAAAATTAACACTGTTCTAAAGTGGGGGAATGTTGCATTACTTTGTTTTACAAGCACACAATATCTATTTTTCAAACCAATTTTTGATTTGTTTCGTCATTTTGCAAATTTTTTGTGTTGGCTACTTTAAAACAGATTAGTCAAATGCCAAAACTTGCCAAATGATCAATCCTCCTGAAAAAAGGGTCACTGAAAATTTTGGGAATTGAAAATGGGACAAGTTTGCTTGTTCTTTGTTTCAAGAAGTACTCAAGAAGACAAAGGAAGCTTGTACTTAACTCACCCACCTAAATTAGACATTAAATACATTACAAGAACCCTGTTAACAGTTTTTAAAATGTAATTGCTAGAAATCAACTCTGTGTATTCTTTGTTCGGCTTACAGATTAGTTTCAGGATTAGGGTTACATTAGCCAGTTAGGAAATTTCTCGTTAAACAGTGCACACTTCCCCAATAATATCTATGGAAAAATAAAACCCAGTAATAATGAATAGTTGCTGAGCTTAGCAACTAAGTCGTTCAGTACTTCACTCTTGTTGGGCCACTGTAATTCCAGAGCTGACTGGGGGGGAACTGGGGGGCAAGGGTTCTGACTGCCCCATCCCCACCCCCCTTGGTGCAGCCACTGCTTCACTCTACCTTTAGTTTCATGACATCAAAGCATCGTCCAGTTTAAACCATGTCCACCCAGTTAAAAGGGAAGGTTTTCATAGGAGTGATGTTCTTACCACTCCTGTTGTCATTAAGAAGTGAGACAGAATTATCATATTGACTTTTGTCATCCAGGCCAATCGAATTCAAGCAATTTTCTTGGTTTCAAGAACTTTAATCAAGTTTTTCATGTTTTTGTAACATAGAATGCAATCCATTTCTCCAGATTTTCCATCAACAAAAAAGTCTCTCTCCCCATGGTCATTAGTGCATCCCCTCTTCTTAAATCTAAAACAGTTCCTTCAAACACGAGGGGGCTATGCACACTTTTTAACAAGAAATTTCCTAACTGGCTAACGATAGCCCTAATCCTTAAAAAAGAATACAATCAATACAATACAAAGGCAACAGCCAATTAAGAAGCACCTTGTTAAACACTGGGCATCTACCCATTGTGACATTTTTTTTTCACCTACATCCTGTTTCGTCTTCCATGTTTCATGTCTTTAACATATCATACAGAGAAATATAAATGAAATCAATAGACAGATATTACTTCTTGAAAATTCTACAGAACTCTGCTAATGATGGTAGACAGAGTTGTTCCTGGCATGTAACTGAGGAGGATCAAAGAAAGGTCGAAAATTTGAATACAAGATGATAATACTGTCACCACAGACTTCCTATATACATGGACAGAGCATATAAGGCATAGGTCCTACAGTATGTATAGGTTTTCGCCACTGCCTGTGGCAAAAGAGGCAGCTGTGAAGCTATAATTTGTATGATTTAAAGACTACTCTGTAATATTTGGATGAGAAACCATTGTCATATTCCTGAAATATGTATAGTGATTTTAACACTAACTTGCATTATTTCGAGAACATTTCAAATGTTGATTTGAACTACTTGAGCAAGTCCCAAATTTCACACACAAAACTATAGCAGGCAGTCATATTGCTACGCCCTATACTCACATGTACAGTAGTAACAATCTAGGGTACATGCACACTATTTAACAAGGTGTTTCTTGCTAGGTTGTGCCATTGTACTGTATCGATTGTATTTTTTGTTCAGGTTAGGGATTAGTTTAGGAATTAGGGCTATGTTAGCCAGTTAGGAAATTTCTTTTTAAACAGTTCACATTGCCCTACAATCTGCTGTGAGGTATGCTCTGTCCATGTATATAGAAATCCTTGACTGTAACCCATTTTATGCTCTTTTGTAATATTCTAAACAAAATTTAAACAGTTTTAAGCACTGACAGTTTACGTGAACTTAAAGAAGTGTAGAGATTGTACTGTTTCACGATAGGCTGTTGAGTGTCATGTGACAATATTTTTCACTTCAAATGTGAATTTACTTGAAGTAACTGCTTGGTTTACCTTGAAAATGCAATACTGAACTCATAAAATATGGTGGAAGATACTTTGAAGAAAAATAAGAAGATTGTGATATTTAGTCCCTGCTTCAAGATAAGTTTGGTGGACTGCTTTTGACCTTTAAGCAGATCTATAAAATAAATTAAAAGGAGACTGCTTTTTCCTGTTTATGAAAAGAAATACAAAAATTCAAATCATTTCAAAAGTAGGAATATATATATATGGCAAGAAAGAAACAATATTAAAAAGAAAATTTTGATGCCAGGGTTGGTTTGGAATTAAAGAAAATGATTCTGTGGTACTTTAAGTCTAAACTTAAAAAAGGTCATAAATTTCACCAACGAAAAGGGGCAATGCGCACTGTTTAACAAGAAATTTCCTTACTAGCTAACGATAGCCTAATCCCTAACCGAATCCCTAACCCTAACAACGAATACAATCGATACAATACAATGGCAACAACCAATCAAGAAACACCTTGTTAAACATTGGCATCTACCCACAAAAAAGGTCGTGTTAATGATCTTGCCAATTTGCAGCAATAATTACAATATCATCAATAACCATACAATTAACCTCCTTAAACACTTCAATATTGGTCCTCAGATGAAGTCTGGTGCAAAATATAGCATCATTCAGAAGTTATTTTTCTGGTTCTGTTACCAAAATATTCTTTGTAGAACTTGATTAGGAACCTTCTTCCAACCCACCCCCACCCCCTTTAGCTACTGTATGCCAGTACTTCACTACCTGAACATTGTAAGGCAAAAATGATCCTGGACTTTGTTACAAAGGTATATTTTAACAGATGCACTTTCTTCAAACATACAACACATGATATGTGGATTCCAAATCAACTATTGGAGACCTATTTTACATTTGGTTTTACAGATTTCTTTGAAAAAGTCCTCTTTATACAGAACCTATATTGTAATCAGAAGAAAAAAGGACAAACTATTGAGTGGCCATTAGCAATGGGAACTTGCCCATTTTGTGAAGAGTCACTATGCTTTTCATTATCACCTATCTCTTTTTCAACATAAACAGGAAAATGTTCAATTCCAAGGTAATCTTTTTCATTTTATATCAGTTCAATACTACTGGCTTCAAAAATCATCAGAAGTAACTTTTCCTCAGTACATGAAATCTGCCAATGCTGATCACATAAACAACTGGTTTTAGGTCAAACTATGGCAAACCTTTTTCTCTTTGTGCTCTGCTACTGGCCAGGGAGAGAAAGATGCACGCCCCCCTCCACTTGGATGGGTCTCCCTCAAGCATTTTGTAGGCTGCTCTATTGCTTGCTGAGATTGAAGAGTATGGGTAGGGTCTACCTTGCAGTTGTTTATGCTACTTGTCTGACATACCAGTTGGTTTGACCTTCTGTAAGACCAAGTCATCTGATCAAATACAGTATTTTAAGGAACAGGCAATGTTTTAGGTGTAAAATGGCAGAGTTCATTTGATAAATTAGGTTTCTAACCACTTTTAAAAAATGTTAAACTTATACAACTGACTGAGAATGATAACATATGTTAGCTGCAAGCCCTTATAATGTCCTTGTAGCTGACATGATACCAATTTCTAAACAGGTCTGCTTTTAGGCTTTTGAATTGATTCGACTGCAATTACACAAAGATAGAACACATCTAATTACCTGGCTTTGGATACAATTTAGCAATCTGTAAAACACAAATCAGTTCATCTATCTAGCCACCAACCAGCAATCTCAGTGTTAATGAAAAGATTGATTCAGAATAAGCTAATTCAGTGACTTGTTGCTGCATGGAATTGTGGGGCACAGCTTGGGATATTCAAACTGAGATCAGCATGTAGTGTATGGCTTTCACTTGTTTTCATGCAGTACTGTACATGTATACATACAAGACTAAGCATATGAATAGCCAATCAGAATGAAAGTGGGCACTCAGTTCTAGTCAGCAACCAAGACAAGTTACCGATCTAGCTTAATGAATCTGAATGTTGCTGGAAAGGATTGCAGAACTTGTGAAGTATGAAACAAAAATCTCATCTAAAGTAGTCAAATATAAACCACACACAGTCCTAGTGCAATCTTTGTAATCCAACGGTAAATTTCAACATCAATCGGAGGATAAGTGAACATAAAGCCCTTAATTAAAAGACCCTATTAGAAAATCTCCCTTACTTGACTTAAACCAATGACATAAAGTTATTGCAAGAACGAAAGATCACTTATTTGAATTATGTGGACGTGAGTGTGCAGAAACACCTCAAATGTATAAAACTACCCAGCATACAATGGAAGTCTTCACATTGACACCACTCACAATTTATGATATGGTGTAGGATATTTTATGAATAAAGGCCAGCTAAATAAATTTACATACAATTTGCATTGCCTGACAATCTGTCTAATTTAAAAGTGAATAAAAACTGTAAAAACAAAAAGACAAAAAAAATGCCAAAAGGGCACTTAATTATTGATGATGTTGTTTGTAAACTACGACAAAAATGAAAGACTCTTGTGGTATGGAAGGAATGTTTTTACTGTCTGGTTCTGGTAAATTTATGGAAGCCTGGCAGAATGTCAGGCACTTTTCTGGCATTATGATGTCAAACTTTCTACCAAATGGTGTAAAAATGATAGCCACTTTAAACTTAGAGCATCCTCTAAATCTTTACATAAAACAGACAGTGTTGTAACAAGTCAGGACTCGAGTCACTTCCTCTCAAAATGATAGTGACTCGACAGAATTCAGGAGTAGTTTCCCCATTGAAATAGTACAGTGACTCGAGTCAATGACTCGACTCTAGTCACTTAAAAGTTTGAAAACTGCTGACTCGAGTCACTCGATTACAACACTGAAAACAGATATGCAAAGTTTTAATCCAAGTAAGGGGAAAGTCATTTTTCTAAACAATCAGTATAGGCAGGTGGACAAAGGAAATACATACGTGACTTGGCCATTACTGCCACTTCGATAAATGACTTTGCCCTAATATTTATTGTACCTAATGCACAGTAAATATGCTTGTACTTAACGCACAGCAAATATGCTTGTACCTAATGCACAGTAAATATGTTTGTACCTAATGCACAGCAAATATGCTTGTACCTAATGCACAGTAAATATGCTTGTACTTAATGCACAACAAATATGCTTGTACCTAATGCACAGTAAATATGTTTGTACCTAATGCACAGCAAATATGCTTGTACCTAATGCACAGTAAATATGCTTGTACCTAATGCACAGTAAATATGCTTGTACCTAATGCACAGTAAATATATTTGTACCTAATGCACAGTAAATATGCCACATTTATCTGTTACCTTTTGTTGAGCAGTCATACTTGCTCACACTGTACCTGAGGTCAAAACATTGAGAGAAAATCATCTTTCACACTTTGTAAGACTGAAAATTTAGTCCTTTTCATATCAAAGTAAAAAACTGGAAAAACCTTGGAAAGAAAAAAAACCAAAACATAAAGAGAATAATGCAAAGGCTCCTTCAGTGTACACAAAAATGTTCTTTTAAAGTGAACACTGAATAGAGGAAATGAATTTCCAATTATCCTCTCTCTTCTAACTTATGAATGTCTATGCAGCACTGCAACATGGCAAGCAGTTGTCACCAAAAAAGCAACTTCAATGAAAGCTTGATTTGGATGAAACTTTGACTTAATTGGAGACCTTTACAGTAACTTGTACTCCTAATTCAGGACATGTGATAGTGCACTTGTTAAAACCACCTTCCCAGAAGAGATTTGTGTCAAACATCCCTCCTACTAACTTTACATGGGTAAAAAAAAACTAAACTAATATCGAACAGGATATTTAGGGCCAAAATGTCCCCAAACAAAGTTGGAAGCCACACTGTGATGCTGCACCCTTTATAAATATATATATAATCTACAGCTGCTGCAGACTAAGGAAAATGACATGGTACCTTCAAAATGAGTAATGCCCTTGCAATAAATCAATAAATAATGAAATACATAGTGCATAAATATTCCCATGTCTGGGAAGTGGAAATACCTCCAACATACTGTAAATCAGCCAAATAAATAGCAAAAACCCCTACGAAGCTTTTCCTTACCAAATTTCCATGTGCTTTTTTCATTTTTTTTTCTTTTTTTTTTTTTTTGCAAGAGATATTTTTTCACATTTTAATTTCCAAGTGATTTTGCCTCCTTTTTTCCCTCTATTTTCTTTGTCTTAAAAGAAACACTTTTCAGGCAGGACTTTATAGAGGTAGTTAACCTAAAATCTTCAATACTAATACTGAATTCTTGAAAATGCAAAATAATTAAAACAACAATGGTTCCAAAATGCATATTTTGAACAAAGTCCATTTCATCACAAAATTTGCTTGGACTTTAAAATCTTATTGAAATACTTCACACACAAAACCAACAGCACCTCTTAACATGTTAAAAGATAGAATCTTCCTTCAAAACATTAGTGTCCACTCTTTTACACTGCTACTCTGTGTATTCTTTCTCACCTCTAGTTTAAGACAATATGTCCTCTTCACTGCTTGTTTTTCCCCAAAAAAAGAACTACAGGTTTTAAGACCATTCACTCCAGATAAATTTCCATAATTACATTTCCAAAACTGGGCAACTTACACATTGGACTACAATCCCCCAACCAGAAAGTTTGCAGGTGTCTCCACAGACAATTCACTCCGGATAGGTTTCCATAACTACATTTCCAAATCTGGTTAATATACACATTGGACTAAAATCCCTCAACCAGAAATTTTGCTGGTGTCCACGGTTTTCCAGCTGAATTTGTGAACGGGGAACTGTCCAATCAGTGGGAGTTACCCACAGCAGGGTGTCCCAATGGAAATTGTCCCAGCAATGAGAGTTAACGCACGAGGGAATGTCCCCCTGGGAATTGTCCAGTCACAATATCTAGTTCATGCTGGTAATGTTCCTGCCATTTAGAAAATTAAGATCAATTCCAGTCACAAAGAAAAATTCAAAAAACAGAAAATCCAGTCTTCATCTCCTTCTCAACTCCAAGGATTACTTCAATTCAGCTCGTTATACTGTAATTTCTCATAGCAGTCAATTTTACTATTCCTTGCTCCTTAAGAGCCATTAGAAGCTTGCTCTTTCAGAGCAAATAAGGACTACTCAACCTGTAACAATGCTACCAACACTGTTCTTTCTCATGTAAGAATGGTTAAATAAATACTTCTTCCTCTCTAATCTTGCAATTTTTTCTTTTTTCTTTTTTTAGGTTGTGCTTTTCTTTTTCTTTTTTATTTTCACAATTCATGTTGGAGATTCTTCAAATTTGCTAGGTTTTTTTCGTGAGTAGATGATATCAACACCTGTCCCAGACGGGTGTTCAATGAAAACAATAATGTTTCTGAATCCTGCTTCTTCTACTCCCATAATTCCTTTCACCTGCTCTGTACATGATCCCCCGTGACAAGCAGGCTCACTGTTTCTTACCCTTTCGGAGCCACTAGAGTCTCCAAGTGTCTCCTCATCCATCCGAAGCCTGGTTTCCTGGTGTGCTGCATGATCACCATATGTAGCTCCCTCAAAAGTTTCTTTTCCTGGTTTCACAACAAGATTCTTAACTTTAAACATCTCAGCTGTTGTAGAACTAATGTTTCTCCTTCTGTCATTGTTTTCGTCTTTTGTCTGCTTCCATCTCTCAAGTTCATAATTAATTCTTCCTCTAGATGAACCCTTCTTTGACCCCTTTCTTTTTCCCTTTTCATTGTTCTTGTCATGCCTCTTTTGATCCTCACCACTTGGGTTCCCTCTCAGCAACTTTGCAGATTCACCGGACTGGTATGTTGGATCCTCAGCAAGTTGTTTCCGTACAGATTCCCAAAGCTGGGCTCTTCGTTGTTTTTCCTCTTCTGTTTAAAAACAAGAATACACTTTTTTGGTCTTGCCACATGATGAATTTATTGTGAGGGGCAACCGTTAATTCCGATCAACTTGTAATTCCATCAATTGTTTGTTGATTGTTTAACATGGGATCACTGTAATTCCTATGAATGTTGTGTTGAATGGGTTTGTTCAAAGCAGACATATTTAGATTTTTTTTTTTTTTTTGAGACAAGTGTTATTTTGTCTGTTGTTGCATGTGCTGTGAGATGGGATTGCATGTGAATCCAGAGAATAAAGGTCCACTGTGTTGACAAATCAAACCTGGACAGAATGACCCTCAGATGTAATTGAATCAGAACACTAATTGCAAAAGCTGTAATAACCACTGTGATAATCAGAAGGCATGTTGGTAAATTTCCATTCCATTTGTGTCTGTTTGAACTGGCAATTTTAGCATATAACTAAGGCCAGTACCAGGCAACAACCATGCAACTTTGTTGCACCAACACCAGATGACATTTATCAAGTACAGTGCACATATACTTTTAAACAATATACTTACCATGGTTGTGAATTAACTAAACCTTGCCACTCGTACTACCACTAACATTCCCATTCAACACATAAAACCACCAATACTGACATTTCTCTGACAGCTATTAAATAAGGCTCATGGGTTGGGCAAGCACCATTTCCACTTCCCTGCTTAAAAACACTGGACACTCTGACCACATATCACTCAAGGGGACATAGGGTGTAATAAAATCCTTTTCATCTCTTCATTTATATCACTTCTAGAAAAGCCTGGCCTCTGAGGAACTTTTTCCAGTTGATTACACAGTCTATTTAAACAGCAGATAAGCTACTGAAATGTCCAGTGACTGCAGAGTTAAATCCTTTGTTTAGATTATGAACAGGAAGCTTTTAATTACCCAGATGAGAATAAATCAGCCAAGTTCAGAGATATCACATTTAATTGCATTTGGTAACAGATACCCAGTTTATGATTCGAAAACCAGAGTTTGGAGTTCGTAATGCCCAAGAAAGTATTCCCACTACCTTTCTCTGTTGTCTAACGTACAGTACAAAATAGAACAGTAAAATCTGATGTGGAGCTAACAATAAATATTGACACTAGAAGTTAAAAGACATTTAGATATTTTGAGTTACTTTGTAAGAGATGAGATGAGATGAAACAAGATGAGATTGCTTAAAGTCTGGCCAGACACTGCTTTTTCTCCAGTTGTGGCTCACTGATATTATAAGAAAGGAACATTGTCACCTTATAAAATCTTACATGGCAATTCCAAAACTTCAACAAAATTTCCAAAATTTGGCAAGGACTTGACAGATTTTAGACCTTGTTGTAGGAGATTTGAGAAAGGGTTATTTAAATGTCTGAACTTACCAGAAGGTTCAGGAGGTTCAGGTATTTCATCATCTGTTTCCATACAAGTCAGAAGAAGGTTACCATTGAGTTTCAGCCCTGAAACAAAGGAAGTAATTTTGTGACTCTCTGCCTCTTTCGCTCTTTGAAACTGGACCTGAAAATACTCTTCCAAGTCTTCTTCAATTTGTTTGTTACTATGTTCCTCTTTTTCCACCCATTCCTTGTAATCATCAGGATTAATGAGACTTAGATCCAAAACTTCATCTGCAAAATAAAATATTCTATTTACAACTTGTTTTGTACTTGCATTAAATTCCAAATAATTCCACATGAGGCAGAATTTTCCTTTGCTAAAATCAGTCACAGCTACCCCTGTGGTTCTCAGTTTATATATTTGACCATTGGTGCATTACTTTAATCAGCAGCTTCTCCAATGAGTATTCCTGTTATACTAATAACAAATCCTGAAATAAGTGTTGGCAAAATAGGATAAGATGACTCATCATGAATTGATGAGTTTCACCTTTCAGATAATCCAAGGAGTTGCTAGAGAAGGAGATAGAACAAACAATATTTTTCAGACAATATGAACTTGAAACAAATTATACCTTTTAAGGTGCAACTATTTGATTAACATGTCCCTTTGTTTCTATTGTTAAATCTCTTGAGACTAAGTCCATTTAATGTTGATCTTTTCCATTCTTTCCCACGTGATTCCTACACAAAGGCAATATTTGTATATTCTTTGATATAGAGGTTTGTTTCTGCTAATGGTGAAGCTGAAAATAAGAATTTCTATAGAACAACTTGGAAACAAACATTTAACCATATGCTTCAATTGTGCCCCGTTCATCATGATGGGTGGAAGCACTGTTCACGTCTATACATTTCCATCAGATTTTAACAATTTTGTCATCATTAAGAAAACAATTTTCTTACAGTAATTTGTAGAAAAATTGTTGCTGTTTACAAATATGATACATAGTGTCAGGCTGATAAAAGCAAGATTACCCTCTGAAAGGAACATTGTCTCCAAGAGACTATAAAACTTTGTTTCTCCTTCTATAGCAACTCCAGGGATAATAAGTTGCTAGTAATTAATGTTTGTTTCTCCTTCTATAGCAACTCCAGGGATAATAAGTTGCTAGTAATTAATGTTTGTTTCTCCTTCTATAGCAACTCCAGGGATAATAAGTTGCTAGTAATTAATGTTTGTTTCTCCTTCTATAGCAACTCCAGGGATAATAAGTTGCTAGTAATTAATGTCAACCTTTAAGGTACTAACAAATGTCTGAATGAGTCTAATTGGTATTGGTTATAACTCTTGACAAGTTTTAATGAAGGATGTTCAACATACAAGTACTGCCTGGCAGGGGCACAAACCCCGGGGGGGAGCCTTCGCCCCCTCAAGTGAAAGAGTGGGGGCGCAAATCGTAATTTGGCCGCCCCAAAATGTGAGTAGACCTAAAAATATGGTCACCTTTTCTCGTCTTTTTTCGTTCAAAACAGTTTTTCTGAAGTTTTGGAAATGCTAGAACACAAGAGCTTCCAGTGGCTTCGCCCCCTGGACCCCCACAGCAGTTTTCCACCTGGATCCCACCAGGGGCCCTTCGGGGCTTTGCTGAGGTATTAATAAGGTATTAATTGCTGAGGCAGCTGCATCCTGAAGTTTGACACAATATTCCATCATTTTTAAGATAACAAAAGATGTTTTTCAAACTTATTTTTAAAACTTATTCCCAAACAAACTTACTGGAAATTCATAGCACGCTGCTGTTCAGGTCTTCCTAATCATATGACAAACATGCTATGAAACTGCCCTGAAAGAGGCTCATTGAGTTGATATCAGTAACTTAATCTGAGTCTCAAAGGGTCACTACCACATACAAATGCTCATAGTTAGCATAACAAGTCAAGTTTCAAGTCCAAAAGTCACATAAAAAGTTAAAATTTTGAATTTTCTAGTTTCATGACTTGTAATGATTTTGTACAAAATTTGAAAAAGTTTTTGGTCACAATTTTTTTTAAACCGACTTGAATTGCAAATTAACCACTCATTAAACATTCATTTGTATGTAGGGTATGGGGATTGCCTAAGATTGACCATTTGTCATTGGTATGTGAAGAAAACTTAACAGGTTTGGAAAAATTTGTTGAATTTCATGAACCAACTCAATCTAAGATTCCATCCCAAAATTGTACCCTTGCCCAGGGAAAACCCTTTAGCACACCTGGTGGAAATTCTGCATCTGTGGTTTGTCCTTCACACCTACCTTTATGGCCAACAACAAAGAAGGGTATATATGGCATTGTGTGTAGTCAAACCAATTCTACTTAGAACATGATTCAGTCAAGTTGCATGCATGAGTCGAAAAAGTTTGGAAGCTGGGAGGCTCCTTCCTGGGAAATTTGGACATCTGAAGGTAAATTTTCCATTTCTATACATTAAATATAAGGAGAACTGTGGAAAATTCCTGTCAATAAACTTTGGGACCAGTTTCACCACGGTTTTTGAACACAAAAGATATGGTGTTGATGCAAGAGATAGGTTGAAGTCAGTTAGCAGATGAATTTTCTTAAAGTTTAGCTAAACATGGAAAACCTTATGAACATCTCATCTATCAAAGGATGATAGCTTTTGCAATAATGTCAGTTTACCATGTGTCTCCCTTTTTAACAAATTCCTGTAAGTATTGACTCTTTAAATTCTGCTCAACCAAAAACAAATTTCTCTGCTCTGCTACCTCTGTAACAATGTAGCCTGGAGGAGGGTTAGGGAATGCAGAGGGGTAGGAGGAGAATACAGGGAGCTAAAGGGGATCATTCCTACACATTTTCCAGTAAGCACACCATTGATGGCATTATTCATGACATTACAAGACTGGTCACCACAAGAATTTGACTACTCACTGCCATTAACATCGTAACAGAAGGAACCTGCAGTCCCATTGCAGCTGAAAACTCCTTGTCCAAGCCTTTGATAGAAAGAAAAACCAGCTGGAGTGTCAATGGGATGATCCCTTAGTGAAAACTCCAGGTCAGCCAAGGTTAAAAAGCAGGAGGGGAATTTATTGGCTACTCTCAGGACAAAGTAATAACCTCGAGGATCCCGATGACCAATGTACTCCTGTGGCGGCATGTTGCTCTTGATTTTCAAAACATACTGAAAAACAAAATTTTTCTACCTGTCAGAGTCAAAGACAAAATTAAAGCTCAATCTTTTTGAGTAAAAAAAAAATATAATTACATTACAAACTCTCTGAGCAGAAGAAACATTTTATCAAGTTCAATATAAATCAAAGTCTCATAAAGTGAAAAGATGCTAATTACTTGTCCTTCATTGTGACATTACTTTTCCATAATTACAAAAAATGACTATTTCTATATGATTCCTGAATTAGTTCACACTAGGTCAGCACAGGAGGCAGTCACTCTTGGCTGACAGAGACTACAGTAATGTAGTGTGGCAGGTCATAGCCAAAATAATACATTACCTGGGAGACCAGCATTGATGACTTGTCATTGAACTTTGAAAAATTATCAAGATTATTATCTTTAATCAATCAAAAAATTTTTATCCTTATCCTCCAATTGAAGATCTAGTCATCTTAACTGGTCAATCAATGCTCAATTCAATGGCGTTTACAAAATTATATCTGTTCAATAGTGCATGAGTATGTAATGGATGAGACTTAACCAAATACCTGAAATCTGAGAGTCTGCATGCCCAACATTTTGTTCATATCTGCAAAATATTGCTCTCTGGAGCTTTCTCACTTTGACATTTCAAAAGTTTAAGAAAATCAGTTAACATACGTTCCACTGCAAAGCTTTGCAGCATCAATTAAGGGAGTGATCAGAGTTTGACAGTGAATAGTAATCTTTTGTTCTAACACTTATTTTTTCCTTGCAATACTGATCATTTAAGGGAATCAACAAACATTGAAGATGCCTTTCAAGTGAGAAGAAAAGCTAATTCTGTTAATAACTCTTGAATAGCAATTTTTTAATTTTGTTGGGTAAAAAAATTTCCACAAAGATGCATGAATAGACAGTCTCATCCATAAAGTGGCCAAGCACAATGTCAGACCAAGATGACAGGCCAATTTTTGTTACATGATTGTGAACAAATCTCACTTGTATGGAATGCACCACTATAAGCAAAACAGCCTTCAGGAGAAGGGTATACCATAAATTTTAGGTCTCCTTCCAGTGTGAACTGATCATGAAAGGATATTCAGTTGCTACTTTTTTTTCTTGATATGAAGGAGGCCATGGTAATGAGTGAGTGCTGTCCAACGGACTTATATACATGTACAGAGCATAAAACATGTACATCCTATCCGTAGATGGTCACTACCGACTGGAACAAAAATGGCGCACCAAGATGGCTGCTGTGAAGCTATAAATTGTCTGATTTGAAGACCACTCTGTAATATTTTAAGTAAAAGTTAAACCTGAATGGGAAACAAAATCACATTCCTGCAACACATGAAGTGATTTTGACCTTACCTTGCCATATTTTAAAAATATTTCAAGTTTCTTGCAAAATCTGGGAATTGACTTGAGTAAGTCCAAGCTTTCACAAAAAATGATAGCAGACAGCCATCTTGGTGCACTTTTTCTCACATTATGGTAGCGACAATCATCTGGGCAGTATGCTCTGTCCATGTATAGGAAGTCTGTGGTGCTGCCATATTGGGATGGAGTGAAGGAGATTTAGAACATTTAAGTACTAGGTGTAAAAAAAGGTGATTTCTGGCACCTTGTGGATTAATTGGGATGGATGTACAGCCCCTAAACTTCTTCCCATGGTAGCTCAAAATTTAAATGGTTATGCCATTGAAAATTTGTCATGCCTTGATTGGCCAACTCAATGGCTTTCATGTGAGGGTAGCTTTAGTAGAGTGGGAACTTTGACAGAGTTGTGGGGGAGCATGTAATGAATGAGAAATAGTGTGCAATTCTGTGAAGAAGTTATTGGTGGTGTGCTCCCATTACAGGCCAAATCTTCTCACCAAAGTTCCAATTTCAAACCATTTTTCTCCCAGCCCCTCCCACAGTAAAATTCCCTAACACAAATTCAAACCCTTTTTTCCTACTTGACAGCATTTCCTGGTGGGCACAAAAGGTCTAATGAGAAATAAGAGTACTGTCGGCCTTTTGGCTAAGATCATGCATAGTATTTGTTCTTTTCATCCAATCTAGAATGGAGCCGTACATGACAAACCAATAATGTTAATGGTCTGAGGGCCATGAAGTTGGTTATGTATTGTCCTTCAGTGGACATAATAGCTTCCATTAGGCATAAGCTACCTCTATGCAGTCTGGGCAATGTTTGTTTACACAATTCATCATGCTTCAGTAGCAGCACAACCAGCCTACATGTGTCCAAAGAGATAAGTCTATTGTCCTGGTCTGCTGAGGCAGCTCTGGTTGCAAACTTGGCTTGCACTGAATAAACAGTCTCTGCCTTTATGAATGAGGTTTTCAATGGGACTCTTTGTTTACATAGTGCTGGACATGACAGCTACTATTGACAGAAAGCTGATAATAGGAAGTCGGGTTGACCTTGCTGTAACATCACTTTTTGAACAAAAAGTGGGGTGTCGGGTATAAATTGTATAGAGGCAACCTTATGCCTAATGTTCAGGAAGCAGCGAAAGTTTTGGTTTTGAGGAAGGGCCCTTTGCCAGAGGGTCGGGAGGACTTTAGAAGAAGAATGAAAGCACTATCAGTGAATGATGTATAATATGAGCTACTCTGCATCCTTTAGGTTTAATGCCAATCAAAGAGCAGAACCAATTCAAAATTTTGTTACCCCTTGTTAAAAATGTAGATTGGGGTGATGAATGTCTGTCATAAAGATAAACTAGAGTAGAATAGCTACTGTCGCTCAACCCTTCTGATGTTACAAGTCTAGCTTTTAATTTATCTTGAAAAAAATCATGGTGTACACCTAATACACAGCGAGACAATTCTTCTATCTCCTTCCCAAGCTGCACTCCTCCATGACATTTGAAATTTGAAAGCAATGAAGTACTGGAAGAAACTTTACTAAAACATCCATTCGATTGGAAATGCTGATTAGTGTACATTTAAAACTGTCATTATTCTAAATTCTAGCAAGCCTTGTGTGAGCAGAGATCATACCTCTTCACCACCACTCTAGCTCGACCACTTCAGGGAAGCAAACTTGTGGTGATGAGCCAAATAGCAATTCTATGGAAGAACAGTGGCCCTACTGTATGCAAATGTCCTTACACACAGCAAGGAGAGCTCTGTGTAAATGAGGCAAAATTGATCAAAATGGACAAAAATACCACTTTTTTTGGTTCATCATGTTGCTAAGTGGTAAATGTGTTGCCCTGCTAATATGAAACCTGTACAGCAAATTTTAGAAAAATCCACTGGCAATTACAAAAGTTAGTGAGACAGACATTTTGTCCCTCTAACAGGCTTGCCATCATTTGAAAGCTGAAAATCTTACTCTGCTCTTATGAAGTAAAAGTGTATGCCAGCCTGGGGGAGGGGTCAAAGGGGAGGGGGTGTCCCCCTCCCCTTTGGAAAATTTTTGGCAATGCAATATGGGCTAGATGCAATACGGTGCAACATTTGGTGCTGGATTTGAATGAAATTTATCTTCAAAAAATCAAATTTTCTAAGAAGGGTCCTTATTTTTCTTGCTTGGTGAAAACTGAAATAGCCTAGCCTA
This sequence comes from Holothuria scabra, assembly GCA_037179385.1. NCBI lineage: Eukaryota > Metazoa > Echinodermata > Holothuroidea > Aspidochirotida > Holothuriidae > Holothuria > Holothuria scabra. The sequence continues at coordinate 32,674,596 of CM074199.1, forward strand.
GGCCTAGCTAGGCCTACTGTCACTGATATAATCCAGCTGCAACGACCCAACAGGATTTCACAGAGCTCCAACGGTAGCAGTGATTAATCCTGATGTTGTTATTTAAAAGATTTTCCCACAACTTGCAAGTCTTATTTTGTTCTCTTGCCTAGCTATTTGTCAGATACGGTATCCTAACATGCAATACATATTACACAAATCCCCAATTAGGCCTAAGGCTAAGTATATTGCTACAGATAACCCTGCCTGTATGTATGGGGCTGGAAACGTTTTTAGGCCTAATTTTAGTTGAAACTTGGAAGTCCCATATATCACAAAAATTGCTGTCAGGCCTTGAACAAAATGAGGAGAAAATGTAGGATGGTCGGTATCGACCACTATGATGACCAAGGCCTACCTTTTGTTGATCTTGAGATCCTGGATCAAACGCCTGCCTAGGCTAGATCGATCATAATGTTCAGCCACTAAAAACATCACAGCTAGCTAGCTAATTTTGTAGCAGTGCGAGGGCTGCCTGCCAGGCAATGTACCTCTTAAGGCCAAACCTTCCTGATATTTGGCCAAATCCAAGGTCTGGCCATCCATTCTCACCAAGAAGGATTTTCAACGGCCAAATAACCAATCTTTTATGCCAAAGTGCCAAACTTCAAATTTGAAGCTTATGATATCTGGCAACAAGACAGCCCCGAGACTTCAGTGCAATTCATGTGGTATTCAACTGTGCATGTAATAACTGGGCATATAATACGTGAATATGGGGTGGCACGGTTTAGTTCATGGTACGAGCGGCCGTACGTAGACGTACTTTCGTACGTAGATAGGAAGCAAAGCACACATTACTTTTGTCACACTGATTGATTCTACTTTTTTGCACGTTCATTTCACACTTAAAATGGGCAGGCGCACACACACACAATGTAGAAAATTGCTTGCGTATGTATTACAGCAGGATTTTCAAAAATCGTACTGTTCTGATTTTTAGCCTCCAGAAAACCAAAAAAATGGAACAAATACAGTAAACTCGGACTAGTTGGCAAGCCTGCTCTAATACGCAAGCTCAACCCACTGTTTGTGGGCTGAGTGAAAAAGTGAACAACTCACTGGTCTAGTTCCGTGCTGCTCAAGCTTCATGTCTGCAATCATCCACGTGATATCACGTGCAGCAGAGGAATATACATCAATATCCCTCAGCTCTTGACGAAACTGAAGAGCAGATGTACATGCCTGGTAAAGTTCCAACAGACTTGACCAGTTGTGGCCTGCTCTCAAGATGGCTCGGACGGCAAATTTAGCTTGAATGTCTTTCATGTGTTTAGGCATGTGAGCTGTAGAATATGACAGAAACTATTACATAAAATGATATCTGAGTTTGAGAGCAAAAAAAAGGATTAAGATTCTTGCTTTGAACAATGCAAATTGGATTGTTTGACTCAGGTTTTAGGTTGGCCATTTAAAAACTGATTGGAAAGAAACCTGTCCACCACCATGAGCTATACACATGAGGATGAGTAATAACCTGCTTGCCAACAGAGACTGTACATTTGAATTTTCCAATGCTCAGCACTGTAGCAAGACTGTCGAGGGTCTATGGACAGTGCTGCGCCACTGCTGCCAACACTCTCTAGTCATGGACTCAGGGCTGGAAAAAAAGTTTATTTCCCAGGAAGGGAGTAAAATTATTTCCCAGGATGGAAGTCAAATTTTCCTCAAGTCTCCCTACATTTTCATGAACAGGAAAGGGAAAGTTCCCTCAAATTGCCAAAGCTAATTCCCTCCAATTGCCAAATTTTCCAGGAAGGAGCATCTCAACTTCTCAACTTTTTCCTCCCATGCATGGAAGTTACAAGTTCCTCCAAAGGTTTCTGTGAAACACAAAGTAGGACCCTAAAGGTCAAACATTTGAATGACTCTAGGTCGAGTGATGGTCAAAAAAATTGAAAAATTAAAATCAAAAAGATGAAAAATTGTTAACGCATGCCAACTCACATTCTAGTTGGATTTTATCTTCTTTGTACCTTATGGCTTCTTCATAGTACTGTTTCCATTCAGCGATATTATAGATTGGCACTTTGTGTAATACTGGATACAGTGTAGTCTGAGTGTAGAGTTGAGTGGTAAGACTTGCTCTGCATGGCAAGCTTCTTAAATCTGAAAATGATATAAAAGGTGCAAATGCAGGTTTAGTGTTTTCAGTTGATCTAATCAGAGAGACATCATCAGAGACGCATTGCAGTATTAATTTGGTGTTGAAAGTTTGAACAGCAGATTCTAGGTGTCCTGAGTTCCAATTACCACAACATTATCAAAATCTGAAAATCAACCCATAGGGTTGTGCATGTGTGTGCGTGTGCTGGTGTATGTGTGTGCAAACTGCTGCATTTATTTGTGTAGCAATTCGACCAGCTTGAGCACCAAAATTAGGTGCAAAATGAGACAAATTATTATTATTTAATATATTGAACCATCTTAACACCTTGTATAGAGATTATGCATGTGAAGTCAGCGCGTTTCAATTTGGCACACTGGATGGAACTGATCATGCACATTTTGTGTGATACCAATACATGCGAACTACAACACCTTAGAATAACTATTGTTGTACAATGGATACTTGGATGGAAAAATAGCAAGACATAAAGTATAGTAAGGTCAGTGTTTAACCTCTATAGAAAAATCAGAACAGTAAAGTGATGGTCCTATTAGTTGGACATAAACTGGGGTTCATAGGTGTTAATCTTTCAAATTCTTTGCTTCACTGTATATGTGGGTTTAGAATTACATGTGGACAAAACAATCAAAATGATTTAAGACTGATGGACCCCCATTTATGGCCCACTTCACTGCCTGCTCAGATTTGTTTACATATAGGCTACTGCATGACATGAAAGATGTATGGTTACTGGTATAAGTTGAGCTGGTCAAAGCCTTATTGCAAGTTGTGGCTCACTGGCTTGTTTTCTCCACTCCATTAATTCTGCTGAGCACCAAGGCACACTGGTACAGTAGTACTGTAGGTTCCATTTCATTTTTTCAAAGCCTTCAACTTGACCTGGCCAGGAAGTGAACTCCAGACCTCCCAGCTGCAAGTCAGATGCCTCTGTCCACTTGACCATGACCTAGCAGCCAGTGGAAGACACAGATATTGATTCACAATGAGCCCCCATAAATGAATTATTCCAGATGTGCCGGCACCTTATTTAAAATCATATTTAAGAGAGATAAAGTAGTAACTGGGACAAACCATTCACATGAAAATGTCAAAAAGTGCCAAAAGTTTTATTTGCCTTCCTGTCGAGGCAGGCCTTGATTTACAGAAAATCAAGGAAAGAAATTGCTCTCCTCAGGTTGTACATGCTATGAAATTGCTCTCCTGAACAAAACAGTAAGGAAAGCACACATACTAATTTGCTCTCCTTGGTTTTTTCAGAGGAGAGCACTTTACTCTCCAGTGTCTTTAAACATCCCAATATAAACATGGAATGTTCACTTGATAATCATTTTGCACCATTCCTTTCACAAATTTCACCTAGGAATTTGGGAAAATGAGGTTTAACATTAATTTCACACAACTAGTACTTCCCATACTATCAAGGAAAATGCTTTCTTTCCACATTTTGCGCAATTTTCAAATGACAACTACTTATCAGTAAATGCTTTTATATTGTATACTTAAAATAGTTTACATGCATACATGGTGTTATGGTATAAAGGGTCATGGTGCCATTTATTCTGTGAAATCAAAAATAAATAAAATTCCCTTCACTTTGATCAGGAGCACTGTCCCATTGCTCTCTTAATAAATAAGGAGGATGACTGTGCACTAGTAGATTTTTGGGAGCGCTGGGCTAATTTAAGGAGTGCTGAGGAGCAATATTGTGCCAGCAATCCTTATAAATCAATCCCTACCAAGGAACCATAGTATCACACCACCTGAATTTGAAATTGCTTCTCTTACCCTTTAAATGGGGTCACCTTTGTAGTAAGAGCCCCTACTGTTCCTGACCCCAGACCACATGTAACCCCCAGATATGCCTCACTTGCATAAACTGGCTAACTTCATAGTTTTTTCCTGGGACAAAAATACTCATAGTTCTGAAGTTAATCATATGGTCCATTGCAGACATTAGGCTAACTTACCGATACTCTTAAAACCTGGATTTCAAGGCCATTTTCCAGGTAATTGCAGATAGGGTGCCTCACCGTGCCAGAAGACTCTACTGTATGAAGATATAGCCTGTGACTACATAAGGGACCTTTGTTCTGTTATCTCAGTATAGTAAGTCAATAAGCAGAGTGGGAACTGGTCAGTGGGATATGAGAGCATTATTTACACTGTTGCTATATGGAGAGCATCTGGCTAGAATTTGTCATGGATGGAAACAAGTCATGACTCAAGAAAAAGGTCACCGACTGGAGTCATTGATTCACCTCAAGTCATGTTAAAGGTAGCAAATGACTGGCTCAATTGCAAAATTAGTCGACTTGTTACAACTCTGGTCCACTGCTGCAAAACCTTTTCTAGGTCCAATCAAGTTTTCAATTCACATCAACAAGTAATATTCCCTACCTGCAGGATTAAACATTCCAGGATACCAGTCATTCAAGAGAGATCCCAAAGTGAGGTACTTACAGTCAGTAATGAGAGGATGCCTTCGGGTTTTAAGCTGCGAAAGATCACCAAGTGAAACATGTTAACACACACTGACATCAAACTAAGGCTAGCAGCAACCTTGGTCTCAAAGTGTGGTTATCAGACTTTATGGTTTTCAGTCCACGTACTGCACCACCTCCAAACCCCAAACTGAATAACTTTATTCCCACCTAGACTTCCCCACTACCATCCCCCACATAATTCTCATCTTTGACAGGTCAGATAATTTTACACATACTGTAGACAAAGTTTGACCAGACAACTGTTGTGAGTGGAAGTTGTTTGTTGAATTCACAGTTCAGAAATATCCCAACGCATATGGCTCGGACAGTAATATCCATGGGATATTGTCATGTGAAAGGCCAATCTCTGGGAAGTTATCCACGGGTAATTAACTGGGCAGGAATTCACCATGGATGCCAAGTATGACAAGTAAATAAGAAGACCAGACCTGGTTTTAAAAGAGAATTTTCAGGTTATCCATCAGAAATTCAAATCATTTTTTGATTAGGACAACAAAAGTGCCATAAATGGATGAAAGGTTGTACTGTACCTCATGTGGGCGAAATAATAACAATGTGCATCCTACTCCTTATTTATCCCAACGATCTTTCTTCTTTTACTCTTAATCAAATTTCAATGATGAATGACTGTAAACACCATTGTATTGATACCATTTTTTGGCAGTCAGATTGAGAACAAAGTTTGGTGCACATGCAGTGCTCTATATATGTGACTGATAATTCCAAATGGTTTTCAGTCAAATTGCAATCAGATCATTTCTTTGATGACATATTATGTACTACAAATATGTTGGGTTGAAAATCCTTCTGGAATGATAGTGATAGTTCTTTTTTCGCCCTAAACATAAATTCTAAAATTGGACATGGAATGATGATAACGACCAATCTTGGACATTTTAAACCATACTTTCTTTCCCAGGCATTAACAGGGTTTCGATATTTTGTTTGCCTTTGTTTATATTCTTGAACTGCATGGCAACTGTGACAGGGTGAAATCTGTACATTGTGCTATCAGCTTAGAATTTTCACAAAATGTATCCAAGAGTCAATGTTTGTGACAAACATTGCATCTATGAGATATGTTAACAAGCCATGTGACAATCAACTGGAATATAGGCCTTTAAAATTCAGACTAAGAAATGATGAATGCAGTCAGCAGTGCCTGTGTAATAAATGTAGGCTATGCATATAAACTGGCACAAGCATGACAAAATGGTTACGGTAAAAAAATACACTTGATTTCTTTCCTTGCCCAATTACACAATTTGATGATTGACAGACAGTAATACTCCATGCAAATACATTTAATCCAAGTCAAGAAACCCTAGTCACAGTGTGCAGAGAAGGCAGAGGGGTTTTGATTACAATCCTGCCCAAAGAACTGTGTAATTTTTTGCAACCTAAGTGGACTAGAAGCTCTGTGAAGTGGTAATAATAGACCTCCAGCTGAAGGTTTGGAAACTTGATATACCTCAGTTGAACAATAGATTACTGAGGTTAGAAAATCAACTTTTTTACCACAATCGAAACAGCTTGGGGTTAAACATGACATTTTTTTATAAGATTTAAAATGGCTTCAGAATATTGACAGAGCACCCTGCAGACTAGGCATACACTGTAAACTGGCACAAAGTTAAAATATGACCTTCAATTGTGAGTAGATTAATAATGGCTTCAGAATATTGATAGAGCTCCTAGCAGTTCTGTTCTACTCACACAGTATTTACTATATACAGATGTTTAAAGGTCGAAGCTGTTGCCTTACACTTATTTTGAAACAAAAGTCAGAACCAAAAGATTCTACTCATTTCACTTACAAGTATCTTTTTCATGAAATATCAGCACCTGAACATTGCATACTGGTTGAGCAAAAGGTTACTTTATGGAATTTCATAATTTAAGAAGACAAATATTGTCACATGACTCTCAAGAACCAACCAATTATCACTGCAGACTGCTACACCAATTTGAGTTTGAGTTTGGGTTTATTTCCACAGTTTAAAATACAAAATGATACAACATTTAAACAAGGCGGTGGAGGAGGACTGAAAAAGCAAAGCTTATGCGAGCAGTCCCCCTTAACAAAAAGAAAAAACAAAAACAAAACAAAAAATAAATCAATACATTTAAACTCGGGTGACTGCATTTCATCTTACCCAATATGGCTGCATCCTATGTTTTGTGTGCAAAGCTTGGACTTGGTCAAGTAGCTCAGTTTTGCCAGGTTACACAAACATTTTGCAAAACTTTTGAGATGAAAACATGGTTAGGTAAAATTTGCCAGAATGAATTAAGGGCAGTCTTTATTCTGTTTTATTCTCACAATCATGTTACTTTTATTTTTATAGGTCACACAGATTTCAGGATGCCAATTTTGAGCTAATTTTTAAGTGGGGGCTAATAACCAATGGGGCCCAATACCTTCAACAATATAAAAGCAATAAATGGCAGCCCAAACTCCCTGTGGCATAAAAAGTGGGGGGCTTGCACAGCCCCCACATCTCTGTGGTCCCTGGATTTATTGTCAAATTCATAGCAATACATGAGGAAAACTCTGTGAAAACTTTTTTTTTTTTATTGTACACACTTGGTAGTAATTAAACCCAAGTGGTCAAAACAGCAAAATAGTCAAAACTACTTTTAAATAACATAAAAGCTGATGGAGGAAAATGACCTCTACTGAAGCTTGTTGCTATGATAAAACATTCCATAGCTTGGTAGAAAGAATGTGATCTAAAGGATCTTGGAGAGCAGATATCATCATTTCTCAATGCCATGGAATAAAGGTTGGAAAGACAAAGGAAAACTGCAAAGAATAATGCAGTCTAGACTTAACTGAACATGATATAAACTCTCCAGAATGATCACTTTCCACCTTACAAAGCAGCTGTGGTATTTCATGACATATGGAGCTTTCTTAGTGCATTGATGAGAGAACTTCTAAACCACGTGTGCATTTTGATTTGGAGCAGTGGAAAATTGCAAGTTCTGAGCACCTCTACCACGGCATGAACAGAATGTGCAGCAGCCATCTTGGCAATCTAAATTACAGTAGATTGAATGGGCAATGCATTTGATTTAACATGATCCCTTGTCTACAGTATATGTACAGATGTCTAGATGTCAATGACACAAATAACAGTACAATGTCCACAAATGATCTTACCAACTCCAGTAAGGGAACAGGATCAGCAAAATGAATAGGAAGGCTGGTAAGATTCTGCATATCTATGCCAAACTTTGCACAACATCTGAACAGGAAAAGAAAGTCTTTACTGTCCCCTCCATGAGAAAAGAGCACTGTGTATAATAAAATAAAAAAGATTTGCACTGCCTTTAGAGAATGAAAAAAATCTGAAACAACCAGAATGCAAAAATGCATTGAGGTTTCGATGATACATACATGCTCTTTTCAATAAAAATGCTACATTTCTTGTAACAACTGGTGACCCAAAGTGACCTTCTCTTTTCAATAAAATGCTACATTTCTTGTAACAACTGGTCACTCAAAGTGATCTTTAACTTCACCGGTAAGTAACTGGTTTTTCTTTTAACCAAAACATTTCTATAGACAAAAAGCCAAATTTCATACTGTGCCTTAAGATATTCTGCAAACAAGGTTTTCAGAGTTTGATGCCAGGTGATACCAGATGACCATTGGACCTCCACCAAAAACAACAGGTCCAGTACTTTCAACTCACCATACTGTAAAACATCCACATACTTATTAGGAAATCCATCCAAGTTTCCTACCTTGAGATATCCCATTTTCACAAGTTTTTCAAAGTTTGACCGATCATGACCCTTGATGTCCTTTCACCTCCACAAAAAACCTTATGCAGACCATCTTCTCACCATAACTCATACACATACTAATTATGAAATCCATCCATGTTTTGTACCTTGAGCTCTCCTAAACAAGGTTTTCTGAGTTTGACCCCCTAAGACCCCAAATGACCTTTGACCTCTGCCAAAATCAATAGGGTTCTTCGTTACATCATAACGCATCAACATATCAAGTTTGAAATCAATCCAAGCTTCCTACCTTGAGACATTGTGTTAAAAAGGTTTTCAGGATTTGTCCCTTCTAACCCAAAATGACCTTTGACCTCCACCAAAATATATAGGATTTTTCTTTACATTATAACGCATCAACATATCAAGTTTGAAATGAATAAAAGTTTCCTACCTTGAGATACAGTGTAAACCAGGATTTCGGGGTTTGATCCCACGTGACCCCAAATGACCTTTGACCTCCACGAAATTAAATAGAGTACTTTCTTACATCATACACATCAACATATCAAGTTTGAAATTAATCCAAGTTTCCTACCATGAGATATCATGTAAACAAGGATTTTGGGGTTTGACCCCACGTGACCCCAAATGACCTTTGATCTCCACCAAAATTTATTGGGTTTTTTCTTAAATCATAACGCATCAACATATCAAGTTTGAAATGAATCAAAGTTTCCTACCATGAGATATCATGTTAACCAGGATTTCCGGGTTTGACCTCACATGACCTTTGACCTCCGCCAAAATTGATTGGGTTTTTCCTTTGAACATTACGCATCAACATATCAAGTTTGAAATTAATCCAAGTTTTCTACCATGAGATATCGTGTAAACAAGGATTTCAGGGTTTGACCCCATGTGACCCCAAATGACCTTTGACCTCCGTCAAAATCAATAAGGTTCTTCCTTACATCATAACGCATCAACATATCAAGTTTGAAAATAATCCAAGTTTCCTATCTTGAGATATTGTGTAAACAAGGATTTTGGTTTTTTACCCCCTGTGACCCCAGATGACCTTTGACCTCAACCAAAATAAATAGGGTTCTTCCTCTCAGTATGGGGTATCTGTGTACCAAGTTTGAGAACTGTCAGATCTTCCCTTCTCAAGATATCATGTAAACAAGCAAAGTGTCACAAACACACACACATACACACGCACACACGCGCATACATGCACAAACACATACACACGCACCTACACACATACATACACACACATGCTATCATGAATGCATAGGTTTCTCTTTTCATCAAAACCAAAAACAGTGGAGACAATTTCATTCAGTGCATGAAATGAAATCTAAATTGACCAGAATGCAAAACTGTGGTAACTTTTCAATGATACACGTTTATCCTAATAATGCAATGTTGCCCTGTTTCTTTTGTGAAAAAAAATATACTGTTATTCATGAGAATTCTTGATGAACTTTGCATTTTGATCTCTGGTGATCCCCAGAATGACATTTGACCTCCACCAAAAATTTTGAGCATCATTTAATCAATATGGATCATTCATGAACCATGCATGTGGTTCATGAAGATTTCCCTTCATGAAATTTATCAAGTTTAAAACCTTTTGACCTATTGATCTCTTGTGACCCCAGTGACCTTCAACCTCTGTTAAACTGAAGAAAACAAAAATGTCAAGTATCAGATCCTTGAAAGATTTCCTGCATGTGATATCATCATGTTTACAAGGTTGTAGACTTTTGAACACAAACGACCAAGACTAAATGACCTTTGACTACCATCAAAAATTCTGGGGACCATTTTATTAACAGACCATTGGCCACACATGTAGCCTGTGTAACTTAATATCGAAGTTTCTCAGCAAAAAATATGTTTTCAATTTGATCTTTGACCTCTGATGGTCTCAAATGAACTTTGATATCCAGAAACAAAAAGATTATTCATTCTGCTCAATGTTTGCCACCTACATGTCACGCATGAGATTCTTCAAATTTTCCCTGCATGAGGTATCATGTTTACAAAGTTTTGACCTCTGATGACCCCAAATGACCTATAAAGTGATTCTATCTGTTTCACAAATGGGAAATACATAAGGCTGTTCATGGTAGCATCACTCAAAGTCTTTGGAAAAAAGTAGGGCTCATATAAACTCAACTTAATCGAAATGTCTCTGTTTGAAGTATCATGTATTTTATAAGCTTTTGACCTGTACAATAGCAACCACAAACAACCTTTCACCTCTACCAAAAACACTAGTGATCATTTAATTCAAATACCTCAATGCACGTACCTCACATGGTAACTTTGACATCCTTCATGGTAGCATCACGTAAAACTCTTCGAAAAAATAGGGTTTATAAAGTCAACTTGAACCATCCATAAGTTAAAACGTAACCTAATTAATCAAAGTCTCCCTGTTTGGGATATCATGTTTACAAGGTTCTAAACTTTTCACATATGTCAACCTCAAACAACCTTTCACCTCTGCCAAAAACATGTGATCATTTATTCAAATAACTAAATGCAGGTAATTCACATGGTAACTTTGACATCATGATGCTAGAAATGAATAGCAAGTTTTAGCCATCTCTAGTTGACCACTCTTAATCCAGAATCTACCAGAGAACTTCCTGTTCAGGTGTCTCAATATCAATAAAGTTAAAGGGGTTTGAACCCTTTTAGAGACTGTTTGGTCAATAGAGCAAGTTTGTTTTTTAAACAGGATTAACTGATGCAATTATAGAAAAAATGCTCACCTGGAAAAAGCCTTTTTCTCAGGTAATTTTGGCTAAAATGCTCCATTCAATTCTAGCAGCATGATCCCTCACATTAATCTTTCTTGAGGAACGTGTAGTGTTTACAGGCAAATTCCTTCTTCATTACCTTTTGGCCTCTGGTAACCCCAAATGATGGACAATTGACCACCAACAAAAACTATAGAGATCACCTACTCAACATACATAATCTACATGCAGATTTTGAAATCCCTAACATCCCTTTTCTTGAGACACGCTTCTTTCAATTTTTGACCTCTCATGACTCCAGACAACCTTTGACTGTCACCAAAAACAAGAAGGATCATCTGTAGTACTTATAATAGGGGTTGGGACATGCAAAATCTAGTATGAAATTTGCCAACATGCTGTGACATTTCTTCTTGAGAATGCAACATAAACACCTCGGTAGATCAAAGGGGGTGTGGGTTGTAAATGAATCTAGCTGAGCTTGTTATATGATCTGAGCCCTCAAGTGATCTAGATGTTTTCATTGTGTTCACATTGCATGAAAAGGAATTACATCCTTGACTGGCCTGTGAGCTAACCCCAAATCTTACATAATTTTTGCGCATTTTATTTGGTATCTCTGGTACTGTCATGTGAAACTTGACTACTACATATCAAGTGTATATACATAGTATGATTTACTTCCTAGCTGAGACAATGAGATGATATCAGGCAGAAAAGAACACCGTTTCAAAGAGTTGCCTGAGGAGGAATGTTTCATCATGAGAGTTATCCTTTTTGAGATCGAACATATACAATAAGTTACTGTAGATGCGATTTAACAACACACCAACAAGATTGTGTGCAATCAAAGCATCAATACACAAACACAGCTAGATGGGAGATGCTTCATATAAGGCTACTTCAAACTGAGATTAATAGATCACTGGAGGGAAATGAATAGACAGAATAGTCCAGAGTGAAAAGGACTATTCACTTCAGTTTGAGGCTGGCTAACATGAAGTACAGTATATATATTAGCTAGACATTTTTTACATAGGCCTACAGTATGTCCAGAGGACCTCATTGTTTTTTTTTTCCTTTATTCCTTCTTCCTTAACCCTGACCCTAACAATAGACTCTCTATTGTTTAAAAAAGAGAGGTCCCAGAAAACTACAGCATAATTTCTACCTAAGGAACTAAAATCTTAGATTGGAATTCCGAAGAATTCTGTTGACCTCCGATAGAGTCATTGTCGAGATGGAAGAAGGATGGTTAGTAGTAGTAGTCATTCCAACTCTAAAGTTGTGTAGCGTCACACTGATAAACAGGAGAAACACTCTCAATTTTATGTTACTCTCTTTATTAATTTTCAATCCAACCACGATCACCTTCAGACATAGACTACAATATGAATACAGTATACACAAGGTTATAATACTACACAGTACAGAAGAAGAGAAAAGAAAGCTGGTATACAATGGCCTGGTCAAGAATGACTAAACAGGTAGACAGTCAGTGAGAGCAAGCAGTAAGGAGAAAGGACCACTGGAAGATACTACAGTTGAGTAGTTCTATTCTTAAGAAGTCTACCAGCGGCCCACTCTTCCTTTTGATTTAGCTTAAGGGCAAATTCATTAATGCAAACAGCTTCAGACACTTGCCTACGCATAGGGTCGCTGATATGAGTATTAAGGACACTAACCATGTTATTGAAATTCAGCCCTCTGTGACATTCAGTTTTATGGTTAAAGAATACTGACTGCTTGTCATTCATACTCGCAAAATGCTCGTCAAACCTTTCTCCTTTACTTCTTGAAGTTTCTTTGAAGTTTGGAGACAATACACTTTCATGATATGTAAAATGCAATTCAAAATTACATCAATGTTAGGCCAAAGAATGGAAGCAAACACATACCAGGATATAGTTTTGTTCTCAAGTCTGAGCTGGCCTCATCCACTGTTTTTTCAATCCACCTGATCAGTTCTCTGATTCCATGAGAAAATCTCCCATGTTTTTTACAGTTTTGAGCTGAAAAAGGTAAGAGTAGAATAGACTCAATCATGTTTACAAACAAATGACATCAAGAATGCTTGCCAACAGAGTTGATGAGATACAAGTACCTTACTGTACATTTGGTCACAATAAGATGTAGATTATAATTCCTCCACATTCTGCATGCAACCCCAGGCATATGTTCCTGCACATGTTCTATACAAACCAATGCCAACCAGTGAGGTAATTATGAATGAGCCTTTAACAGAACTAAAGTCCAGTGGGAATGTGAAGGATCATTTCTCTCTTTTGCACTTTATACTCCAGGCGTTGATTTTTGAGGACTGTGGAGGAGTGTGACTTTTCGCACCCTTATATGAAAAATTGGGGCTCACATATAAATCTATTTCAGTTTATAAAACAGCACACCTACAGTACTACACTCCTTAATTTCCTTAGGAGTGTGATTTGCATCACACCTGGAAAATCTAAAACTCAAGGTCTGTTACAATGTACTGTATATTTGTGATAAATTTGTTACTTAAATAAGGTTTCACTTCTCAGTTGTACAGTAACCAACTGGTTTACTGAAAGTAGGTACTGTATACACTCCATGGCTTTTTTCCAGTTGTGGCAAACTGGCTTGTTTTTCCTCCTCCTTAACAGCCGAGCACTAAGCACAATGGCAGCTGATTCCATTTTTAAAATTTAGCTTATTATGTGAAGTATGTCTGTTTCTCTGGTGACCCCTACATGACCTTCAAAGTTGATATCTTGAGAAATTTCTTGTGACACAAAAAGTTTTTGTTTGACCTCCAGTAACCCAAGATGACCATGGACTCGTTCACCACCCTTACAAAAATTCCCCACGTGATTTCTTACAGGAAATTGGTATGTAGGAAATGTATAGGATTTTGGGCATCTTCTTGTAGGAAATCAAATTTCCTGTAAGAAATGATTCCCACATAGGAAATTGCTTTCCTACATAGGAAATCACTTCCCACATGGGTCATTCCATTTATATTGTGGGGTGTCTTTTGCATCTTTGTTCATAAATAAACATTTGGGGCTATGAGCATCATGCATGGTGCAAGGGACTTGTGCACAGGCGATAGTGCCATGGCTGTAGTTGCATGCATTTTCCAATTACTGAAACCGGTCACCAATCCTCCACAGAAATATGTGGTATAGGCTTTATGAGAGGATGATAAATGAATATCCAGAACTCCATGATTAATTGCTGCACTCAATGCCTTTGCTCAGGTTAAAAGGAACATAGCTAAATTATCTCCAAAACTTTGAAATAGAAGAGAAAAAAAAAGAACATATTCCCTGTGTTTGTTACGGCGTTTTCAGACAGAGCAATGCAGTTTAAAATAAGCTACAACCAGGTTATTCACGTGTTGATATGTCCAGATAACTGCAGTTATCCCAGCTTCTTATCCAAAAGAAATGTTCAATATCAAGAATCAAAATATGCCATGACCTGAACTAGTGCATGGATATATCTGTTCTGCACAGTCCTAAGCAAATATATTTCTCAGATTATCCATGAGTGTCCACCATGTAAGCAACAGTTATATTCTGAACATTGCTTGAACCACTTAACATTATTTGCTGCTTGAAGCCTTGACGCCTGTTACTGCACTGAAGCAATACACTGTGCTGCTATACTACAACATATGGTCCATAGCTTTACACAGCCCAAAACACATACAAAGGACAGATTTGAAAAGCTCTTTGTTGTGACTCAGTAGGCTTTACTGACCAATGACAATGGACTTCCTTTCATGTGCCAATGAATGCAATGGTCAGTGTATTAGGAATAGACTCTCCAATTCCTACGTAGGAAAGTTGAAATTCCTGTAAGAAATGAATTCAACAATTCCTACAGGAAATGGTCTTTCCTATGTAGGAAATAGCAAATTCCTACATAGGAAAATTGAAATTCCTGTAGGAATCTTAAAATTCCTACTGGAAGTGGCTTACTTCCTATAGGAAATGTGTTTTTCCTACAGGATTCCTACAGGAAATGTACTGGGAATTTTTGTAAGGGCAGAAACAGCATGACATTTCTTCCTGCCATACCATTTCCACAAATCAAAATAGAACCAAGCCTATTACCTTGAGACATTGTGTTTACAATTAAGGTTTTCCATGTTTGACCTCTGGTGACTACAAATGACCTCTGACCTCCACCTACTGTAACACCTCTACTTGCCTTCTTCATACTAAATATGGAACCTATTCAAGCTCATACTGTACCTTCAGATATTATTTTATCAAGGTTTTATGTGTTTTACAATGGTGACCGTAAATGACCTTTGACCAAACATACCAGGATTTGTCTTTTATGTCACCATAACACATCCAAACACCAAGTGACAAATCATGTACTCAAGCTTCCTACCTTGAGATACATTTTTTTACAAGGTTTCCAGTGTTTGACCTTCATTGGTCTCAAATAACCTTGGACCACAAAACTGAAGAATTTTTCTTCACACCATAATGTATCCATATACTGCACCAAACACAGAATCCTTCAAGCTTCCTACATAGACATTATGCAATGAAGACACACAAATAACATCACTGGGGGCAAAACAATTGAACACGTGGCCGAACACATAAGAATACAACTTGCATGTGCAGCAGTTGTGTGCATTTGTCAGAGTCGGTTTGTTTTGCCCTCCAAGGGAGGATGCATATCAGGGTCATAGCCAGGATTGTGTCATGGGGGGGGGGGGGGGTGTTTAGGTGTCATGAGGAGGATTTGGGGATGAAATGAGGGAAAAGCCTAACGATAGAGAGAAAAACCACTATTTTAAGTGTTTTTGCAATGTTGGGTCATGGGGGGGGGTCTAACCCCCAAACCCTCAATATGGCAATTATATGTACTGTATTAAGTTTCATTTAAGCCCAACTTTCCCTAGTTGAGTGTCTATCTGTCTGTCTGCCTGCCTGTCTGTCTGCCTGTCTGTCTGTGTGTCAGTCAGTAAGTCAAACTACTAAGTAAATTTTATCCAGACTTCTATTGGAAACAATAGGCTACATGAGGGTGACTTGTTGCATTCTTTTTTACTGTCGCCACATTATCATCTATGTTTCTGTTTTTAAAGAAACTACTAAGGCTCACACATGATTTTTTATGACACCTATGTGCAGTACTAACACAAATCATGACTCTGCAACATAAACCCATAAACAGAATAGCAAAAGGTGCAGTATGTGAATCTTGTGAGCAGATACACTCTCTTCACATTTTCATAGTTACCAACAAATGTTGTTTTGTCTGTAAGAACTTGGTAGTGAAAGGAAGGAACATGTTCTTTGTATGGCCAACATTTGACAGCAAATTCAGTTACTTCATCCACCAGCAAGTTAGATCCCTTTGTGCGGAAACAGCTGAAAAGGAAAAGTGGTATTCCAAGACTATCCTCTGTGCCATCTGCCAAATAAGACTGAGCAGCTGCCATAAGTGTATCCTTGTAATTCCTTTAGGCAAAACAAAAAGTGACTGAATGATACAAAAAGTCACATATTTCAAAACTAAAAACTTGGGTAGCAACATTTAGTAAAGTGAAACATTACCAGAATATTATATGGTAAGTAAGGAAGTCATCAAATTCATTTCTTCAAAGCTTATTACACCATAAACACCAAAATGTTAAAGGCCTGGTCCTCTCAACCAAAACAGTTCCAATTCTTCTTACCTACTTATAAAGCCCCTCCCCACATCTATAAATTTCATCATCATCCAGACACAATCTCTGCATTTTTTGAACTACTGTAGCTGTCAAACATTGGGCCGTGCCACTGAAGAATTTCTGTAGTCTAGTACTACAAAAATTGATGTTTAGGGTGGTCTTGGATTGGCCCCTTTAATTCACTGTATTCAATTAATTTGACAAGCAGTACTTTACTTTAGTCTGTTCAGTTTACACAACATTGTCATCTCTGATTTGAAAAACTCACAGTATTTAAAAGTGGCAGATTCTAAAAGAAAATCTTTGTGCCTCATGTTAAAGATGCTGATCCCAACTATCTTCAGAGTTGGGATCTGCTCAACCCCATCCTCAGTGTGACTCAGATTTACTGCAGGGCAAGTCCAAGCTAAGGTCCCCTCAAATGACAAAATATGAAACTTCTGTAATAATATGAATGCATACTTGGTATCATCATAAAGCTAACAGTTCATATTAAATCATGGCATACAGGTATTTTAAAAAAAAAAAAAAAACTAGAAAGCCAAAAGGCTTAGTGATTCCTTGCCATGTGGTATACCATTTAATGGTAGGACATAAATTTCATGAAAATCTATAGACTTGATGAACAGATTTCTCCTTTTAATATATATTTTTATATTTTGCTCTATCCACTTATTCCTATGTGTACTAATACTGGCACTAAATATAATAATATGGAAAAACTTCACACCAGAATCAACATAAATACCAAGTGATGTGCACAAAAGTTTTGTGCACTTTACAGTAGATCTTCTTAATACCATTGAGTTTGCTTAAGCACACATTTTCAAATTACCCCACTTGGTCATTTAAAACATTATGAAGTGGATAAACTGTTCCAAAAGCTTACCTATTTGCCTCTTACAGTACCCATGCCATTTAGTACTCTTTAACCTATCCTCTCATGAATAATAACTCTTAACAGTTACCCTTTTTGAGGTGTAGTATTTGCAAGATTTAGATTTTTTTGACCTCTGGTGAACCCAAATGACCTTTGACCTCCACAAAAACAGCAGGGATCATTTAATTAATATGGGCAATACATATACTGTACTAGGTATGACATCCCTCACAGTTACCATTCTTGAGATATCGTGTTTACAAGGTTCTAACCTTTTTACTTCTGGTGGCCACAAATGACCTTTGTTCTCCACCAAGGACAATAGAGATCATCTGTACTCAATATGGGCAACCCACATGGTAAGTATGAGATACCTCACACTTATCCTTCAGGAGATATCATGCTTACAAGCAATTTCCATGGTATTTACCATTAAACCTCTGGTAACCCCAAATGACCTTTGACTCTACCAAAAACATTAGGGTCATCTACTCAATATGGACAATCATCATGCCAAGTATGATATTCCTCAGGGTTACCCTTCTTGAGATATATACCGTGTTTACAAGCAGGCATCACACACACATACACACACATACACACACATACACTCAACATCACTATTGCATAGATTCCCAGCCTGCCTTCAGCAAAGAACCAAAAACAAAGAAATATTATAAAAATTGTAATTTGAACAGAACAATGACATCACAGATCATTTTATGTACCCTACACCCACTCCTCTGTAGTTTCTTCTACAGTTCAGTATTATGGCCCAAGATTTTGGATTTCCCTCAAGACAGAAGTTGTTTTGTATAAGTATATGTCAAGGTTTAAAGGCATATTTTCATCATCCCAAACAGTTCCAATTCTCCCAACCTACTTATTTCTAGCCCCTCCCACATTTATCTAAAACTCATCTTTATCCAGACACAATCCTAGTTTATTGCTTCATGGCTTGTCCCAGTGGCCATACAAGTCCATAATGTTAATCAAGACACTCTCAGTGCCCATGCTGTGTAATTTAGCTATGATGCATTGTTTGAATGTGATGCCAATCAAAGCGAAGTACCAATTGAGAGTTTTGATATATGTGTACTGAAACTGTATTTTGGGGTGACGAATGACTGCCTTTAAGAATAATGTTAAGATGTATTCTATGTACATTGAAAAAGATTAGATATATCCCTGCTTCGTATTTTAAGCTTTGAGCCTTTATCTCTGTCCTCCCTTTCTCCTTCTGTTTCCCTATTCCTTTTTGTGTCCTCCTTGCCTTGGAGTAAGAGTCACGGTGGAAGTTAATAGGCCTATATTTTGAAGTGGAGTCCAAGTTGCAGTGACATATGCTTTCAAGATGTATTTGAAAGTGGAGTCGGAATTGCAGTGGCAGAGCTTAGCCCAGTGGAAGGCAGCAACTGTCAAGATATATTTGAAAGTGGAGTCGGAGTCACGGTGAAAGTTGGCTTGTACCCTCCAATTCTTTGACCATGCTTGACAGCGACTCAGACTCCACTTGATGAACAGATCTTCTGGAACTGTCAAGATCTCTTTATTTACAAGTGGAGTCAGAGTAGTGGTGGAAGTTGGCTTGCGCCCTCTAGAAAATGCTTTGAACATGCTAATGAGAAGTCAAAGCCCACAAGCGATGTTGAACCGTTATTTTTATGCACAATTGAAACTGGGAGTGATGACTCACATTATCTGCAGGGAGGAAGAATTGAAACTGGCTATCCTTTTGACATTGTGTACTCCCCCAGGATGAGGAGAGATGGAAACATGTTGAATTTCCCTGCCTATAAAAACCCTGTCCACACCTTTTTGCTTCAGTGAATGAAGGTCAACAAAAACCAGATAAGAAATTGCTGTATTGCTTGCCTTTCACACCTTTCAAACAGTGGCACATCTGGCTAGTATTATTCAGCCTTTGTTTCCATCTTCCTCAAGCTGCCTCTTATCAAGCTTGTGGTTTCTTGGAGCTTGCTTGAATGAGTTAAGCAGGAAGTCGGGTAAAATTTGATTACCCCACCAAAACTCCCTTTTGGTGGGGACTCGGGTGAAATATCTAATAGGGTAAGAAATTCCTCATGAAAATTAACCACTTTGAACCATGGCCGTGGTACATACACGTAAGTGAGTAGGATGAGTAAGTCAAGTATTAGTATAGGCACAGCAATGCTAGAGATCGCATGCATGGAAGCATTGTGGCTGTTGGTGAGCATTCTCACAGGGAATAAGTTACAAGCAAACAGCCTATTTCTGTGGGAGATTGCTTCTGTAATTCGAATTAGCCACCCTCCATTCAGTTTTGTTTACTTCAGTCCAAGAATGTATGAACGCTGTCCGAGAATTTTGCGTTCGAGTCTTGATGTACTGTAGGCTCGCCTTGGCATGTTGACTGTAAGGGTTACTCCAACTCCACTTGAAAAACAGACGTTCTAAAAGGGGGGGTAGGCCTACTGTAATTGTACCAGCATCACTGTAAATAGCTACACTATGCTGTAACCTGGTCACAGTTAGTTTCCGCCCTTGTTTACTTTCTGCCCCTTTTATTTTTAGCAGAAAACATGTTTTTGGAGGGGAAAGTAATTGAATGGAATGTGATATCAGTGGTACCTTTGTCAAATAAAGACTTCATCAATGTCTTGTACTTTTCAATGTGACACCTGTTACTGCCATGTTTACATCTTTCCAAGCATCTTTCACACTGTAGACTTTAGTATTAATTAGGGCTTTGAACATGTAGCGATTAATCGCTAAACGATCGCATGTGAATTAAACATTTAGTACAAAGCTACCAGTGATTAATCGCAAAACCTGATTTTGACAGTTTTTATCCATTTGTATACTCTGATGATCCCTGGTTTTTGTTGAATGGAACATCCTGGGCACATTTGAACCTTGTAGGCTTCAAAGTTTCACAATAATTTGATTCTACCATGCAAGACAACAACTATTATTATTTCTGCATTACATTCAGTATAAATCACTTCATACTGAAATTATTTTTTTTTGTAATAAGGTAAACGCAATTAATCGCTAAACGATCGCAAATATTTGAGGTTAAACGTTTAGTTATTTTACTAAACGTTCAAAGTCCTAGTATTTATATGTACTTACATACAGGTACATGGTATTCAGTGCTGTGAACGCTAGTGAACACATTCAGAATCAGGCTTGGGGTAATCGTAATCAGTAATCATAATCGATTGCAATCGATTACACATTTTGAAGAAGTTGTAATCGCAATTGATTACTTTTGTGAAAATCGCAAAGTAATTGCAATTGTAATCGATTACAATGGCAAAGTAATTGCAATTGTGGTTTCATTTCTGATTACATTGAAGTTGAATTGAACAAAGAAGTAAAGTTACTAAACAATTTTTTCAGTGCTTGGTTCTTTTGTTGGAATGACAAAATTTAATTGTCCCTCTTTCTTGGATGTTCCAGCTTAAAATGAGTGAAAAGTACATGGGTTCAATAATCTCTACTTTGGGAGGACTTGGTTCTGTCCTGGCTTATCTAGTGCAATGTCCATGGTCTTTTTTTCCACATGCGAAGACGGTTCCACATTTGAACTTACCGTATCGTCGTCTGACGTGTATTGTCGTCTGACGCGAGTATAGAGCAAAAACAATGGCTGTTTATTACTTTCTCCCTCCCTACAGAAATAGACATATCTTACACTAGCTTTGAACTAGCACAGCCTCGTACACTCACTACTCTGCCCATGCAAACATGTGTAACGACAGAAGACTCTTCATGCAATTCAGTCACGATACATATTAAATCTAGGTGTTGTAGGTTTTACTGGCTTTTGCGTGTAGACTGTTGTGATCCATTTCATTACGCGGCGTGCGGTAGCACTATAATTAGCTGGGGAGTAAGATACCCGACTAGATCTGCGTTTAGCTCTGACTGGCTTAGAAAATTTGATGAGTCATGGTGACAACTCCACATTGTCGATCATCCTGTCATGAGTTGTGGGCACTGGATTGTTTTGCCTACATTGTTTATGTGGAAAGAAAATGTAATCACCATTGCAATCATGATTACATTGCAATGTAATCGCAATCGTAATCAATTACTTTCAATTTTAGCTGTAATCCTAATCATAATTGCAATCATAAAATATGAAGTAATCGCAATCGTAATCGATTACATTGAGATGTAATCGCCCCAAGCCTGTTCAGCATAAGCCTACCTATAGACACTCAGACTACTTAGGCTAGTCCGTGACTATACTTGACGTTTAGAAAAAAGGTCATACAATTCATTCTTTTCGATGAGGATGCTAAAGAAGTTTAAAGACCAAACCTCTCATCCCAAACCACAATTTCGAAACCCGGGTACTGAAATTCTCAATTGGCTCAGCTCTTTGACTGACAGCTAATTCAAACAATGCAGAGTGCCAAAGCTTATATTACACGGCATAAATGGTACTGAGAGTGTTTTGATAATATAAATTGAGTATTTCTAAACTCACCCTGAAGCAATAAACTGAGATTGTGTCTGGCTCCATACTAGAAAGTAGGGCTTTTCACAGAAAGATCTTTGGCCTATGGAAATGTACGCCAACAAATTTGGCGTAGGGCGTACCTGGCTGCTACAGGGAAAATTACAATAGTTGGCATTCAATTGCAACAATTGGTGTGGCATATAATTCCAAACACCTCCACCTTGGCGTGATTCTTTAGAATAGCAAATGCACTTTCCGGTGTGGGTCTGGCTGAGGATGAATTTTAGACAATTGTGGGAGGGGCTTCCAGTAAGAAGACTAGGAGAATTGGTACTGTTTGGGGTGAGAGAATTTATGGGCCTTTAATTAAGGCCTTTCCCAAAATTTCACTGTTGCACTTGGATTTTAAATTTGAAGTTAAAAGTTATTTTTAAAACATGTAGGCCTAAGTTCAAACATTATTTTCCGCCCCAAGATCTTTATTGGCGGAAAGTAACGGGCGGAAAATAGCGAGGGTGGAAACTAACGAACTGCCTGTAACTAAACTTGGCCTAGGTCTATGTGGCTATGGTAAAAGGGCTGGGCTAGCCTAGCCCTTGAACAGGACCCAGCATTACGTTCCTATGCTATACACTTCATTTCTGGGCCCTTGCCCAGTACACACAAAAACACAGCTCACTTGCCTACTCACGCGTGAGTAGGCATCCCTCACGTCCCCAAAAAGATACCTTTCCTCACCAAACTTTCCACAGATGATCTTTGTCATCACATTCACCTTCCACACAAGTCTGTTAACGAAATAAGACCTTAAAGAGGGAAATTTTGGCTGGATAATTCTGCGAGTAACGTTAAGCATGTGCAGATTAATTTTTCAGTCGAAGAAGTCAGTGTTTGTCATGTGATCTCATATAAAACGGGGAAACCTACGCAGTGACTGTACGATTCCGTAATGTACAGAGAGCTTACTATATGAAGTACAAGTATTGACTAGCCACGCTTACTAATTGGTCTTCGACAGCTTGTCTAGCGGAAGTCGTTCCCATCATGCAACACAGTAGCAGACGATCAAGATGTCGATGTTACTGCGAAGGATCGCACCACATTTTTCCTGCCTTTTGCTATGAATTTACTGGTATTAAACATTCCAGAAGGTATAAGGGGTATATAAGAATGCTCAAAATCATTATATTAACTCAAATCTGTTCTATGAACGATACCATCGTAATTAGAGCTCGGTTTGTTGTTTTGGCTTAAAATGTTGTTACCTTTGTACATGTAGGCCAGTGACCATAGTAAGGAGTGACTACAAGGAGCGGATTATACGGTCACGTTCAGTGACTAGGCTAGCCTATCGATACTACAGTCTGTACTTAGTATAGTATTAGGCCTACTGTAACTTATCATTAACGTTAGCACTAACGTTAGTAGGCCTATCAACTTTCGAACACCTAAGTTAAATGCTTAGGCCTATTTATTCACTGATCAATGCAAAAAACAGGATAATTGTCAGTTTTACGTACCATAACATATCGAGCCACAATTATCTTTTAGGCTAAGGGTATTTTAATTAATTGAAGAAAATACTGTCTTATGGCTGATATTAACTGAATGATTTTACTGGTGTTCGAACTATAGGATCTGTTCGAACTTTGAACCAACCATTACACTACTAGCCTACTACTAGTAGCATACTGGAATTATCATGAGTCGATCACCTAATAAAGTTTGTTACCACAAAAAT
The DNA here is from genome assembly GCA_037179385.1 of Holothuria scabra. Classification (NCBI taxonomy): domain Eukaryota; kingdom Metazoa; phylum Echinodermata; class Holothuroidea; order Aspidochirotida; family Holothuriidae; genus Holothuria; species Holothuria scabra. The sequence continues at coordinate 32,698,545 of CM074199.1, forward strand.
AAGAAAAAAAATCGATAAAATTTGAATGTAATATTTTGTAATCTGTCTTCTTATTTGTGCTATATTTTGGTGATGTTTGGACTGAGTGATTTGCAGAAAATGAATCTTGAAATGTAGGAGGCAGTGCAAGTAGCAATGCTTATAACATAACATAACATAATATACCATAACATAACATAACAGGTTGAAGGGCAAAGGAGGGCCAAAGCCCCATAAGATGCCCTGAAGTTCAAGCCCTAATCAGAAGTCAAACCACCAAAGCTTGACAACAGCCCCAAACATTCAGATTCTACCACAGCCATGGAAAAACCTGTCAATGTTAACCTTACAGCAGTGAACTGAGGGGGAATTAACTATCCAAACTGATAGACAATTCCACTCGTTGACAACTCTATGGGAGAAACTAAACTTCCTAATGTCAAGCCTTGCAAAAGGCTTTTCAAGCTTTTTACAATGCCCACGCACCCGAAATGAAGTAATCATGAGTCGATCACTTCATAAAACAAACAAATAAAATCCTACAAATTACTATTTTTATGGTCAGAGTTTGACATAATGGTACAAAAAAATCTCCTTTCTATCAGAATCCCTACTTAAAACTCCATGAGATACATTCTCATCATCATTTTTATTGATTTTTGCAAATTTCTGGTTCATACTTTTGCTGAAACTTGAAAATCTGGCCATAACTAATATTTTTGCTTTAAAAATCTAAAACATGATGACAAGTAATTGGTTTTGATGTTATTTGAAGAATTTGCATTGCAAGTTATTCAAGTATCGCAATCACATCGCACCTACTCGCTTCTATGGCGTTTAGAAGACAGTGATCGACTCAGAGTGATCAACTCATGATAACTTACTAATAACTATCTAACAGTTAGGCTTTGGTAAATTTATTACTACCCTGGATAGCCTAAATCGGCCTTACGCTAACGTTACTCGTTAGGCCTAACTTTAAATAAATTTCTGGATCTTTTTTAATGCTGTGATACGTTTCAAAGCAAATGGCTAACGTGCGGGAATTACAACACTTACTAATAATTGCAAAACATTAGACTACTGGAGTGTAGTTTGCATCTCTCAGACAGAAGTCCAACATGAAGATAGTCTATTCTTATTACCATAAAGTTAGCATAAGCGAGCGTAAACTCTTTGACTTTGAGCTCCAGGCTATCAACGTACGCACGCACGCGATGAGACTGCGAGACAGGAAGACCCTGGGCAATCCAGCGTTACGATTTTTTCCCAGGACGAATTGGGGAAAAATTCAATCGTCTTTTTATAAATAGGCCACACCCCTAATCCCAAAACGACAGCTTTTTGATCCTCTGTCATGATTCATGAAAGTACAGGCCAAGACCACTAGTTCAAGTGATCCTAACCCACCAAAACACTTTAATTAAAAACAATTTTCTTGGGAAATATCGATTTGACCAAATTCACACTGGGAACACAGAAACTCCCACACCATGCATGAATTTTTTTCCAGGGTGAATGAGGTTTGTTTTTTCATCCAATGCGAGTTCTTGGAACTTGAAGCTACCTAGCGAGCTGCACAGCTAGCGAGCTGCACAGCTGGCTATGCTATAGCTACACCGTAATTCCAGCTTGAAAATAATATCATTTTGTTAACAGCTTGCATTTTGCAATTCTGACACCCAAATTATGAAAGAAAATGCCACATGGCTCTGCGTCTGCTTACCCGCCCTAATCCTAATTATTCTTTTGAAATGACAAAATCGGGTATTCACCATACTTGAAACCACGACGTGGTGTAGCCAGCGGAGGGGGGGGGGGCAGAGTGCCCCCACCGAAATTTTGGGGACGTGATGGATGGTGTTGAAAAAATAATGGAGAGCAAAAAAGAAAAAAACGACGAAAGGAGAGAGGTATGATGAGTTGACGGAGTTGGGGATGGGGGACTGGGGGGGGGGGAGTGATAGGGAAACATGGCTTCACAAGTGTGATCCATAATATCAGACAATGGCTGGCTCTCCAGAAACTCAGTGACGTGTTCACTTGAAAGGATAGTTTCGGTGGTAGTTTGATATGATAAATAGTCGGGTGGCAAAAAATGGGTAAAGTACAGAGCACTCCGATGTGTGTTTGATAATTAGCTATGGGCATGGTGTGCTATTGCTAGACGCATTTCGACCACGAAGATAATTATGGGATCTCATCAGTAGCAAGATATATGGTGGGCAGTGTTTGGCGAAGTTGTCACAAAAAGAAAGTCAGAAAAAGTAAGGTTATTCCGACAATAAATCGCTCATGGTTGTGATCAAGGCAAATTATAAGCTTCCTCTTAATTGAAGTTGTGATGTTTTACTTTTTCTGAATTAAATTCCGCACGTGTGAGAGAGTCGCTTAGATTTTTTGCCCTTTTATATGCAATATAAGGGGCGGTTTCGAAAGCAATTTCTTTAGTGTTGGGTGTTCCGTAATTAAGTGCCAGCCAGTGTCTGGTGACGAAGCACTTTTTTAAGGCCTGGTCTTGATATGGGGTGTGAAACAGACTCACTTAGTAACTCCATTGGTGGGAATTTGGTTCTTTTGGTTTAGGTACACTGTTAAAAAATTTCTCTGTAAATTTACATAATTTTTATGGCAAATTTTTTTCCAACCAAATAATGTTTTTTTACATCCAGACTGTAATCATGAAAAAACATTAAGGGTTTGTTTTTTCTTTACAGTTCTTGCATGTAAATTAGTTTACAAAAGTCTACTGTAAATCGAATTACAGAATCGTTCTGTTTTGTTTACCTTAATTTTATGTGAATTTACAGCCTACTGTTTTCATTCCCGACGTTTTAATATTTATTATAATATCGCTTTTTACCTTTCATATGTTATTACGTAACATACACTTCACCATTACGTAGATCAGGTATTTGCTTATCAACGTAATGTGTCGTTACGAAGTTGTTTTCAATCAAAACATTTTGAGGATGCTTTGTTGTCATATTGTTGTCAAGTCCACTACTATCTCTAGGAACTTTGTAATTGGAAAGTCACATTTTTTGTACAATATAATAATTGTTTTTAAAATAAATATGACAAAGAATGCAAATACATTGGTTGCAAACATTTCCAGACAAGGTAAACAATAAGTTTATCACTTCCTGATTAAAAAACGCCAAAGAAGATATTATTCAAAGCAACAGCAATCCTTTTGTTAGGAAAATACCTACAAAATAAGCTCCACCCATTTATGCAAAATGAGATTTACGTCCTAAAGTGGTAAATTTACAGACTCTTTCAAGTAAATTTGTGAAACGTTTTTAATTTGCTCCGATCAAGTGCATGAGCGCCTGTGGCGATGAGTTGACATCAGTATACCAATTTTCAGTGCTCTGAAATTAGGGCCTTACAATTTCTTTTTACTTAAAAATGTGTGACAAAACACCAGTTGTATGATATTTATAACTAAGAACGTAATAACTAAGTATGCTTTTATAATAAATGTAAGTTAATTTTCAAATAGGGCCATAAATTTGCCAAAAATGTTTTTTTTTTTTTTTTTAACTGAAACTTCGCAGAACGATGCATGTTATATATTAAAAATTTTCTGGCTATTTCTTATTTGTTTGTTTGGGCTTATTTTTGTTTCTTTTTCAGCTTAAAAACAAAATAAATGTTCGTTAAATGACAGTATATTTATGTGAAATCAGAAAAATACAAAATACTGTTGAAATTTCTGTAAATTTACAGAAAAAGTTTTACAAAGCAGTAAAATTTGGTTAAAAAAGCAGACAGAAATGGTTTTTAAAATAAACAGAAAATACATGTTAAACAACCTTTTTTTATTGTAGCAACACAAAGTGTCTGTAAAGATACAGAAAATCTCTATTTAAAGTAAAATACAAAAAGTTTAAGTTCAAAAAAGTCTGTAAATTTACAGAAATTTTTAACAGTGTATAAGGTGAAGGGATCTATATTAAAAATCAATTTCAGAAGTGAGATCCGATATAAAATTTTCCGGGTAATTCGGCTGCAAAAGATTCTCTTTAAAGGGCAGGAGCAGTCATCCCAAATTGAAGAAGTGTAGTAGACTGTCCAGTTTCATGATTGGCTGTTGTGAGCCATGTGACAATGTTTTTTTTCTCTTCAAATTGGAAATTTACCAAAAATAACTGCTTGGTTTACCTTGAATATGCAATAGTAAAGTCGTAAAATGTAATTAAAGATACTTTGAAGAGAAATAAGATGAAAATTGAGTTATTTATAGCGTTTTCTTCAAAATAAGTTTGGGGGGACTGCTCTTTACTTTTAAATGAGGTGATGTTTTCGTTGAAGTCATAGCGGTTCATACAGAGGTGTAAGTTTCGAAGGGTTTCACCTTTAATAAAGCCCTTGCACCGTAAGGGGTGACTGGAGTCACGTGATAAATATTAGTTGGAAAGAATCGCTTGGTTTCGAGTAGCCTGGGTGCGGGTTTAAGATAATTACATTCAGAGAAATGATTTCCTTTGAAAATATTGATGTCAGGGTAATTTATTTCTGAGTATGATGACTCAGTACCAGCGGTACTCTAACTCAATAACCGCACTTATCCAAACAGCACCAACGCCTTACTGCCAAACATCGGCATTACGCTACCGAGCTTTTATGGTTGGCCACAGTGGACATAATTACCTATTTAATGCTGCATTAAATCGATTTAGTGTCAGCATTAAATATGTTTCATGATGAGCCAATGATCAGGGCACCGTGTTTAATGCAAGCATTAAATCATTTAATGTCAGCGTTTAATCGATTTAATGCTGGCATTAATTTGATTTAATGCTGACATTAAATCGATTTAATGCTGACATTAAATGGCTGATGCTTATGTTATTTTCCTTTCTTTATATGTTTTTGCAATACCCTGCATTCACTGCTGATAACGACTTGCATGCCTGTGAAAGCCGCGGTATGCTTTATACTTCAATATTTGTACATATTTATATCAACGTTAAAGTTGTACGTTGGACTGTAAGCGGCGTTTTTGTAGTCTGACAGTATTACAGTAATGTTCTTTCATAAATTAACCCGTGCACATATGTAAATTGTTTGTAACTAAAGAAGATGATGTGATTGTACAAAATTAATTGTAGCTCAATAACTGATGGCAAAAAAATTAATGCTGGCATTTAATTGATTTAATGCTAGCATTAAATAATCAATGTAGACATTAAATCGATTTAATGCCAGCATTAAATCGATTTAATGCCGGCATTAAAAACTGTGCCCGGATTGGCTAATAATTAAACATATTTAATGCTGACATTAAATCGAATTAATGCTGACATTAAATCGACGATTTATTCTACACTTGTTCTCGATTACTACTTTACCATTAACTCTTTTAATTGGAACCGACACACCGGTCGACCCACGAATAACACCGAGATAAAGTTATACCGGAAAAGGATCACATCGCAACTCGCTCAAGCCAGCCAGATCACGCACTTCCCCGGCACACCTGCTAACTGAGAGTTACAGTTATTTACTTATTGCAATTTGGACCCGACCGTGGTCTCCAAATGTTTTATTGGAATAATATCCCACCAGTTTATACGTGACACTCTGGCACCATTGCCTACCTACTATACATCATGCTACTAACGGGTCCGCCGAAAATAATCTTTCGGGGCGAAACGCTTCTAGCAATAGCACACCATGCTATGGCTTGCTACCTAACAAGATCACAAAAAACATTAAACTCAAATCTTTGGGTTTCCTTTTAAAAACAACACTGAAAGTTGCTAAATTATTCTTTGCAGGGTGATATCCTCCCACATCACGCAAGAATTTTAAGGCCAAATCAAGAGCTTAACCTATCATCATGGTTAATTTTATCACGAGTATATTGGTATGTGAACACGTCACTTTGTTTTTAGAGAGTCGGCCACTTTTCTGTATAATATGATTGCATGGAATCGGGACATTTTCAGCACATATTGATCTAGTGCAGGCTTCCTCAAATAGCGGTGCGCGCATCACTTGTGGCGTCACTGGGAGAATAGTGAAAATTTTAACCTTTTCATAACCTTTTTGACAAGAATTATCCTGTCTCAAAAAATAGGTACTGTAAATAAATCTAGCACTTTCCCAAGACTGACGTCACATACCGACAGTAAATAACGTCCTATTTGTTCTCACATGAAAGTAAAATCACTGTCACTGCTTACATTTGTTAGAGTCAGGGTTTGTCGATTTTACCGGTGAATCGGGAAAAAATGTAAAGCCATAAAAAATTACAAAAAAATGCACCACTTTTTATGTAAGCCCCTTCTAAAACACAAAAATTTTCAAAAGGGCTCCCCTCCCCTTAATCCCCTCCCCCATGACAGCGATCAGTGGCGCATTATATCAGTAATTAACATTTAGAAATTTGGTGCTTCAGAAAATTAAATTGAGGAAGCCTGATCTGGTATAAAAAGAAGCAAAATATAGCACCATTTTGCATATAAGGCCTTGGAAGCCGCAAAAACTTTTCCAAAAGGGGATGGGGACACCCCAGGACAGCGTTCAAGAATAGGGACGATGGTTCACTTTTACCCCCTAACACAAAACCTGGCTACGTCCCTGCTTGAAACCACCGTACTGCACCAATTAATCGACACCGGCAGCTATAGTGCCATTCTTGTAAACTCTCTTTCATAAATTCCAAATTTTCTTCAATAAAAGTTCTTGATTTTGAAATATATTGTGTAAAAAGGGCAACAAAGTACGTTTGGGAAACTTTTGAAATGTCATCGGAGAGTGTCACTTAGATAACATTAGCAACAACGATATAGTTGTCGTGCTATCAGCTTCTTTGGGAAGTAGTTTATAGTTTGGTGTCGCTCGGGAGGACTTTAGAAAAGCCATCATTCTCAGATTTGCCACCAGCTTGAATAAATGAAGGAAGTGCAGATTTCTCAGTGCCTAACTCTTTGAATTTCCTCACAGGAAACTCAGAATCAAAAGCTTTCCGCAACAAAAGCTCTATATCTATATTGTTTAAAAGGTGCAAACATTTCGGCGCACTTCGCGCGCCGCAGTATACGTACCTGATAAAGTGGTGTTCACACCTTAAAGAAATATCGGAAAACTTAGCCACTAATTACAAGCCCGAGACATGCTATTCCCGGCTGTCTTAGGGGTCGCGATTTTCCGGCAAAATATTTGTGTGCACTAGCTCCGCGCCATAGTCTTTTGAGCAAGACTTCATATTCCAAGCGGGGAACCATTGAACTACGGTAATCAAATGCTCCCATACACATCTATCATAAGATACCTTTCAACCCAGGCTATCAGTTGAGTCCAGGTGGGATGAGGAGGTCGTGTGTGGCGAGAAGATGTCCCCGACTATCGCCTATAAAATCATGCGCACTGAAGATCGTTATTATACTCATCTCAAGACTGGCGAGTTGTTGGCGCCACAAAACCGAGCAAGTCCCTCAATTGTTGCTTCCCTGTCGGCCGGGGTTGGACTAAATTGGAGGACTTGTCTAATAAATTTGACCAGTATGAGATGCACTACATGACACATTCGTGTTGGTGTGTGTTGGTGTGTCGTATAATTCTTGTCTGACAAACTAATTAACCTATCAGTTGAGTAGTCTGGTAGATGGGCCGTAGACTTGCCCCAAATCTCTCACGAATTCCTTCCATTTTATTACTGTTCCTATTTTTAACGGTGATTTCATCGCATTGTACTGCTATGCAACTATTCAGATTACTTTTCACTGCCCCGTTGCTGCAACTTCCACCAGCTAGTGCTGTACGTACGTACGTAACACCTGTTTACAACAGTTCGCGAATTGACTAGCGCATGATATGGGTGTAGAAATGGTGAAAGAGGACATTAGTATCTGCCATCGTCTTCCAGGTAACGGGAAAAAACCACGCCCGGTGATCGTTAAGTTCGTTAGACGGAAAAGTAAAATCAACGTAATGAAAGCAAAAAAGAACCTTCGAAATAAGAACGAACATAAGCAAGTGTTTGTCGTGGATGACTTGACAAGTATCAGAAGCAAAATTGTTAAAAGCATGAGAGAGGACGATAAAATTAGTAAAGTGTGGACCACAGATGGTAAGATTCACTGTGTATGTGAGCAAAATGGAACTGAACGTAAGTTGATATTGAATTCTATGGAAGATGTGAAGAAATTGGATTGGAATGAGGACAGAGTGAAGGACTTAAGTCTCATGTTTGCTCTTTAGCATGAATTGGCATCAGTAAATGATGAAAAAGATACCGTTTCATTAAAGGATTCCACAACTGTTAAATTACCCCGCGGAGGAAATACCTTTGATCATGATCACACATATTACCGACAGGAGCCCTGTGATTGTATTAGGCTTTGTGCGTTAAATGTGTGTGGAATTAAGACGAAAATTGATAATGGTATCTTGGCTGATTTTGTCCGAAATTTTGAGATTATTTGTCTGTCAGAGACGAAAACTGACAAAATCGACGAGTATATGTTTCCTAATTTTAACGTTGTGTGTGCTAAAAAGTTGTCACTTGATCATCGTTACGGTGGTATACATGGGATTGCTGTGCTAGTTTCAAAATCTCTGTGTTACAAATACCAGGCCATTACCGACTCAACATCGGACACTATTCTTTGGCTTATGTTTGAAGGGGAGTCACTCGAGCATGGATTGCTTCTAGGAGCAGTATACGTCCCACACGAAGGATCAAAATACCACAGTTCCACTATATTTGATGACATAATGAACGACTGTATTAACTTATCGTCTAGGTACCCTGCTCCTATTTGTTTGATGGGTGACTTAAATGCACGAACAGGTGTTTCAGACGATTTCATGGATTACGATCATACTAATGCTATCATAGCCGGACTTGATGCCGCAGATGACACTCTTAATTCCAGAGAGAAGCTACAAGCCCTTGGTTTCGATACTAGGAGATTTAACAAAGATAAAGCTACAAACAATAACGGGCATCGGCTCATTGAACTTTGCAAAGCTGTTGACATTCACATTGTGAATGGCCGAATGGGTTGTGATGCTTTCACTGGGAACCTCACTTGTGACAATAAAAGTACCCTTGATTATGCGATTGTTTCACCAGAACTTTTCCCACAGATAAGTGATTTTAATGTTGAGACATTTGATGTTTTTATGTCAGACAAGCATTGTCCGATATGCATGAATCTGAATATGAGACTGTGTAGAAGTGATGAAGTCGTTAACCAGGTTTCTGATAATGTTCGTAGTGTTACGAATAAAACAAAAAATTTTTTGGAAGAATGAGAAAAGCTTAGAATTCAAAAATTCTTTCAATCATGATGAAATTTATACGATCATTTGTAGACTTGACCTGATTATTACTGGTTATGTGAGTCAGGAAAAAATGGATAACTTAGTTGTTGACATTGAAAAGATGTTTAAAAGTACTGCTGATAGAGCAGGAATGGTAAAAAACGTTCCAAGGATCTTTAATTCCACACGAAATCGTGGTAAACCCTGGTTTAATAATGACTGTCGTAAGGCTAAATCTAGTTATTTAAAGGCAAAGAAATCATACAAATTATGTAAGAGTCTTGAAAGGGAATATGAACTAAGCATACTCTCCAATGTGTACAAAAAAACCTTGAGAAAGGCGAAACAGGTTTATTTCAACTCATTGCACCGAGAAATTAGACAACTTAGAAGTTCGGACCCTAAACAGTATTGGCATATCATTAATCGGTCAACGAGTAGTAGTGAAAATAAAACTAGTATTCCATTAGAAGTTTTCAAGGATCACTTTAGCTTTCTTTTTCAAAACAGTTACAATGACGATGATGGATGATCTTTTGATACTTCTCTGATAATGTCTTCTAGTAATGATGATTTGAATAAAGCGATTACTGACCAGGAAGTTAGATCACAAATTAAAAAACTAAAAAACAGTAAATCGTGTGGGATTGATGGAATTATTAATGAATTCATGAAAAATTGCTCCCCTGATGTAGTATTGCTCATGACAAAACTTTTTAATTGTGTTTTATCAACTGGAATAGTTCCTACGAGTTGGACTATTGGGCTTTTGAAACCTATTTATAAGGGGAAGGGTTCGAAGCATGATGTAGATAATTACAGAGGAATTACTCTCCTAAGCTCCATGGGGAAGCTGTTTACAGCCATACTTAATGAACGAATCACAAATTATCTTAACTGTACGGGTCTTATTGGGGATGAACAAGCTGGGTTTAGAAGTGGGCATTCTACCTTGGATCATATTTTCGTCCTTTATGCTGCCATAGAGTTTTACTTAAGAAAGAAAAAGCGTATGTATTGTGCTTTCATAGACTATAAGAAAGCATTTGATCTGATTGACAGAACTAGTCTGTGGTCCAAACTAATTGCCAGCAACATCAATGGTAAAGTTCTCAGTGGGATTTATAACTTATATAAAAATGCTAAATCATGTATTGTAAAGGATGATGTGAAATCCGATTACTTTCATTGTAACATAGGAGTTAGACAAGGTGAGAATCTATCACCAGTTCTGTTCAGTATTTTCCTTAATGACTTTGGCAGGTCTATCAGTTATTCATGCAATGGTTTAAAGGATTTGTCTAGTTCCATTAAGAATCATTTAAGTAAGGATGATGTTGAAGTTTATTTTACACTCTTTACCCTATTATATGCAGATGATACCATTGTCCTTGCGGAAAATGAGAATGACATGCAAAATGCATTAACCAGTGTTAAAAATTATTGTGATACTTGGAAAATGAATGTAAATTCAAAAAAGACAAAAATTGTTATTTTCTCAAGGGGCAAGATAAGGAATAAGCCCACCTTTACTTTTGGTGACGACATTTTGGAAATAGTCGATGATTATACCTACTTAGGAGTTGCATTTAACTATAATAACAAATTTACCAAAGCCGTCAATAAGCAAGTTAATCAAGCTAGGCGTTCACTGTATGGTTTATTGAGTAAAACGTGCAACCTTTCACTGCCCCTTGATTTACAGATGTACTTGTTTGACCAAACGGTCCTTCCCACTCTTTTGTATGGTTGTGAAATTTGGGGATTTGGGGATTACCCACAGATCGAAGCCTTTCATTTGAAGTATTTGAAACAAGTTCTTAAATTAGCGAAGTTTACACCAAATTGTATGGTCTATGGCGAGCTGGGCCGCCATAAATTAATAAAAACAATAGAGGTTAGGATGGTAAATTTTTGGTGTGAAATAATAAATAGTAGTGGACATAAACTGTCACATATGTTTCTTAAAGCTTTAAAGTCCTTTCATGATAATGGAATCTATAGTTCATCCTGGTTAATTAAAGTTAAAGGTATCTTAAATAAGGCTGGAATGTCGTATGTTTGGAATATCCCTGATGACGGTCTCCCCCCTACACTTGCCCCTCCTAGACAATGCCCCATAATATCTAAGATTTGGCTTAAAAAGACCCTTAATCAACGCTTAAGTGATATTTACGAGCAAGACTGGCTAGGTGATGTAAACAGTAACTCTCAATGTAAAATTTATAGAATGTATAAGGACAAACTTGAATTTGAAAATTATTTGATTAAGCTACATTTTTCTCACCGAACTAACCTGTGTAAATTCCGCTGCGTGAATAGTAAGATCCCTGTTGTTGTAGGAAGGTTCGCCAATATCGAATTTCACGAAAGATTGTGTGAGTTGTGTGACAGAAATATATTAGGAGACGAATTTCATTATATTTTTGAGTGTCCCCATTTTATCAATGAACGATCTGAGTTTCTGAAACCCTATTTTAAAAAAAGACCAAGTTCTATCAAAATGAAGCACCTTTTTCAATCATCAAGTAAAAATGTTCTCATTAAGTTAAGTAAATTTTGTGAAAAATCCTTAAAACCTTTCTTTCTAGCTAAGTAGGCCTTGTTACCCCTTTACTTATTGTTTCTGGTGCCTTTTCTCTTTCTCTTTTGTGTTTTTGTGTGTTCTGTTTAAAGTCTCACCCCCTTTCCCTCATTCATTCCTCCGTATTATTGTACTAAGACTTGGAATTTGTGTTTGGTTTGTCTTTTTACTTCTACTTTATTTTATTATTATTTTTTTTTTCCTGTTTTTTGTTGTTACCTTTTCATCTGTTATCCTGTTAAACATTGTTTGCTTTGTGTCTCTAATGCCTCTATGAGGTGGTATGGAGAAATAAAAACTGAAACTGAAAACTGAAAACTGAAACTGACTGTACACAGCCGCACACACGAGTCTGCATGAGCGGCCAGTTCAAACTTGCGGCTTGCCTTGAGAGACTTGTATCTTTTTCAACTGTTTACGTCATCATCTTTAACTTCTATATTAGGTGCGTTCGATTTAGCGGCTCGTGTCGGCTCAACTGGCCAGGGGTGGCGCCAGGATTTGCCCGACTGGGGGGCCAGCACTTCGAGTCCCCGACAAAGGCAATGAGTTAGTTTCAGTGGGACGCGACATGGTAGAATCTAAGGCGCACGTAGCGCGCCGAAATTTTTGACCTTTTTTCAACAAATATTTCAAAATCTGGAGTTTGTTTAGAAGAACAATTTTTGCATTTGGCTTTTGTAAGGACCGTTAAAAAGTTGGGGTCTTTATTGAAGAATCTGTCCTTCATATGGACAAAATCAAAAAAGTTACATAGGCGACAGCTTTAATTCTTTTGGGATTACGCATTTCATCGTAGTAGGCCTAGGTACTAAGGTTTTGAGACGAAAGTGGAAATTTTCCAGAAAAATTTTTCCCTTTTTTGAACGAAGATTTGAAAATTAACAGCTTATCATATTGGAGAAGTTTTAGAATTTTATGAAAAAAAAAGTTTTTTGGGTAAGGTTACAGTGAAAAATTTGGACTTTCTATTCATTGATATGCGTGTCAAGAGCAATTGTCGGAGTGATTAAGAGCGTTCGCTTGGGTGTTTTATTGTACGGAGTATCCATCGGAAATGAAAAAGTTTGCCATTTTTAACAAATATTAGAGAATCTCAAGGTTATGTTGGTAGAACTGTAATTGTATGATATATTTTGAGGCTTTATGAAAGAGTCTGACCCTCTTATGAGAAAAGTCAAGTAGGAGGTGATCTGTAGTTTTGTTGGGGTTTTTGAATAACATCATGGACACTAAGGCCTAGGAATTTTCCTTGCGGAAAACGTTTAGCTTCCCATATATTTCAAGTTTTATATTTTGTATATTGACATATGCGTACGGGAGTGTTTCAATTTGGTAGGAGACAGAATAGTCTATTTTGTCTGAAATATGTAATCCTGCCCGAGAACTAACTAGAAACACACAGAAATTTTTGAAAAATTGAAAACCCCAGACAGCCGGAAATGGCATTTCCCAGGCTCGTAACCAGAAACAAAGCAGTCTTTATTTAAAGCTTTTTTTCACTATAAAAATTTCACTTCATATTGCCCTCAAACGAAGAATAATTTGCAAGCATGCAGTATTCTGTTAAGTAATCTGTTCGACCAAAACACTATCAAAGCGGAGCGCCATCATAAGTTGGCGCGGAGCGTAGAGAAAATTTTAAAAAATCTCACCCTCAGACAGCCGGAAATTGCATTTTCCAGATTTGTAACTAGAAATGAAGCAGTCGTTATTTATGAAAGTTTTACTTCAATAGAAAAAGAAACCAACTTGCTATGTGATCAGAAAATAACCAGATAAATGGTAACGCTATATGTTCTTGTCTTTTTCTCGGGGAAAACTGTGAAACCGAATTGAAAACATATCAATTTTTGACTCTATTGAGACTCCTCACTGTATTCAATTACGAGGACCACTAAATTTATGAAATTTTCTATGTGACTATCCGAAATCCCGACAATAAATGATTTTACTTCCGATGTCTTTGAAACTATGTCACGTTACAACAAGGTGGCTTCAAATGAGTTTTCAGTCAGACTTATCAGGACAGAACACATTCCCACACTTCTGTTAATTATTATGTATAACTGAAAACGGCCTGGCCGATTATCATTGCTGTTGCTCGAATTCGGCTGTCGGGGCAGGACAGGTGACAAACCATTGGGCACTGCATGCACATGAAAAACTTCTCGTCCGTTTGTAAGGAAAACTAGTAAAGCAAAATCAAGAAGATCGTCCGGGGACTAACGTTAATCGGGCTTACATCTTTTATCGTGGGCCTATAGATGAAGGCTCCCCGACGGAACTGGATCTTTTCAACGACAGGGGAAGGGCAGCCTTCCCCGACGGGAGTATCATGTTCGACAACATTTATTTGAGTCATTCTCTGGATTTACAACACAATTCAAAAAATAAGACAACGAAACAAAGCTAAAGAGAAACTCAGGAGGAAACTCAGAAAAGCTCCATTTTGTGAAAGAGCCCTCCGAATAAAAAAAAAAAAAAAAAAAAACAGAGTTAACAAAAGGAAAGAGAAAACAAAAATACAACAACAGGAAAATCAGAGAGAGGAAACTGGGAAGAAGGGAGACTGGGAAGAAGAGTCAGTTACATTTACTCATCAGAAAAAGTTTTAGGGATTTCTTAAATAGGATATAAGGAGTGACACAGTTGGATTTTAAGTGGGAGGGAGTTCCAAAGATTGGGTCCAGTAAAACGAATTGTTTGCTGCGAAGATGTCAGCCTAAATGAGGGAGTAGAAAGAGAATTCATGGAACGTGTAAAGTGTGTGTGTGTCTCATGTCGAAAGTGAAACATGGATTTGAAGATATTTAGCAGAATATTGTTACACCAGGAGTACATAAAAATACCAGTTTGATGGCGATGAATATCATGGAGAATGTTGTATTTTGTAAACAATTCACACGAAGTTTGAGACGGATGATAATTAGCTATAAGACGAAGAGCTTTCTTCTGAAGAACTAAGAGAGGGTAAATCCTGGAACAATACGTGCCACCCCATAGTAGAGCACAATAGGATAGTTGTGGATGAATCAGACTATTATACAGAGTAAGCAGGATTTTACGAGGAAGATAATGGCGTAGCCGAGCTATAATTCCAACGTTCTTTGAGATGGTTTTAGAAATGGCCTGAATGTGATCACTCCAAGTGAGGTGACTATAGCTATCAACGAAGACACCGAGAAACTTAGCCGAATTACAAAGGGGGACCTCAGTGCCACAGAAATCAATGCTACGGATGGAAGGGTCTGGCAGCCTATTAGGAGTACTGAAAAGAATCGATGCAGTTTTGTTTACATTCAGTAATAACTTATTTGCAAAGAACCATGTACGTACTTTTAGTAATGCTTTGCTAACAATATCCATTAAAGTCTTAGAATCTTCATGCGAACAGAAAATATTAGTATCATCGGCGTACAATATAAAGTGTAACTTGTCGCTGGACTTACATAGATCATTAATGTAGATAATAAAGAGAAGAGGCCCAAGAATGGAGCCCTGGGGGACAGCACAATTAATAGGTAGGTAATTTGAATGTAATCACGAACAACTACGAATTGTTTTCTATCGCATAAATAATTCCTAAACCAATTGAGTATAACACCTCGGACGCCGTAGTAGGATAATTTACTTAGAAGTGTTTTATGATGTAGACAATCAAATGCCTTGGAGAGGTCTAGAAAGGTTCCAGAAACAAAAAGTTTCTTTTCAAATGCATTGGTCAACAAATCGGTAAAATGTAAAAGAGCATGTGTGGTTGAGCGACCTGGAAGGAAACCAAACTGTAAATCATACAGCATGTCAAACTTAACTAAAAAATTATACAATCTATGAAAAATTAACTTCTCAATAATTTTGGAAAAACATGGTAATACAGATATAGGCCTATAATTACTTACAGCGTTTCTATTTCCGTTCTTAAATACAGGAATAACACGGGCAATTTTGAGAGCTTTGGGAACAATACCCTGCTGAAGCGATAGATTAAATACGTGTACTAAATTTAGGATCACTTATCGGAGGAGCAACAGCTTTTACCACTTTTGGAGGTACTTCATCAGGACCTGCAGCCGAGTTTTTAAGACTTAAGATAATTCGGAGAACTTCGTCATGGTTGGTAGTTTCAAGGTACATAGAGTTTGGATTTGGAGAGCTGAGATAATGACCAAAGGAGGTAGTGGAAACCTCGGGAATACTGCTTTGAATTCTTGTAACAACAGAAGTAAAGAAATCGTTAAACGCATTACCATTACCAAGGGAGTCACGGATAGTGGCACCATTGTGACTGATTTCCTCAACTGGCGTATCCTTATCCTTGCCATGAATAATTGAATTAATGGAAGACCATGTTTTCTTGATGTCATTCTTACAGTTATCAAACATTTCATTGTAAGAAAATCTCTTTGCAGCTCTAATAACAGAGGTTAAGCGATTGCGGAAAACTTTGTAAGCAGTAAAACTCTCAATAGTTCGTTTTTGAACATACTTCTTGTGTACCTTATTCTTAGTTTTGCAAGAGTTTGCAATGCCTGTTGACATCCAAAACTGGCTTGTACTATTATTAAAATCATTCTTACGATTGGGAGAATTTGGGAAGCAGTTATCAAAGTGCCGACGAAAGATGGTAACAAATTTATTGAAGGCATCCTCAACATGGTTTTCAAGATACACGTTTTGCCAATTCTCCTTTGAAATTACATCATAAAAATGTGAGATGTTCCGTTGGGTAAACTTCCTACAGTATGATTCAGTATTCCTTATTTTTCGCTGGCAAGATGAATCAATAATAGTAAAAACGGGGAAATGATCAGAAACATCGTCTACCAGAATTCCAGGGGTACATGGTTGATTAATATTGGTTAACATGATATCAAGAAGAGTAGCTGAATTTGCAGTGACTCTGGTAGGAAGGGTGTGGAGAATTTCGAAAGCGTTAGAAAATACCAAATTCATAAGCTTAGTAGTGTCACCACCATCCGTATTCATTAAGTTGCAATTAAAATCACCCATCAGAACACAACCCTTGCGGGATGCTTCAATAGATTCGAAAACCGGAGTCAACTTTTCTATAACATCAGAATTAATACCTATTGGGCAATAAATCACTCCAACCAGTACAGAAGAATGGGGAGATGTCAATAGCTCAATAAAAATAGATTCAAGGACCCCTTCTAAGAATACACTCAAGTCTGGTCTGACACGATACTCGTAATTATCATTGATATAAACAGCAATTAACACCACGTCCACCCCTTCCAACCCTAGAGGAATATTCAATCTTGTAACCCTGCAGATTATACAAGGAATACATTGTATCATTATCCCGGAACCAAGTTTCAGTTACACCAATGGCTGTAAATAAATTATTAATTGAATTAAGGGAGATTTGTAATTTGTCAAAATTGCTGATCAAAGATCTAGCGTTGACATGCATAGAATGACAAACGATTATTTATAGAACATTGTAACATTTCATTTACAGCATTGTAGTCATAGTAAGTACATTTACCAATATTACTATTAAGGTATGAAGGCTCATTATCTGAAAAGAATGTATTACGAGCATTTTCCCAATAGGAAACATTATGCTTTAATGGATTGCAGACAATACAGGTAAGATTATCAACAGTAAATAGCGAAAAACTATTCAGACAGGCAGTGTGACAATTGATAAGCACTAGACAACAGCAGCATTTCCCAGAAGATAAAGGTTGATCTTGTAAAGACTTTAAACACAAACAACAAAGATGAGAAAGGACACCAACTACCATAGCAGACAAAAGAACAAAAACACACAGAAAACAAAGATGAAGCGGACGTACGGGTTACAACGACGGAACCAACGAAAGAAGCGAAGATATCCAGAAAGGCTTAAAAGATCCTGTTGGTTAGGATGATAAAACCAGCTTCTTGAAGAACTTTAGTGAATAGATAGAAACGAAGAAGTATTGTACCTTCAATGAACGGGAAGCCTACGGGAGTATGGCCCCTGGTTCCCCGCGGGTGCCACCCTTGGTTACATATCTGCACCTGGAATTTCCATCTCCCTGGTCTGCAACACTAGTCTTGGTTATGGGGGACCTTGCGCGTACGGATTTAAGATGGTACAAGGTACATGTAATGCATTTTAAAAGAGCTATGAACTATGAGCTATGAAAAGTAATTGAAAATCGATTGCGATAGGAATTAAAATAGTGTTATAAAAGAAAAAAATGATGTTCAAGATCACCCATCCAGTAAATTCAGTCGGTGCGGGGTTTTCTATATTTTTTTATTTTTAGGCCTCCCCGACGAAACAGTCGACCTTCCCCGACGGGGGGGGGGGGGCAGTGTTCCCCGACGGGGGGGGGGGGCATGGCCCCCACCGCCCTTTTTCCCTTTCTGATTCATCTAATGCTTTAAAATCTGGCGTAGACTTTTTTAAGGAAAATTTTAATTTTTTTGGAAGAAATCTGGCTTTTTGTGTGGACCATCAAAAATAGGCGTGTTTTTGAATACTGCCCTTCATATCAGCCAAATAAAAAAATTAGGTTTCACACACTCATTTTAGATACGTTACAATTAATTTCAAAGGAAATTAACAGAAATTGGATGTGGTAGAAATTGAAAGAACTACATACGTTGTGAGAAATCTTTTCAAAGTGAAAACGAACCAATTCCTAATATACAAAACGGAGACTTGGATTTTCAACCCTTTAATAACGAAATACAAATAAAATGTTTAATGGAATTCATATTCGTATTAGCTATACTAAGGAAGGTATTCAAATTTATGTTTACATGGCACTCTGCAGTATCGAACGAAAACATAAATGAAAGGTGTAATTAATGAGATCTAAGGCTATATATCGCGGCAACTAGCTGTCCTCGGGGCTATGGCACCGCATTTTGTTAGGTGATGATGCAAAGCATTGATCCCCTATTTTTTCCGGCTTCTTTTTCTTCTGTTTTCCCATTTTCTTTGAGATATTATACACAGGGGTGGCGCCAGGATTTGCCCGACATGGGGCCAAGCTCCCCGACAGGGGGGGGGGGCAAAATTTCAAGGCCCCGACATATCAACAAAGTTTATGTTATGTCCCGGTGGAACGTGAATTGGAAGAATTTGAGGCGCGCGGAGTGCGCCGAATTTTTTGGCTTTCTTTTTGACTTATACCTAAAAAATCTGAACTTTATTTGAAGAAATAAAAATTTTGGAAAGAAATTTGGCGTTTGTTATAAAAAAAAGGTTTAGGTGTTTATTAAAGAATCTGTCCTTCATAAGGAAAAAATCGAAAACGTTATATGGGCGAAAGTTGAAATTCTTTTGAGGTACACATTAAATCGTTCTAGACCTACGTACTAAGCTTAAGGCTTCAAGACGAGACCAGAAATTTGCCCGGAAAGTTTTTCCCTTCTTTTGAACGAAGATTTGAAAATTAAAGTCTTATTATATTGGAGAAATTTTTTACTTTAAAGAAAGAAAATTTGGTTTATTAGTAAATTTTTAATGAAAAATTCATTTTTTCCATTAAGTGATATGCCTTTCAAGCGCATAATTAGGTAGTATGCCGGCTGATTTACAGAGTTGGTTTGGATTATTTATTGTAAGGAGCATCCATCAAAATTGGAAAATATTGCCACTTTCAACAATCTTAAGCTTATATTAGAGAAAAACTGTAATTTTTATGACAGTTTTGGGGTTTTATGGAAAACTCTGATGTTTTCATGAGAAAAATCAAGTAGGGGGTGGTGTGTAGTTTTGTTGGGGTTACTGAATACCATCATACAGATTCAGGCCCTCAGACCATATTGGAACATTCTCCCAAGGAAAAAAGTTTGGCTTCGCATATATTTGAAGTTTTATATTTTATTTATTGTCATAGGCGTTACAGGAGCGTTTCAGTTTGGAAGGGGCAGAATTTTTTTTTTCCAAAGAAATGTAATCCTACCCGAAAGACTATCTAAGTCGAGCGCACAGAATTTTTTTTGAAAAATTGAGAACCTCCAGACATTAGGAAAT
Organism: Holothuria scabra; assembly: GCA_037179385.1. Lineage (NCBI taxonomy): Eukaryota > Metazoa > Echinodermata > Holothuroidea > Aspidochirotida > Holothuriidae > Holothuria > Holothuria scabra. The sequence goes on from CM074199.1 coordinate 32,718,398, forward strand.
AGCATTTCCCGGGTACGTAACTGAATAAAAGATAGAAGTCATCACTTTCAGATTTCTTTCGCAATAAAATTTTCACTTCATAATACTGTCCCAAAACGAAGAATAATTTTTAAGCACGCATTGTTCTAAAAAGTAATCTGTTCGATCAAAGCACTATATCTATGCGAAGTACCACCGACAGTTGGCGCAGAGCGTACAGAAAACTTTTAAAAATCTAGCCCCTCAGATAGCCGGAATGGCATTCCCAGACCTGTAACTAGAAATGAGTAGTCGTTATCTTGAGCTTTCTTTCAAATAAAAGTTTCACTTCAGTAGAAAAAGCCCAACTTGCTTAATGGTCAGAAAAGTACCAGATAAAAGGTATACCGCCACAACTAGATGTAAAATGGTCTTGTCTCTTTTCGGGTGAGGGGGGCTATGCAACGGAATTGAAAACATACTACAATGTTTTTGACACTATGAAGAATCTTCGTTGAATTAAATTGCAAGGTCCACAAAATAGATGAATTTTTTTACGTGACTGGCTGAACTCCAGACTGTAAATAGTTTTACTTCCAACGTTTTGGAAAATATGACACGTTACAAGGTGCCTTCAAATAAATTCTCAGTCAGACCTACGTGGGAGATATTCTCACACGACTTTTTATCATTATGTGTAGCTGAAAACGACATTTCCGATATTTATTACTGTTGTGAGAATTCGGTTGTTCGGGCAGGCCAGATGGCAGGCCACCCGGCCGGGTATTGCATGCACATGAACAGCCTCTCGTCCGTTTTTGTAAGGATAATTCGGAATTGTGCGTTTCCTTGAAGAAAATGGTCATCTTGTAAGTAAAATCAAGAAGGTCTGAAGTTTATCAAACCCACATCTTTTATCGTGGGTTTGTTGATGAAGGATCCTCGACTAAATTGGATTTTCTCAACACCTGAACAGGGGTTGGGTAGCCGTCCCCGACGGGGGCATGACCTTGCGCGCACGGATTGAAAATGGTATGAGGGATAGCAGACCTAGTTAAAAGTGATTAAAAGCCGATTCAGATATGCATTAAAATAGCTTTAAAAAGTGGAAAAACTACTTCTTAAAGAAAAAATCATGATCATAGTAACTTAAGTCCTTTACGTTTTTCATGTTTAGGCCTCCCCGAAAAAATTGCCGTCCTTCCCCGACGGGGGAGGAGATGGGACAAGGTACATGGAATGAGGTATAACAGAACTAAGAAGAAATTTAAAATCGATTCCGATATGTATTTAAATAGCATTACAAAACGAAGAATATGTTCTACTAGGTCGCCCATCCAATAATTTCAGTGCTTGTAGGTTTTTTTTTTTATTATTATTTTCTTTTATTTTTAGGCCTCCCCGACGAAACCGCAAACCTTCCCCGACGGGGTGGGGGGGGGAGTGTTCCCCGACGGGGGGAATGGTCCCCCGGCCCTCACCCTCCCCTCGCTGGCGCCATCTCTGTGAACACGACACACATTTTGTCATGTTTGAAGAGAGAGTCCTTTCAGTGCCACGATAGAACAGACCTTACCAACAAACAACACGACAGACGAACAAAACGACTGGCGTATAAAGTCTGCTTCCATTTAGATTGTGCAGTGAATGCTCTTTGGGTTACAGTGAATTTCAGCCTTTTGATTTACTTCTAAAATGCCTGTTGGGGATAACAAACGAAGCATAGATGCAGGAGCCCTTGTTCCTGCCAAGAAACCAAGACATGAAGTCGTGGCCATCGAGAAGGGACATAAGGCTCTCGCTAATTCGGTAAGGCGCAAAAAATTCATTGCCTACCGAATACGGCCTGTGCTATATGTGTAACATTAGGCCTTACAACTAGTTTCACTATTGAGTGTTACTGTTAGCCTACTTTATCACTTTGATCAATGTAGTGTGACCAGTTGAGTCAATCAGTATTAAAAATCCATCGATAACGTGCTATAAGTTTTGTATGCAATGAGCCAGAGACCCACTCAATATACAGTCCCTATACAGTTCTGTCTGGAGTCCACACCGGAAAGTACATTTGCAGTACGCCAAAGGATCATGCCAAGGTGGAGGTGTTTGGAACTATACGCCACACAAATTGTTGCAATTGTATGCCAACTGTTGTAATTTTCCCTGCAGAAGCGGGGTTGTTGGCATACATTTCCGTACGCCAAAGATCTTTCTGTGAAAGGCCGTACTTTTCAGTATGGTCTGGAGTCCCCCAGAGGTCTCTCCTGGGACCGATTCTCTTCTTGGTACATTTCATATCAATGATATTGTTAGTGTTGTTTCTTCCAACTTTTGAGGTACGTCATTTTGCAGATGATTGTGTCTGTTACCATATTGGTCAGTGTTCTCATAAGGCCCCCAAACCCAAGAGTGCTTGAACCCTCAATTTTTTTTTCCAAGAGTTCCATCAAATTTCTGAGGGTCCCATATGTATCATAATCAGTGACACTCCACAATTTCCATTCAGATGTTCTGCCGTGATATTTGCAACACGCCGCTGAGTAAAACTGGTCTGGCATTGACAAGTGATGTTACTCTGACTTAGCTGGACAACAGCACTGCGGGTGACCTAGTATGTACGTATCACCGGCGATATCGCAGAACTGGGCCACATTACTAATATCAGTCTAGTCGGAGAAAATTTTCTGGTCCAGTTCAATGTGAACTGCGGTGATAAGAAACTTCGGTAGGCAGATTTCCTACATGGATTTTGTGAAGTGATTTTGACAATGAACATTTCAAGGCAATGGGTTCGTGTGAACTTTTCAACACAAAACTTTCTATGCATCCCTGGGATGCACAGGATTTTGTTTCAAGCGTCTCAAGATGGACTTAAGCGTCAGGGACCCGGGAGCTTGGGTTAGTGAGAATCCTGTTGGTACAACTGCAGAATACCTTGCCCCAAATCTAAACTCACCGAGACTCCTGGGGTCGCAGTAGCGGTCAGCATGGACAGCGACTGCGACTCCAGGCCAGAATGGAGACACACACACTTATGGACTTAAATAATTTATGCGAAGGTATAAACAAAACAAACGCTTTTTCATAAACGACCACTGGGACTTCAACTGCGACTCCACGTCAGAATGGAGGGGCAGTGGACTTGGAATAACTTATGCAAAAGTATACGGACAAATCAAACATTTTTGATAAACAAACACTGCGACTGCAACTCCACGTCAGAATGGAGGCGCAGTGCACTTGGAATAATTTTTCAAAAGTAAACGGATGACGTGTATTAAATCGTCCTCAAAATAACCATGCAAATCATGCAAATTAGAAAAACTGCTTCGTTGCAGCATTATTCCATGTACTGTTGATCTGTCTGTCTTTATGGATATAGGCTATGTACATGGAGTGCACAGGTGAATCGTATACTAGGACTGCCACTCCACTCTTGAATGGTACTTTAAAATTGACCGTGGTATTCTGCAGTTACACCACCGTATTATTGAGTCCGATGACGATTGTCGCAAACTTCAGGATGACATCAAGCAGTTGGAGCTGTGGGCTACTACAGTACATGGGGCATGAGATTTCAGCCCACTAAGTGTAGCGTTATTACTTTTGCTTGGAAAAAAGTCCTGTATCTTTTAGGTTTGTTTTAAATAGGGTTTAGCTCCCAAGGGTTGATAGTTTTTAAGTACCTAGGAATTACCATCACTAAGGATCTAAACTGGGATAAGCATATCCAAAATATCTGTAACAAGGGAAATAAAATTCTTGGTATTTTGTATAGAAACTTATCTTCCTGCCCTAGAGATGTCAAGCTAATGGCTTATAAAGGTATCCTTTGGCCAGTGCTGGAGTATGCCAGTACCGTTTGGGACCCACACCAGGTCTACCTGTGTGACAAACTTGAGAGCATACAAAAACAGTCAGCTAGATTCATTGCCTCTGACTATTTTAGAGAGCCAGGATCTATGACCAGCCTCCTTAAGGAATGAAACCTTGTGCCCTTGACTGATAGACGGAGACAAAGTACAGTAGATTGAGCCTTTTTTCTAAAAGTGTGTTTGGCCAGGCTCTCATACCTGTTGATTGTCTCCAGCGTCCTACTCGTAGAACCCGTTTAATGCACAACTTCCATTTCTGTCTCCCACATACTAGTTCAAACTGTTATAAATCAACCGTAAAGGATTGGAATAGTCTTCCCTTCAGTGTAATGAAGGTTGCCTCTATCCATAAGGATCCTGTCACTTTTATTATTGGGCTTACTTAGCCTTTTTTAACCTCTTGATGCATGCATGGTGAGTGAATGTGCTTTGGATGTGTCACCTTTTTTTAAGAAGAAGAAGAAAAAAAATTTCGCCTACAGTACAAGCAAGGCAGACCTTTAGAAGTGAAAATGGTTATGTACTGTAGGCTTAACATTGGTGATTGTCCTTGAACAGGGCCATGTACTATGCTTAATGGCTAGGACCTACTCCATACGTGCGGTCCTTGCTGATACGCCTCCTGAAATCAGGATGGTTGCAGGCCCAGCACAGGGTGCAACTCTACAACTCCTCATGGTTGCAAACATGTGCCTATAATTACCATACTTGCCATGAATGATCTTACTCTTACAGAGGAAGTTAAAGGCCCAGTTCTCTCACCCCAAACAGTACCAATCTCCTAACCTTCTGATTTAAGCCCCTCCCACAATTGTCTGAAATTCATCCTTTTCCAGTCACAATCTCAGTCTATTGCTTCAGGGTGAGTATAGAAAAGCTCTATGTGTATAGCCAAAACACTCTCAATACAGTTCATGCTGTGTAATAGAAGCTTTGGTAATCTGCATTGTTTGAATTAACAGTCAATCAAAAAGCTGGCCAATGGAGAGTTTCTGTACCCCCCCCCCCCTCGCTACAAGAAGTGTAGTTTGTGGTGAGAGGGTTGGCCCTTTAAAGGAAAAAAATTTTCTCATGTGAAAGAAGAACTTCATCTACTTAGTGTGATGAAATTTCCATTCAAATTGGACATGTATTTCTCTAGACATTACAAATGAAGTTACTAGATTTGTGTTTCAAAGTGAGATTGAAGGCAGTAGCTAAGATACTGAAATATCCCTTCCTAACATTGACAAGGAATGCTTTGTTTCCTTTTTTTCTAGACTGTTGTGATGACCTTGACATTTACAGAAAAAGGTCCTCCCCATGGGGTTTGCAAAGTTTGAAAAGTCCTCATGCCACTTATGCAATCTCATTATGATTAGGACTTCCTCAAGCTATTTTTATGTAAGAGTGTGAACTGAAACTATGTTTCTTATATTCATGATAAGTTGGTTCTTGCTTGCTACTCTAGATGGTTGTAGATAGGACCATTTGCGATTGTATAGTTGTAGATAAGACCATTTGCGATTGTATAGTATGTGGTAATGGCACCGACTTCCTATACATGGACACAGCATACTACACGGTAGATCGTTGCTAGCGTAGGTATGAGAAAAAGCCCACCAAGATGGCCGTCTGCTATGGTTTTGAGTGAAAGTTTGGACTTGTTGAAGTCAGTTCCCAGATTTTGCAAGAAAGTGTAAATATTTTTGAAATAATGCAAGGTACTGTAAGGTCAAAATTGTTTCCCATTCAAGTTTAGTTTTTGTTTAAAATATTACAGAGTCGTTGTCAATCAAACGATTTATAGCTTCACGGGGGCCATCTTGGTGCGCCTTATTTGTCCCAGTCGGTGGCGACCATCTGCGGATAGGACGTACACGTTACATGCTCTGTCCATGTATAAAGTCCGTGGGTAATGTCTACTAAGGTACAGTAACATTGAAATGCTACATGCAGAAACAAGAGCTTGATGGAACTGAGATGCTCAATGACTGGGTCTGTGAGTGATGTTATCTTCAGTACAGTAGTTCTTAAATACAAAAATTACAGATACAGTAACATACTGTGGGTTGAGTTGGCACTGAGTTCGCCATTATTTGTGGAATACTTTCTTTTTGACATTTGCTCACATAATCATTGTTTGTTCTTTGCTTAGATAAAACATCTCTATTTTTATAACTACCTACAGGGACCACCAAGGACATCAAGTTTGCAAGCTCCTATAATGCTTCTGAATGGGCATGAAGGTGAAATATTTGCTTGCAAGTTTCATCCTGATGGACAGCTCTTAGCATCAGCCTCATTTGACAGAACAATATGTAAGTTAAAGGCCAACTGTAGGCTTAGGATAGTTCATTAGATGGGATTTTAAAAAAAAAGTTCAGAACGAAATTTATGTCTGATGGTTCGCAAGGTTTTAGCAATTGAAGTTGACACATTTTCTATAAAGAGTGAACATGCAGCAAGCAGATGTGATGGTCATTGATATTGGTGGTGATTGTTTTGCTCCCCCTTAAAATTTATCACCAATTTCATGCAACAAAACTTATAATATATTGATGCAGAAAGTGCCTCCTGAGCAATGAAATTATTATAATTATAAAAGAATTTGAGCTAAGATAGCATTCCTAATCAATTCAAGAGTGAAACAGTGGGATGAAAAATCAAGACAAACAAAACACTGGCTATCAATGTGAATGGATGACATGTTGTAACACCTGTTTGCTTCAAGTTTGCTTAGAAACTGTGTCAAACTGTCTTGGTAATATCTCATGAACAAAAGGACCGCGTGTTTGATCTAATGGTAGAACAACCGCCTCTCACGATGAAGGCAAGGGTTTGCTTCCCAGGTTGAGTCATACCAAAGACTCTAAAACCTATGCTGTTGTGCGTGATGCTCTGCATAAGCAATGGATTAGGGGAAACAAGTCAGTTAGCACAACTGGAAAAAGGGCTGTAGCCAGCTCAACTTGAACCAATAGGTTGGAAACATGGCCGTAAAAGTCCATCTAACTAACTCATGAACAAAACATGGTAAATGAATTGAAATCATCTTTCACATCCCTTTAACACATAAATTTGTAGTGTATCGGCCTAGAGTCAGCTAAATGAAAAGATGAGGATCAAATATAGATTCAAATAATGTTCAAGTTCAAATAATCTATGAATATTGGATGGAAGAATTAAAATGTCAGGGCAGTGTGAACTCAAACAGAGGCCAAGTGCCACGAGGCATGATTTTCTGGCAAAAAAACTGGGTGAATGGCGCCTACTGTACTTTTTGGAATGTAGTTCCAGAACATGGATATGTTACATGCCTCAATTTTCGGCAAAAATTATGGTTTTCCTTCGGGGAACCATTTCACTCCTTTGAGTTATCTGCAAGGAAATTCGGTTTTCCGAAACATTTTCGCACAATTACAAAACAGTAATTGTGTTCCAGTATTACTGGTATTGAAGAATAAAAGGATGTAATGCTTGAGAGACAGAAACACTGAAATATGGTATGATGGACAAATTTGAAAGAGTTGATCAATCAGCAGTATACTTCCTCAATCCAAGAGACACTTGTCCATCAGACGACAAACCTTCAATTTTTGGTTGTCCATATGGCATTTTAGTTATCCAGGGCAATGGGAAAACCAGGAAAATCAAGCTCTGATATTATATACTGTACATATTCATGGAGACACTTGATGAAATTATTTTTCATCTTCTACAGTCTTGTGGAATGTCTATGGAGAGTGTGAGAATTATGCTGTTCTAAGGGGGCACAAGGGTGCCATTATGGAGTTACAGTTTAACACAGATGGCAGGTAAGTAGAAGATCACTACAAATAACATTATGTTCTCCCAATGGATTTGCTTTGCTTATAAATATGCACAATTTTAGCATGCACACTTCATAGCAAACATTTGCTGAGAGCACAATAACAATGTTTGTAGGAAGTAAGAACTCACAGAGTTGCTAACCTCAATAAATAAAGAGCCTTTATATGTACCTTTAAGACTCTGAAAATCCATTTATCTACCTAAGAGTTTCTGCCTTATCTACCTAAGAGGTTCTGCAACCTGTTCCTTTTAAAAATATGATATTTTAATATTAACCCTGTTTCACAACGCAATCAACCTGATCTCAACTCCACTTAATGTACAGGTATACCCTAAAATGAATCACAAGTTCACCTAGCTGCATTTATTACATGAAACCCTGTCAGCTGGTAAGAAATGCCTTTGGTTCATGTTAGGTTTAGTTACAGCATTGCTGGGTTAGTGATATTTTCTTTTGCAGCAAGTGTCATATTTTGAAACTTCTTGACCCCATATTAAATGTTTCTCAACTTGAAAAGGGGTGTTGACCTCAAGCTTGGGAAGCCATGCTTTAATTGATGTCTCTTTTTCTTCATCATCCTCACCAGTAACATGGTCACATGTGGAACAGACAAATTGGTCTGTGTCTGGGATGTAGATACAGGAACAAGAATTAAACAAATGAAAGGACATACATCATTTGTCAATTCATGTCATACTGCCAGGAGAGGACCGCCCCTTATTGTTAGTGGTAGCGATGACAGTACGATTAAGGTGAGTAAGGAGTAAGGAAAGATTTCTTTTCTGTTTTACTTCGTTATTCATTTTTGAATTGTCTTGCCTTCTTCAGAGTTAACATGGTTACTGACAACCTTGAAAAGTCGTCAAAATTTGGGAAATTATTTGTAGGCTTGCAAAAACCTTAAAATTGAGGGAGATTGTGTGAAGTCTTTGAAAAGTCTTGGAAATTTTTACAAAGTGACATTGTTCGTTCACACTCATGATATCAAAACAAAATTTTTGCATCATAATTGATTTTCTCCTCCTACATGAGGCAACATTTGAAAACTTGATCTAAGATTTTAAGAGAAAGATCATGAAAATTCTTTTTTGTGACAATGTTGCACCCCTCTGCCAAAAATTGATAATGACACAAATGGTATTGGTAAAATGATAATACTTTTGCATGAATTAAGGTGCAGTTCAGTGCGGTGCAGAAAAGTTAGAATTATGATTTCTTGACGAAAGTTTAAGGAGTTTATGCTGTGATGACATCAATCGTGTTTATTTTGGGGTATGTATGTGAGGGACACTTTCTTGTGAACTCTCTTATCTAAAGGACAGTAACTTGAAGTAGCTCATACCACAAGTTGAAAAGAAATCCACTCTCCTGTTTCTACCTTGCTGTATGCTGATTAGGATATGGCCAGTAAAATCTCCCATTGCTTTAAGTGGAGGTCAACTGGACCACCATAGGTCAAAAAGCAAAATTTTCCTACAGTTCCAAAAATTACAGTGCATTTGAACACAAACTCGTATTTTTCCAACACAAACTTTACCTCATGATTGCAATAGAGCATTGACTGAAAGAAATTATGACATAGCATTTTTTTGAACAAAAACAGATAACCAAATCCCTAGATGCATTTCTTCACTCTGGTTTCATGCATACATATTATTCTTCAATTCTTTTACAGGTTTGGGACAGTAGAAGAAAAGGTGAAATTCAAACATTCCAGAATACATACCAGGTTTTAGCTGTTACTTTCAATGATACTAGTGATCAGCTAATAACAGGGGGTATAGATAACTCAATCAAAGTAAGTTTGACCATTGAGGGCAGGCTTTGCTATTTGTTGTCTACTGCCTACTATACATTTTAAAGGAGGTCTCTTTTTCCACCCTACTCCTAAAACAAACTGAAGACAAAAAAGACTTCAAACTCCTACAACAAAATTTTTAAGTTCCATGACTAAAAGCCCAAAAGCAGTTGTGTGTATTAATTACTTTACAAAGCAGTTCCTACTGTATAACTATTAAGCTCTTTTTTCTCCATTATCAACACAGTTCTTTTCTGTCTCACTCAAAGAACTTATCTCATATTTGCTTTTTTTAAATTGTACCTTTTCTCATCAGTTGGCTACTAAAAATAGTTGATGCTATAATGAAGAAGTTGAATGTTGTGATAATTTATCATGGCCAAGAACAAAATCATCTTTACCATTTTTTATCTTTTCCAGAAATTTATCTGTTGGTACAACCAAATTTTATTTCCCAATCAGTCTGTTCAGATAAAATAATTCTAGATCTTGTGTAATTTGTTTTAGTTTTGTCTGTCACCATTTTACAAGGATCCAGTTAATATTTTGCTGATTTTTACGTGTCTTTTTTTCTTTTTTGGTGTCTGTTGTTCTGAAATAAACTTTAATTGAAGAACACTAGGTCCCTCAATGTCATTATTTTTCTTTAACAGGTTTGGGATATGCGGAAAAATGATATTCTTTACAAAATGAATGGCCACATGGATTCGATCACAGGCTTGTCCCTTAGTCCAGATGGCTCTTATGTCATGTCTAATTCTATGGATAACACAGGTATGTGACAGGACTTGAAATATATCTAAAACTCTACTATGATGCCATGGAGCACCTCACCAGTTAACTCCAAAGTATTTAAAAAATTTTTAACTAAAGCAGTATCATCATCATTTTTTGTAAATTTTGCAAAAAAAAAAAACCTTGAGAATCACACAAGGGGTCATTGAGTTACAATATCTTGAGATAACAGAGCACAGATTTATTCCTTCTGAACATTAAGTTATATACTTACCCTCAGATGGTTCAAAGTGGAAATTGTTTTGGGATTAAATTTACTTTGGTATGAAAAGCCTGGTATCAAGTGCAACAACAATTCTTCCTGTTGACTTGAATGCTCTATTTCTTAACCAGACTGTAACAATTCTCCTTACAAAGTGAAGTTTGTTTCAATTTTAACTGAAATGTGAGATTTCATTCAAATAGACAGTCACTGTAGCCTACACTATGCTTACATTGCTTGAGGCAAAAGGTTTGCCCCTCACCCAGTGCATGGGCTTACAATAATTGGTCATACACCTGACCAGATGGAGTGAAATGATGTTTGAATGAATGTCCAAGAACAGTTTTGGACTATGCTTCGAGCTATAGACGAATCCGAACAAGCGTGTGTGTTAAGTGACTGTAGGCAGCCTTTAGTGGGGTCGACCAGCCTTAAATCATCTTCATTTATCGTCTTTTCAAACCCTAATATACATTGACAGTGAAGGAATCAAGAGGCATTTCAGTGTACAATCATCCATGGTACCGGTAAGCAAAGAAATTGAAAGATTAAAAGGTGATAGACCCCAGCTATGGCCGACTAAAATCTGACCACCACTTGCTGTCTGGATTGGTCTGTAGGGCTATGCCCAAATGTGTTTGAACAGAGAGTTGCAAGCAAATTCTTAGTTTGGGGCATGCTATCCCCTTCGACTTTGTTTCACAGGCCTTCACTGCCTTTGTTTTGTCAGGACTTAGTGTTGGTCTTTACAATAATGTCAGTGGGAAAAATATCAAGTAGCTAATTGTGACTTTAACATAGAATGTCTTTTGAAAATGACGTATTTGGGTTTAAACAAAACATGTTGAGGTTTAGAAGTGTGATTGCACACCATCACTCACCTCAAATCACTGTGAAGAATGTGATTTTTGGTTTCGATGATAAGAGAAACCTATGCAATCATGATGGCGTGTGTATGTATGTGTGTGTGTGTGTATGTGTGGGTGTGTATGTGTGTGTGTGTGTTTGTGACACTTTGCTTGTTAGCACGATATCTCAAGATAGAAATGTCTGACAATTTTCAAACTTGATACATGGATGCCCCATATTGAGAGGAAGAACCCTATTGTTTTTGGTGGAGGTCAAAGGTCATCTGGGGTCAGCAGGGGTCAATTTCTGAAAACTTTGTTAGCACGATATCTCAAGATAGGAAACTTGTATAGATTTCATATTTGGTATGTGGATGCGTTATGGTCAGAAGATGGTCCCTATTGTTTTTGATGGAGGTCAAAGGTCATCTGGGGTCACCGGGGGTCAAAGTCTGAAAATCTCGTTAGCACAATATCTCAAGATAGGAAACTTGGATAGATATTATATGTGGTATGTGGATGCATTATGGTCAGAAGATGGTCCCTATTGTTTTTGGTGGAGGTCAAAGGTCATCTGGGGTCACCAGGGGTCAAAGTCTGAAAATCTTATTAGCACGATATTTCAAGATAGGGAACTTGGATAGATTTCATATTTGGTGTGTAGATGTGTTATGGTCAGAAGATGGTTCATATTGTTTTCGGTGGAGGTCAAAGGTCATCTGGGGTCACCGGGGGTCACAGTCCGAAAAACTTGTCAACACAATATCTCAAGGGAGAAAAATTGGATAGATTTCATATTTGGTTTGTGGATACGTTTTGGTCAGAAGATGGTCCCTTTTGTTTTTGATGGAGGTCAAAGGTCATCTGGGGTCACCGGGGGTCAAAGTCTGAAAATCTCGTTAGCACAATATCTCAAGATAGGAAACTTGGATAGATTTCATATTTGGTATGTGGATGCGTTATGGTCAGAAGATGGTTCATATTGTTTTTGATGGAGGTCAAAGGTCATCTGGGGTCACCGGGGGTCAAAGTCTGAAAATCTCGTTAGCACAATATCTCAAGATAGGAAACTTGGATAGATATTATATGTGGTATGTGGATGGGTTATGGTCAGAAGATGGTCCCTATTGTTTTTGGTGGAGGTCAAAGGTCATCTGGGGTCACCAGGGGTCAAAGTCTGAAAATCTTATTAGCACGATATTTCAAGATAGGGAACTTGGATAGATTTCATATTTGGTATGTGGATGTGTTATGGTCAGAAGATGGTTCATATTGTTTTCGGTGGAGGTCAAAGGTCATCTGGGGTCACCGGGGGTCACAGTCCGAAAAACTTGTCAACACAATATCTCAAGGGAGAAAAATTGGATAGATTTCATATTTGGTTTGTGGATGCGTTTTGGTCAGAAGATGGTCCCTATTGTTTTTGGTGGAGGTCAAAGGTCATCTGGGGTAACCAGGGGTCAAAGTCTGAAAATCTTATTAGCACGATATTTCAAGATAGGGAGCTTGGATCGATTTCATATTTGATATGTGGATGCGTTATGGTCAGAAGATGGTTCATATCGTTTTCGGTGGAGGTCAAAGGTCATCTGGGGTCACCGGGGGTCAAAGTCTGAAAATCTTGTCAACACAATATCTCAAGATAGGAAACTTGGATAGATTTCATATTTAGTATGTGGATGCGTTTTGGGCAAAAGATGGTCCCTATTGTTTTTGGTGGAGGTCAAAGGTCATCTGGGGTCAGCAGGGGTCATTTTCTGAAAACTTTGTTAGCACAATATCTCAAGGGATGAAACTTGTATAGATTTCATATTCGATACGTGAATGCATTATGGTCAGAAGATGGTCCCTATTGTTTTTGACAGAGGTCAAAGGTCATCTGGGGTCACCGGGGGTCAAAGTCTGAAAATCTTATTAGCACAATATCTCAAGATAGGAAACTTAAATAGGTTTCATATTTGGTAAGTGGATGCGTTATGGTCAGAAGATGGTCCCTAATGTTTTTGGTGGAGGTCAAAGGTCATCTGGGGTCAGCAGGGGTCAATTTCTGAAAACTTTGTTAGCACAATATCTCAAGATAGGAAACTTGTATAGATTTCATATTTGGTATGTGGATGCGTTATGGTCAGAAGATGGTCCCTATTGTTTTTGATGGAGGTCAAAGGTCATCTGGGGTCACCGGGGGTCAAAGTCTGAAAATCTCGTTAGCACAATATCTCAAGATAGGAAACTTGGATAGATATTATATGTGGTATGTGGATGCGTTATGGTCAGAAGATGGTCCCTATTGTTTTTGGTGGAGGTCAAAGGTCATCTGGGGTCACCAGGGGTCAAAGTCTGAAAATCTTATTAGCACGATATTTCAAGATAGGGAACTTGGATAGATTTCATATTTGGTGTGTGGATGTGTTATGGTCAGAAGATGGTTCATATTGTTTTCGGTGGAGGTCAAAGGTCATCTGGGGTCACCGGGGGTCACAGTCCGAAAAACTTGTCAACACAATATCTCAAGGGAGAAAAATTGGATAGATTTCATATTTGGTTTGTGGATACGTTTTGGTCAGAAGATGGTCCCTTTTGTTTTTGATGGAGGTCAAAGGTCATCTGGGGTCACCGGGGGTCAAAGTCTGAAAATCTCGTTAGCACAATATCTCAAGATAGGAAACTTGGATAGATTTCATATTTGGTATGTGGATGCGTTATGGTCAGAAGATGGTTCATATTGTTTTTGATGGAGGTCAAAGGTCATCTGGGGTCACCGGGGGTCAAAGTCTGAAAATCTCGTTAGCACAATATCTCAAGATAGGAAACTTGGATAGATATTATATGTGGTATGTGGATGGGTTATGGTCAGAAGATGGTCCCTATTGTTTTTGGTGGAGGTCAAAGGTCATCTGGGGTCACCAGGGGTCAAAGTCTGAAAATCTTATTAGCACGATATTTCAAGATAGGGAACTTGGATAGATTTCATATTTGGTATGTGGATGTGTTATGGTCAGAAGATGGTTCATATTGTTTTCGGTGGAGGTCAAAGGTCATCTGGGGTCACCGGGGTCACAGTCCGAAAAACTTGTCAACACAATATCTCAAGGGAGAAAAATTGGATAGATTTCATATTTTGTATGTGGATGCATTATGGTCAGAAGATGGTCCCTATTGTTTTTGATGGAGGTCAAAGGTCATCTGGGGTCACCGGGGGTCAAAGTCTGAAAATCTTATTAGCACGATATTTCAAGATAGGGAGCTTGGATCGATTTCATATTTGATATGTGGATGCGTTATGGTCAGAAGATGGTTCATATCGTTTTCGGTGGAGGTCAAAGGTCATCTGGGGTCACCGGGGTCAAAGTCTGAAAATCTTGTCAACACAATATCTCAAGATAGGAAACTTGGATAGATTTCATATTTAGTATGTGGATGCGTTTTGGGCAAAAGATGGTCCCTATTGTTTTTGGTGGAGGTCAAAGGTCATCTGGGGTCAGCAGGGGTCATTTTCTGAAAACTTTGTTAGCACAATATCTCAAGGGATGAAACTTGTATAGATTTCATATTCGATACGTGAATGCATTATGGTCAGAAGATGGTCCCTATTGTTTTTGACAGAGGTCAAAGGTCATCTGGGGTCACCGGGGGTCAAAGTCTGAAAATCTTATTAGCACAATATCTCAAGATAGGAAACTTAAATAGGTTTCATATTTGGTAAGTGGATGCGTTATGGTCAGAAGATGGTCCCTAATGTTTTTGGTGGAGGTCAAAGGTCATCTGGGGTCACCAGGGGTCAAAGTCTGAAAATCTTATTAGCACGATATTTCAAGATAGGAAACTTGGATAGATTTCATATTTGGTATGTGGATGTGTTATGGTCAGAAGATTGTTCATATTGTTTTTGGTGGAGGTCAAAGGTCATCTGGGGTCACTGGGGGGTCAAAGTCTGAAAATCTTGTCAACACAATATCTCAAGGGAGGAAACTTAGATAGATTTCATATTTGGTTTGTGGATGCGTTTTGGTCAGAAGATGGTTCATATTGTTTTTGGTGGAGGTCAAAGGTCATCTGGGGTCACCGGGGGTCAAAGTCTGAAAATCTTGTCAATACAATATCTGAAGGGAGGAAACTTGGATAGATTTCATATCTGGTTTGTGGATGCGTTTTGGTCAGAAGATGGTCCCTATTGTTTTCGGTAGAGGTCAAAGGTCATCTGGGGTCAGCAGGGGTCAAAGTGTGAAAATCTTATTAGCACGATATTTCAAGATAGGGAACTTGGATAGATTTCATATTTGATATGTGGATGTGTTATTGTCAGAAGATGGTTCATATTGTTTTTGGTGGCAGTCATAGGTCATCTGGGGTCACTGGGGGTCAAAGTCTGAAAATCTTGTCAACACAATATCTCAAGGGAGGAAACTTGAATAGAATCCATATTTGCTTTGTTGATGCATTATAGTCAGAGGATGGTCTCTATTGGTTTTGGTAAAGGTCAAAGGTCATCTGGGGTCAACGGGGGGACAACAATATCACAAGGTAGGGAACTTGGATAGATTCCATATTTGGAATGTGAATGGGTTAAAGTTAGGAGATGGTCCCTACAGAGATGCCAAGTATCTTGATTTAGGTGGAATAATTACCATTTTCACCCTCAATTCCGCAATTACGAATATCCTCCAAAAATTGCTCTTTTCACATGTTAAGGATCTTTGTTGAAATCTCAAAGTGTCTAGCTCCCTAAACTGAAAAGTTTAGGCCAAAATTGTATGGTTCGAATGAGCAAGTGGGCTTGTACTTTCTGCCTAGGCTTAACGTAGGCCTAAGTTAGGCCTAGCCGATGCTACATCTTTCACAAAGCAGAATCGAGTACTGAAGAGGATCAACAAAATCCACTTGGCCAAGAACATCAAAAATATTTAAAAGCCATTGGTAAAAAACCCTTATACAACAATCTGCAGTACTTTTGTGAGCTTTAGGTGTAAAGTTTTTCCCTGCGATGTAATTTTCTTCATCATGTCTAATGTCTTGGCACTTTTGCCATTGCCTAATGTATAGCATATATGTACATTTTGAACCTATTCTACACATGTATGTTTCTGTGTAATATCCTTAGGCTAGCCTAGTGGGAAATTAAGCTCTCCTACCAATATTTTATTTGTTCTAGAACATGATATAAAGCATGCAGCAGCATATTTTGGTAGCAGGGTGGTATCTGCAGCGGGGGAAAACTTACGAAATTCTCCCATATATATTAGTGTTATGAGAAGCTGTTCAAAAGTCCTCCCACATATATTAGTGTTACAAAGTGTCATTGCAAAATAATGTCTCGACTCTGCAGTATTTATGGGGTTGGTTCAAACCTCTGCACTGAAATCTAACCCTCATCAAAGTCTTAAAAGTATTATTAAACCTTTCAGCTGGAAAGGATGGGGAGAGGGTCCTTAGTTTACAGTGTTGTGAACTCTCAAGACTTTTTGCAGGTAATTATACAAAACCATCATTATGTCATTTCTTAATTGTACCCTGGTTTTTTAGGGTTGCCCTCGCATGAGGGGGTCCACTTTTAAAGAAGGTTTGCATGATTCCTATTTTTCATTTCTTGAAGTCAGCTCGAAGCCTTGTGAAATTGCAATGTGTAGAGGTTAAAGGATTTGTAGGGTCACTGGTGGTCAAAATGTGAATGACAACCTTGTTTAATAGGTGTTAACACATCTTAAAGTGGGAGACTTAAATAGATTTCACGTGTGGTTTGTGAATGCTTATGGTAAGAAGATGATCCCTATTTTTGGTGGGGGGGACAAAGGTCATGTGGGAAAACAAAATTATTTTTTGAACATGTTAGTATAACATTTGAATGAGAAGATAA
Organism: Holothuria scabra; assembly: GCA_037179385.1. NCBI lineage: Eukaryota > Metazoa > Echinodermata > Holothuroidea > Aspidochirotida > Holothuriidae > Holothuria > Holothuria scabra. The sequence goes on from CM074199.1 coordinate 32,735,539, forward strand.
TGGTACATGATGGGATTATTTGAAACGGAACGTTTGTGTATCATCGAAACCTCAATGCAGTTTTGCATTCTGGTTTATACATCTAGATAAAGAATGGGAGCCGATATTAGTTTATTCAAGTCTTACAAAACAGCACACCTGTCACGCTCTGTAATTTCCTGAGGGTTGTGATTTGAAGCACGACTGGAAAATCTAAAACTCTAGGCCTGAACAAGTTTCAGTAAGCATTTCTTGTTTTTCTACAGTGAGAATATGGGATGTCCGACCCTTTGCCCCTGCTGAACGATGCGTGAAGTTGATGCAAGGACACTCTCATAATTTTGAGAAGGTAGATTGCGATGTGTAATTACATACAGTATTTCCTATGGCTTCTTGCTATTGAAATCTTTTAAGAATTGTAATGTATCTTTGCCGTGTGAATGATCTGAAGATGACTGATGGCCTGTCAGGTGTGTCAGCAATTCAAAAATCAAACTGTCTTTTGCTTCTTTGGCTTACATTTTTTCTCTCAGTTTATTGTTATCTTTGAAACAACAGATCACTTTATGCCAACTTATTGAATAGATGTTGGTAGAATCCCTTCAAATGTGTTGTGTAAATCAAATTTTTATTTTATGGGGCAGTTACCCCAATACTTAAAAGTAACAGCTTTATCTCACAAAATTCTTATGTCTTCCAAGTACCTATACAGGATATTACAGGACTTTTGTATTGTATATTTAAGGTATTCCATTGAGATTATATTGGTTGATTCCACAATTAAGTGAGAAAAACAGTGTCACATGACTCTTTAGAGCCAATCAAGACACAGAGTAGACCAGTACACTACCCTAGATTAGAGTGACTGGATTTTTCCTTTTCAGGTAGTGAGCGGGTACAGTAGGTTGAGGGTTACACATTTATTTTGAGACCTAAGATGGAAGAGATGTGTGCAGTTCCTTTTTATTCTCATTTGCTCAACCCACAAAGTGTGGGTAGAGCTTATGTGGTTCTGTGGGGTGAAATGTCTGTCTCTCTCTTCAAAAGGTTTCAGTTTTTTCAAATATCTTCAGATGTGGATGGCATTTGTACCAGAAGAAATTGCTTATCCAGGAAGTTCCTATATGTGGCTCATCATCTCTTGTTATTATGGTGTAATTGAAGCTGAAGTTTTGTGAAGAATGTTGAATATTTTAACTTTTCTTGCTCAAAGCCTAGTGGCAATCCAGGAATTAATTGCTCGGAATAATTTGTGTTTAAAGAGGAAGTGCAGTCACCCCAACTTCAGTTATTATAGTAGATTGTCCTGTTTCATGATTGTTCTTCTCAATTGTGAAATCAAATTTACTAGGAATAACTGGTTGGCTCATGTGAATTTCCCAAAGTATTCTTAAAGGTACTTTTGTGAGAAGTAGGAAGAAAATTGTGAGATTAAGGGTGTTTCTTCAAAGTAAGTTTGAGGTGACTGTTCTTGTTCTATACCAAGCAGCACTACCTACATCTAAAGTGCAACACTGTTCAACTGCTAGTTGCAAAGTGTTACAACATGGTTAGCACAAATGTGTGTATAAAGTATAGACCATGGTTGTGTTCAAAATAAATAAAAAAAAAAAGAAAACTGAACAGATCAGTACATTTAGAAGGGTTGAGTAGATCAGTACATTTAGAAGGGTTGAGCAGATCAGTACATTTAGAAGGGTTGAGCAACTGCAGCAATTGCTACTCTTATTCTAGAATTATGTAAAGGCATTTATTTTAATATTTTTCACAAAAATTTTTTTTTCAGAATTTGTTACGATGTGCCTGGGCACCAGATGGCAGTAAAGTGGCAGCTGGTTCTGCAGATAGATTTGTTTATGTTTGGGACACAACATCTAGAAGATTACTCTATAAATTACCAGGACACACAGGCTCTGTAAATGATGTGGACTTCCATCCATTGGAACCTATCTGTAAGTAATATTCAGGACTGGAAGATATAGACCTATTTCCAAATAGCAGTTACAAAGGATTGTGGGATAGAGGTTTGGGGTTTGTCATTTTTGTCAATGACATTTTACTGTGGTTAAAATTGACGTACACCCAACACTCTTTCCCACAATTCATTGTAACTGCTATTTGGAAATAGGTCTATGTGTATTTCCCACACTGAGCTCTCCTTAAATTTTCATGTACAAAAATTGGAAATTTCCCTCCAGTTGCCTAAATTTTCTGTCAGATGACCAAATTTCCTGAGAATGAGCCTCCAAGTATCGCAACATTTTCCACCCATGGTATTAGTTCAGTGATATAATTTAAAAGAGAGCATCCTTAGTGGGCATCACCTTACTGTGTAAATTGCATTTTTGATTAAGCATTGACTGTCATTGTGCCTATTGTGATTGAAATTCTCCTGACAGTTACCTTTTGGTATTTTTAAAGGCGTTATTAAACAGCCCCCCCAAAGTTTTTGTGAGAGACCAACTCAATTGTCCGAATCCCCTCATTTGGAGTGAAATATTTTCATGTAATAAGTGTTATATCATTTGCAACCCAAGGAATGTGTATGAATTCAGCTGGAATTGGAAGATGTGTTACTATAATGGTTAGGGAGAGAAGAGGACCATGGGGGTGTGGAGGGAGGGAGGAGACAGCCCACCCTACTTGGAATTTGGATGACTGGATTTGTCTTTAACTAATAACATCTTTATGTTACAATTTGTATTTTGTGTTTCCTTTCCAGTGGTCTCTGGTTCAAGTGATAAGCAGATATATCTTGGAGAAATTGTGTAAATACAGAAGTGCACTGTAATGTGAAGGACTTGGAATAGTGGAGGAGATTGTGCAAACATCTGCTTTGTCTGGTGTGTCAGTTTTGGCAAAAAGAAGATGAGGGCAGCAGACACTTGACAGGCTGACCATGCCCCTTCATTTAATACTTGATTTTGATAGACAAGTGAATCAAGATCTTACAGTATTCCATGAGGAACATGTCCGCTGGACAAGATACCAAAATTTGACATTTCTCCATTTATGAAGGATGTATGGGAGAATGGAGATTTGGCCATCAGTCAGAGTTTTGCATTTCTCCTAAAATACTGGTTTTGTGAAAAAAAAGACTCTACTTTCAATCCCTTGTTAGGTTGTAGTTGGGTTTTGAACTTTTTGTGGCAGAAGACACCAAGAAAGGGAATGAGAATGGGAAAGCAGAATGTTTCCTGGAATCTTGGTAAATATGTGTCAAGATGTTCAAAATTCTCAGGTTTACACCATTTTCTGCCATGTGAAGAAACTTAAATGACCAATCCTCTTACCCCAAACTGCCAATTCTTGCAGGGTTTTACCAAAATTCTCAATTGGCTCAGCTCTTTGATTGACAGCTAATTCAAACAACGCAGAATACCATAGCTTATATAAGTTAACATTGCATGAAAAGTACTGAGGGAGTTTTGGTTATACATATTGAGCTTTTTCATACTCTTCCTGAAGCAATAAACTGAGATTGTGTCTTGATGATGATGAATTTCAGACAGTTGTGGGAAGGGCTTAAGAAAGAAGGTTAAGAGGATTGGTACTGTTTGGGGTGAGAGAATTGGGCCTTTTAACCAATTGGACAGTAAAACTGCCATCTAAATACTGTGCCACAGATCATATGTATGAAGTTTGGTGACAATATGTTATTATTTGGGGACGCAAGAGATGAAAGTCTGCTGGCGTCCTGGCTAGTGGGTAGGTCTATTAACGTTATCTGCATAATGGCTGTGTTGTGAGAGGAATGAGCCTAGGCCTTATAATGAACACACAGCCCTGTTTGAGGGTACATGCTATGTTGTGTCAATTTATTTTTTGAAATTATTTCTTGACATATCAATCATTGGCATTATATTTCATCAGTTTTGAATCCTTGACTCGTGAAGCTGATTTTAATTAGTCAAGAAATTACCAAGTACTTCAGCTTTCTTCTAAACCTGTGAATACAAAGCAAGACAAATGCATACTGTATCTAGAGGGCCCCAACTTGTGTGATGGCCAACCAAGTGATTTCTATTGACTTTCATGTTTACAGGCAAAGGTAGACACACCTTTTCGTGCAGAGGATTTTTTCTCAGTTAGAGTGTGCCTGTAGGTAGCTCTCTCTTGAATGCATTTGTTCAATATATGGGAACTGAAATAAAGTTTATTGGGCTGGGATTGTGTTCTACCAAGTCATCTAGTTGATCAGAAGCTGAAACTTTACTGCTTCCACATCTTGTTTGATGTTTGGTAAGAATCCCCCTGCATCATGAATAGATGCATGCAATAGTAAAACATCCTCATGCAGGCCACTTAAACAGGAGACTCCCTCTCCCTGCCTATAAACCTTGAAGTTTCATCATTATAGATCAAAATTTTTGCAGCTATTACAGAACAGAGGGAGAGAAAGACATTCCTGCAAAGGGGTGGTTTACTCACTGTGAAACCGTCGGAATACACCATATTTTTCAACTGGTATCCAGATTATTCACTTACCAATTGAAAGACACACCCTCTGAGCCCTCCTGAGCAGTTGTGGGCCAAGTTTGTGTTATGCAGGATGTGTGTGTTATAGTTCCATGTTTTCTCAAGACAACTAATGGGGGAAGGGGCAGCATGAGTTGATAGTCATATTCTACAGGAAATGTGTATCAAAGTTTATGAAATGTTGTGTCATCTGTGTAACATAGGGATGCATGAAGGCTTAAAATCTTTTGATGTTTGTAACAAACATTTACCTTGCCATGGGGTAGGCTGAGTGGGTTTTGCAATTGAGGAATGCATTATTACAGCATCATAAGGTATCACAGAACATTTTTGAATACTTACCCTTATTTTGAAATAGACACTTTGTAAATTTGTAATTTCAAGTACTTCCCTGTAAACAGCTGAATAAATACATGAGAATGCAAAGATTCCTTTTTCTCTCATTTATTTTGCAATATTTTAAAAGTCACAGAGGTGCTGGTTGTATGTTATGATGTGACCTATTAGAGCTAATACTAAGGTGAACAGGAATATTTTCATAAATTTCATTCAATAAAGTGGAAATGTGACAACTTTCCTCTAAAATTCAATTAATCATAACTTTGAGTGAAGAAAAAATATGAACCCCTCACCCTAAGTCATGCTCCTTAAAAAGCAAGTTTTATCATGAATCAATAATTGAATTATGTGAATGAACATTTTGTGATCATGGCTATTTGAGATGATGTTCACAAATACACCTGCAACTATCTCAGAAATTCCTTGCACAAAGTATATAGCAATTCTCTGACAAAACTCGATTCTGCCATCAAAATGACTTGTCAGAGCTGCAAATATGGGAAATCAGAGCTACCAATGTCAGAAACAGTGAGATCACAAGACTTTTCAGTCTGGGAGAGGTACAAGGATTTCAAGTGGGCTGTGTCTGACATCACCCATGGTGCCAGAGTGCAAAGTCTTAGGTGGTAATGGGAGAGGTCCTGGTGGGAAACAACTTAACAAGGGGGCAGAGCACAAGGAGCTCCCCTCCTTAGTTTTAGGGCTTCAGTGAGGTATCAAAGTTGTCATTTATGGCTAATTCTATTGTCTAAACACTAATCCAAAATTCAAGTTGGATATCTAATCCACACCTACAGCTTTAAATTGCAGGAATTGCACTTGGTTGTGATGTGGATTTGTGCCTGCTGCTGCAACCCAACAGATATTTTCCAAAGTGCAGGCATTGCTCCATTTGCTCCATGCTGAGACATGTTCACATCCTTGAACAAATATACATGTAATTGAGAGGATTTTGATGAGTTTTACCAGTGTTATTCATTTGAAAGGAACTTTTTGTTCACTTGAAAAGAGAAGGAACTTAGTTCACATGTCTCTGCCAGCTTGTGTATGTATGCTTAGCTTGTTCAGTTGTACTGAACTAATCGAATACAAGTGCCTATTAACTTGGCTTGTCTAGCCATTGATTTCACTATTTTCAAGAGGCTTTGATTTGTCAGTTTGTCTAGTTTAAAGTAAGATTTTATTTGTAACAAAACAAGGAACAGAGATTGAAAAGATGAAGGGGGTAGAGGGCTTAAGTAAGAGACCGGTATTGATGGGCAGTTGGATGCGATTATTTTTCAAAACATGATTGGTGCAGCATAAATAAAATATTTTGAAACATTGCAATCCATCAGAGAGCTGGAAATGGTATTTCCATAGTGGTATGAACAACTGTTTCATTGGAAGAAAATAGAAATTACTGCCCTTTCTTGTCCAAAAAAGAATCATATCACAAGTCACAATACCCACCTCCCCCAAAAAACCACAGGGTCCAAAAATGTGCGACTTATCAGTATCAGCAGAGTCAATATGCAGCCCTATGATACATTTCAAAACCCTCTATTTCTACCAAGTTTATTTCTTCTCACCCCACATTAAATTAAAGACAAATCCTGTTCCAGGCTTGCCTTTTTAAACTTGGATACAGTAGGAATACAATACATTGCTGATTTTAAGTAACAGTTCATGTTTTATTTTGATGTACATCAGAAAGTTCTTCACTAGGCACTTGCAGTTTGACACTAACCCTTGAAACTTGGAAATACTGTGTTTGGCAACAGCACAAATAGCACCTTCCTCTATTGTAATCAATTTGGTATACTAATAATGAAATACTGTGATGAACTCTTCCTTCCAGCTGCTCCCAAGAAAGGGAACTCAAGAATTTTATATGTCACATCAATAAAATCTAGATGCCATACTATTCACAAACTACAAGGCAGTAATATTTCTCTTAATAACCTTGAAAAATTAACCAGTTGACCAGGGACTTCACTTTAAGTTGCCTGTGATTTTAAACCTACACTTATTGTGAAGATGAAAAATTTCCATACAACAAACAAAATTTTTCCATCCGTGGTTAAAGAGATATTTGAATAGGCTACATATGTACGAGTAATATTCCCACAGCACTTCTACTATTATATTTTAGTGAGCATTAATACACTGGATCAGTACATGCAAGCAAAGTCAGTACTAAATCTGCCAGTATTACATCCAAAAAGAATTAAATCTTGATTCTTTGACAGACTTCTGACATCACTTTTCTAACATTTCATTACTACATTGGGCTGTCGTTGTCCAGAAATTATCTTCATTAGACTCTGCTTTCATACCATGAAACATCACTTCTGCTTGAAATCAAAACTGAATTTACTTTTCAGGAAGTTTAGCCTTTCCATCATCGGAGATAACTTCCTTTCTTTCTATGATCACCCTTATGAACAGACATCACACCCATGCAATTAGATTCCTCTTAATGGTCAATTGTCGATGTTAACCAGCAGTTAGACTTTTCCCTTCTCCATTCTAACTGTGCCACACTGATTTTCCATTTGGAACTTAAAGATTGCAACAATTTTCATACTTAATTTCATTTTCAGGTTTTCAGATTAACTTCATTATTTTGTTTATGAAAGATGGTTCTCTTGTAATTAGCTAATGTATCACTCAGTTCAATAGAAAACTTGATTGGATGGAATGAAAGAGCAAACTTGCAGATAAAACTAAAGATGAAACCTCATTTAACCCTTCAAACATGTTCCATCAACCCCTTACATGGTTCCCTCATTCGCAACTGCCATCAATTTACACACCACTACAAAAAAGATTGGGGGCAGTGACTTCCAATTTCCCACTGTGTTAACCATCACTATATTGTCTGAGAAAAGAGCCAATTTATATTCTACATGGACTTTTTTCAAAAAAGTGCATTTTGAGAAATTGATACACACGGAGCTAACTTTGCAGCTTCTACATCATACATCTTTACCTTGAGACCATTTCCCTGCCAGTAAGACAGCATTTAAATCATGCCTGTGCAGTAACTGTAACAGAAAAAAGTCCCAAGACTATCTTGGTACTGTTTGGCTCAAACTTGATGCTTCTCTCAAAGCAATGCATTGTGGGAAATGCAACTTATTTTGCTTAACAAAAGGTATCTCCTCAGTCCCCCTCTAAATGCTCTTGTTCCATCAAGTCCCCCTTCCCTTTAGAAGATTTCTTCCTCCTCTGTTCCTCTCTGGTTTTCTCAAAGAAATAATCAAATGCAAAATTTGTTGTATCTTTCTCTGCAGATTGTTCCTCTGCAACCTTCTGAAGAGACTCAATCTGTGTCGGAAAATAAGATACAAGCAAATTATCACACCTACTGGATATCAAGTTTGAAGTCAATTGTAAAACAAGTGGATTTGTGAGGAACTAAACAGATTTAACTTTATCAATGTCTTTTTATTCCTAATATTGACCAGTAGTACTTCATCTCCATTGAATCTCTTCTCAACTGGAGGAAGCTGATTTTCTCACCCCACTGGACCAAAGCCTACGCCAATCCCTCCATGTCATGTCCCATCTTGTTGAAATATTATCAAAATATACCCTTTTCTCTTTGAAAAATTTCTTCAAGTGTCCCCAGGGTGTGCTTCTGAGCTCAAGATATAAATTTAACTACTGTTCATTGGATGACCAAATTTCACCACCCTCATCTCAAACAGGTTTCATTACTGCAAACAAATAGTTACATGATGATAGCTTGTCAGAATATCTTCAAGTACATACAAATTCATCCAAAACCCCTTTTTGAAAAAAAAAAATGTATATTTTCCTGCTTTTATTGTTTTTCATTTTTCTTCAACACATCCACCAGAACCCTTTGGAAAACAGACTTATAGACAAAGAAAGATGTTCACCTCACCTGGGCTAAAAATTGTTCATGATCTCCTGGTTTCAAATCCAGTTTCGTGACTCTGTTGAACAATTCATGTGGCTTTAGGACTCCATGTACTCCAAGATTGGTGAAAAACTGTAAATTGAACATTGACAGATTAGTTTTTAATTTGTCATGCTCCAAGAAACAATGGCATTCTCATGGATTTATTGTTTAGAAGTATGTTGGTTGCAGAGCAAGTCACAGTTGGAGCTTTGTTGTATGAATAAATATCTATCGACTGTGACCAGGGTTTTTATTTGAAAGGAGACACCTTGTTTTGAAATGAGGTTTGCACAGTCAAGTACACACAGTAGTCAGCTCTCTACAGAATATCTATCCTGACATTTATATACTGCTAACAAATGGATTAGGCGACTTTATACATTACCAATTTTTCATCTGCCCACTAAAATAATTTTTTTTTTTACCATTGCCATAGTGTTGCCAATCACTAGAAAATTAAAACATATTGCATCTTTGAATGCTCAGTGATGCAGATGAAGGTTTACTCATGAGGACTCACCAGAAACTTTGAACCTGATTCTATACCAGGTCAATGATGGAATGAAATAGAAACTGGAAAGTTTCTTAATTGTTATGAACACATAACAAAGTAAGACCTCCACCTTTGCAGCTCATTTGCATGTTATTCTTCTTTAAGAATAAGGAATAAAAAGGGACTCCTTAAAAAGAAAAAAGGGACTCCTTTCTTAAGTTCAATAAACAGCCATTTTGAGTGTTTAAATATCAGTCCTTAAATTGATGGTCATGTAAAATTGCACTTCAAAGTATTGCCTGTCTCAGCTCATTGTGATAGGATTTAACAAGAAGTGATGGAAAAAATGGTATGAGATATAAACTGAAGTCCAACAAATTAAAGAGAAATAGAAACCACAAATCCCTGCACCGGCCAAAGAATTTGCTTTCCATTAATGATCTCCTCAAAATGAATGAGTCTCAGGATATTAGCTTAAACTAAGCAATTGGATGGAAACTGGGTCATAAAATTCCATCTAACTAACTAACTAACTCTCTGTTGCATCAATCTCCTTCCAAACCACAACTTCCTGTTTCACCAAATCAATAGATGAGAGTTCACTTCATTTTAGAATCTTGAAAATAGCAAAATTGGATGATTTTTCTCAGTTTTTGCAGGTGTTGTTGTATGTACATTTAAAGGAGAGTAATATTTGTCTGTGGAGGTAGTTAGGGGATTGGTAGAAAGGTACCGAGGAGCCTTTACTTACCATACTGACATTGGTACAATCTCGTAGCAGAAACTCCAGACCATGAGGGTGGCAAGGTTCTACAGACTGACTTACATCAATAAACCAAACTTCACCATCATGCCAGAGCATGTTGTACTCACTGAGGTCAGCGTGAATTAAATTACACACTTGGTACATCTTCTCCATCATCTGTAGAAAAATTGTTTCCGTTTGTCATTTTCTACATCACAAGAGAACTATAAAATAATCTTTTAGGCATTGAAGAACAGTTATTAATTTTCCCTGCTAAGCAACCTTCAATATGTGAAAAGCCTAGGGCTTACAACTTCATATTGTGGTTAGATCAAATTCGGTTTTCTATCAAAAGGCCACTTTGAATGGGCATCCCCAACTCTTACTTTGTCGAGATCAAGTTCCAAGGCCTACTGGCTACCTAGCTTCATCACTTCAAAGACAACCACCTATATCAACCTGGTCACACCCTTGGTTATTACAGGAATCAATTCAAGTGATTAAAAGACATTTCCTATGACATTCTTAAATATGGCATTTAAAAAACATGTACTTCTGTAATTTCAAGATTTGTGCCATGGGCTCTGTTTTGGGAAATTCTGGCACCAGCCCTGGATAGGATGTCTCTTATAACCCTTTGAGAAAAACATAAAAGAGTAACTTTAAGTAAAGTATACCTCTATACACTGGTCATATGCTATTTGCTTATCAGCAGATGAAAGCTGGACATCTTTCAACTTTGGTGCAGCTTGTTGACTTTGACCGATAAAAGTCATCACAAGTATGTGTTTCTTTAGCAGTATAACATCTGGTGCTCGTATACCAGCTTCTCTCATTCTGAAAATAGCAAAAAGTTATTGTGGTATGTACAATGCATTTTTCAAGTATATACATGTAATAGTAGCAGCCTCAGAAATTTTCAGACATTTAAACCATCAACATTTCCCAGTTGACCCCTAGACATTCCAACCATCAACACTTCACAGTTGATCCCAAGACATTCCAACCATCAACATTTCCCAGTTGGCCCCTAGATATTCCAACCATCAATACTTTCCATGGAACTCCCATGCATTCCAACCATCAACACTTTCCAGTTGATCCCAATAAATTCCACCCATGACCCAACCTTTCAATGCAAAAAAAAACACCTAAAACATTTTTCTCTTTGTCTCCTTTGACTTTTGCCTCATATCCTGCCCCAAACCCCCCATGACACCAAACCCACCCCCCTCCCCCACTCCATGACACAATCATGAACAGCTACTGATTCCAACCATCAACACTTTCCAAGATGATTCCAAGACATTCCAACCGTCAATAGTTTTTTACTGTGCAAATGTTAAATGGTGAAGTCCAGGTCTACACACTGGCACTTAAGACAAATTGGAAAGGTAGCTCAACATGCAGAAAATGCCACACTTTTAACACAAATTCCCAGTGAAGAATGCTCCCCACCATTCTCTTAACTAGTGCCTGACTTTGTCAACAATCTTTTTCAGTTTCAGTTCTACAGCTGATATGTTTCCAATACTTTCATATCATAATATAGCATTTGCTTTCCTTTCCCATCATTACTTTCACTTTCTCTCTTGTACTTGTGTTTCCATCTCTGTCAATATAAAGATAACTTAGCCACTTTCATTTCAAAGGTTACATACATTTAACATAGCTTTCTTGAATGTAGAAGGATATGACGAAAATTTGAATTCCACATATACTTGTAAACTAAGTCAAACATTTAGTAAGTCAAATAAAGTCTGCAATCTTCCAATAAAACAAGTTTTCCAAATTAAGTATATTTTTCTTTTTGCTTGCTCAGGCTAACCAGTGCACTTTTCTCTCACCCCTTCCGTCTCTTAATTCATAATAAAACAGATGTTAGTACCTATTAAGGTTATGCATCTCTTTCTCTGCCCACATTCTGATCGTTTTACGAGGGTTCTGTTTGCTGAAGCGATCTTTGAAACGGTAGTCATCCTTGATGTACTTTTGACGATTTCTGAATTCATTCAGAGTTGTCTTGTAGACTTTGAGTGCGCACTCATTGGGAACAATCTGCTCATCCAATCTGCAAAATTATAACAAAGGACATAATGTCTACATTTTTGCTTCAAAAAATAAGCCCACAAGCTATCAGTCACAAGAGGTTAACATGGCACAATGGATATCACTATTTGTACATATCACATTGACAATATTATTATGCATCATACAATAACCCTTCATAACTTGACTGGTTTCAATGTAATCATTTCACACACTTCAAAACCTTAGCAAAGTGAAAATGAAAGACTTCCTACATTTGATGACAGGATCACTAACTTGAAATGTCACTTATGATAGCAAAAAATTGACAAACGGCACCCTTATCCAACGAAATGACTTGTCTATGATTGACAGGCTGAGGCATACCACCTCTTGAATACTGAGATTTACTGTTCTCCACATTTTATACATTCTTGAGCAGAGCTACTCTGGGAAGAAATATTTGACTTCAAACTGAGAATGTTAGGGAAGTTACAGCATCTACACTTCCCTACCTAAGCAAAAGCGCCTACAGAACTTAAAAGTGACATGAGAGCTACAGCTTCTAACTAACCTACCTGGCCTCAGCAAAAGTCCCTATGGAACTTAGATTGACCTAGAAGCTAGAAAATCTATCCTTCCCTGCTTCAGCAAAAGCCCCTATTGGCCTTCAAATGGTTGGACAGTGACAGCCTCTATCCTTCCCTGCCTGTAGGACTTCAGGCAATTGGGGAAGTTACAACTTCCCTGCATGAGCACAAGCCCACATAGGACTCCAAATGATTAGGGTAAAGACTTGGAAAAATATAACTGCGACACAGATGAAAATTGTGTTTTGACCGAGTAGCATTTTGTCTAATTTACCTTTTAGCAATACATTTCTTACTGGTGACCCAACATCACCTTTGACCTCCACCAAAAATGTCTGCATTCATGTAATAAATATGGGCTATGTACATGCTAAAAGTACAAGATCACTCACTGCTACCCATCATGAGACATTGTGTTTTTAAGGTGATAAGGCAGCTACAGGGTTTGTCTACTAAACATCAGTAATTCACATGCAAAGTATGAGATGTGTCACTGCTACCCATCTTGAGATGTTGGGCTTACAAGTTATTGACTGTCTGACAGCTGGCAATCCAAATCCCCCCCCCCCAATTCAGTTCTGATGCATCGAGCTGAGTTGTTTTCTAACTTAGGAGACTTACCTTCCACCAGTAGCATGGATGATGACAGCTTCCTTGCCAGTACTGATAGTTCCGTTGATAGATTCCAAAATGCCACCATTGACTAGCTTAAACAACAGAATTCGGGTTCTTGGATCAACAGCCATTTCCTGTTTTAAAAGAAGAGTTGGAGAATATTATACAACATGTGCTGGAGAGGAAAGACTAAAGAGTACCAAAAGGGAGACTGCACATAAAAGATTTTTAATTTGAAACTAAAAGTACAATTTTGGGGTAAAAAACACTATCCTTATGACATCAAAGGTGACTGAGAAAGAATTTTTGAAGAAAATATACTCAAAAGTTGAATTTGCAATGTTTCATGAAAAAGCTGAATATTGTGATATTTCCTCGAGGCTAGGAAGAAAATATCTCTGTTATCATTTGTGTCTGTCCTGTCCATTTGGTGGACTTCATTTGTAAACCAAATTGGATTTCTCAATCAGTCTGTTAAGTTGGAATTTATCATAGGAACTGAGGACATCATAAACGTAACTGTTTCTTTCTTAGGGGTGAATCATTTACCTAGCCGAAAAGAATAGGCAGATGGGCCCATGAAATACGTAAGTGACCCAGCAAGAACTTCAATGAATGACTCTGCCCTTACATACACAACCAACTATATGGCGATACAGACTGCATGAAAACTTGGAATCTTTGAAACATGAGTGGATTATTTACATGGTTACACCCCCAGTAACTTATAGTTACTCTATAGTAGGATACATGTAAAGTCACAAAGGGTTACCATCACTGTCACTTGGAACAAACGTACCTGCTATATGTAAACTACAGAGGAAAACTCTCACGACAGACCATCAGCCAAGAAAAACCAACCTGATTTCCGAATTTTTGTTCTTACATATGTTTATTTTAGCTTCAGCAATCAAAATGCCCACACTCTGGATCGAATGCACTGTCAGGTAGCAAAAGTTGTCAAAATTGAAGACCTTAAACCCAGGCTTAAAAGAACACTCATGGTCTACTGGTAGACAAATTGTATGAACTAATCATGACCCACTTCTGGGTTATGGTTAAGGAACACCTAGCTGATTATAATTAATAGGATTATATCTGAAATAATATCATGAGCTACTGTAAATTTTGACCGGGAAACTATTTACCTTGAAGTTGTAAACATATTTATAAAGCATAACTAAGGAGGATCCTAACATAAGGATTGAAAAATTTATTTAAATGCAATATGATAAACTGCAATTCATTTTGTGGAAATCATTCTTAGTCACTAGAGTCAAGATGGCTGGCACTAAACATTTTTGAACAACTCTGTGGAACATTAAACAGAATATGTGAAATTCATAAGCAATGTTCTTACTCAACAAATGAAAACGTACATTCCCTGAAGCGTTAGTATACACTACTCCAGTTCTCTGTGATTTTCGTGAAAAGAAAAACACCAGTCTGCAAAAATCAATTTGCTAACCTTCATGCATTATTTTGCAAATCATTTCATCCTGTCTTAGGTATATTTTGTCAAATTCATTCATTCCCTTTAAATCTGGAAATATTTACTTCCATTCTTTTCCAACAAAATGAGTCAAAAAGTTTTATTTTGATACATACCGCAGTTGAATGTTCTTTCTTCTCATGGACTTTGTGTGATTTCTTCTCTTCAACAAGCGAATGAATTTTTAGAGAATTGTACACAGAGTTGGACAGTTTGATGTCTTTGTCCAAATCACTTCCAGAGGCAAAATTTGGAGGGAACTACAAGAGAAAATGAGTGCGATGATGAAGGTAATAGATGCACAATTCTTAAAAAAAAAAAAATAAATAAGTTTGAAAATTTATGCAGTAACTCACAGCTGGCTTTGACAAAGACAACTCCTCTGCCCAATAGTTGGGATGAGTAAACTGTCACTTCGGCAAATGAATAAGCTGATAAAAATCTTGGTCTGCTAGGAAATTATTGCAACAGAGTCTCTGTTATCCCAGAGTGTTACTCATGGCAGATTGAAACAGCACAAGTAGATAGCAGTGTTGTAATGACTCGAGTCAAAGATGTGACTCGAGTCTGACTCGAGTCCCAAACTCACGGGACTCGACTCGACTCGAGTCACCACTTGCCAAAGACTCGACGTGACTCGAGTCACCATAAAATAAAATTTGAAAGACTCGACATGACTCGAGTCACAGAAGAGAATGACTCGACTTGACTCGAGTCTTTGTCCACAATGACTCGAGTCACACCTGAGATTAATAAAACAGAAACTAAAATTTGTTTTCATCATCGGACGCAAACCAACGGCCGTTAATTACTGCTTTATCCATTATGCGCTCCTATCTGTATATAGGGGGATCCTAACATACAGGTCTGCTTAACATGTGTAGCGCCATCAATTTCACGCGTACAACAAACTTATCGAAGCTGAGTGCCCTGTATGCGTAGTACTAGTGGTACCGTGCCAGTGTCAACATTACGATTTCCCTAGGCCTAGACCTCAGTGTCTAGCCTAGTATACTACGCTCCACAGATAGATGACTGATTTCCCTCGCCTCTGTACTAATATGTGGTATTTTGACTTGAAGTAGCTGAAGGTGTGACGAACAAAATTTCATTTCAATGTAGTCCTATTTAGTTGGTAATATCTGTTATCGGTATCGAGGATTTTGATTAACGAAATCAGTTTGTTTACGGGGACACCTGTGTGACCTGTGGCTTCTGATGAATCACAGTTTAGGCCTATTATAATTATCACTTGTTTACGTAACATTGGGGCCTTAGTGTCATGTAACTGGTAGCAATGGTGTTTATATGTTCGCAGCAAGATAAATTAATAGGGTGTATTGTAGGTCAATATGATGAGGTTATGTGCAAAAGCATATATTGCCTAGTATGTGTTGTACATGTATGGCTTGAGACTCAATGAAGGCTTGCTAGTGTAGTGTAGGAGTTTAATAGGTTCTTGATTATATCTGAGTGTTCTTGTATGACAAACATATTATTAGATGAATTATGTCATTGCTCAATATGTAAAGGTTAATATAGTACTAACTTACAGATAATGTGTGTATTCCAATCTTCACATTTAGGGTTGTGAAGTCAAATTTCACTTGAAAGTACAGGAGTGGACATCAGTCACCTTCTTAACCCCTCCCCCATAGGCGCACAATGCGGGGTTACAGGGGGGCACTCACCCTCCCAATTCGGGTGAAAGGAAATGGTCTATTTGGGCAAAACATGGGCAAACCATGATAAACAGTGACATTTGGGCAAAACATGCTCTTGTCCCCTACCCCTCATAGAAAATTACCCTCGTACGCCTATGCCCCCCTCCTCCAACAAAAGTGTGCAGTCTCTTAGCAAAAAACTGCATTTGCAAAAGATTAACCCATCACATACCATGGACTCGATGCCAACACAACATGTAAGAGATCAGGTGACTTGGAGTGACTCAAAGAAAATAAACACATTATGACTAAGGTGACTCGAGTCACAAGACCAATCAAGCTTTCGAAAGACTCGAAGTGACTCAACTCGAGTTGACGGAAGACTCGACATGACTCGACTCGATTAGAATTGCTAAAGACTCAACATGACTCGAGGCGACTCCAAGCTTTCCAAAGACTCGAAGTGACTCGACTCGAGCTGAGGGAAGACTAGACATGACTCGACTCGACTAGAATTGCTAGAGACTCGATGTGACTCGAGACTCGACACCTTGTGACTCGAGGTGACTCATGACTCGACATCAAGTGACTCGATTACAACACTGGTAGATAGATAGTCATATACATAGCTGGACGTAGAGAATAGCTAGCACGATGGACAAATAACAAAGTATCATTTGCTGAAGCCTGCCCTCTAGAACTATTATGGACAGAAGGTAAAATAATGAAAGCCAGAATGCCAAGAGGCTTAGTGATTCCTAGATGAAAGGAAATAAAAGGTACCATTTCAAAAACAATAGGATAGAATTTTATGGCCCAGTTGCCAACCTACTGGTTCAATTTGAACCCACCACGGCCATTTTTTCCAGTTGTGGCGCACTGGCTTGTTTTCTCTACTCCATTGCTGATGCTGAGCATTCAGCACAATGGCAGAAGGTTCCATTTTTGAAGTCTTCCATATGACCTGGCTAGGACTGGAACTCCCAACCTCCCAACTCCAAGGCAGATGCTCTAACCACTTGACAATGCAGTTGGTCAAAACAAAAAGACCCATCTCCTAAATACTACAGATCCACTACCAAGTGCAAACTTTCTTGAGATATAATTTTTCTGTTTTTAAGTTTTCCGTCTTTGACCTCTAGTGACCTAAAATGACCTCTGACCTCCACCAAACACAAAAACCTCTAAATATTAAAAGGGTCTGTCTTTGCTATGTAGAGATATCATTAAAAACAATTATATTACACTTAAATACATAAAACATGACAAAATTTCAAAACTTCTGTTGTCCTTAACTTCATTAAGTTCAATGTTTTTGTGAAACTACTGTAACAAAGTCAGAATTAACCTCCACCAAGTATGGTTGCTTCACTCAATGTAAATATTCCATGTACCAAATACACAAAGAGTCTTTCATTTCTATCTTGAGATACCATGTTAAAAAGACTAGAATCAGATATGCAAACACAACATCACCCTTACAAAAAATGTTACCTTCTATGTATCTCTAACCTGCTTACAACATTTATCAGTATTACCTCTTCCATGATCCTTGAAGCATTTCTCTTCCCACAAACACCAGCATCATGTTTGGTGACAAGTCCTGCCTGTTTTACTTTAGAGACAACAGGAAAGTCTGTAAATCAAAATGAACCAGAAATGCAAAGATCAACATAAATCACCATTTTAAAATGAAGTTGATGTTTTGAAGGATTGGCTGGGTTTCTTAACATATTACAATCACAAGGTTTTTGCATTTTGATTTTTAACTAAGCTATCTTAATCTCAAATTGTCTCACATCTCATGAATAATTCCAAGAAGCCTATAGGCAGATTCATCTAATAATTTTACATGTATGGTATTCATTAAGAGCCACATATGTCAAAATTTTTCTTTTTAACAAATCAGGGAAAGTAATAATCGTGTCCTTATGTATTATGGTAAGACCCCTATTATTTGTACTCTGCTATTCCTTATACTCTAGATATCAGCCAGAACTCTTTGTTCTCATAATTAGAACTGTCAAAACTGGCAACAAAACTACCAATAACACAGTATCAACATTAACAGACTGAAATGTTGTGCACCTTACAAAATTACGATGCATTTTCTTAAATCCAACCATGAGTTCTAATATTTCTTTCCACATTTCATGGTACAGTTCATCAGGTTATATTAGCTTTTCAACCAGGTTTAAACTGTTAATTGTAACCTCTATTCCAAATGGTCATAAATTTCCCTGGAAGCAATCTCAGGGAAGTCAAAAGTAGCAGGTAACGGGCAGAAAATCGCCTTCTACTTAGGCATTTGCGAACTGTCTACTTAGTTGCACATGGCCATATTTACAGATGTAGCCTCCAACTAAGTACTGTGCAGCCTCCTACTCAGAGAAATTTTGACTACCCTGCAGGCTACATACCTCCTATTATGTATTATTTAGTCCCTCTCCATGACTCTCTTTCCAACACAACATACACATGAGTGAAAGCCTTTACATCTATTTTACCAGCAAAATGATGACCATTTGCAAAACCTAACATGGGGTATAATGACCTTTGTATTTTTGGGGTCCACAACTAGAGCAGCCATGCTGCAGAATCCAAGGAATTTTGTGAATGTTCTAAAGTTGTGTGAGTCACAGCTACTATACTCCCTTGACAACAATCTCTGCCCTTGCCATGATCAATTCCCATTCAGGACAGCAGAACCTGTTTTGGGTTTTGAAGACTATGGTATGAGGGAAATCACCATGACAACCAACCGACGGACAACCATTCTGAAAACTAGTATGACCGAGTGATGTTTGCCTGCTGTTCATGCACAGTCTATGTTTTGCTACGCGTTCTGTCCTGAAATAGAAAAGCCCTAAATATATCAAACACCACTAAGTTTTCTCTAACTACAAGCCTGTTCAATGTAGTTGTTTTAGTCTTACCATCTTCTTCTGAATCAAAATCATCATCATCATCATCTTCTGGTTCTTTCAAAGCTGATGAGGCAGTCTTGTATTTAGCCCATGAGATGGAGACTGATAAAAAGACAGAAGGCCTCTCTTTGTGAAATAAATCATCATCATTAAAACATTACCATATTTTCAAACTACAAGATATGATAGAAGAGGCCATGAAACATTATTCAAGAAGTGTCTTCTCCAACTATCTTGAGGGTTTCTTTGCGCCACTCTAACCTTGGTAGTGTGGAGTGAGTTTGGGTGATATTTTCAACTTTTACCCAAAACTGGTGGCTTTCTAAACATATTAATATGAAAGCAAAAGTCTCAAACCCCCATTTACACATTGTATACAGAGGTTGGCATTAAACTGCTATAAAAACCCTAACATCAAATCACATCACTGTACCTATCCTACTACTATTAAAGCAACAAGATACAGTTGTATAGTCATGTGCTGTCCTGTAATTCTATTAATGTACTGTAGAATAGCTCAAAATTATATGCCTATCTTGGTTAAAACAGAGAATAAGACAGGCAGAAAGTAACTTTGGAAAATACAGTTATAGTATTCATGACAGTGTTCCTGCTCTTTAGAGTTTATTCACAAATTTAAGTATTTGTTCAAAATGTTGTTACAGTACTTTTTGCACAGACAGTGCTTTGATGAACATCCACTAAAATTTAGTGATCTCTGTTTGGGCATTTGATGATCTGACTGTATAAAGGGTGTTCCTGACCACTACAATCCTCAACAAAAATAATGAGACAAAGCAAGCAAAAGAAGCAATGAAGTAATGAACAGATCACTTTCCCCCCACTCCCCCATTTAATGTTGCAGCAACACAAGGTGTCCTGAAACTGCAACATTGATGCGGAAGCCAGGTTTGTCCCATGTAATTTTGTCGAGGATTGTAGCTGTCTTAATTAAATAATGCTACTTTTTTTACTTTTTTGGTGAACTGGGTATACAATACTAATCACTATCTTGAGGAGGGGACTGGGAGAGCTGAGGGGGTATTAAAAGAAGTGACTTCTCCAGTAAAAAATTTGACTGGTGTGATTCCTACTGGTTTACTTGAAAATGTTTATTTGTAGCGTTAAGCAGGGACACCTTATGTTCAGTGTACATCACTTGCAAAACAAACGCCAAGAAATTTAGAAATATAACAGTCCAAGGTTAATGCTTCTACACTTGTTTGTGGTGAGTAAAGAATGAAGAGGACAGGGGATCTTTCGCACTTCCTCCCTGTCAACCCCATCATGTTGTGGTTTATACATAAGGTAAACAGGAGAAAAGAAGGGGTTGTGACGAAATATTAGTCTAGGGGTGGGTGGTACCGTGAAATATCGGTACCGGTACCACAAAGCACACAGAACTGGTATTGTGGTCAGTACCGGTTCTCAACTCTCAGGTAGGAAAGTTGAGCAGGTTGGAGCCAAACTGCATACAGCACCTGTGTAATCCTGTGCATTAGTGCAACTGGGTGCATGAGTTCAATAAAATTCATTTCGGTTTCTACCAGGGTATTGATTTTTTGGTAAAATATATTACTTATCTCCACATCCTAACACAGTTATTTTCTTTAAAATATTGTAATGTTTTAAAATGAGTATCAGTAATTTTTTCGTGAACCAGAAATTTTTTGAAGATTAGGTAACACACCGAATATCTTCAATATTTGAAATAAACTGCAACACTAGTACTGGTATTCACCTAAATACCGGTATACCGCCCAACCTTATATTAGTCTTTAATAAAATGGGTCATGACTGCACAGTTTTTAGGGAAAAACTACAATTGTCAGTTATAATACCTGACCACTGGTTCATTACTCCAATTCGTTGTTTCAATTAGAAGCAGTTTTGATTACTCTTCTGGTACAATAGAAACCCAACAACTTTGGACTTTAAATTTGACAATTAACAGCAAGATTTGAAGTACTAACAACAAAAAGGGAATCAAGTAACTCACTGTACACTGAAGGGTCTGTAGTTCCTCTCTCAGTTTACTCTGAGATTAACTGCTATAAAATATCAACTTCAAGGGCTATTTTTAAAAGATTGGATTGGCATGTTGTTGGTTTTGATAACAGTTGTTGACGAGGTTGGGCATAGGATGCTTTTTTCCAAATGTGATGTAGATAGCTTGAATCTAAAGGTTGCTTTCCACTGAAAAGGGGAAATGCAACAGACTTTTGATCAAAGAAGTAAGGACAAGCACAGCAAGAAAACACCCCATTGTTCAGGGCAGAGAGTTTTTCTCCATCCACCTCCTCTAGACTTCACACAGCACAGGATTGGTACAGTACTGTACATTTATGGATGACATTGCCAGCTATGCAGGCGAGACAAACTTTGCCAAACAATAAGCTGAATTAAGGAAACAATATTTTTGCAGGTTTTCATAAAGAGTGAGCAAAATTACCTTTGCTGTTACCATTGAATTTCTGTTCTTCTTTGGCCAGCATGGCGTCATGTTCACGATCAAATTCTAGCTGCAACATCTGAGCTAGAAGTATGTCATTGGAGGTATCGCACTCACTGCTACTACTTAACTCAACAGCCAATGAATAGTCACTCATATTGCTGCCAAAAGACAGATAACAGCAGAAAAATAATCAAAACAACAATTTCAGCATATGGCTATAGGCCTATAATTAGTCTAACAAACATGATGCTGCAACCTTCCTTTCCAACAGCTCTCCAGTCTTGTACCCCCTTTCAGGACAAATCTAAGCCCACTCAGCAGTTTTAATCCTCCCAAATGGGTGACTTCCACTGTAGTCCTTCCCGACTGTGCAGATACAAACTGTTTATTGTTGAAGATCATAATTTACCCCACTGTAGGTAACCATACAAGGTTTTAACCTATAAATAGAATACTTTCTATGCATTTTATAAAAATTGAGTTGCGGTGCAATGCAGCTTTTGAATTTGGTGTTAATCACAAAACTGTCACCAGTTGGGAAAGTTTCTTTCCCAAACCAAAAAAGGACTTAAGGTGATGCAAACCTGTCATTAAATATTTAAAACTGCAAGGACCGATTGCCTGCTGTTGTCCTCCTACAGTATATTCTGATATTTTGTTCATTCAGAGGACACCCCAACAGACCAATATAAAGCAACTTCACTTCATTTTGGTGGCTATGAACATGCACGCCATGGCTGGAAAAATCAGCAATTTGGGAAGTTCACTGCAGGGAAATTTTGGTATTTGGAGAGAAAATTGACTACTTTTGTATTTCTAAACATGTGAAGTCTTTGGGAAATTTTGATTTGCTTGCTGGGAAATTTGATTTCAATGATTTGCTTGCTCCCCAGCCTGACTTTGCTTGCAGGGAAATTTACATTTTTTCCAGCCCTGATGCACACATCCTTCAAATTGTCGGGATAAACAAACCAACCCCGTATCTTCAACAGGTGTTCAAAACTCTTGACTTTTTAACATGAAAATGGGGTGAAGTCTTTGTTTGTATGATACTGCATCTGAAGACTTAGAACTAACCCTTACCTTTACTTGCTGTCTCTAGCCCTAACCTAACCTTATCAGGTACAGTATGACATACCGTAAATGTCTCAAGACACAAATGAAAAAACCTTACAAAACAAAACATGAGGATTTGGTGACTTAATTGTACCAACACCGATAAAGATTGTCTGCAAAAGATCAGGACAGTCGCAAACAGTAACAGTGTATTTTCTTTTAGCCACATGGAAATGTCACCTTATATTTTAATTTTTCCCTTAAAATTGCAATTAAATTTCTGAAAGAGTACTTTTTTTAACCAGAATGCAAAACTGCATTGAGGTTTCGATGATACACAAACGTTCCGTTTCAAATAATCCCATCATGTACCATTATCTTCTCATTCAAATGTTATACTAACATGTTCAAAAAATATTTTTGTTTTCCCACATGACCTTTGTCCCCCCCACCAAAAATAGGGATCATCTTCTTACCATAAGCATTCACAAACTTCACGTGAAATCTATTTAAGTCTCCCACTTTAAGATGTGTTAACACCTATTAAACAAGGTTGTCATTCACATTTTGACCACCAGTGACCCTACATATCCTTTAACCTCTACACATTGCAATTTCAAAAGGCTTCGAGCTGACTTCAAGAAATGAAAAATAGGAATCATGCAAACCTTCTTTAAAAGTGGTCCCCCCTCATGCTAGGGCAACCCTAAAAAACCATGGTACAATTAAGAAATGACATAATGATGGTTTTGTATAATTACCTGCAAAAAGTCTTCAGAGTTCACAACACTGTAAACTAAGGACCCTCTCCCCATCCTTTCCAGCTGAAAGGTTTAATAATACTTTTAAGACTTTGATGAGGGTTAGATTTCAGTGCAGAGGTTTGAACCAACCCCATAAATACTGCAGAGTCGAGACATTATTTTGCAATGACACTTTGTAACACATATATATATGGGAGGACTTTTGAACAGCTTCTCATAACACATATATATATGGGAGAATTTTGTAAGTTTTCCCCCGCTGCAGATACCACCCTGCTACCAAAATATGCTGCTGCATGCTTTATATCATGTTCTAGAACAAATAAAATATTGGTAGGAAAGCTAAATTTCCCACTAGGCTAGCCTAAGGATATTACACAGAAATATACATGTGTAGAATAGGTTCAAAATGTACATATATGCTATACATTAGGCAATGGCAAAAGTGCCAAGACATTAGACATGATGAAGAAAATTACATCGCAGGGAAAAACTTTACACCTAAAGCTCACAAAAGTACTGCAGATTGTTGTATAAGGGTTTTTTACCAATGCCTTTTAAATATTTTTGACGTTCTTGGCCAAGTGCATTTTGTTGATCCTCTTCAGTACTCGATTCTGCTTTGTGAAAGATGTAGCATCGGCTAGGCCTAACTTAGGCCTACGTTAAGCCTAGGCAGAAAGTACTAGCCCACTTGCTCATTCGAACCATACAATTTTGGCCTAAACTTTTCAGTTTAGGGAGCTAGACACTTTGAGATTTCAACAAAGATCCTTAACATGTGAAAAGAGCAATTTTTGGAGGATATTCGTAATTGCGGAATTGAGGGTGAAAATGGTAATTATTCCACCAAAATCAAGATACTTGGCATCTCTGTAGGGACCATCTCCTAACTTTAACCCATTCACATTCCAAATGTGGAATCTATCCAAGTTCCCTACCTTGTGATATTGTTGTCCCCCTGCTGACCCCAGATGACCTTTGACCTCCACCAAAAACAATAGGGACCATCTTCTGACCAAAATGCATCCACAAACTACATATGAAAGCTATCCAAGTTTCCTCCCTTCAGATATTGTATTGACAAGATTTTCAGACTTTGACCCCCTGTGACCCCAGATGACCTTTGACCTCCACCAAAAACAATATGAACCATCTTTTGACCAAAATGCATCCACAAACCAAATATGAAATCTATCCAAGTTTCCTCCCTTGAGATGTTGTGTTGACAAGATTTTCAGACTTTTGACCCCCAGTGACCCCAGATGACCTTTGACCTCCACCAAAAACAATATGAACAATCTTCTGACCATAACACATCCACATACCAAATATGAAATCTATCCAAGTTTCCTATCTTGAAATATCATGCTAATAAGATTTTCAGACTTTGACCCCTGGTGACCCCAGATGACCTTTGACCTCCACCAAAAACATTAGGGACCCATCTTCTGACCATAACGCATCCACATACCAAATATGAAACCTATCCAAGTTTCCTATCTTGAGATATTGTGCAAACAAGATTTTCAGACTTTGACCCCCGGTGACCCCAGATGACCTTTGACCTCCGTCAAAAACAATAGGGACCATCTTCTGACAATAATGCATTCACGTATCAAATATGAAATCTATATAAGTTTCATCCCTTGAGATATTGTGCTAACAAAGTTTTCAGAAAATGACCCCTGCTGACCCCTGCTGACCCCAGATGACCTTTGACCTCCACCAAAAACAACAGGGACCATCTTTTGACCAAAACGCATCCACATACTAAATATGAAATCTATCCAAGTTTCCTATCTTGAGATATTGTGTTGACAAGATTTTCAGACTTTGACCCCCGGTGACCCCAGATGACCTTTGACCTCCACCAAAAACAATATGAACCATCTTCTGACCATAACACATCCACATACCACATATGAAATCTATCCAAGTTCCCTATCTTGAAATATCGTGCTAATAAGATTTTCAGACTTTGACCCCTGGTGACCCCAGATGACCTTTGACCTCCACCAAAAACAATATGAACCATCTTCTGACCAAAATGCATCCACAAACCAAATATGAAATCTATCCAATTTTTCTCCCTTGAGATATTGTGTTGACAAGTTTTTCGGACTATGACCCCCGGTGACCTCAGATGACCTTTGACCTCCACCGAAAACAATATGAACAATCTTCTGACCATAACACATCCACATACCAAATATGAAATCTATCCAAGTTCCCTATCTTGAAATATCGTGCTAATAAGATTTTCAGACTTTGACCCCTGGTGACCCCAGATGACCTTTGACCTCCACCAAAAACAATAGGGACCATCTTCTGACCATAACGCATCCACATACCAAATATGAAATCTATACAAGTTTCCTATCTTGAGATATTGTGCTAACGAGATTTTCAGACTTTGACCCCCGGTGACCCCAGATGACCTTTGACCTCCGTCAAAAACAATAGGGACCATCTTCTGACCATAACGCATCCACATACCAAATATGAAATCTATCTACAAGGTTCCTATCTTGAGATATCGTGCTAACAAGCAAAGTGTCACAAACACACACATACACACACCTACACACACACACATACACACACACACACACACATACACACATACATACACACGCCATCATGATTGCATAGGTTTCTCTTATCATTGAAACCAAAAAAATGTGTCACCTGCCTTTGCTTTGATTTCAGAAGAACCATGTTTTTTATCCCAAAATCATACTACTCTACTGTATGAACATCAAATTATTATTCATGTATGAGCAGTCTCTGTCACAGTACACTTTTCCTCCCAGAATGCATTGTAAACTGATGTTAGTTGTTTCCAAATACATTTTCTCCTTTCTTTGAAGAATGAAAAACCCAGTTGAGGGGACTGCAGTCATATGAATATTCAGCAGACCACTTAATATACTATAGTAGTGCACTCAAGGAAGATGCAATCCGCATGTACTGACAATAGACCTCCAGTATTTCCAAATTGCAATTACAAAGGACTGTGGGATAGAGTTTTGGTGTTTGTCATTTTTGTCAATGGCATTTTACTGTGGTTAAAAATGATGCACACCCAAAACTATATCCCACAACTCATTGTAATTGCTATTGGAAATAGGTCTACGTATATTCAAACTCTTTCTCACCCATATTCTTCTTTCAGAACTACTTCTTCTTCCTCTAGCTGTAAGGTTTTGGCAAATTCTTCATCCATCACATTAGCAAGAGAGCAGGGTTCTGCAACTGCTGCAGGCTTACCCCAGGGGCTTGTTGGACCTGCATTTGATTGGGGCAAATGTTCCACTTTTACATCACCTTTTGCTTCCATGGTTGTCTCTTCTTCAAATGCTGTTTTACAAGATAAGAAGGAATCGGTGAGGGTTTTACCAAATTGAATTACCAGGACTGATGAAGTGATTGCTATTCACATCTTGAATTTTAAGATGTGCAAGCTTGATCGCACACCACCACTGGCTTTAAATCACTGTTAGGACTTGGCTTAATTGCAAATCTAAGCGGTGAATGGGAACTCAGAAAACTCTACCAGATTTGAAAGAAACAACACACCTAGTACATTCCTAAATTTCCTGAGGAGTATGACTTGAAGCTCACCAGGAAAATCTAGTAACAATTGAACATGAGAAGAATAACTTATATATACTGTACCATGCAAAATTTGTCCCAGGTATGACATAAAGAATTTTTTGCTTCATGACTGCAGAAATGAATGGCAAATTTTCACCATCTTTAGTTAACAACTTTCAATGAAGTATCTATTGTACTTCCTCTTCAGGTATTTTGGGACTAATAAAGTTAAAGGGGTTTGACTCCTTTAAAGACTGTTTGGTCAATAGAGCAAGCTTGTTTGCAAAAGGGATTAACTATTGCATTATGAAGATACTGTACATGTAAGCTTCTCCAGAGAAAAGGTGTTTTTCTCAGGTATTCACTGGCTGAAATCCCCTCTTCAATTCTAAAAGCATGTGTGGAGGTGTATTGTACAATGTAATCACCACATTATTTATAGATGAAATGTGTTAATTACGCAAAAATCTAGACAACAGAGTGAGTTTACCATCCAGACATGACTGAAGATACATTTGGTCCAACTGAATCATAGTTCCCCTCAACTGACCATTAAAGCTGGTAGGACATTCATTATATCAAAAAGAGAATCACAATAAATAGAAAAAGTATGTAGCACTGCACACAAATCATGAGCAAGTGTACAGTTACACTTCATAGTTGTTTCTGATAATGGTTAGTTAGATGAGATTTAACAACACACCAACATGAATGTGTTTACAGTAGATGAAGTAGTGTTAGTCAAAAAGTTCAAAGTTTAAATTTATTTTCAAGTATGGTTCAAGAGCAAGTTTGGTTTCCCTTAATGGCCTCCGAACACAGGTGGGAAATACTGTACCATGGGCATATTCTACAACCTCAGGCTCACAAGGGGTAGTATAATGTCAAGTGGAGGTATTTGAGTGCATGGCGATAAGCCTTATTATTTGACAATAGAATACCCAGCCTTCCAGAAGGTCTGCTTTTCAAGTGGAGTTGGAGCAAGTTCAAAGTATTAGAGGACACAAGCCAACTTCCACTGCAACTCCAACTCCACTTTTAAATATCTTGACAGTTCCAGAAGATCTATTATCAATTGGAGCTCTTGATCTTGATCGATGTCCACACAAATCACCCAAAGGGTTGTTGACGTGTGGTCCTTCTTCGTCCGGGTTACATTTGTTTGTCAAGGAGCTGCTTGAAGGAGAGCACACTAGGGGCAGATTTTAACTGCGGTGGAAGATGATTCCACAAGGGGATGGTGCGTGAACAGAGCGAGTACTGTACCTGTAACAGTCCTTATCTGCAGATGGAATAATATACGTAGTTCAAAACATGGGTGTACGTGGTAAGGAGTGATTTACTTTTGGTAAAGAGATGAGAAACGTTACTTGGTATGGATCCATGACTTTCCTTGAACAAAGTAAAAAGTCTAACTTTAGTCCGGCGCAATTCAAGACTATCCCAATTTAGATCCTTCAGCATGCTTTTTATGAATCTCGCTGCACGACATTGCACCTTTTCAATGGAATCAATATGGGTACTGTAGCGCAGTAAGGATCCCAGATGGAACTGGCATACTCTCCTTTTGGCCTGACAAAAGATTTGTAAGCAGTTTCCTTAATAGAATTAAGTTCCTTTTCAATAATCCAAGGACTTTTAACAGTTTGAGATATATGTTTAGCCCAAGACGGATCATTTGACAACTAAACAACAAGATAGGGGAGGTGTTTGACTTCTTGAAGAGTCAGAGTCTCGCAGTCAAGCGGGGTCAAAGTATTAGAGGGGGTAATCCAATTTGCATTGCCACTCTGACTCCACTTTTTATACATCTTGACCGTTGCTTCCCACCACTAGGCTAAGTTAGATGCTGTCACTGAGACTCTGACTTCACTTCCAAGTAAAGTATATCTTGAAAACTCCGGTCACTGTGACTACCACTCCACTTCCAAATATATCTTAAAGGCTTCTTTCACTGCCACACCAACTCCACTTCCAAGAATATCTTGAAAGCTTCTGTCACTGCAACTCTGACTCCACTTTCAAAAAGTATCTTGTGACCAGAGGTGTCACCGCTACTCCGACCCCACTTCTACACAGATCTTGAAATCTATAGTCCTCGAACCAGTAAACTTAGAATGTTATTTTTAACTTTTTGCCACTGCAACTTTTACTAGGCTACAAATCAGTGACTTGGAATATTTTCAAAATTAAAGGATCACTTGGCCATAAAGCCACACATACTGTATGTTGTGTCGTTCTCAAAATCAGACGTAAGTGTATACGAAAACAGGCAGATATGGTTCTGGACAGGGAATTTCAATTGTGCCCTCAGTTCCTAGGCCTGTGACTCCATCATCTATATGCACCTTCAAAAGTGTGGGGTATTGTATAATGGGGTCTGTTAGTTTCTGCCCCCTGTAGTTTCTGTGGATTACTTTCTGCCCCTAAAAATGGGTGGGGCAGGTGTCTGAGAGGTGACATGTTTTTTTATGTACCTTAATATTTCAATGGACTGATCACTACTGACAGGCTGTTTGAATTAGTACCAGTATGTTCTGTTACAAAAGGGCATACATATAAGATTGTTAAAATCCAGGTTTAAAGGCAGTCATTCGTCACCCTAAACTACAGTTTCAGTATGAATATATCAAAACTCTCAATTGGTTCAGCTCTTTGATTGGCATCACATTCAAACAATGCATCATAGCTAAATTGGGGATCACTGCCTTACTCACTTGGTCCAAACTGCCAGGACAACGATTGCTTCCGGGGAGCTATGAATATGTGCATTGAAGTCACACGGTTTTTTCCAAAGCTTTCCGAAGTTAAATGAACAGGCATGCCAGCATGCCATTTTTGTGCGACACAATGGGTGTCTGGCATGAATAGACTGGCTTAGCACAGGATGAATTGCGAAGTTCATTAACAGCTTATTGTCGGGAACGTAAGCTGTCTTTTATATGGAGAGCAAAAGCTACAAGCTTCGATCGATAGAGAAGACATAGGCCTATATATGTGTTGTGCAGTTTATTTAGTTTGTTTAGAGTATGATGATACCTTGCTATATGGCTGAGAATAGTACTACTGTAGTCGCCTGTATGGTTAACGTTGAAAATTTTTATTAAAAAAGAAAAATACTATCGTTACTATAGAACTGCAAACCGGCATGGACAGTTGGATGTAGCTCTTTCCGAATTTGCTAAGATTTTTTCAACAGAAGCGAACCCGCAATAATATTCCCGAAAGTGCAGGAATTTTTCTGACAGAAGGTACGAAAGCTCTTGGAACCTTCCAGATTTTGAGAAGAAATTGTCGGCACTCTCCCACTCCCTTTTTACTTGAAAGGCGCATTAAGTTTTAAACCAGTGGTTAAAATTACAAAGGTCACCCAAATTATGTAATCCATGTTTTCCTAACTTGCAATTTTTTTTTTATTTTTTAAAAAACAAAAAGCCGTGCGAATTTTTTAGAAAGTTTGTAAACGACAATCTTCCCGTTTTAAGAAGGAATTGCAAACACGCAAGCATACAGCCTTTTTCTGAAAGTGCGGAAATGTTTTCCACGAAAGGAACGAGAGCTATTGGGGAGTTTCATATTTTTGTTTCCAAACTTATAAAATAAATTCGTAGCGCAAACAGAAATTCGAAAGTAAATGGCGGCGACCAATTTTATCTATACATTGTTTTTAAAAGACGCATGATGTAGGGAACGGATGTAATTTTCAAAGGAAATGCAAGTGAAATGTTTTTCCTTTTTTAAAATCATGCAATTTTTTTACGAAAGTTTGAAAACAATGGTTCCGTCGCGGGAAAGATTTGCAATCCAGCAATACCATTTCCAAACGTGCAGGAATATTTTCGACGGAAGGTATAAAGCTCTTGGAAAGTTCCAGATTATTTTCTTTCCAAACTTACTGAATGTATTTATAATCCCATACAGAACAGACTGACCACTGCATGGGCTGGCCATCATTTCACTTTATTTTTTTTCTGCAGACGTCCATTTAACTAAGCCATTGAATGTGCATACGTTCATTGTTGGAGTTCCTTTTTATAAATGGCTCATTGCTCTGTTTTGTTTTCATCCTAATAAAAACACACTATCAATGAAGGCTACGTCGAAATAAAATGTAAAATATGTGGTATCAAGGGGGGGGGATACTGATCCAGGAATTTCTTCCTCCTTTCAAGACAGTGTGGACCCACTTCGGAAATGAATGGAATCCGGTATGATCCAACTTGAATAACAATTAAGTTTCTAAACATGAGGGTATAAGGAAGCAGGAAGGGGTGGGGAGGGCTTTAGCACACCCCGAAATTTTAATATAGGGGCCAATCCTGCCAACATTCCTGCTTGGTTTTTCTCAGGCAGATAGGAAGAAGGCCGAACCCCCCTGAACTTGTATTGGGTCCACTTCCGGCCCTGCACCCCTCCTTTTTTTAAGTCATCTCCCTCCCTTTTTTTGGAATGTCTGGATCCGTGCCTGCACTTTTGGTTCAATACAGGACCTAGACTATTGCTGAAAGCATTCTTACCTTGGAAAGGTGAATTATAGTTAACAGCCGCCGGAAGGAATGGCCACTCCGCCAATAAGCTTATGTATATTTCCCATTTTTGACTGTCTTGATTCTGCACTAGTTTTACAATTTTCAGCTGCACCACATTTTGCCGCACTTCGGTCTCTTAGGTGAGCAGAAGATCTGCTCGAACAACACCTACAGTGAAACACATTGCTGTATTTCAGACTATTCACTACTGTATGCAATACTTTATTTTGCATGTTTGTTAAACTCGCCTCGGGAGATAGCTAAAACTGCTACATATGAATTGACTGTAGGTCCTTTGTGTTCCCCAAACTAGGAGAAAACTTGTTTAGCTCTCGCGCTAGCAGAGAACATTTCCAGGTACTGTACATACATCGATAATGACGCCATTGGACATTTCATATTATAAAAGTGACGTGCTGTATTTCCATTGGCAGTTTCAATCCCCGTGAGTTTTCTGTGATAACAACCACCTTTTTATATCCCTCCCCTTCTAAGCCATACCCACCTCAAGAAACTTGTTGCGTGGTCTGACTACGAATGTACTACTGCTTCCGCATGTAGGCTTACTCTTAGTACTGTAACCTAACACAGTTATTTCATACCATGTGTGTACAAGGGGGCTCCATTCTAGCATGGCGATCAGCGAAAAATGATTGTCATGATTATCAGCAAAATAAACTTTTTCGAGATTTTAGGCCTGATCATATTAATCGGTGTAGATTAAGTCTGCTCATGCAAAAAATATGCAGTAAGAGTTTAAAATCGTACGAAATGTTGGAAATTTGTAAATACAAAGATGGTGCCGACTCTCGAAGGTTGTTAAAAATCTGATATAATTTATGAGAGTGACATCACATATTGTGAACGTCTAGCCATTTCCAAAAAAGGTAACGCAGCTATGGGGGCTGGCCGGTGATCAATGAGTGAGCATTTTGTCTTGCAGTTGTGATTGGATATTTTAGCCAAGAAACTACGTGACTACATTCCGTAGTGGCGCTAACTTATAAGCATGCAGCAGTATGTGTAGATATCTACATGTGCAACAGAACCAGGGCCCACATGTTAACATTGACGCAATTTTGCACGGAAAGACCATTCTCGCTGGGACCTTTATCTTAGCGCGTGATCGACAGCGCCGTACTGCATAACAATGCAGATATAGCCTAGAGATTTTCTGGACGGGTTGAAAATTTTGATCATCTTACAGTAAGCCGCGAAATGTGTGATGGGCAGGTTAAAAGGCAATGCATGGAAAAATGACATCGGGAGGTTAGGCAGAGGTAAAACTTTAATTCACTGAAGATTGTCATGCATCTTTGCCATTCTCAGACTTTCTTTGCATGGACTTTATTTGGATTTAATGTTTCCTCTAAAGACTTAGACCTTATAAGTTACGTTACTAGTTCAAAATCTCTTGAGGTAAGAATAATTAATTAAAGCCCCATACAAATAACTTAATTCTTGTCACTGAATTTCAGGGCTCCATTAAATACACATACTATACCGTCGCATATTAAAGTGTTCATGTCAGTCGGTCTGAACATTTGATACTGTAAGTGTGGGATATTTGGAGTGATTTATGGAAAAAAGTTTGTATGCAAAATTCTCCATAAACAATATCAGAAATCAAACCTTTCAAAAGAGAACTCAGTGGTAGCGTGATCTTTTCTCAAATTTGAAGGGGAGGGGTCGGACATTTTAATCAATTTTTTTTTCAAAACATTACTGACTGAAAAAAAATCAGTCAATGGAGAATTTTTCAAAGATAGAGACATGATCACCGTGGATTCAAGTTGCCGCCCGTGAGACTACGTACGACCGTCATCACTAAAGCGTTTTGTAACTATTATCGTAAACCGGCATTGTGCAAGTTACCTTATACTATTAGAGTATACACAGGCTTTAATGTAGACAGGTAAAGGGAGCAGATATCATTTTCCGGGGGATACAAACTAAGTAGCCAGTAAAATTTTTTTTTAAAACTTGGAGGCAAGTTGTGCAAAATTCGGAAAGTGCTCGGCACTGCCTTGGAGGGTCAGAGAGATAATGAGTCAAGCTTCAGTGAACACGCAAATCTGTCTCTGCCCGGACCCACACAGAAGGGGAATGGATGGCTTCCCTTAGTATCTCAATTATCAAATATTTCTACATGAGGTGGGGGGGGCACCCCGCTTCCTCTTTCGCAAATCTGGAAAATGCTGGGACCAAGGCGCGGGTCACCCGACAGCAATTTCGGATGATAGGACTACGATCCGACTTTTCGCATCTTAAAGAAAATCTTCAGCCATCCCTGGTCAGAAAGAGCCAAAATTTCAATATCTTTGTAAATGTAGGCCTATGATATTCAAAGAAGAATTATGAAAATAAAATGTAAATTAATTGTTTTGTGATGTCACACTGGCAAACGGCTTTTATCGTACGAGTGTTCAAAGATCGGGATCGATTTTCGAACAAATGTTGCCCTGTTGCCTGTTGAGCGACATAAGCAATATAGGGACCTAATGGTAGCAGCACAGTTTATCGTGAGACATAGCAGATTCTTTTTTCCGAGGGGCCTAGCCTTTAGCATGAAAATCCCAAGACCAAAGTTTGAAGAAGAAAAAAAAATTAGAAAAAAGCTGGTGAGATTTAGAAAAAAAATAGGATCGGATTTCGAATGAAATTGGATGTAGATGTGTGACCTGCCCTTTTGCAGGGTTCGACAAATCCCCTTCCCGACAGTGCGGGACAAGTGAAAAATATCTCGGACAAGTGAACTGCTTAATATTGTAGCCGGCCAGGCAAGCAGCACAGAAGTCTTCTTCACAGAGGAATTCAATGGCCAGTAGGTTACTAGAAAATTAGGTATGGACTCAGTGCATATTCATGGGGACAAGTAGACTTTGGGAATCCCTAGCCCAATGGACAAGTAATAAAAAACGAATTTGTCGAAGCCTGCCTTTAGTAAGTCTCCCGGATGAAATTTTTGAAATTTCCCCACCCCCGAGGGTTGTCTTCCCAACAGGAGCAAGGTTCTCATAATAACTCTACCCTTGCTCACCATCTCTCCCAACAGGAGAAAAATAGTCCAGTCCATTAAAATTTCACTTCCAGATATTCCAGAAGGCACTATAAGTTACGGTAATCTATGTTTTTCAATTTGTTGGGTAAGCATCTCAGACGTAAAACTGTATACGAACCAAAATTATCTAGATGATATTTATTTCATAAAATAGCTTCAACGCATGTGTAAATTATTCCAACTAAGCCCTGTTTAATATTTTCAAAAATTGTTCTTCCTTAATTTTCCCGTACGATAATTTTTTCTTCAGTTGCATAAGTTGCTTTGGTTGTTGCTAACCTAACGAGCCTAGCCTGCCTCGTGTTTCAAAGAAACATCGAGTGGCAGTGCTTCGGATATTGCATGCACTAGTTGCTGTTGTACGTTAAGCAGAGCTAGCGCGTGAAGGTTATAACATGCGATGTAAAATTATTTTGGGAAATCTTGGCTACGGCATGTATATATCTATAATTTTTAAACCTGTAAATAAATATCACAAAACCGAAGGCTACCACAGTTGGTTCCAACATCAACATAACGAGGGAAAACAAAAACAAACTACACTGAGTACTTTTTTATTTCATTTAAAAAGAAAGGAAAGTCTTTTTCACATTAATGCAAAAAGAAATTTCGTCATTGCGTTTGTCATTTTGCCGGTTAGTGGTAGATGACCGAGTCTTTGCACGGCATGTATAAACCAAAAACCCTGACATGTAATCTTCACTATTTTGTACACCTTAAGATTTCATCGTGTTGTGGTACAGGTAGGCTCTCTATGGAGCAAAATATCCACCTTTTTGGTGAGCCCTGTAACACACACAACCTGCACGCTTTTGTGTTACAAATCGGATTAAATCAAGGCCGAGAACAACCTTTGCATAATTCGGAAACGATCGTGACAAGCAGAAGGTGCACAAGCACTAATGAGTCTGGATCTGGATCTGGAAGAATACTGCAAAACACTCCTGGTGGAGTCAAACGTGCAGGGTTGAGTGTGTGCATGTAGTTAGTCGTCCCGTCTGAGGATCCTCAAGGCTGCGCCCTTGAACTGCTTGGGGTCCTCAAGATCTGTAATGTTCTGGGGGAGTAGGTTCCAGTCTCTGACGGTCCGAGGAAAGAAACTGTATTTGTAGCAGTCCTTATTGGTTGGTATATTTGTAAAGCTATTAGAATGGTGATGCCTGGAGGGCCGCCGGACCGGTTGTAGGTTGTTGATTGGCAAGGCTAGGAGGCCCAATCTGGCTTTGTGAAGAATTGCTAGCCTGTTGGCAGTACGCCTGTTTTTGAGACTATCCAACCCTAGGTCATTTAGCATTTCAGTCACACTACTATGGGGGGAATAGTCATTATAAACAAACCTAGCAGCCCTACGTTGAATTTGCTCAACCTTATTGGATAAGGAAATGGTGTAGAGATCCCAAACAGAAGATGAATACTCCAATAAAGGCCTAACAAGTGTGAGATAGGAGTCACACTTCAGTGAACATCATTACGTCCTCTCTGGGCAGTTTGGTCCCAGTGAGAAAGGCAGTGATCCCTAAACATAGCATGGACACTGAGAGTGTCTTGATTACACATTATCGACTTGTATGACCACTGGGACAAGCCATGAAGCAATAAACTAGGATTGTGTCTGGATAAAGATGAGTTTAAGATAAATGTGGGACGGGCTAGAAGTAGGTTGGGATAATTGGAACTGTTTGGGATGATGAAAATATGCCTTTAAAACTTCATTGCAGCAAAAGTTCTTTACTCAGCGTTCAATTGATCATTGGAATACCTAACCTGATGATGTAGTAACCTCTAAAACTTTAGACATATTTGAAGGTATATAGATTAGATACTTATGGGAAAAATTGCCTGGCTTGTTTAGATAATTATAAGTTAGGCCTAGGCCTATGTTAATTTCTAAGCATTACTTAGCCTACTGTCAAAACGTGATTTGGTTTTTCTTTCTTTTGGAGCGATGAATGGGCCTTTGGCCAGCAACATCGAAGTTGATGTGATGTGATATATAGACCCACAGGTCGTCCTAGCTTTTTATAGTATATATAGTATATATATATATAAAGGAAAAGGTAAGACACACCGCCTAACACCAACACAGTGTTTCGCAGAAAACTGTTCATGATTTCTCACCTTATACTACATTTACCCCTTCAGATCTCTCGAGAACCTTCTCATCATCTTCTTCTAAAGAAACAAAACAAACTTTAAGTTGTCTTAAACAAAAAACCTCACATCAAATGCAAAAATCTTCTCCTCCGATTCAATTTTAACAACGGACTAGATCACTCTTCTCCAATTCATGACGTCACATTACGTAATGGGAATTGCCCTGTACGAAGCCAGTTCTCCCATTGGATAGTTCGAACTGCTTTCAAATCTGCTTTCAAAAACGACCAGACTGTAATTTTTTTCTGCACGGAGAAAACGTGAGGATCAGAAAACCCAGCATACCAAAACGTGTGCCCTGCCACAAGTACATACAACACGTACAGGTAAGTACTGTACCGTAGAATTCCCCTAGCTGTGCTATGAAAAAAAACTTGCAAGCGGCATACGTGCGAACTTCACGTACAGCATGCATACAACAGGCGTTCTCAGTAAACATGCACTGGCTCAACGATGGGAGAACTGGCTTCGTACAGGGCAATTCCCATTACGTAATGTGACGTCATGAATTGGAGAAGAGTGATCTAGTCCGTTGTTAAAATTGAATCGGAGGAGAAGATTTTTGCATTTGATGTGAGGTTTTTTGTTTAAGACAACTTAAAGTTTGTTGTGTTTCTTTAGAAAAAGATGATGAGAAGGTTCTCGAGAGATCTGAAGGGGTAAATGTAGTATTGAGGTGAGAAATCATGAACAGTTTGTGCGAAACACTGTGTTGGTGTTAGTCAGTGTGTCTTACCTTTTCCTTTTTATATATATATATACTATATTGTATTGGCATCGAAGTTCGTTCGGGCCTACAAGTTCGTTCACCCGGTAACATCGCGCAACCAGTTACAACGATGCGCGTATTCAGAACTTGGACGCGCTGGAATCTTTCATAACACGCCCAGAGAACTTCTACTTAGTCACGGACAGCTCGTTCTCCGAAGAAAATGGGCAGAAAACAGGTAAAATTTTTATTTTACACTGATTTTAATCACCAAGTTGTTGATTACTTTTACTTTAGAAACACTTTACCGTAATTTGTGATCACAGTCGCTCCCGGCGGTCAAGAAGTCGTTCAAAACACTGAACTGTATGTACTGAGCTTTGAGGGTAGAATTCTGTGATGTCGTACGAACGTAACAATAACAATGCTCCCAAAAAGCTGACGTCGTCTTTGGCTTGTTAATAGTTATCGCGGGTTAATCCCTTCATTGTTTAGACCGGAAAAGTTTTTAATCATTTCAGACCGACAGGTTGCATTTTTGATTTTCATAATGAAAAGAATATTAAAAGATACAGATACAGTAGGAATAAGATGAATTTTCTCTCTATCATTTTTACATAGGCCTAGACCACCATATCTAAAAATTCAGGACTATTTTACTGTAGAAATATGATTCGAGGGGGGATAAGAAACAGGTGCATTAAGCCATGGGCCTGCAGACTGAGGGAGAACTGAAAGGGAGGGCGGTGCAGCGAGACATAAAATTTAGCAAAAATGGCCTGTACCCAAATTTGTTATTGTTTTTCCGCAGGTAGTAAAGCGGTATCGAACTACCTACACCGAAGAAAACATTAAAAGAGCATTCTGGTTAGTTAGGAAAAAGAACACGGCCATCAGAAAGGCGGCATGGCGGTGTGGAGTGCCGGTGCAAACCCTCCAGGACAGGCTCTCCAAAGGTCGTGAATACTCTGCTCCGAATCAGGGGGCGCCTACCCTTTTCACAATGCAGGAAGAGAGAGAAAACTCGTCGACCATATCATTAAGTTATCGGAATGCGGTTACCCTTTGTCTAGAAGAGAAGTTATAGCCTTGGCCACAGACTCAGCAGAGCTGCTAGGAACCAGACCACCTAATGGCAACAAACTAAGCAAATGTTGGTTTCAAAGATTTATGAGGCGTTGGCCGGAACTGAGGCTGGTCAAGGCCCAAAAACTTAGTGTTAAGAGGGCTAAAGCAACTTCAAAAGAGACAGTGGACAGTTACTTTAAGGAGTTGGAGAAAGTCCTAACTAAATATGATTTGAATAAGAAACCACACCTGATATTCAACATAGATGAGACAGGGTTTCAAACTGAACATGAACCAACAAAGGTTGTTGGTGGACGTCACCAAAGAATAAACTCCATTACATCAGAGAGAGGAGCCATCACAACCGTTTTGGCATGTGGAAGCGCAAGTGGCACCTCCTTGCCACCTTATTTTGTTTTCAAGGGTAAAAAGGATGACCCCCGGCTGATGAATGGCGCCATTCCTGGATCAAAATACACTTTGTCAGAAAGCGGATGGTCAAATGGAGCAATATTCAAGCAATTTTTGGAAGAACATTTTATTCCGCTTCTCCCTCAAAGAGAGAAAAATGAACACGCGTTACTTCTTTATGATGGACATTCCTCTCATATTTCTCTACCATTGATAGAGTTAGCAAAGCATCATAACATAATATTATTTGTGCTCCCACCACATACAAGTCACGCCCTCCAGCCTCTTGATGTTGGGACATTCAGGCCCGTCAAGTGCCACTATGCAAGTGAATGTCAAAAGGAAATGAGGAGTAGACCGGGGGAGGTCATCACTCGATATGACGTTTGCAGACTAGTTTGTAGGTCATTTTTGAAAGCGGTTACACCTAGCAACCTGATTAACTCTTTCAGGGCCACAGGTATTTTTCCACTGAACCCTTCAGCTGTAAACCCAGACCACTTCAAGCCATCGCAAAATTTGTCAAGGAAGAAAACCTTCCCAAATACGGCAGACGGCCAAAAGCAGTTGGATGAGTATTTGCTTTCACAATTGCCAACCCCTAGGGCAACTTTGGAAAAGCCAAAGAGAAAACTGAGTTATCGTCCAGCAGGCGTGGCAATAACAGAAAACAGTATCATCCTGAAGTTGAAAAAAGTGTATGAAGAAAGCAAAAGTAAAGGAAATTGTAGCAAAAGAAAATTGGTATCAGTGCAAGAAGAGGCAGGATCATCATCAAAAAAGTTGAAATCATCTAGCACAGCGGGAGAAAAGGAATCTTCTACCCCCAGGCAAACAACATGCTCAAAAGCCCCACACACCCAGCAACCCTTACCGACCTACCGTACTCCCGAAGAAACCTCAACGGAAGAGGATGATGACGATTCCTGTTGTATCTGTGGCAAATTTTCACCGGAAGGTGTAAGAAATTTGAACTATTTTAAAATTGTTGACTGGGCCCAGTGTGGCTATTGCGACCACTGGGTGCATTTACAATTCTGTTACAAAATGAATTTGGCAGAAGCAAAAAACTCTGTTGTTAAGTGCATCCATTGTGGGAGTCAGGAAGAATAATTTTTATGC
Organism: Holothuria scabra; assembly: GCA_037179385.1. Classification (NCBI taxonomy): domain Eukaryota; kingdom Metazoa; phylum Echinodermata; class Holothuroidea; order Aspidochirotida; family Holothuriidae; genus Holothuria; species Holothuria scabra. Next base: position 32,775,732 of record CM074199.1, read on the forward strand.
CATCTATTTTATTTGCTGTGACATTCGTTTGTACATCACTATAAACATGCTGATGTATAAAAATGCTGATGATACAAAGCTCTATAGGAAGGTTGGAGGAAAGGATGATTCTTTATTGCTTCAGAAAGATCTGGATAGGTTATTTTCATGGTCTCAGACTTGGCAAATGTCTTTTAATGCTGATAAGTGCAAAGTCCTCCACTTTGGTTCTAAGAATCCCCACCATGATTATACTATGAATGGTACTAATTTGAACAAAGTGTCTTCTGAGAAAGACCTTGGTGTAGTTATTACAAGAGATTTGAAGTCATCTAGGCAATGTGCAGCTACTGCTGCAAGGGCAAATAGGGTGCTTGGGTTGATCAGGAGGAATTTTAAGAGTTTTAGTAAAGAAATTGTGCTGACTTTGTATAAGCAGCTGGTTAGACCCCATCTCGACTATGCTGCACAGGCCTGGAGTCCCTTACAAATTGCTTTCAGAGCAAGTTCAGAAGAGAGCACATACCCGACTCATACCTGAGGTTAAAAATCTACCTTAATTATCCCCAAAGGCAAGTTGCTTGGGCTTACCACTTTGGAAGTGAGAAGGATTAGGGGAGACATGCTCCAGGTATACAAATTTCTATCTGAGGGGGATCCTTTGTTAGCTTGCAGTTATTTAAAGGTCCAAAGTAATCCTCGGGTTAGAGGCCATTGTAAAAAGCTTGAAAAGTCTTTTGCTAGACTTGACATTAGGAAGTTCAGTTTCTCTCATAGGGTTGTTAGTGAGTGGAATAGCCTGCCTGAGTGGGTTGTTAACTCCACATCAGTGCACCGTTTTAAGGTTAATATTGACAAGTTTTTCCATGACTGTGGTAGAATCTAATCTTTCTGGGCTCTTTAGGTGTTGGTGGTTTGCTTTGTTTTGGGGGGTTTTTGGATTACAGGGCATCTTATGGGGCCTTTACAGCCCTCCTTTGCCCTTGAACCTGTTATGTTATGTTATGTTATGTTAAACATTACCGAGATTTGCCCGACGAATAGATAAAGCCATAGCCTCATAATCCGTCTCATTTCAACTTCCACTCGACCTCATTTTGTAACAGCGCCAACAGTAAACGAACTTGTAACCCTTTGCGGATTTCAGTGTAAGGACCTGTAAGTTCCATAAATTTCCATCGCTTGGTGTGGAATCGGTGTAACCCACACAAATTTCATCACGTAGTGAGAGATACTGAGTGAGAGAATATACAGACACAAAGGTAATGGCTTCTTATTGTTTTCTTGTCTTTGTTGATTCTATTTTATAACTTTGGTGAACGAACTTCGAGCCCACCATGCTATATACTATATAACGCTAGGACGACCTGTGTATAGACCTACCAATAGTACTAACGTTACTACTACTAGCCCAGAATGTTGCTTGTTATAGCGTACAACAATTAATTATACAGTAAAGTTGGGCTAATCAGGAATGGAAAGGTTTTACATGAAAAAACTAGGCCTAAATTTCTCTTCGAATAAGACTTTGTCAACAATTTACCTATCACTTTTACGTTATCGACTTTTGATTCTTCACAACAAGTGCCAAAATAGTCACGGTTCTTGAGGATAAGACTTGCCTAGTACGCTCACTCTGCACAATAACACCTAGCCTAACAGCGCTGCTTGCATATGTACTTTAACGTAACCCGGCTATATATATATGGCAAGTAAGGGAGCAAGTATGATATCGATTACGCAATGTTGTGACGTCATTGAAGAGCGTATTTCGTTTAACGTTGCAACTTCAGCTCAACATACGGAAGCGTAGAAAGGACATTGCATTGACGAGTTATGCCATAGACAGAAAGTATTCATACATCACAAACCCAGCCTCTTTAACGGGTCGGGGGGAAAACTGTGCAGTAGCTGGCTGAGAATAACCCCTGCATTAGACGTGGCTTACCAATTGTGACGTCTAGGGAAAACGCTCCGCATCATGAAAATATGAAAAAAAAAAACCTCTGTGCTTATGTTGGTCACAGTTGGACAACTGATACCGTTATGTTTCAAGCTTTCGTGATGTTTCAGTGACAGCGGCGAAGCAAGTGCAGGAGGGTTAAGACTTCCTTATCGCTGCAACTTTATCAATTCCTGGTTCGGGCAAGTTAAAAAAAATCGCATATTTGCCATATATGAACACGGGGTCATGGACCATATACTGGTCAAGTTGGGTCGACAACACTAGTAAGTTTCCTAATTTTCTTCTCTTAGATTGTCTATTGGTTTTTGGTTTTTGAGTATTTTCTTAAGAGTCGTTACAACATTGCGGTACAAAGTCAGGGAAGAAGAGTAGAGGTAAATTTGACCTTGAGCAGACGCTGATGGACCTCATCTCCTCCTCTTTGCCTCATCAACAATTAGCATAATATTAATATTTATTAGGGGAATATTAGAGAGGAGATTTCAGGCTACCAAATAGGCCTACTCGTCAGCGTACGAGGAGGGAATTCAGGGGAACTCGCCCTCCTAATTCGGGCAGAACAGTTGGTCCATTCGGGCAAAACATGATAAAGGGTGCCGTACGTTATTCGGGCAAAATTTGCTCTTGCCCTCCCCACAAAAAGTATCCCCTTATGCCTATGGGACTACGCGAACCTCGGCATTATTCAGTTGGAGTGAATCATAAGGGGGTTCCTACTGCCCTTGGTGTTCTCCATAACAACGTAGTTAAAAACAGGGTGAATGTCATGAGCGTTGCCGAACTCTGTTTCGTCGCACAGAAGAAGACATGAGCCCAATGTGTTCAGTGTCATGGCTGTATACTCTCCGCAAAAGTCGTTTTAAGTGCCTCAGCTCCCGACGTTGGTTCATCGTAAAAGTTGCGGTGCAAATGTTTTCCAGAACGAAACACCCGAACCAGTTTGGCTCCATATGGTCACCCGGGATACGGTGGAACAGAGGGGCTTATATGAGGGTGGCGTCAGGTGACGTACGCAAGGATATCTCTACAGGAGGCCATGCAGTATCTTTAGTTATCGCTGGTTTGGGGGTGGGGTCCAAGCAAAGGGGTTCGATCCCCTTCTCTTTAAATTTTTTGATAAATTGGGTGTCCTGGTGACATGCATTCTGGTGCCAGATAGTCCAATGCTACCTTTTGACGTAAAATTTTGCGCGTTACAAAATATGCGTATTTATGCATCGGTCCATGAAGGACCATGGAGAGATAATCTCTCCCTTTAAAAATTCTTGAGAAATTAGGTGTCCTTACATGCATGTAATCTGGTCACATAATATGCTATCGGTACCTTTTGAAGTAAAATTTGAGTTGCCAAATTACGTATACTTAGGATATAAAAAAAACTGGCGTCGGTGAGTCGTGGGGCATGGCAATGGCATGACCCAACCCTTACAAAAATTCCCAGTACATTTCCTGTAGGAATCCTGTAGGAAAAACACATTTCCTATAGGAAGTAAGCCATTTCCAGTAGGAATTTTAAGATTCCTACAGGAATTTCAATTTTCCTATGTAGGAATTTGCTATTTCCTACCTAGGAAAGACCATTTCCTGTAGGAATTGTTGAATTCTTACAGGAATTTCAACTTTCCTACGTAGGAATTGGAGAGTCTATTCCTAATACACTGACCATTGCATTCATTGGCACATGAAAGGAAGTCCATTGTCATTGGTCAGTAAAGCCTACTGAGTCACAACAAAGAGCTTTTCAAATCTGTCCTTTGTATGTGTTTTGGGCTGTGTAAAGCTATGGACCATATGTTGTAGTATAGCAGCACAGTGTATTGCTTCAGTGCAGTAACAGGCTTCAGGGCTTCAAGCAGCAAATAATGTTAAGTGGTTCAAGCAATGTTCAGAATATAACTGTTGCTTACATGGTGGACACTCATGGATAATCTGAGAAATATATTTGCTTAGGACTGTGCAGAACAGATATATCCATGCACTAGTTCAGGTCATGGCATATTCTGATTCTTGATATTGAACATTTCTTTTGGATAATAAGCTGGGATAACTGCAGTTATCTGGACATATCAACACGTGAATAACCTGGTTGTAGCTTATTTTAAACTGCATTGCTCTGTCTGAAAAGGCCATAACAAACACAGGGAACATGTTCTTTTTTTCCTTCTATTTCAAAGTTTTGGAGATAATTTAGCTATGTTCCTTTTAACCGGAGCAAAGGCATTGAGCGCAGCAATTAATCATGGAGTTCTGGATATTCATTTATCATCCTCTCATAAAGCCTATACCACATATTTCTGTGGAGGATTGGTGACCTGTTTCAGTAATTGGAAAATGCATGCAACTACAGCCATGGCACTATCGCCTGTGCACAAGTCCCCAGCACCATGCATGATGCTCATAGCCTCAAATGTTTATTTATGAACAAAGATGCAAAAGACACCCCACAATATAAATGGAATGACCCATGTGGGAAGTGATTTCCTATGTAGGAAAGCAATTTCCTATGTGGGAAGCATTTCTTACAGGAAATTTGATTTCCTACAAGAAGATGCCCAAAATCCTATACATTTCCTACATACCAATTTCCTGTAGGAAATCATGTGGGGAATTTTTGTAAGGGAATGCCTCCCCCCTGCTACGCCAGTGCCTGTTGCATCTCGTCTAAACCCATTCTACCATCCTTCCCTGCTAGACTGACCAATGTGCTCATCTTTGTCTTTCACTGCACTCACTTTCAGAACAGATTCAAATATACTATGTCACGGTTCGTTTTTGATGTTTGGGTGTATTGTTCATGCTCACTATCCCTTGTTCTTCGGAAAGTGATATGAATGTCCATACTCAATCAGGAAACGTACTGCCCAAACGCAGTTTTGAAACACAGCTCACACCCTATCCATGATAGATCCATTTATCTTATTCTAATGCAGCAGCTTTTTGCCTCCAAAGGCAATGATAAAATGGCAAACTTCTCATTTAAGCTGGCTGATAAGCAAAAGTGTAATGTTTTCTACTCCCTTATGTGGATATTAGATTTGCATAGGCGTGCGAGGCGGGGTGCGGGGGGGGGGGGGGCACTCAACCTCCCAATTCGGGCAAAAACAGTTGGTCCATTCTGGAGGACCATAATAAAGGGTACCATTTTACTCGGGCAAAATTTTCTCGTGCCCTCCCCGCCACAAAAAGTATCCCCGTACGCCTATGTAGATTGTTTTTTTTTTTTCAGAAAATGACTAGTGTAATTATACTTCAACTACCATTTGCAACCGCAAACAATAAGCTTTAAGGTGTGGCTTGAAGGACCCGAGCATGTACATTCATATAAAATACCGTCTAGTCTCTAAATGTGAAAGATCGAACTACAGTAAGTCACTCTTTTTAAGAAAAGCAACTTGACAGCTTGAGGTGGCCTCTATCATTAACTGCTGTTACTGGCTTGGAATGGGATTGGTTTTTATTGCCCTTCATTCTTTGTTAGAGGTATAACTAACGGTTCATGCGTTGACGGTTTCCAGCACATCGAATTTTTTATACCGCGACCAAAAAAAAAATTATGAGCTAAACTTACTTGATTAAAATTGTGATCCAAACCCATCCTGAAGAAGAACATGCACCCCCATTACGAACACCTAAACATCTTAAGTCACGGTAATTTGTTTTATGAAAATCTGATGAAGAGCATGGATCATTATCTGAGTCAAAGTAATACACGTTCATATTTCATCCTCTCTTGACAGGTCTTAAAGGGGAAGTCTAAGCAAAGTTCATTTTCGTATGTGAAAGAGGAACTACATCTACGTGTTGACCTTAAAGTTTATAGGGGTAGGACCTCCTTTTACATAGGGAATACAAACAGTGGCGTAGCCACGGGGACGCCTGGAGGCCTAGCCCCCCCCCCCCAGATTTTCTCGAGTCCCCCCCCCCCCCCTCAGATTTCTTGCTGTATCCTGATAAAACTGTGTAAAAACTGAGAAAAAAATAAAATGTTTGATCAGCATACTTGTGAACTCTTCCGGTTTTACCGGGAGACTCACGGTTTTCGTCTAGATCTTCCGGCCTCCCGGTGCTATTCTTACGGCTTTTTAGTGCCCCATATTTGTACTAAGCCTGTGCTTATATGAGAAATTGACCATAAACGAACATATACAACTGATGTACGACTAGTACTTAACCGTCTTCACGACACTTTATGGACCATATAGGGAGCTTCGGTATTTTGAATGAGCTGTGTATCATCGTACGTGGAAATACACAAACAAGAGCAACTTGCACTGTGCAGCGCAGAGCATCGATTGGATGATTTTCTCACCATGTTGCTCAGGCGTAAGTAGGCGTTAGCCTAAATACCGGCGTTTGTATTGTTTTAGTTGAAAATTATCAACCTCCCGGTTTTTCTACCAATCTCCCTATATTTTTGCTCTGAAAAATAAAAATCTCCCTATTTTGAGGTGAGACAGGTTGGCAGGTGTAGATCAGAAATAAACTTTGAGGTATTTCCTTCTAATTCAGTAAATAAATAAATAAAATGTGTAACAATTACGAAAACATAAATGAAAACATTTTGTGCGTACGTATGAAATCAGTAATAACGTCAAAATGCCTACTATCACTAAATTAGATACTGCATATAATCTGCACTGTCTTTTATTGTATTTCAATTCGAAGATGAAACGAACGTCTCGACTACAAACGCGAATGTGACTTTGATAAGTTAAGACCCTAAGATCCTTTGGGATGGGTGGTCGCTTTACTGAAAACAAGGCAATAACACACTGGAAACCATTCCTACATGAACATTCCTATCCTTTATCATACACAAAACATGCCGTAAGGGTAAGGTACTGCCTTCAAACAATTGTTCCCTTCCATCCTTAGTAGGCCTATGTCGTGCCGCTCACTATTGCCCATGACAAGTGCCACCGTAGAACGATTTGTTCGACAAGTCCTCTTTTTACTAGTTGGCTCTGGCGTCCGAGGGGATTTATAAATTGTCCACAAGGTCCGGATTTCATGTGTTTTTCACATGATCCCTACTTCTGCCTTGCGGTTTAAATATTTTGAGGGATTTACTCGTATTATATTAATTTTGACTTTGTAATGGACCGATGACTGAACAAAATACTGCACCATTTTGCATCTAGACACCCCTGAGAACCGCAAAATTCCCTTCTTTGGAAGTATGTATGTCACTTGCAAAATCTTCACAAATACTAAAATTGAGTATTTTAAAATTTTCATGCTCCTCAAAAAGAAGATCCTAAAACGTAGGCCTGTAATCAGTTCAAAGTTTTGCCAAACATAACACCATTTTGCATCTAGGAAATCTAACGCAAAGAAAGTTTCTCAGAGGGAGACACAACTACTTTTTGTTTTCCTATTAAAGGCGAAACCCATTCAGATATTGCAGCATTTGCAATCTACGTCCTCCCGAGTCCCAGGGAAAGGCAGATACCGGTTCCCTTCAGTCTCATCCCCAAGGTCACAGATCAGAAATGCCCAGTTTCTGGGTCCCTAAAAAGTGTACGCATTGCCATTTTTCATAGATTGATTTTTATTCTCATTATTTGAGAAGTGGCAGACATGAGATTCGTATATCAAGGCTGGTACATGCAGCTTAAAACACATGGGAAGTGCCGTTTTTGGCCATCTTGAGGGTTTGTAAAGCCCAAAATTTTCTTACCTCGCTCCGCGCCAACTGATAGTGGCGCTCCGCTTAGATAGTCTTGTCGCGCCTGACTCTCGCAGGTACCAGTCCCCCACTTGTTACCTAGGCCCCCTAAAAATTCCATCCTGGTTACACCACTGAATACAAAGTTTGTAAAGTACTCATGCCACTTTTAAAAACATTCTGATAACATGGAATAGTTTAAGAGAAAACATAGTGAAGTTTAAAGAAAGTTCAAAAACTGTCCAGTAATAAGAGGATATAATGTCGATATGTGCTTGCTTCAAGTTCACTCTTTCTTGGAAATGTGGCAACTTAACCTGCTCATATCTTGAGAATCACCCATCGGACTACAATAAAAAAAAATCACTGCAATGCTTAGAATAAGTACCGATTTAACATATCAAAACTTAGTTTGGCCTTAAACCCTTCGTTTAACTGTTGTCTTTATCCAAAATGATGAAAAAGAAATTGGCAAGTTTTCTGGCCGATAAAGGTACTCTGGAGCTGTGATGAAGTGTCAATACCGGTAAAAGGCAACCGCCTGACTAGACCTGGCCAAGTCTCTCATGAGTGTTCCCCGGGGAGTTAAATTCTACAATTAATAGGCCCACAAATAATAGACCTACAGAGGGCCCATTAAAAAGCAAATACGGCATGTTATACTGTGCTGAAGTAGGCGATTTTGTATAGGTAGCTGTTACCTCTCCAGGGAAACACTCACTTGACCATGTCTACCACCTGACGGATTAAAGTTGCCTGCCGGCGTCCTTGTTAGGTTTAGTAACATTCTGCTTCAAAGCGTCCCTTTATGCCAATTTTGCCCCCTTTGGCTAAAATCCCGCAACAACTGTTTTCGAGCTCGGACATCCAGGGCTGTTTCCTGCTGGCGGCGAAACCTCTAGGGGGAGTTCAAAATTGCCTACACGTAACCATCATTTTGCCCATGCACTTACCGGTAGTCATCATTTATCTGCGTCACATTCATTTAGCACGTGTGTATGTACGCTTAGGAAACTTAACTGCCGCCCTCCTAGCCTCTGTCGAGTCTTTCCGGCGAAATTTTGTACCCCCCCCCCCCTCCCTCTGGAAACACACTGGCTTTTACCTCCTCTGCTTTATACCCCTGGATTCGCTACACCGGAAAGGCAGGTCTGAGGGCGAACAGATATGTGTGGCCACGCAGATCCCATGTGAGGGTTATAAGTACGGAGCATGGCATCGTAATAGGGTGTGGCGTTGCAGTGTAAATGAAATAAGAAAGACAATTGTTGGCCGAAAAGCCTTGACAAAGGCTACCCCGTCCCAACAAGCTACGATTCTGGCATCCGACGCAGATATGAATGTCTCATTAAAGAGCCCATGAAATGACTTAGTAACAATGATTTAGGGTCATTTTCTGACACTATCTATCAACAAAATAGCATTCATTTTAAAATATACCACCACACGAAAGAGAAATGCTCAAGTGAAATGGTATTCTTTCCAGCACAACAGCTGTAAAATGTGAAAGTGTGTTGAACCAAGAATGACATCATCACAGGAACCCAACTTCACAGTGAGTGTACTTCAGTGCAATTGGAGTACACCCTGCTCTGTTGATGTTACATGATCTTGCATGTATAGATGGCCTAAAATGATTTATATAATCAACAAATTATCATTACAAAACCTAATACTAAGCTAGTTTGCTTCACAAAACTACTGAAAAAGTGGGTTTCAACACCTAGGAATACCCCTGTTTTCAGACTTCTCAATATTCCATGAGCCAACTAGCAGGGAAACTTGTCTGGTATAAAGGGTGTAAGTAAAACGAAGACCGAAGACGGAAGACCGAAGACCGAAGACGGAAGACTGAAGCTCAAATACACAAACGCATTTACAATTAATCTTAGAAGCATAGACAAGCTCCCTGCATCGGTGAAGTCTATGCGTTCCAACTATCAATACGACGAAGCTAGTCGCAGTTCCGCACAAACACAGGAGCTAGGCCCCCAGGTTCTCTCAAAAGTTAACATAGAGGTGCGGCTACTGACAAACCCTTTCATTGGTATACATATATACGCATGTTTTATTTTGATTTGCACCCAATCAGCTTTCGGATGGTGACACGTCTCCGTTTTGAATATCCCGACCTGCAAATGTAGCTTTGAACGCTACTTTCCTTGCGACACTGCCTTAATTATTAGTTAAATTTTGTCGGTAATTCACTCATAATGTTTGCAAATAAAGCCACTAATTGTACGATAGGTTTTATCGACTTTGCATTTGTGCTAAGGATACAAAAGTCTGGTCTTTGTTTTGAAAATCTAGAGTTATTTTAGTGGCGGTGGGAGGGGACAGGGATAGCTAGAATGTACGTACTAAAGTTGATATATAACCTATGCCCCAATTGGAATTAAACCCCAAAAGGACGCTTGAAGGCGATTAGAATAATTACAGTGTGGAAAACAGTGAGTTCGGTGACAGGGAGGAAATGGCCTGTATGGACGTACTAAAGTTGATATAAAACCTATAGGCCACAATTCAAATAAAATCTGACAAGCTTACAGGTAATTTGAGTCTGTCAAGGGGAGGGGGTGTAGAACGCCTTTCTGGACTTGTATGGACGCCCAGCCATTGCCCGCTTCTATTCCCATAAGTTTTTAAACCGTTCAATTTGTCTGCGACCCTTTGTGGCTCGGTTTGTGACAGGTCTTCGTTTTGAATATCTTGACCCGCAAATGTACATTTCATCTTTACTTTTCTAGCGATACCTGTTTAGTTATTAGTTGAATTTTGGGGAGGGGGTGTAGAACGCCTTTCTGGACTTGTATGGACGCCCAGCTATTGCCCGCTTCTTTTCCCATAAGTTTTTACACCGTTCAATTTGTCTGCGACCCTTTGTGGTTCGGTTTGTGACAGGTCTTCGTTTTGAATATCACGACCCGCAAATGTACATTTGATCTTTACTTTTCTAGCGATACCTGTTTAGTTATTAGTTGAATTTTGTCGGTAATTCGCTTAGAATAATTGCAAAGAAAGTCTACAAATACACGATAAGTTTCAGCGAATTTGCATGATTTCTAAGGGTGTAAAATGTGGTCTTCGTTTTGAAAATCTAGAATTATTACAGTGTGGAAAACAGTGAGTTCGGTGACAAGGAGGAAATGGCCTGTATGGACGTACTAAAGTTGATATAAAACCTATATGCCACAATTCAAATAAAATCTGACAAGCTTACAGGTAATTTGAGTCTGTCAAGGGGAGGGGGTGTAGAACGCCTTCCGGGACTGTATGAATGCCCAGCCATTGCCCGCGCTCCTTTTCCCATATGTTTTTAGACCGTTCAATTTGTCTGCGACCCTTTGTGGTTCGGTTTGTGACAGGTCTTTGTTTTGAATATCATGACCCGCAAATGTACATTTGATCTTTACTTTTCTACCGATACCTTTTTAGTAATTAGTTGAATTTTTGTCGGTAATTCGCTTAGAATAATTGCAAAGAAAGTCTACAAATGCACGATAAGTTTCAGCGAATTTGCATGATTTCTAAGGGTGTAAAAAAGTGGTTTTCGTTTTGAAAATCTAGAATTATTACAGTGTGGAAAACAGTGAGTTCGGTGACAGGGAGGAAATGGCCTGTATGGACGTACTAAAGTTGATATAAAACCTATATGCCACAATTCAAATAAAACCTAAAAAGCTTACAGGTAATTTGAATCTGTCAAGGGGAGGGGGGTGTAGAACGCCTTTCTGGACTTGTATGGACGCCCAGCTATTGCCCGCGCTCCTTTTCCCATATGTTTTTAGACCGTTCAATTTGTCTGCGACCCTTTGTGGTTCGGTTTGTGACAGGTCTTCGTTTTGAATATCACGACCCGCAAATGTATATTTGATCTTTACTTTTCTAGCGATACCTGTTTAGTTATTAGTTGAATTTTGTCGGTAATTTGGTTAGAATAAATGCAAAGAAAGTCTACAAATGCACGATAAGTTTCAGCAAATTTGCATGATTTCTAAGGGTGTAAAAATGTGGTCTTCGTTTTGAAAATCTAGAGTTATTGCAGTGTGGAAAACAGTGAGTTCGGTGACAGGGCGGAAATGGCCTGTACAGTATGGACGTACTTAAGTTGATATAAAACCTATATGCCACAATTCAAATAAAACCTAACAAGCTTACAGGTAATTTGAGTCTGTCAAGGGGAGGGGGGTGTAGAAAGTATGTCACAATATTTTGGGAACGACTGTCTCTTTCTATTATTACAAAAAATAGTAAAAAGTAAGTTATTTCTTACTTTGTAATCAACTAGCCTCTTTAATGCAGTGACGTAGCCACGTTTTTCTTGATGGTGGGGGGGGGGGTGCTGAGAGAGGGCTAAATATAGTTGTGGATGGGGCTTGGATTTCTGACTTCACCAGTCCATTATCTACCACCATGAGTTGGCGCGGAGCGTACAGAAAATTATGAAAAATCGCGACCCCTTAGACAGCCAGAAATGGCATTTCCCAGACCTGTATGTAGAATCTATGCAGTCTTTATTGTAAGCTTTCGTTTGCAATAGAAGGTTCGCCCCAATAAAAAAGAGAAAATTGCAAAATGGTCAGAAAATAAAGTATCAGGTAAAATGTACCACTACAATATTTCCGGGCAAAATTTTGGGCACTGTATACACCACCTGTACATCCTCCCATATGCCCGTGTAATCTGGCAATTGGAAACATTCGCAGCGGCGTGCGCAGGAATTGTGAAGTAGGTGGCAAACTGTGAATCCACCCGACTGACATGGAGAAAAGTGTAACCGGCTGGACGAAAATTGATACCTCCTGTTAACAGGGAGTAGCCAGGTTTATATTTGTCAATGAGAGGAATCCCATAGACAGACTCTCAGCGCTTCGCGCCACCATCGGTTGCGAAGCGAAAGAAAATTTTGACCCAAAATGTTTCCCATCATCGCTGGAAATGGCACTTTCCAGTCCTATTTACCGCATATAAATAGGGAAAAACTAGCAATATTGTGAAAAATAAACGTTATAAATTTCCTCTTCCCTTTATGGATTTTTTTTAAATTAAAGACGTGCCTACACGCAAAATGGTAGCACTTTTTGAATAAATTTGTCAACACAAATTCTTCCAGTTTCCTCCAAAAATATCAACACTGATACTCACTCTCAAAATTTTAACCTCTCCAAATGATAGCAATCATTGGTTACTGATACCGTAATTTCTGACGCAGCACGAATCAGTTGCTTCGGATAGCACATTGTACTTTTGCAAGGTGTTCATTCATGGACCGTGCTGCGTATCTGCTTACAAATTGTACTGCATAGAGACGAGAGCTTCGGGAAGCGATTTTGACGTTTCAAACAGCTGTCCACTTTCAGTGCACGTATAGCAACTCGACATTGGAAACTGTTGGCTTATTATCCTGCATAAATATGACACCCCCTACATTCCGTTCGTTAAACTTTCAACTAGCTATTATGAACACATGGGTACGTCAATTCTGCTAACATTTAGCATGGGCCATACCAACCTGTAGAACAAGTCGAAAGATCATGTTGTCTCTAAGTCCGAATTGAAATTATGGAGTTGTTCTTTATTTAATTCAAATTTAGGCTAGAGTCATCAGACAACGTATCTGCAGGACTGCAGCCGTACAACAAGATTATAAATTTCGTTTATATATCATTTTCAACGGTTTACGGTCGTTTCGACCCCTTGCCAGTTCGCCCCCCAAACCAGTTCGCCCCAAAGCGTCGGCCAGTTCGCCCCAAAGACTAGGTCGTCTCGCCCCCAATTGCTGACCAGTTCACCCCTAATGTGCAGCAGTGTAAGCCTTTCAACGAAATGATTGTGAATGTCAAAAAGTTATCAACTATTTCTGAAATTCTAATTTGATTTCCTTTCAGGATTAAATAAAATTTGAGTTAAGATGGTTCAGTGTATGTCAATTTATGTAAATGTTATACATGTTGTTCATTACATCGTTTATGCTTACCAAATTTTCGGCTGTTTGTTTATATGAGTACTCATTTTTTAGCCTCTTTCTGACCTTTTTTGCATGTTTTGTCATTTTAATGTTGTTGAAGTTATAATGAAGAATGCATGCTGGAGTCCTTTGAAGTTTTTTTTTTAGAGTCACTTTCTCTTACTTGCGTTGGTATATTCTAATACATGGTTGTCCCTTTATTCCTTCCTAAATGTTCGTGTATTGTTGTACCCTTTTGCTATTGTGAAAGTTGATATTGCAAACTATCGCAACTGCATTTGTCGTCACTTAACTCAAGGTAGGTTCTCGGTGGCGAAACGACTTCCATTTTGGTGGGAGGGGGAGGGGGGGGGCGGGCGAAATGACTTCCACTTCGGGCGAACTAGCAAGGGGGTGAAACGTCCGGCTACCTTTTCAACATATCTCCGATCACCAGTATAGGGCTGCTGGGGGCTGTGGAATTTCATGGGGGAGCTGCAGCCCCCTCCCGAACCCCTCCGTAGCTACGCCATTGCTTTAATGCAAACCGTTAAGATGTAGGACAAAGTCCCCAAGAGGTACCCTATTTCTGCGGTTCGAAGAATATGTGTAGGATTACGTTAGTTTCCGCCATTGTTACTTTCCGCCCCTCACAAATGGCGTTTTCCCCGGAGTAACAATAGAATACCCCGTCAAGCGAAAACACCCTCAAAAAATGCGTGGATGCGTCGTGAATTACCCTTTTATAATTATTTTGAGAAAGACCCACAATTGTCTGCCCTGATTACTGAGCAGTGTTTAGAATGTAAGGAATTTTTTTCAAAGTTCAAGACATCTGACAATCACTTGGAGTGGCTACACCGGCTCCTCCTACTACATCGTGACACAGTCGTTTCTCAATGCTTTGAAAATGTGAAAAATATTCTCAGAAAAAAATTCTATCCTCATGTGGCTACACCGGCTACATCGGCTCCACCGTTAAAAAAATCTTTGAAGAGTGACTTATCCCAATGTTATGATTGAAACTGAAATATTTTAAGTCCAGGAGAAGCCCCTTATGTGGCTACTCCGGCAATATCGACTACACCGTGAAAAAATCTCTAAATAATTACTTGTCTTAATATTATTAAATTGTGAAAAATATTTTAAGTCTAACAAATTTATTCTCATGTGGCTACGCCGGCTACATCGGATCCACTGTGACATCGTAGCCGGCCACTACACCGTGGACTACACCGTGGACCTATTCATTGGCGGGGTACTATATAGTTAACTAACGGACCCCAATGTTTGCTACTTCATTCATAATAACTGCAGAATACCCGGGCCAATTTTAAAGTACTATTCTGGAATTGAGTCACAGTCGTAAAAAAGAATCACTTCAGTGGTCCCGTATATGATGAAATAATCCTTCCCATGATGCAATGCTAATTGACATTATGGTCTTTTATTTTGAGAACGATTCAAGTACATCCTCCGTATACTTTTGCGAAAATTATTCTAAGTCTATTTCCATTGCGCCTCCATTCTGGTGCGAAATCACAATCGCAGCCCAAGGTGCCTTGATTCAAATTCCACTGCGCCTGCGGTCAGATGACCATGGTTGATCTTCTTCTTAAAGGTGATATACCTTCTCATAGAAAAGCAATAAAAACGTATCCAGCATTTTGGCATTGCATTTTTTTTTTTTTTTGTCACAACATACCCTTGTCTTGATTTCGATTGCTAACTGATGACAATGTAATATTATCGACACTATATTGAATCCGTTCGCATTATCGACTGTGTATCGAATCAGTTCGCAATCGAAGTTAAGAAACGGGTTTGCTGTGACGTCATCCAAAATCTGGCATAAGTTTAAATGCACATGATGAGACGTCATATCATCTTTAATAACTGTAAGAGGATCATTGCACAATGTTACTCTGGGTCATGCTGTTAATAAAAATGTTTTTAATTACAAACAATTTTTTTTTCTTGTTTTTGCCTTTAAAATCAAAATTAAATAGATTTTTTTTGTATAAATGGACAAGGTTTAACAGCGCTGGACATGTAAACATGGGATAATTCACATTTGCGGGTCGTGATATTCAAAACGAAGACCTGTCACAAACCGAACCACAAAGGGTCGCAGACAAATTGAACGGTGTAAAAACTTATAGGGAAAAGAAGCGGGCAATGGCTGGACATCCATACAGTCCCGGAAGGCGTTCTACACCCCACCCCCTCTACCTGTAAGCTTGTCAGATTTTATTTGAACTACGCTTGGAGGTCATGATATTCAAAACGAAGACGTGTCACACATCGCACCTCGGAGGGGTGCAAGTCAAATTTAAACTTATGAAAACTTATGGGAAGGGGAGCGGACAGTGGTGCCACGCCCACATCGAACGGGGGTTGCTCACGTCCCATACCCCTATCCTGTATGGACACCAAAATCTTGTCAGTGTAATTCTTATGCCTCTCACGAATTGAGGCAGAGGGTGTATTTCTACTTCAAACACGCCAAAAGTAGGCCGCCTCTCTTACCGAGCTCCCTGGTTTCGCCACTGCGATAATTTACATTTCCAAAACAAAGACATGACTTTTAGACCCTAAACATTCATGCAAATTCAACAAAACTTATTGTGCAACTGAAGACTTTACTCACACATATTTCAAGTTGATTACCGTCAAATTTAAACTGATAACTATAGGAGTATCGCAAGAAATGCAGTGGTCAAAACCACATTGGCAGGTCGTGATATTCAAAACGAAGACGTGTCACAACCCTAACGCTGGTTCGTTGCAAATCAAACTAAATCATATGAAAATTAATGGGAAGGGGAGGGGGTGTCAATATCGTTGGGGGTTTTTCACGCTCTTCTTCCTCTTTCCGTACGGACACCAATGGCTAGTCGGCATCCTTTTAGATTTGTCCCGATTTGAGGCAGATCTTGCATTTCTACTCTATAACTCCTATACAGGCTATAAGTGCCTTATTGCCCGAGTTCCTTAGCGACGCCACTCAGGCCCGTAGTGAAGGTGGAGGAAGGGGGAGAAACCCCGCTGACATTTTTTCGCCCCAAGAGAGAGCTTGAACCTTGCGATTGACTTAATACATATGCACACGTTAGCCCCAGTGAATTTTTTTTTTATCCATCCTCGGAAAACTTTTAGCCCCCTCCAGAAACTTGTCTAGCTAGAAGCCTGACATTGCTACATGCCACAACTCTAAATTTTCAAAATGAAGACATGACTTCTAGACCCTTAGTATTCATGGAAACTCGCTGAAACTTATCGTGCATTTGTAGACTTTACTTACAAATATTATGACTTGCTTACAGATGAAATTTAATGAATAAGTAAGAGAGAATCACAACAAATGTAGTGATCAAAGCTACATCTGTATGTCATGATATTCAAACGAAAACGTGTCCCAAATCGAACCACGAAGGGCCGCAGTCAAATTGAAAGGTACAAAAACTTATGGGAAATAAAGCGGGCAACGGTTGTGCGTCCATATGGTTCGTCGAGGCGTTCTACGCCCCCCCCCCCCACAGACTCAAAACGCCTGTAAGCATCCTTGTTGGGTTCTATTCCAATTGGGGCAAAGGTTATAAATATCAACTTTAGTACGTCCATACAGGCCACTCCTGCCCCCTCTCACCGAACTCGATGGTTTCCCAACTTAAATTACTCTAGATTTTCAAAACGAAGACCAGACTTTTACACCCTTAGCATTCATGCAAATTCGATGAAATTTATCGTGCAATTGTAGACTTCATCCACAATATTGTGGGCAAATTATCGACAAAATTTAACTGATTACAAAGAAAGTATCACAAGAAGTGTAGTGATCAAAGCTACATTTGTATGTCATGATCTTCAAAACGAAAACGTGTCACAAACCGAACCACGGAGGGCCGCAGACAAACGAAGCGTATAAAAAGTTATGTCAAAGGAGGCAGGCACTGGTTGTGCGTCCATACAGTCCGGAGGGCGTTCCCCCCCCCCTCCCTCCCGACCGACTCAAATCGCCTGTAAGCGTCCTTGTTAGGTTTTATTCGAATTGGGGCATAAGTTATATCAACTTTAGTACGTCCATACAAGCTACACCCGCCCCCTCTCACCTAACACACTGGTTTCGCCACTACAATAATACTAGTTTGTCAAAACGAAAACCAGACTTTCGTACCCTCATGCAAATTTGATAAAACCTACCGTACAATTGATGACTTTATTTGCAAACATTCTGAGTGAATTACCGACAAAATTAAATCAATAACGCAGGCAGTATCGCAAGAAAAGTATCGGTCAAAGCTACATTTGCAGATCGGAATATTTAAAACGAAGACGTGTCACAACCGAACCTCTGGTGGGGGCAAATCAAACATATGAAAACTTATGGCAAGGGAAGCGAAAGTGGATGAAGGTCCCGACAGGTTGGGGTGTTCAATACAAATTTTCAAAATGAAGACATGATTTTTAGACCCTAAGCTTTGATGCAAACTCTCTGAAACTTATCGTGCATGTGGAGACTTTACTTGCAAATATTCTGAAAGGTTTATCGATAAAATTCAATTGACAACTAAGAAGGTATCACAAGAAATGTAGTGATAAAAGTTACATTTTTATGTCATGATATTCAAAACGGAAACGTGTCACAAACCGAACCACAAAGGGTCGCAGACAAATTGAAAGGTACAAAAGCTTATGGGAAAAGAAGCGGGCAATGGCTGGGAGTCCATACAGTCCAGGAAGGCGTTCTAAACCTCCCCCCCCCTCCCCCTGACAGACTCTAATTACCTGTACGCTTGTCAGGTTTTATTTCAATTGGCGCATACAGGTTTTATATCAACTTTAGTACGTCCATACAGGCCATTTCCGCCCTGTCACCGAACCCACTGTTTTCCACACTGTAATAACTCTAGATTTTCAAAACGAAGACCACATTTTTACACCCTTAGAAATCATTCAAACTCGCTGAAACTTATCGCGCATTTGTAGACTTTCTTTGCAATTATTCTAACCAAATTACCGACAAAATTCAACTAATAACTAAACAGGTATCGCTAGAAAAGTAAAGATCAAATGTACATTTGCGGGTTGTGATATTCAAAACGAAGACCTGTCACAAACCGAACCACAAAGGTTCGCAGACAAATTGAACGGTGTAAAAACTTATAGGGAAAAGAAGCGGGCAGTGGCTGAGCATCCATACAGTCCCGGAAGGCGTTCTACATCCCCCTCCCCTTGACAGACTCACATTACCTGTAAGATTGTTAGGTTTTATTTCAATTGTCGCATATAGGTGTTATATCGACTTTAGTATATCCATACAGGCCATTTCCGTACTGAAACGGAACTCACTGTTTTCCACACTGCAATAACTCTAGATTTTCAAAACGAAGACCACATTTTTACACCCTTAGAAATCATGCAAATTCGCTGAAACTTATCGTGCATCTGTAGACTTTCTTTGCGATTATTCTAAGCGAATTACCGACAAAATTCAACTAATAACTAAACAGGTATCGGGAGAAAAGTAAAGATCAAATGTACATTTGCGGGTCGTGATATTCAAAACGAAGACCTGTCACAAACCGAACCACAAAGGGTCGCAGACAAATTGAACGGTGTAGAAACTTATGGAAAAAGAAGCAGGCAATGGCTGGGCGTCCATACAAGTCCAGAAAGGCGCTCTACACCCCCCTCCCCTTGACAGACTCAAATTACCTGTAAGCTTGTTAGGTTTTATTTGAATTGTGGCATAAAGGTTTTATATCAACTTAAGTACGTCCATACTGTACAGGCCATTTCCGCCCTGTCACCGAACTCACTGTTTTCCACATTGCAATAACTCTAGATTTTCAAAACGAAGACCACATTTTTACACCCTTAGCATTCATGCCAATTCGCTGAAACTTATCGTGCATCTGTAGACTTTCTTTGCGATTATTCTAAGCGAATTACCGACAAAATTCAACTAATAACTAAACAGGTATCGCTAGAAAAGTAAAGATCAAATGTACATTTGCGGGTCGTGATATTCAAAACGAAGACCTGTCACAAACCGAACCACAACGGGTCGCAGACAAATTGAACGGTGTAAAAACTTATAGGGAAAAGAAGCGCGGGCAATGGCTGGGCGCCCATACAAGCACAGAAAGGCGTTCTACACCCCCCTCCCCTTGACAGACTCAAATTACCTGTAAGCTTGTTAGGTTTTATTTGAATTGTGGCATATAGGTTTTATATCAACTTAAGTACGTCCATACTGTACAGGCCATTTCCGCCCTGTCACCGAACTCACTGTTTTCCACACTGCAATAACTCTAGATTTTCAAAACGAAGACCAGATTTTTACACCCTTAGCATTCATGCCAATTCGCTGAAACTTATCGTGCATCTGTAGACTTTCTTTGCAATTATTCTAAGCGAATTACCAACAAAATTCAACTAATAACTAAACAGGTATCGGGAGAAAAGTAAAGATGAAATGTACATTTACGGGTCGTGATATTCAAAACGAAGACCTGTCACCAATGGAACCACAAAGGGTCGCAGACAAAATGAACGGTGTAAAAACTTATGGGAAAAGAAGCGGGCAATGGCTGGGCATCCATACAGTCCCGGAAGGCGTTCTACATCCCCCTCCCCTTGACAGACTCAAATTACCTGTAAGCTTGTTAGGTTTTATTTCAATTGTGGCATATAGGTGTTATATCGACTTTAGTATGTCCATACAGGCCATTTCCGCCCTGTCACGGAACACACTGTTTTCCACACTGCAATAACTCTAGATTTTCAAAACGAAGACCACATTTTTACACCCTTAGAAATCATGCAAATTCGCTGAAACTTATTGTGCATTTGTAGACTTTCTTTGCAATTATTCTAAGCGAAATACCGACAAAATTCAACTAATAACTAAACAGGTATCGCTAGAAAAGTAAAGATCAAATGTACATTTGCGGGTCGTGATATTCAAAACGAAGACCTGTCACAAACCGAACCACAAAGGGTCGCAGACAAATTGAACGGTCTAAAAATTTATAGGGAAAAGAAGCGGGCAATAGCTGGGCGTCCATACAAGTCCAGAAAGGCGTTCTACACCCCCTCCCCTTGACAGACTCAAATTACCTGTAAGCTTGTCAGATTTTATTTGAATTGTGGCCTATAGGTTTTATATCAACTTTAGTACGTCCATACAGGCCATTTCCTCCCTGTCACCGAACTCACTGTTTTCCACACTGTAATTATTCTAATCGCCTTCAAGCGTCCTTTTGGGGTTTAATTCCAATTGGGGCATAGGTTATATATCAACTTTAGTACGTACATTCTAGCTATCCCTGTCCCCTCCCACCGCCACTAAAATAACTCTAGATTTTCAAAACAAAGACCAGACTTTTGTATCCTTAGCACAAATGCAAAGTCGATAAAACCTATCGTACAATTAGTGGCTTTATTTGCAAACATTATGAGTGAATTACCGACAAAATTTAACTAATAATTAAGGCAGTGTCGCAAGGAAAGTAGCGTTCAAAGCTACATTTGCAGGTCGGGATATTCAAAACGGAGACGTGTCACCATCCGAAAGCTGATTGGGTGCAAATCAAAATAAAACATGCGTATATATGTATACCAATGAAAGGGTTTGTCAGTGGCCGCACCTCTATGTTAACTTTTGAGAGAACCTGGGGGCCTAGCTCCTGTGTTTGTGCGGAACTGCGACTAGCTTCGTCGTATTGATAGTTGGAACGCATGGACTTCACCGATGCAGGGAGCTTGGCTATGCTTCTAAGATTAATTGTAAATGCGTTTGTGTATTTGAGCTTCAGTCTTCCGTCTTCGGTCTTCCGTCTTCGGTCTTCGGTCTTCGGTCTTCCGTCTT
Source organism: Holothuria scabra (assembly GCA_037179385.1). Classification (NCBI taxonomy): domain Eukaryota; kingdom Metazoa; phylum Echinodermata; class Holothuroidea; order Aspidochirotida; family Holothuriidae; genus Holothuria; species Holothuria scabra. Next base: position 32,797,168 of record CM074199.1, read on the forward strand.
CGGTCTTCGTTTTGCTTACACCCCTGGTAGGCATCATACAAGTGTTTGGAAGTTCCCTGGTAAGAGGTTATGCACACAGAAAAATACCTCAGGCTCTTGGGGGATGTAATTGCATCCATTTTCCTCCAGTGTTATGTAACTTTTATTTTTATTGGGGAGGAAGCAGTGATTCTCTCATTACACATGCCCCTATGCAATACTGTATACCATTCTGCACAGTGGTTTTAATACTCCCAACAAGTTATGTGTTGTTTTGGATGCATGTCCATGCAATTTGTCTTGGTTCAAAGAAAAGGAACAGTGATTATAGTGGGAAAAAGACTAGCCAATATTTTGGTTATTTCAGGAAGTATTCCTTCTTTATCAAAAGTTGGTATGAAGTTACTATTTCAACTTCATGCATTTTGAAGTCTATGCTAGTATAAGATCCAATGTATGATTTCCACATTAATGTTTGTGACAAATTTACTTGTAAGGGATGTCTTTCAAAGGAATCGGGTGAGATATCAACAATCTGATTGAATGTGAGTTAAACGTTATCTTTTTCTGGTTGAAAGAATTGTTGTTAAGTCATAGATCGACTAGATTGCTGGAACCAAAATTTCAAACTGATAGGCCCAACATGAATGGGACAGCTTGAGTGAATAATGACAAAATTCCTCTTTTGAAAAATTGGGAATGATAATTTCAAATTTTGATTGATATATTTTTGGCTTTATACTGGGATATTCTTCAGATATATTTGAGAAATTATTTGGCCAGTACCAGTCTCATGCTACCCAATCTGTTTGCAAAATGTCACTTAAACATAGCATTATAATACACACACTGTGAAATTGGGTTCCTGTGATGATGTCATTCTTGGTTCAATGCACTATTAAATCTTTTTCATTTTTCAACTGTTGGGCTGAAAGGGGTACCATTTCACTTAAGCATTTCTCTTTTGTGGGGCAGAATTTTTTTTAAATAAATGCCTTTTGTGTTAATAGATAGCGTCAGAGAATGACTCCAAATCATTGTCATTGAGTCATTTCATGGGCTCATTAATATTGAGGGGACTCCAACATAGCTTTGACGCTCTACTCCTTCCTGTCGCGTCTGCGGGACTTAGGTCTATGTGCTGGTATTTTGTTTATTTTCCGTTTGTTTGATGTTTGAAAGAAAACCTCTCCCCTGAAAAGACGTCGGCTTGTGAAAGTTCCTACAGTAAACACTGCACTGCACACTTTGGAAAAGTAATTATTGGTTTGACAGGTAAATCATTTTCACGGTCCGCTGATCCCTTTTCTAATTGTAAAGATCTCATCATATATTTAGCTTAGGTTCGTTATACCACATATGCACAGTAGTTGCAACTTCCTTCTGCATTCCTTTTAAACTCCTTTACAGTTTTCGACGCAAAGGCACCCACTACTTCCTTGTGATATACTCGACAACGCAATATCGAAATTATCAAAACCATCTTGGTCAACGAAACTCTCTTAAAAAAGAAATGACCTTCAACTCCGGCTCGGCAGCCGCTTTACTGACTGCAAATATCGGTGAGCGTTTCGTATGTTTTCTGTCTGGTTCTGGTCTAGAACTTCCACTTGTATTTCTACGTATGTGTCCGTAGTGGACACTTTATCGTATTTCTTTAAAAACAAAAAAAACTTTAACTTTCTTTATTTAAAGGTTGACTGTTCTTTCCCGTGTTTTCTCTAGGTTTTCAACACTAAGGCCGATACTTCAGATTGATGTAGTTTATAATATAGCCATGAATTAGCCAGAGCTCATTGCATTACATTGTCATCATGCCACGATGGTGTCGCAGAAATGACGGTCGCAATTTTCAGACCTGTTTCAACCAGTCTTTTAATTTTGATAATAATTTTTAATTAAAATAGAAATAACTGTTAAACATGCCCAAACTACCTTTCCTCGTCGATGACCACTTCAGCACCGGTACCACGGGCCGTCGTCTGAACTTCAATGAGTTTTCCGTGTAAAGCCATTTAGACAACAAGGAAGAATATGGGTACAAACAAGATCGATCTAATTCAAATAAAAACGAAATTTAATCCGGTTTAATTTGATTCGAATCGAAACCAGTTTAATTCAAGGCAATCAAATGATATTGTAACGTGGGTCGAGATCCCCGAGTGAGTTAAGTCCTTGGCGGGGACATGGCCGTGGGTTCGATGAGGAACAGAAAAGAATGCACGGAAAGCAAATAGGTTCTCGGTGAATTATATTACAGATAACGAAAATAAACTGATGGTTGTCTGGCCATGGCACCCTCGAGAAACAGAATGAAGAACAACACAAGATTGCAACGATAACTGAGTATGTACGCACGTGAGCATTTGCATAACAAAAATAACTTTTTACAAATGCAGCCTTCCTTGCAGACTTTCAATTCCTCTTGCAATATTCATTTTAATCAAATTTAGTTTAATTCAATTCGGTTCAATTCAACTCAAGCAGTACAATGGAATCAGCTAAACTGAATTTATTTCATGATCAATTAAATTTAGTGTTATTGAAGGGAAATATTGCGTTTGTTTTACAAGGAAATTTCATCCTTTTAAAACCAATATCAATTGGCAACGAGAGGTAAATAAATCTAAATAAGATAGTATGGTAGCCACCTATCCAAGAAATTAATTTCCATCAGAGAGAAATTCAGTTGTTTGTTGCTTAAGAACAATTTTTCACCCAAATTTTCAACATTTCAAAAGATGCAACTTCCATTTTGCTTCTTTCGCATAACTTTTTGAGGAGATGAAGCTATTGCTGGGATTTATTGTTGAGACCGAATGATATGAAAGTGACGAGCTATTTACCTTTAATGCTACGTTAGAACATTTTAAAAGCAATATTTCCCTTTAAGTAAATTTCAACTTACAATAGGTGAAGCTTTGGATAGAGGAGATTTGTGTGGGGGACAGTATTTGTGGGGGACAAGTGTTTAGGGGTATACGCATGGCGGATCTGCTAGTCTATGGTGGAGGGTCCTGAGTCTGTTACGTGTAGAAATCTTTATACTAAGAGAAGCCATGGCGTAGAGATAAAGAAAGATGTAAGGGGGTGTTTCCTTACTTTTTTTTGGAAATACACCCATTGAAGTCAGATTTTATACGGTAAATGTTTGACGCTCCCCTCCGGCCAAACAAACATACATATTAATGGGTGAAAATTCACCTTCATGAGAGGCACGGTGAAATATTCTTTATACTTTTATACAAAAAGACGCGTTCTTGATTAGGTGTTCCTGATTTACTAAATTTGACGCTGGGAATTTTTTAAATGTTCGGATTTTCAATGTTCTGATTAATTTTAATTATTATAAAAAACTTTGTTCTTTGTAAATACTCATTAAGAGTGAATTTTTATTATATATTCAGCAAATCCTTCTAGAGTCAATATCTCTGCATTTCAATAAAACGTGTATATTCCTAGTGTGTCAAACTACTTGTTATAAGTAAGCACTCACTTCATCTTTTCAGAGGGGAAGCATTGAGTGATCTCCACCCCCCTGAACCTCAAAGCTACGACCGACGTCAGAAGTAGAATAAAGTAAGTAAGGTTCAACATTAAAAGTGAATCTACAAAAATGGCTGTTGGACCATTTTTCGTATTAGCGCTTGTTAGAGTGTTTTCCTTGAAAAAGTCATTCTTAAGTCTTTCGGTGGAAGGTACGATGCACTAGCGTAGCCAGCGGGGGGGGGAGCAGAGTGCCCCCCCCCCCCCCCACAGAAATTTTGGGGACGCGATGGGCGATGTTGAAAAAATGAAGGACAGCAAAAAAAAAAAAATAAATAAAAAAAAAAATAAACGGCAAGAGGAGGGAGGGAATCGGGGGCATTTTTTACAGTTTTTCGAGGGGGGGGGGGGGGGAGAAGCTCTTAGTCGTTACGATAAAGTTTGCAGTTTCCGACGGCGGCTAGAGTCCCCGATGGTTTACCTGATTTTTGCTCCTAAGGGACAATTTCCCTAATAAGAACCCCAAATTTTCGGCGCGCTACGCGCGCTGTAGATTCACTTCATTTTTTTTAATATTTCCTTTCCACATATCTAGAGAGTGTAAGTCCTGTCAACCTTACCAAGAAACAGGGAGGCAGAGTACACAGGTTATTTAGAGGTCTTAAATTTCATCCCATATCACAAAGCCTAGTTGCTGTTCTCTTGTGTGTGTCATGCGATAGGTCAGTTGGTGAGCGACTCACGGACAGACGGAGCATAGTTTGGTTATTTTATCGGGTATTCCAGGTGTTTTCGACGCAATGTATGTTATCCCCGATACGGTCCACAACCCCCACAGTTTCTATTTTTATTTTCTTTTTGTTTTTAATGATTACATAGGCTATGTTATTTTTGTAAGTCTACCAAAAATTTTCGCGCGCTTCGCGAGCTTTGCAATTTCACGATTCAGACTCAACAGAACACTATCAGTGCGCAACTCGGCTTTTAAAATATTAAGTGATATTGTACAAAATGTGCCAAGGGGTGCAATAACATGGGATAGTTAGGCTCCTTCATATCCCCTTCTCACCACCCCTCGACATAGGGGCCGTCGGAACTTGTGGTCGCTGACATGGCCCGCCCCCTGTCGGGAATAATCTGTCGCCTTCCCATGGTCGTTTCAGGGAGGTGTCATTTGAATCACACCTCCCTGGTCGGTTTAATTATTTTGGCTTTCAAAAGAGTTATTTCTGCGATAAAACCCAAAATGTTCAGAATGCTTTTCACACTCTTCCTCAGTTCCGTTACCTAGAGCTAATAAATTACAAACCCTTCCCATCTTTTCAAGTAAATTAATATGTAGAATAAATGGATTAATGAACATGTCGGGAATTTCATCTCATTTCGCTAAACCAGGGAGGTGTGATCTCTTGTGTCAGTCGTGCGGTACGGACTCGAAGAGGGAAGTACAATATAAGTTGTGCCCGATAGGGCCAAAAGGCCGTGACAATTGATCTATATAAGCTTTAAATAAGTACAGATTCTTTTTAGTGTAGGCTAACCCCCAAAAAATTTCGCCCGCTTTTCCACGGTTAAATCAGTGCGGAAATATCTTCCTCTAGCATATACAAATTTTATGTCGTATATGACTCGCAATGGCAGGTATAGTGCACAAGTTTTCTTCAAATCTCCCTCACCAACTCATCGACGGCATCCTGGCTGTCTGGGCTTGGGGTCGCTACCCACCCTACCCCTCCCCCGTTCGGAGAGTGGCCCTTCGTCGGCAAATCCTGGCACCAAGCCTGGAGGGAAGACTCATTTTCCAGTTATGACTTGTATATGTGTAATGAAGCAATGAACTAAAGATGGAAGCTGCATTTTTTGGAGAGCGGCAACTATTTTGGAGGGGCGGCCAATTTCACTAGGAAGGCGTGTCGCCCTCTAAAACCCCCCTGTGGAGAACACTAGAATCTAGTATAAAAAGAACAAAACATAGCACCATGTTGCATCTAAGCTCTTCGAGACAGCAAACAATTCCAAAAGGGGAGGGGGACACCCAGGAAGACAGGCCCGTAGCCAGGGGGTTCGCACTTACTCCCGCCCAGGCCTATTTTTTTATTATTTTTTTTTTATTTAAATGGAGTTTTGGCGTTTTTCAAGGTAAAATGTCAATTCCGCTGGTTTAGCCAATATAAGTCTTATGAGTAGCTGTTTTGTCTCAGTGCAACACAATTTCCTAGGGCCCCATTGACTCGTACAGTAACCCTCTTCCTGGCACACACTAACTCTCGAGGGAATAAGGAAAACATTGATACAAGATTGAAAATGTCCAAAAATTCCAGCTAAGGTGTTCACCAGATCGCTCAATTTTGATGTAAAATTGCAACATCTCCTTGAGGTAGGAGTGGGAGAACCACACCCTCTCCCCGTTCGGATGCTGGGCTCCTCACTTGGGCGCTTCGCTCCCTCAAGAAAATGCCACACCCCAGTGGCGGCGATGAAAAATGAAAAAGTGGGGGCTAAAGGTATGTGCAGCCCCTTAATATTTGTCAAGTGCTCCAATTAAGAAGCGGGGAGGATTTCAAAGTTGGGCTGAACATATTCTTGCTCTGAGCACTCGGGAAGTGCCGTTTCCGGCCATCTGAGGGGTTTGTAAAACCAAAAATTTCCTGGTTCGCTCCGCACCAATCGATGGTAGAGCTCCGCTTAGAAACATGTATTGACATTTTTTATAGATTGTTTTTTTTTTTTTTTTTTTTGCATTAATTGAGAAATTTCAGAAATGAGATCCATTTCCAGGTTGGGAACATGCAGCATAAAACACTCGGGAAGTGCCGTTTCCTGCCATCTGAGGGGTTTCTAACACCAAAAATTTTCTTGTACGCTCCGCGCCAACTGATGGTGGCGCTCCGCTTAGATAGTCTTGTCGGTCAAGATTGGGGACGATGAGTCGACTTTGCCCCCCCCCCCCACAAGAATATCCTGGCTACGCCCCTGGTACGATGGCTTTAAATTGCACTCTTGAAAATAACATCCTTGATTGAAAATCCAAAAATTTGGCAACAGTACCCGAACTATTACATCAAAGTCTCGAAACAATTGACCTTGAAGAAAATAATATTGAAACAATAAATGAAATGGATTTCGCGGGTTTATCAAGTTTACATATATTGACTCTGAGTAACAATCGGATATCTCACATCGACGAAGGCTCTTTCAGTGACCTGAAACAGCTCAGTACACTGCAACTACAAAACATTCAGCTGCTATCTTTAAGAGCTGGACATTTTGTGGGTCTTGGAAATTTGAAGGCATTATTGATTCAGGAAAATGACGAATTAAAGATTGACCCCTGCATGTTTCCTTACTTAGAATCACTTACTAATTTAGATGTCCGGAACACTATGGTAGATCTGGACACAGAACTGGTAACATTCAAAACCACGTGTCCCAGTGGGTCAGTTAGTTTCCCATTCCTCGCGAATCTGAAGAGCCTATCGATTGGGCATCAATGAACTACCTCAAATGCGAGTATTCTTCAAGAAATTTCATCACTGAAAGGAATAATTTTGATTGGGTTTTCCAAAACATCTTTCGATAACGCCGATATTTCGACAATTTCTCGTTTGAACACAGTAACTTTAATTGCTTTAGACATTTATCCAAGGGAATTCTTGAAGTCAACTTCACTTACAATACTTCAAATCACAGAGTCAACTTTCAACTGTCTGCCTAATGATGCATTTTATAACTTGCCTGCTTTAGAGCAACTTGTTATCATTCGGAACGCCCTGGCTTTCATATACGTAAAAGCTTTCTCTGGAGCGAGCAGTTTAACTTTCATCAATTTAGCCTTTAAAAAGCTTGTATCTTTACCTGAGGGAATTTTTGAAGACTTCAGAAATTTGACGAATTTTCCGCAAATTCATTTGCACAGCAATTTATGGCGTTGCGACTTTACCATAAAATGGATGCAGACCTTTGGGCCTTTTGAAGACCGCCTGAAAGAAGATAAAACAAGTGCTTGTGAGACACCCTTAATAAAAAAGGGTACGTCATTTTTTACTGTAAATCTTGATTGCGACTTAAGTGAACCTGACGAATCAACATCATGTGAACTGGAGGATGAATTAAGAAGCACAGCAGGTGCAGTTGACTTCACTACAACACCAATGAAACATAACGGTTCCAATCAGGCCCCACTCCCAAAGGAAGTGTCGGTTGTAATTTACATAATTGCCGGCGCAGTCGTGGTATTGATTAGCTTGGTAATACTCTCGATAATTGCTGTAGTTTGTTTTAGCAAGAGATTTAAGAATGAGCCACCAGTCTCCCCTCCCATTGTCATCAATACAATCTCTTTATCCGATGACCAATATTACTCTGACCCTCAGGTAGACACAGAAAAAAGCGATGACTATTCACACATTTCAGTTCTATATAGTACCACTTTAGGCACCACGAATTGAATGACCTTAGCGTTGCTAACTGAGCGCATAGGCGGTGGAAGTGGGGGGGGGGGGCATGGCCCCCAATAACTTTTTTATAATGGTTCTTCCTCTGAATTTCGGGATAACTTCAGGTAGACTGTGACAAGCTTCATATCTTCGGAATCTGTTGACTTTTTATTCATCGGGTTTCTGGATGGATAATTTTCTAACAAATTTGGAGTGGCTAAAGTTGACTACCTTGGTGTGGATTAAAGTGTGCTCCTAGCATCCGACATGTTTCTACCTCCTGTAGGGATTTTTTCAATTCCTGGGGATGCACAAAATCGTTCCAGAATCATAGTTGTTGTGATTGGTAGAATGTTTGGGTCTATTACCTCGTTTCTTCTCAGATAATCACAACAAAATGCCCGAAATTGTCGAATATCCAGATTCTTTGAAGCATTTGCCCGAAAATGGAAAAGTATCATAGTAAGGGTAACAGTTACGAAAAGTTAAAGAGATAAAAAAAATCGCGACACATTTGGGAAGCATGTTGCTTAAAAGAAACAATGATTCTTGAGACTGTTTTCAAATCTTGTTTAATACAATACCCGAATGGTCGATTATTTTAATAGCTTCAAATCTTTGCCAAAAAACAGAAGAAGCTATATTTAAAGTACATTTTTCATGGAAAATAAAACAGATATGCGACACATTTGGGTAGAATGTGAAAAAAGGTTTTCGTCATTCCAACATCACACAGTAGTCTTGCAAAATTTGCCCGAAATTGTCAAATATTCGGGCAAAGGTTAAAAACTCTGGGACGTTTTCAATTGCCAAATTTATTCAACTGATAGACAGGACGGTGTTCAGGTGCCCAAAAGTTTGCCATTTGTCCTGCTCTAGAGCCAAATACAGGCAATGGTTATGAAAATAGGGTAATTTGTTTTTCGATACTTCAATGATGCAGGGTGAGAATGTCTTCCCGTAAGTCTGCTTGAAAATTCATTTCGACACACCTTGTAACATGACAATTCTGTCAATAAGTGTTACTTATAGAAGAAAAATCATCTACTTCATTTCATCCAATGGTAGTGGTACATTTTATCTGATTTTCTGATCAAAATAGCGACTGCTAAGATCCCCATAGGCCTAATTTTTTTCAAAACTAAAATCATTTATAGTCGGAAGTTCGAGCACACAATTTTTCAATATATATTGAATTTAGCAAAGAGTCGCAATAGAGTAAAATTAATGAGCATGTTTTCAATTCCGTTTTGTAGTTTCCCCCGAACACGTGCGGAACCATTTCATTGATTGGTAGTGATACATTTATCTGGTAACTTTCTGATCAAATAGAGGCTGCTTAGATCCCCCTATAAGCTTGGGAAATGCCATTTTCGACTGTCTCAGGGTCCGATTTTTCAAAATTTTTTGTTCGCTTCGCGCCAACCAGTGGTGAAGCTCCGCGCAGATAGTCTTCCTAGCAGAATTTTAGTTTCAAGTGAACATTTTTTGTGCAAACAGACCACCCATAAGCATAGGAAATGACATTTTTGACTGTCTGAAGGATCAGCTTTTCAAAAATTCCCTGTACGTTTCGCCCCAACTTATGGTGGTACTCCACTTAGACCGCTCCATAGCAAAATTTAAGTTTCAATTGAACATTTTTTACAAAAGGAAACTCAAAATAGCGACTGCTTAGATCCCCATATATAGCCCTAGAAATGCCATTTTCAACTGTCTGAGGGGTCGGATATCTAAAAATGTTTTGTACGCTTCGCGACAACCAATGGCTGAATTTTAGTTTGGAACGAACGTACCTTTATCTGCAATTGAAACTTCAAAAAGCGACTGCTTAGATCCCCTTTTCAAACCTGGGAAATGCCATTTTCGACTGTCTCAGGGTCCGATTTTTCAAAATTTTTTGTTCGCTTTGCGCCAACCAGTGGTGAAGCTCCGCGCAGATAGTCTTCCTAGCGGAATTTTAGTTTCAAGTGAACATTTTTTGTGCAAACAGAGCACCCATAAGCATAGGAAATGACATTTGTGACTGTCTGAAGGATCAGCTTTTCAAAAATTCCCTGTACGTTTCGCCCCAACGTATGGTGGTACTCCACTTAGACCGCTCCATAGCAAAATTTAAGTTTCAATTGAACATTTTTTACAAAAGGAAACTCAAAATAGCGACTGCTTAGATCCCCATATATAGCCCTAGAAATGCCGTTTTCAACTGTCTGAGGGGTCGGATATCTAAAAATGTTTTGTACGCTTCGCGACAACCAATGGCTGAATTTTAGTTTGGAACGAACGTACCTTTATCTACAATTGAAACTTCAAAAAGCGACTGCTTGAATCCCCTTTACAAACTTGGGAAATGCCATTTTCGACTGTCTCAGGGTCCGATTTTTCAAAATTTTTTGTTCGCTTCGCGCCAACCAGTGGTGAAGCTCCGCGCAGATAGTCTTCCTAGCAGAATTTTAGTTTCAAGTGAACATTTTTTGTGCAAACAGACCACCCATAAGCATAGGAAATGACATTTTTGACTGTCTGAAGGATCAGCTTTTCAAAAATTCCCTGTACGTTTCGCCCCAACATATGGTGGTGCTCCACTTAGACCGCTCCATAGCAAAATTTAAGTTTCAATTGAACATTTTTTACAAAAGGAAACTCAAAATAGCGACTGCTTAGATCCCCATATATAGCCCTAGAAATGCCATTTCCAACTGTCTGAGGGGTCGGATATCTAAAAATGCTTGGTACGCTTCGCGACAACCAATGGCTGAATTTTAGTTTGGAACGAACGTACCTTTATCTACAATTGAAACTTCAAAACGCGACTGCTTGAATCCCCTTTACAAACCTGGGAAATGTCATTTTCGACTGTCTGAGAGGTGCGAATTTTCAAATTTTCTGGACGTTCCGCGCCAACCAGTGGTGGCGCTCCGCTTTAACTGTCTTATGGGCAGAATTACATTTTTCGAAATAAGTTCTTCTTCCCCCAAACTGAAATGCTCCCTTACTCCTCTGGAAATACCTTACGCAGGAACGGCTGCTTGCAACATTCAGCAGGATTCCGGATTTGCGATCCTAGGATACATAGTCCAGTGGAGTAATGAACTAAGCTAATCAGTATCTCAAACAGTCAAAAGTGTGTTTTAATCTTAGAAAAATCACAGATTTTTCCCATCAGAATTAAAGACAACTTAACCTGACAAATGCCATTTCCAGTCATCTGGGAGGTTAAAAGAAATCAAAATTTTCTTTGTACGCTCCGCGCCAACTGATGGTGGCGCTACGCTTAGATAGTATACTCCAACCACCCCCTACAAAAGTATCCAGCCCCCCATAGCCTCACCACAAAAAATCCTAGCTGTGCCACTGCCCTGGACCCCTACCAGGGCTTAGCCCCCTGAACCCTACCAGGGGCCCTTTAGCGGGCCCCTGGACCCACTCTGATGGGGGTTTGTGCTTCGCGCAATACCGGACGCCTGACGGCGTTCCCATTATTTCGGCTGCCGAAAACTTGTGGCCCCCGATAAAAAACATCTTCCGCCGCCTATGACTGAGCGCACGTGAGAGCAACCTATCCAAACCAATGCTAAATTTGTTTTCTGTATATTGTGATATCTATCTTGCCCCACTTTTAGTTTTTTAAACCGTTATTTTTTAAATTTAAAAAGGATGTTTCGAAACTTCTTCAGATTTTCACAAGATTCAAAAGCTAAGGTAAACATTTCGTGAAAATGACGAAATGATAGACCATTACTTTGTTGCATACATCAAATTTAATTTAGACGCTAAGCAAGCTGTGGTTTGGGAGTAATTTTGTTGCAGACAACTACAATTCATTTTTCAAAATAAATTAATTCTCAGGTACTATCCATTCAATGTTTTGATTTTCCATGCAAAATACTTCACCTTCGCTCCGCGCCAACTGATGGTGGCGCTACGCTTAGATAGTATACTCCAACCACCCCCTACAAAAGTATCCAGCCCCCCCCCCCCATAGCCTCACCACAAAAAATCCTAGCTGTGCCACTGCCCTGGACCCCTACCAGGGCTTAGCCCCCTGAACCCTACCAGGGGCCCTTTAGCGGGCCCCTGGACCCACTCTGATGGGGGTTTGTGCTTCGCGCAATACCGGACGCCTGACGGCGTTCCCATTATTTCGGCTGCCGAAAACTTGTGGCCCCCGATAAAAAACATCTTCCGCCGCCTATGACTGAGCGCACGTGAGAGCAACCTATCCAAACCAATGCTAAATTTGTTTTCTGTATATTGTGATATCTATCTTGCCCCACTTTTAGTTTTTTAAACCGTTATTTTTTAAATTTAAAAAGGATGTTTCGAAACTTCTTCAGATTTTCACAGGATTCAAAAGCTAAGGTAAACATTTTGTGAAAATGACGAAATGATAGACCATTACTTTGTTGCATACATCAAATTTAATTTAGACGCTAAGCAAGCTGTGGTTTGGGAGTAATTTTGTTGCAGACAACTACATTTCATTTTTCAAAATAAATTAATTCTCAGGTACTATCCATTCAATGTTTTGATTTTCCATGCAAAATACTTCATCTTCTAATAAGTTTTCAGGTGAGATCCCACGTGTAAATGGGTTTGTTTATATAAACTCTAAGTTTGCTTTACAAAGTTCCTTCTGTCAATTTCCTTGGAGTTATTGAAGAATCATCTCTTTGAAGACTATGGCTCTCTAAAAGTATTACCACATCAACTGAAAAACATGAAAATACAGGAGTTTTCTTTTTTATTGCCTCTCAAGCCCCTTGCATTGTAAGAAATAGTATTTAACTGCTTAACTCATGCCTCTCCTACTGTGATCTTTAAACCTTTCCCTGTTAACCAGAGGGAGGGTATAAACAACCGTGACACAAAAATTAAAGGAAAAAAGTCAACCCACACGGATGAAAACAGCGAGGAAACATCCTGTAGGAAAACCCGTAACTCCGATAAGAAAAGTTGGTGTAATTAAGACACCAAAATAGAGTTGTCGAAGAATGCTTTTCGTATTAATGAATTCCTTTTTGAGTAAAATTGTTGTTTAAGGTATAAAGAGTTTCTCATCTTTTGCTTCAGTCCATTTGCTCAAAGCTCAAAATATGTTAATTTAATAGGATTTAATAGGATAAAAACGGTTAGTAGCCTATGGTACGCACCATGTCATTCTTACATAAATAAATATTCAGTGTATACAACAATGCATATTCAGCGACTGTATGTGAAAAGTATAATCACAATGCTAGGAAAACTGAAAGTTATATATATATATATATATATATATATATATATATATATATATATATATATATATATATATATATATATATATATATATATATATATATATATAGCAATGAAAGTTAAACACAAGCGCAAAGTAGAGGGCGGCTGTCCCCACTTGAGATTTTTGGATGTTTTGTCGATGCATACTGATTTTGTCGGAACTTCCGTTTCAGGTGGAATGTGGCAACGTACTACGATAGGTATAACGCATATTTTAAGACCGTTCATGGGGATAACAAAAAGGAACATAGAATAATAAACGCACTTCGGGCACATTCATGTTCAATTATATTTGGTTAAAGGTTAATTAACACCAGTTTTAGAAATGATGGTTGTTTAAAGAAGTGAGTTTACAATTAAGGATATTGTTTTTTCATTGGGGCATGATAATAAAGAAATTCGATTTGGAATCGATAAAAGGCCTGTTCTGTTTTTGTTATTTTGTAGAAAATTCATAACGCAAATGCAACATCATATTTCTAAATTTATTTTTTACCACGTTGAAAAGGAAGATATCCTAAGCATTCTGGTGAAATTTTTATTCATTTCATATAATCTGTTCCCGTGATACTATGATTGTTATTTTGGCTGCCATTTTTTGTTTCCGCCATCTTGATTAGGTTAAGGTACTGCAAAAAGTATTAGAAATAGAGTTTGAAAATATATATATATTTTCATATCCAAAAATTTAGGATTTTTGATTGCTATATATTTTTTTAAGATTTTTTCTTGAATTTTTATTGTGAATTTATATAATTATCGCCATTGGCGGCCATTTTACGTTTCCGCCCCCTTGATCTCAATAAAATATGTTATCAAAGTATACTTTCAATTTGTATGTCGTAAAATATGGCCAGATTTTCAGGGCAGGTATGTTTAAATTAATTTTAATGATATTTTTTTTTTTATAAATTATGATTGCCAGTTTGTAAAGAGTGAACTTAGTCACTCCTTGATCGAGTGAAAAGTTTAAATTCACTCCATTAGAGTGATAATTCACTCCAAGAGGAGTGAAATTCCCTCCAAAAAGAGTGAAATTTCCTTAAAACGAGCGAAGTTTCACTCTTGATGGAGTGCTCACAGTGATCGCTCTTAAAAAAAGAGCGATCATTGCAGGCACTCGTGGAAGACTGAATTTTCCCTCTTCCTCTAGTGAATTTCACTCTTTTTGGAGTGAACTTCACTCCTCTTGGAGTGAATTATCACTCTAATGGTTTACACTTTTCACTCGATCAAAGAGTGACTAAGTTCACCCTTTTGATTTTAGAGTGATAATTTCTTCCATGTTGGTTATACTAAGGACTTGCAAAAAATATGAGAAATAGTGGTTAAAGAAGTAAGATATAATACCATACCAAAATATTTAGAATTTTTTAATGAAATGTTTTTAATAAATATTTTTTTGTATTTTTTTTTTAAATTTTTTCTTAATTTTTCCCGCTTATTGATTGCTGACACTTTAATTCGTTTGTAAAAGAAATGAATTTATAGAAAATGATTGAATATTGGTAGTTTAAATATGCAAAAAGATGTCTAAACAACACTTGTCATTTAGGAAATAATATTTTTGTACAAATCCAGGATAGAAATGGCTGTATCAAAATGGATGTGCTACATTTTGGGTATCGTTCAAAACTGGTGACTTTTTGCATCTGGTGACCTATTGCACATAATTTGCATTTCTACCTTTTTTTTGTATGAAAGAGGTGATCAAGAAAAACATTTTAATGGGTCATTCATCAATTATTCCCAGAGCTATTGCTATTTAAATTCCCCCTACCCCCAAAATATTGTCACTCAGCTGTCGTGCACTATCAACGTGGAAACCATAGCTCATCCCTCAGGGATGAATGTTATAATGATGGAAAATTTAATAATAATGGAAATTTATAATGCGCACGCATCCGCAAAAAGCGCTCATGGCGCATGCAGGGCTCTAAAAACAAAACACACAAAAAATAAATTCCTAAGAAAAAGCAGTGTCCATCAAATGAGTTTTAAGTCTAGATTTAAATGTCTGTAAAGTTGAACTAAAACGAATATGTTCGGGAAGCTTGTTCCAAAGGTGAGGAGCAGCAGCAGAGAAAGATCTGTCACCCCAGGACCTTGAAGTTTTCGGTTTAGCCAAGAGATGTTGGGATGCTGATCTCAAACCGGGGAGTGTTTGGGAGAAAACAAGCAGTTCAGTTATGTATGGTGGAGCTAGGTTGTTTATGGCACGATAAATGAGGAGAAGTATTTTAAACTGAATCCTGAAACGAACAGGAAGCCAGTGCAGATCAGACAGGACGGGGGATATGTGAATGGACACCTTAGTACGAGTAACAAGACGAGCGGCGGTATTTTGTTTCATTTGAAGTAGACGAATTAAATCATTGGGGAGTCCGAATAGAAGGGCATTTCCCATGTCGAGACGGGAGGAAATGAAAGCGTGAACTAATTGCTCCGTAGCTTGTTGGTTGAGGCATTTTCTGATTTTGCCCAGGTTCCTAATATGGTAGCTGTACGATTTGATAGTCGCATTGATGTGTGATTCCATAGACATTTTGTTATCCATTAGGACACCAAGGTTACGCACTTGGTCAACCGGAGGGATATCTGAGTCTCCAACTCTAAAATGACGGATGTTGATCTTCCCTAGCTTCACCGGGGAACCAAAAAGAATGAACTCAGTTTTATTGATAGTTAGATTTCATCCAGTCACAAATCTCATCAACACATTTCTCCATCCGATGAAGGCAATTTTCTGCCTCCTGCTGTGTAGCTTCGAATGACGAATAGATTTGAGTGTCATCAGCATAAACATGACAGTTAAGCCCATGTCTTTTAATGAGATTCCGAACACGGGATGTATAAACAACAAACCATTGGGAGCCCAACACTGAGCCTTGCGGCACAGAATAATTAAGAACAACTGGTTGTGAGGAGTAATCACGAATGCGTACACATTGCGATCGGTTATGAAGGTAAGATTTGCACCAATCCAGAGCAGTACCACCAATCCCTATGTGGTATTGCAGCCTGTGAAGAAGGATTTTATGATCAACCGTTTTAAATGCAGAGCTGAGATCAAGTAAGATCATTGCAGTAATTTTGCCACCGTCCATTTCACGCAGTATGTCATTTTGAACCCGTAATAAAGCGGTCTCAGTGCTGTGATGGGGACGGTAGGCAGATTGGAAAGGGTCCTGTAGGTCATTCCGAGTGATTACAGACCATAGACGAGGTGAAACAATACTCTCTATCAGCTTTCCAAGAAACGGAAAGTTTGCAACTGGTCTAAATTTTTGAAGTCCTCTTTTTCAAGACTAGGCTTCTTTAGAAGGGGTCTAATATATGCAAGTTTCAAATCAGTGGGAAAAACCCCGGAAACAAGAGATTTGTTTATAACGCATTGTTAAGAAAGGAACAATGTCTTTAATACGGTGTTTTATTAACGAGGTAGGTATCGGATCAAGCTCGCATGATTTTGTTGGAGCTTTCAAGAGCACTCTTTCAACTTCTTCAATTGTTTTTGGTTCGAAGTTGAGAATTCGGGGACAACAACCACCGCCTTCAAGAACAACAGAACCAGCACAATCCTTATAGAAACTACGACGAATTCGGTCAATCTTTTCCACGAAGTAATCAGAGAATTGGTTAGCTAAATCCTGCTCAGAATGACAACTTGGAAGTAAAGAGTCATTGGGTTTATGCAGCAAATTGCTAACGATCCCGAAAAGACGTTTCTGATCATCATGGCAGTCGGCTACAGCGTTAGAGTAAAAGCTAGATTTTGCTGCCTCAATCAACCGATTAACAATTTGCCGTTGTTCACAATAAACCTGGCGGTCTACTTCAAGTTTCGATTTGCGCCATTTAGGCTCAAGTTCCCTTCTTTTAGATTTAGCCGACTGTATTTCCTCATTATACCAGGACGTGTTAGGTCTAATGACAATACTTCGAGTCCGAGGAGGCGCATGTTTGTTCAGAAGCTCCTTTAGTGATCTGATGTTAACATGAAAATCTGACAATTTACACTTCAAAATACATTCCAATCCCTGTTTCATCAATTCCAGTGGGTTGCAAGGTGAGCCCTTCCAGCCCATGGGCTATAGAGCAGTGATACTGTATGTGCTGTGTGTTTTTTATTTCTGCTTGTGGTTGACTGGACGATAAGATAGACCAAACAAGAGAAGAGGGGTGAGATGTAAGATGATGTCATAGCTAGAAGATCTTGACGTTTTAGACATCGTTGTCTAACTGTCATCCAACCGCTTCCACGTAAAGCAAAAAACCAACAAAATACCCAAACTTGCAAACAAAGTTGATCTGAAAATAAATAACCAGAAGACAAAGGTTATGAGACTAAATATTAAAGGTGATGAAGCTGTTAATTTTTCCGGAATGATCTTCCCTTAACTTGGAACAAATATGAGCAAAGAAGGAGATGCAGGGAAAGATATGATAGGTAGAATAAACAAAGGTCGAATTGCATTCACAAAGTTTAACAAAATATGGAAGTCTAAGCAGCTTAGCAGAATAAACAAAATTAGGCTGTACAAAACCATTTTGAACACCAGTCCTGCTATATGCAGTGGCATAGCCAGGATGGAATTTTTAGGGGGGGGGGTTGGTTACAAGGGGGAGAGCTGGTACCACTGAGGGACGGGCTCGGCAAGACTATCTAAACGGAGCGTCACCATAGGTTGGCGCGGAGTGTATAAGAAAATTTGGGGCTTTACAAACCCTTTAGATGGCCGGAAACGGCACTTCCCACGTGTTTGATGTGTTTTAAGCAGGATGTACCCAGCCTTGAAATACGAATCTCATGTCTGCCACTTCTTAAGTAATGAGAACAAAAAAAAAACAAAAAAACAATCTATGAAAAATGGTAATACATACACTATTTAGGGACCCCAAAACTGGGGCATTTCTGATCTGTGACCTTGGGATGAGACTAAAGGGAACCGGTATCTCCATTTCCCTTGGGAAAAATTGTGAACTTCAGGAGGACGTAGATCGCAATTGCGGCAATATATGAATGGATTTCAGCTCTAATAGGAAAACCAAAAGTAGTTGTGTCCCCCTCTGAGAAACTTTCTTTGCATTATATTTCCTAGGTGCAAAATGGTGCTATGTTTGGCAAAACTTTGAACTGGTTATAGGCCTACGTTTTAGGATTCTCCTTTTTGGGGAGCATAAAAAATTTCAAAATACTTACAAGTGACATACATACCACGAAAGAAACAATGTTTTTCGATTTTCAGCGGTGTCTAGATGCAAAATATGGTACAGTATATGTTCAGCCATTTGTACATTCCGTAGTCAAAATGGAAATACTACGAGTAAATTTCTCAAAATTTAAACAGCCAAGCAAAAGTATAGATCATGTGGAAAACACATGAAATCCGGACCTTGTGGGCATTTACAAATCCGCCAGGACGTCAGTGCCAACTAGTAAAAAGAGGACTTGTCGAAAAATCGTTCTACAGTGGCACTTGTCATAGACAGGAGTAAGGCACGACATAGGCTAATTAACTGCATTAGAAGTGTCACACAGGTCGATGGATCGGGAGAATATTTCACGCAATTATTGTAGTGTCCGAAGGGATAAAAATTTCGTCGATGATTATAAAAAGTAGCACTTGAAACGTAGGTTTGCCATGGATGGAGATGTCTGGATGTCATGGATGGAGTTGTCTAAGATCCCGAAGAATAGCAAAAACTGAACGAATACATTTATGTAAATCCTCTGTTTGCAACGAACAGAAGTGCAGTGAGACAGATTTTTTCTGGGTGCAACCGGTAGTCTCACTGATTCCCGCTTTTATAACGGGTATGGGGTATTCATATTGAGAAACTTAAAAGAGGTTATTCACATTTTTCTCGTATGCGGGCTGGAGAGAACAAATACGCTTGATCCTAATACATTGAAAAACAAATAGAGTGTTTTTTTTTTTTTTTTAATTTAAGAAATGGGAGCTCCGTTTTGAAATTGAGGTAGCAATCGGTGTCTGTTGGTTCACAATAACTAAAGCGTAGTAGCTATGGAACCATTATGACGTCATGACGGAAAGGAATGTCCTTGGCAGAAGAATCAAAGGTGAACTTAATGGAAGGATAAAAAGCATTTCAAAACGGTACAAAAGAATGTAAGTTAGGTAAAGCGAAGAGGCCAAATGCAAACGGATATCGTCAATTTGTCTGTAAAAATGCAACGGCTATAAAGGGTAATAGACCAGAATTCTAGTTTCAAGCCCAGCCATGAAAAATACGACATAACTAGGAGCCCTTCTAGGAGCCATCTATTACCCATGGCAGTGCCGCACGTAATGCTGGCTATTACATTCGAAACGATTGTGAGTGAGAATGAAATTGATAATGTCCTTGAAGTCCCTAATGAAGGTTTATACTTCATGTAAGCCAGCTTCAAACTAAAGTGAATAGATACCAAATGGACCCTATTCACTCTGGGCTATTCAGCCTATTCATCTCTCAGGATCAGTGGTCTGTTCAACTCAGTTTGAGGTAGTTTAACATGAAGTAGCATCTCTGATAACGGCGGTTGAACCTAAGGACAGAACTGTTGTACAGGTTAGGATACCATCAGTCATGTGGTGTATAGATAGGTTCAACGCACTTGCATCCATAGTGACTTGAAGGGAATAGGGCGAGAAATGCACCCACTGATACCACCAATCTCAGCCCACGAATCTATAAATGCCCCCCCCCCCCGGTACTGCGCCTATTGCTTCTTGTATCGGTACGCTTATATTGAACATTTAAGTGGGTTTGTCGACACTAGTATTGCAATCCCATTTTACTTACCCTTAATAGTTTCATTCGAGATAGCCTACTACCCAATTCCTTAGACTCAAAGACATGAAGCCCCTCCCCCCGACCAATTCTCTTCTTGTCACTGTCCTACTCATACGCACTGCTCCTTCCCGTCACCTTTAGTTGTATACCGCACAGCTGTACACATAAATAATCTAGATATACTCACGTAGTAATAAATAACGTATCAAAACTTATTTAAAACACTCAGTGTTAGTCAGTAGGTAAGTCGAATTGAATGAATTTAAGTCGAATGAGCCGAATATCAATACTTGGAAATAAACTATTTAATTGCTTACGGAAATATTTGTATCCGAGTACATATTTTTTTCAGAAAAAATGTCATTAATCGCCCCTCAAAAATGGTCAAAAGGAAAATCTGTTAGAGTGACCTGTGCTAGGTTATGAATCCGATTGACAGATTGATCTGCTTACACATTTAGCTATTGTGAAGTAGCGTGCAAATGTTCTTAACTAAGTAAACAGCGCCTCTTTACAAAAATGAAATTGTTGTTTCCTCAATGTTTTTCATACCATATTTTGAGATTTTACGGTTCCTTTTCTTTCTTTTTTCCATCCTTTGTTTTTCTTCCTTCTTCTATACTTTGTCGACTTCTTTGTGCTCCTACCGTTTTTCTTTTCCCGCTTTATTGTATAACAAAGCTTTACTTATCTAATCATAAACTACAGTAAACTTTCAAATCATGTCACAAGACCTCATTGTATATATAGCCTATAAGACAATAAGGTCACCAACGTTACCCTCGCCTTTCACAAAGTCTTCTCGGTTTTAAAATGGATTTTCTTTCTTTTTTTTTGGGGGGGGGGGGGGAGGGATATTTTCCCAATTTGTCGCTAAATCGATTCCATATTTTTAAGTACCTATCATACTAATACGACAGGTCTCGATTAAATTACTTTCAGAAGAAGTCCTGCCACTAAGGTAGCCCTGCTACCAAGGTAGCCGCCCTGCTACTAAGGTAGCCGCCCTGCTACTAAGGTAGCAGGAACTTCATATTTCTTGAGATCGAATTGTATACCTTCCTCGGCAATTTTGGTTTTGGTGGAAAGCTGTCTGGAATGACTATTCATAGGATTGTCGCTAACCCGGGTTTCCCGGCCGTTTCTCATACCCACATTAAATCCCCCATTGACGCTTTAGAAAACTCCCGTGCGCCAGATCCAAAATGCACTGCTGGCCAAGGGTGAGGTTGATATAGGCCTAAAAACTTGTGGGACTCTTGAAGAAAATTCAGAGACCCTTCAACTTTGCCTCAGTCTCTTGAAATTGAATGTCACATAATCGTCAGGTTTCAAGCCCTAACGAAGACATTCACTATGTTTTTAGACCCTAAAGGGCAATAGCACACCCCAACATGAAGTAGTGTGGTAGACTGTCCCGTTTCATTATTGGGTCCTGAAGGTCACATGACACTATTTTTCTCTTCAAATGTGAAATTTCCCAGTAGTAACTGCTTGGTTCACCTTGAATATGTAATGTTTGAGTCTTAAAATATTATGGAAGGTACTTTGAAGAGAAATAAGATGAAAATGGTGAGGTTAAGTTGTTGCTTCAAAAAAAGTTTGGGACGACTGCCCTTGCCCTTTAAAAAGCTTTTCATTTTCTAATACAACTATGGCCTCTTAAGGAATAGACTTAAACATATGTCAACAAAATGTGTCTATTACATCCTTCCTGCATGGGTATGCTAATTTGTAAAAGGAACTTGACCTAGTCTTCTTTCTTGTATGAACTGACTTTTCAAGGTAGCACGCCCCCTATCCATACCGTAGGCCTGTATAGACACATAGAAATACATCTGTTTGTTCTACTTGAATATCACCAATTGGTGAAACATTAGGACAACTTTTGTAATGAGATGCCGTTGGTCCTTTTTTCGATAATACAAAGTAGAGTAGATGAAATACCCCCTCTGTGGTCAATTGAACATTTGTGAGGAGGGGTTTTGAAACTGGCGGTCACAGAGACTCCACGCCCCAATAATTTCCCCGTTGACTTACAATTTGCTCTGGTTTCGAGGTCCATGCACTCAAATAACAAAGTTCTCCTTTATTTCGAGCCTATACCCTCAAAAGAAAGCTGAGCAGTTGGTAAATCATGACATTACAAAATTGCTATGTCCATGTAGATTTTGAACGGCCAGAAGCTGTTCGGAAGCTTTTATAAGGCAGCCCTACACCTACATATAGTTCTATTTAACTTACAAGGTGGCGGACCACTCACTGCAATACTCGTGCCTGTGAAAATGTTTACTGACAAACAAAGCGCCTTAAAAATTTTATGGGATGTTGTTTCTGACTGTGTTACTTACAAAATATGATCATTTTTGCATTTGGATTATGTAGACAATGAGTTCATGTACAGACTACGTAAAATTCAAGGCAATCTGACCAGTTTTAGTGCCATTTTTTATTGTATTACTCCTTCTGTGAAATGCCGTTTTCGAGTAGCTATTATGGCGGGAAACACATCCCTATCATTCAATATCAAAGGCTCTTTAGATCAAAATTTCAATGGTCATGGTATGGAAATTTGAAAGTGCCATGAAAACCGAGCTTGTAAGCTTTGATCAGAGTGGTGGCATGTCCTGGTTGAAAACTCCTACTGGTATCTAGGGGGCACGGAAGTAGACAAATGTAGTGTGTAAGTCAATGGGACTTTATAATTAGTGGTCCGCTACCATTAGAAAAACTGAAGCGTCATGATACGAATGTTAAAAGAGTCTAAAAACCTCCAATATATCCTATATTTCCAATCCAGGATGGGTTATATCGACAAAATTTGGCCTAAGCCAGATTTATAATACTGTACCATCTTTCCAGAGTATACGTTTGATGATGACGAAAATTATCCAGCGAGAAAGGGACCTTGTTTCCTAATATTGCGAAGCACCATACAAACAAGGAATAATGTCACACATTGATGGGAGTTCTTAGGTACTCCCAACAAGGCAGCTTACAGTTTCCTGGAAAAACGTACACTTCGTAAGATAGGAAATGCAAGTTCTTGCTAGCTGAGTAGGCTACCGTGGGCTACTATAAGCAGATAAACTTCAACGGTATAGGTCTATACAGTAAGCATATATCGTGATTTAGTAATACATTCTTTCCAACTAAAGAGCGGCAAAATCTGACACCTGTAAGGGGGCTTTCCTCAATATATCATCTAAGATAGAAGTTTTGAGACTTTCCAACTCTTACCTAACCTCATCTCTTAAACACTAACCACACCTTGAGCCTGAGACTTGGTTTCAGAAATGACATACATATCTCGAGACATGAATGTAGAGCCTTACAAACCAAAATGTGAGAATTAAGTGCTTTTAACTCGATAACTTGTGGATAATCATTGCAGCCTCCCTTTCCACTCTAAAGATGTATCATGTTAAAGAGACTACTAGAATAATGCAGTTCTTATCCTAAGAATTGGGTGCATTTCAAGCGAAAGAAGGCTTGCTTGGCGCAGTCATACAGTTGAATTCGGTCTCCATTGATAAACAATTTCCCTAGGTTCCTGTTTTTATTAATACCTTTCGAAATAAATGCTTAGCCTATTACACGAAGATTACAATTGGTTTCATGTCCGAATGGGAACTTATTCATAAAAACTTCATATTTAAAAATAATATTCAAATGCAAACGAAAACAAATAGCTAAGAGGTTGGTATTGGACGATCTGAGCATGTGGGCTGCGTTAGTATATTCTCGCTCGTCCCCAATATTTGCTAGTGCACTGTACACAGAACGATGTGGAAATCTCAGTGGGAAGTTTCCCCCGTTCCCGCAAGTTACGATTCTGACATCCCACGCAGATACGAATACCTGGTTACGGGGATCCGGCCAATATGGTTTTCACTCTTAGCGCTTACACGTCGCGTTTAACTTTTCAAAAGTGCGGGAATAATTTGTATTTTGACAAAGATCTGCTCAGTAAGGTAAACTGCGGTGCTTATGTGCCCGGATTTTGTTCATTTTTCATTTGTTTGATATGTTTGAAAGGAAACCCCTACCTTGAACCGTAACAAAGGCAGCTCGTAAAAGTTTCTACAACGAACTCTGCACTGTACACTTTGGAAAAGTAATTTGAAAGGTACTATCATGACAGTAAAACTATCTTCACGGTTCACTGGTCCCTTTTCTATTTATGAAGATCCAGTATATGTATTCAGCTTAGTTTGGGTATATCACACATGCATACCAGCTGCAACTTCCTTCTGCATTCCTTGTTAACTCTTTTACGGCTATCAAATTAGAAATCGACGCAAATGTACTACTTCTTAGAGATACTCAAAATTTGCAGTATCGAAATTATCAATACTACTTCTTTCAACAGGAAACTGGAGTATTGAACTGTATAACAACGACTGCTTCTCAACCCTCTTCGTAACTGTTATACTGACTGCAAATATTGGTGAGCATAACGTATATTTTGCCTGGTTCTGCTATGGCACTTCCCCTTTACTTTCTACGTGTTGTTTGCAGGGGGTAATTTTTATTTTTAAAAGAAAAAAACGTTAACTTTTTATGTTAAAATATTGACTGTTCTTTTTCGTATTTTCTCTGGGCTGTTAAATGTTAAGGTCGATATTTTGGATAGATGTAGCTTAATAGCCATAAATTAACAGCGCTCATTGCATTACATTTCCATCTTGATGCCAGAGAGAAGCTAATCATGCATGCCACGATGATACAGCTGACGGTCGTCAGAGTTGGCAATGAACTAAATTTTGCATGGCAACTAATTGGAAGACGTTCCCTTCATGGCATTTTGTATTATGCATTTCTCAAAGCTAACTGCTTCTGGGTGTATAATGAAACGAGCGATCATTCAAAACAATAAATTTTTCAATAATTTTATTGAAAATTGAAAACCCACATTTTCTAGAGAATTTACACCTTTCTGATCGTGTAGACTGACAAGTCTTATGCCCGGGAACGATTATAGACAATAAGTAAGCAAGAGATCACAAAACCTTACATCTTTGACCAGATTTATGACTACTTTTAAGGCTCATGCAGTTGTCATTAGACTTGAAGCTAATTTTCTGTTTTTGGATCAAGTTGTCAATGTTTCTACATTGGTATCCAAAGATTGCGATTTTTAGATCTGTTTCAAGATAAGTCCTGGATTTTCATCAAAATAGAAATAATTCTAAAGCATGTCGAAACCATATTCCCTCGTCGGTTACCAATTACGTACCACTGTGGTCTGTAATAACTCACAAGGAAAGAGTTTTCTGTGCAAGCCATTCAGACAGCAAGCGTCTTGAAAGGAATGGGAGTACAAAGAACCTCTAATTAAAATAAAAACTAAATGTAATCCGGCTGGATTTTATTCGATTCGAAACCAGTTCAATTCAAGACATTCAAATGATATTAATTTCAACTCAATTCAGTTTAATTCCATTCGGTTCAATTAAACTCAAGTAATTCAATGTTATCAACTTAACTGAGTTTATTTCATGATTAATTGAATTCAGTGTTATTAAGTTCATTCGAAGAAGAGCAGGTGAAGTTTTGGATAACAAAGGTTGTCTCAATTCTACGAGTAGGATCTACTACTATACTAGTCTATGTTAAACTGTCCCGGGAGGGTCATCGATCAGCTCAAGTAATTCGACTAGTCTGTTACAAATGTAGAAATATTTATAAAAGGAGCCATGGCATAGAGAGATAAAGAAAGAATCAAAGGGGCCATATTTCCTGTTTTTGGAAATACACGTATTGACTTTAGATTTGGTAAGGTAAATGTTTGACGGAAGTAGTCATGTCACCTGGTCCCTACACACCCATACACATTAATGAGCAAAGATTGACCGCCATGAGAGACACAATGAAATAGGCCTATGCACTGTAATTTCATACATAAACGCATTCTAACTTAGGTGTCCCTGTTTTACTAAAGATTTTTTAATTCGGATTTTCAGTTTTCTGATTAACCGTCTAGAGTCAATACCCATATGACACTCACATACACTAGTGTGTCAAACTACCACTTTTTAGGTAAACGTTTACTACTGTCTTTTACAGGGAAGAAGTACCGAATGACGTTATATCTCTCCGAACGTCAAAGCGACGACCGACGCTAGAAGTAGTCCGTAAATAATTAAGGGTCAACATTAAAAGTGAATCTATGGAAATGGCTGTTGGAACATTTTTCGTTTTAGCGCTTGTTAGCGTGTTTTCCTTGAACAAGTTATTCTTAAGTCTGTCAGTGGAAGGTGCAATGGTTTTAAACTGCACTCTTGAAAATAACATCCTTGATTGCAAATCCAAAAATTTAGCAACAGTACCCGAACTATTAGATCAAAGTCTCGAAACAATTGACTTTGAAGAAAATAATATCGAAACAATAAATGAAATGGATTTCGCGGGTTTATCAAGTTTACGTATATTGACTTTGAGTAGTAATCGGATCTCTCACATCGACGAAGGCTCTTTTAGAGACCTGAAACAGCTCAGTACACTGCAACTACAAAACAATCAGCTGCTATCTTTAAGAGCTGGACATTTTGTGGGTCTTGGAAATTTGAAGGCATTATTGATTCAGGAAAATGACGAATTAAAGATTGACCCCTGCATGTTTTCTTACTTAGAATCACTTACGACTTTAGATGTCCGGAACACTATGGTAGATCTGGACACAGAACTGGTAACATTCAAAACCACGTGTCCCAGTGGGTCAGTTAGTTTCCCATACCTCGCGAATCTGAAGAGCCTATCGATTGGACATCAAGGAACTACCTCAAATGCGAGTATTCTTCAAGAATTTTCATCACTGAAAGGAATAATTTTAACTGGGTTTTCCAAAGCATCTTTCCACAACGCCGATATTTCGACACTTTTTCGTTTGAACACAGTAACCTTAATTGCTGCAGACGTTTATCCAAGGGAATTCTTTAAGTCAACTTCACTTACAATCCTTCAAATCACAGAGTCAACTTTCAAATGTCTGCCAAAAGATGCATTTTATAACTTGCCTGCATTACAACAACTTGTTATCATTCGGAACTCCCTGGCTTTCATAGACGTGAAAGCTTTCTCTGGAGCGAGCAGTTTAACTTTCATCAATTTAGCCTTTAACAAGCTGGTATCTTTACCTGAGGGAATATTTGAAGACTTCAGGAATTTGACGTATTTTCCGCAAATGAATTTGCACAGCAATTCCTGGCATTGCGATTGTACCATAAAATGGATGCAGACCTTTGGGCCTTTTGAAGACCGCCTGAAAGAAGATAAAACAAGTGTTTGTGAGACACCCTTAATAAAAAAGGGTATGCCAATTTTTACTGTAAATCTTGAATGCGACAGTGACTCTAACAAGTTAACATCGATTGAATTGGAGAATGAATTATGCAACGCAGCAGGTGAAGAAGACTTCCGTATAACAACAGAGAAAGATAACGGTTCCAATCAACCCCCATCTCAAAATGAATCTTTGGTAGTAGTTGTGATAGCTGCAGTTGCAGTCGTTGTATTGATTTGTGTGATAATACTCTTGATAATTGCTACAGTTTGTGTCAACAAGAAATCTAAGAATGGGCCACCAATGCCGCCCCCTTGCTCCAGAACTACAACCCCTTTTACTAATGACCCAGGTTACACTGATCCTGATTCAGAAGAAGACGATAACTACTCATACTATGAGCCTCCAAATGGATTGCCAATTGGATTAGATATTGCCTTTAAAGAACAACAAGGACCTTTGGAATCGGGGAATTACGTTGACGTGGGAAGTAGGCCTAATTTTGTTTCGTCCCCAGGTTACGTTAATAATCGGCATGGAAGACTGGGCTCACAAGAATTAAGGGAAGCTATAGCACAGACTCACAGAAGAAGGGAAATGGACTCTGATCGACCCTTTTATGCAAACTCCGCACCGAGAAACCCACCACACCCGAAACGACCTCGATAGTGACATGAAAATCTAAAAGATTTCTCCGTCGCCATATATCAAAGTGTATCGACAATTTCATTCTTAGAAGGCAAAAGAAACTGCGCAGAATCGCTGCCTGCATGGTCTCTCAAATTAAAAAATGAAATAATAAATTTAGGTTTGTGATACAGTTATCACATAGTCTAAAAATGTTACACAACATATGCAATCTTTTCAATTGAGTTATGGGGTAATACACAAAAAATAGACATTTTGCATTGACGCCACGTGACGTCATTCTCAAGGGCAAAGGATGAAGTACAATTTTCCCAGCTGGTGGACTTCCATGCGCATCCTAGACTATAATCATCTGTCCGCATTTGTGTTGGTGTAATCTGTAACGCCTTTACCCACTTACTTCAACCAGGGCGTGTTTTCTGTTCTATGACGTCACAAACGTAAGTTTTCATTTGTCCTAAAGAACGAATAGCACCCAAGGCCAAGAGGTAGCTTGCTCGTTTATACGTTTGGAAAGCACCTGACCAGTCCACAGTAGTTCAAACTTACTGAAGGAATTTTCAAATATGTAACACAAAACGCAATTGAAAAACAAACACTAAACCGAAAAACAGAAATGAAAAGGAGAGGGAGTGAGTTAAGGGGGATTGGAGAAGAATAAAAAAAACTCACTATCGAAAGACACTATCCTCTACAAAGCGTAAAGATGGGTCA
Source organism: Holothuria scabra (assembly GCA_037179385.1). Lineage (NCBI taxonomy): Eukaryota > Metazoa > Echinodermata > Holothuroidea > Aspidochirotida > Holothuriidae > Holothuria > Holothuria scabra. The sequence goes on from CM074199.1 coordinate 32,825,797, forward strand.
GCACACAGTCTTATTTCCATAGTGAATTAAGGTGGCTCTACTGAAGTTAATCGATCCACTTTTCCCATTCATTGACAAAATAATTTCAAGTAGTACCATACCTTTTTGCAATGTAATACTCATCATTCATTTAATACCATAAAGAAAGTAATTCAAATAAATTTGGTCGTGATTGAAAACGTACAAGTGTTCCCTGAAAGCAAAAGCCCTCATTTTGTTGGGGGGGGGGGGGGCGAAATATTTTGGAGAAGCCTGTAAATGACGAGTATTATTTCACGTGAACACGAGCATCCCAAGTAAGACACAACAATGGTGAGATATTTTTCTTAAATACATTTTGGGGAATGGGGTCAAGTGCTCTCAAGTGATCCGCCTATATGTTTTACAACAAAGACCATGGGCGACTAATTAAGCTATTCGAGTCAACTGAGTCAACCTGACCGTTGCTTCAGTCTGGTACCCTGTGGGTGGATGGTGGCCTTGCCTGTAAAATTGAGTGGGTGCAGTTTGATGCAATATTAGAAGAAATATTTGCTTGCACCTGTACCAATTTGTGAGAGCAATCTTATTCTTATAGGGTGATGTAATTAATTAAGCCTCCTCTGTGCAACATGCTATGGAAGCAAACAGGAAGTGTTCAAGGTCATAAAACATTTTAAATTTTTAAGGGAAACAAAGCAGGTAATGTGAGTTGTACAACAAGAAAGTCACAAATTATTGACCAAATGGTCTGATGGGTGTTAATTTGTTTTCAGTGAATAAATTTCAACATTTGATATCTTAGGTCAAGAATGTCCTATGAACATGGGAGTTGAACTGTGAGAACTCATTTCTCATGCATGTTTTTAAATATATATTTTGAATTTTTTGACGTGAGGTACACTTTAAGATTTATCAGTTTATAGGAAGAAGTGAATGACCATTGATGAAATTTTAACGGAATGGCACAAAATGTGATTATCTTGTGGACTGGGGACTGTAGAATATGCCCATGGTATTTCCGGATTGACGTAAAGGAGACAACTCAGGAAAAGAGGGGGGGGGGGCGTGAACGTTTTGACGCCGTGTTTAAAACTAAACTTGAGCTTGAACCGTATTTGAATTACTTTTTTATGTAGCTGACACTCTGCTGTCTAGTAAAATATGGTAAGAATGTTTCACGGTTTTTATTTCCCTCTTACAGTTAAAGAACGATGTTTCTTTTGTAACTAATGGTTTTACTTTTACCATTTTAATAATCCTTCTGAGCAAGAATTTGTTAAAGACTGAGCCTTAACAAAACTTCATCTAACTAATTTGTTAGAAGTTTTGATACGGCTCAGTCTTTAACCAATCGGTTGAAGTTGTGCAGGCCAAGTTTTCTTTCCCAGTTGTGGCTCACTGCCTTCTCATTGATTAAGCTAAGCACCAATCACAATGGCAGTAGGTTCCATTTTGAAAATTTTCGGTATGACACGAAGGACTAGGGGAACTCCATACCTCCCGTGACTGCAGGTCGGATATTCAACAATAGATTTGGCAATCATATCAAACTAAAAACATGGCGACGCCTTCAACTAAAATTAGCTCCGTTAATGTAAGGGGACTCAGGGATAACTTTAAACGAAGAGATGTGCTCCATTACTTATCTAATAAGAATTTTGGCGTTTATAGTCTACAAGACACTCATTGGACTGCAAATATTGAAAATTCCGTTATGCGCACGTATGCGGTGGAATGACAAATTAAATATAAGTAAAAAACCTGAGGCCGTTTATCACAACTAAAGGTACAAAATTGCAATGGTTGCAATACAGAATTACAAATCACATTCTTTGTTGTAATGGTTATTTAAAGAAAATTAATTTTAAGGACAATGATTTATGTTCTTTTTGTAAAGCGAATAGTGCAAACATTCAGCATTTACTCTTTTATTGCCTTGTCTTTTGGGAGGAATTAAGAGAAATTTTCAGGTCAAAAATGAATTTAGTTTTCGAATTGAAAGATAGAACTATTTTGTTTGGTATAGACTTCGATAAAATATTAAATTGCATTATCCTATTAGGGAAGTATTTTCTTTACAGGAGTAAATTTATGTATGTGAAGCCAACGATTGGGGCTTTTATCTCCTATGTAAAATACTATTATTGTATTCAGAAATATGGAGCTTCAGCTAATGATCGTTTAGATTCTTTTAACGGAGAATGGTATTAATGGAATATTTTATTAACTTAGAAATCTTTTTGTTAAATGTTAATTTGTGAGAACAAAAATATATGTTTATAATAAAAAAAAACTAAAAACATTGCAATAATAATGAACTTGAAATGACACTTGTGTGTGTTGAATATTGCTACACGCCTTCCAAGATGCAGTTTTTCCTATTATAGTTAATCTTTTTATTAAGTCTTGGTATTAACAATGTTGTTTGTAATCCACTAGGAACTTGTTTTGTACGGACACCCATGGATGGATAACATAAAATTTAATTTCTTTTTTTTATTGTTGTATATGAACAATGAATTTTAATCGGAAGGAAGATTGACGCCCACTACAACATAGGGAACAGGCAAAATCAAGTCTTTTTTAATGTGCGGGATGGTATTGATATAGGTTGTAGAATTCTTTGGTACCGGGATCCAATGTTTCCAATGTATCTGGTATCGTTACTGTACTACGATTTAGTAATTACATTCGCCACAGTCTCAGATCGTATTAGGGGGTTAACGCTTACGTCAATGGTTGGCACTGGTTGGCATAGAGTATGCGCAAGGACACTTACGTGTATGTTAGGTTTTGCTCTTTTTAAGAGCAAGAACAGTCACATCAACTTGAAGCAGTGAAATGTCCTGTTTCATGATTGGCTCTTGAGAGTCATATGATATGAGAACATTTTTTTCCCTCAAATGTGAAATTTACTATAGTATTGACTTCTTGGTTTACCATTAGTGCGCAATATTTGAGTCCTAAAATATTCTAAAAGATAATTTGAAGAGAAATAAGAAAATTGTGACATTAAGTGTAGCTGTTACCTCAAAATAATTTCAGGAGGACTGCTCTTGACCTTTAAAGCTTGCGTGATTGCACGCACTCGGAATGTAAATCAATTGGAATCTACCTTTTATTGTGACGACATTGAGTTACCAACTCTTTGGACCCCAGCCTTGATGGAACCACTGAATGAGTCTATGGACTAGGAACTAATCTTAGAGGAAACAAGAAATGCATTGGACAGGATCGTCAACCAATTTTTACCCCCTGACTACCAAATTACCCACTAGGGTAAAAAACCCCTGCCAAGAACCACTAATCTATGTGCTCGTATCAAACCAATACAGTCATGGGATTAAATGCCATCTTACATGTTCCCCTTTTGACGGTGTTACATTGTAGTCTGATCGTAAAACAGAAAATGTCCTACCCATCAAAATGACCTACGTTTAAACGGGAGGTATTCTCTGTAGCATTAAACGTATAAATTAATATAGGGGCTACAAATACTTTCTATTTTTAACCGCATCAGCGGATAGCAAAGGGTGGTAGAGAATAACACGTTATTGTTAACAATTCCCACAAGGAAGTAGAATTTCATGGTAGAAAACAATTGCAAATGGTGCTAAAAATCCCTACATTGTTGGCAAAGTTCCTTTATTTCAAATTTGTCTTTCTGAAAACTTCGAAACTGAATAGTTATGTCATTCAAGTTGTTAGCCTACTGACAGGCCGCTGGTTTGAACAGTACCAATTCTGGGTAAGGTGTGTGGGCGCGTGGTTGACGCATCAACTGTCAAATAAGATGCTTTCTTTCACGTGTTTTTACTGACACGGTTAGATTCCTTTTACTTTTGCATACCTTTAATCATTCGAGAAATGTAAATAAATTCCATTTGTACGTGGTTGGGACTCTAGTTCTAAAGAAACCGAAAAAAGGGATGTGATCCAAATGGTTATTTTGAAATGAAAGGTATTAATCCGACAACTTACTGATTTGAAGTTAGCATGTTATTACACTGTTTTCACATTATCACATTTACTTGACGTAGTGTCTGTCTTCAAGTCGGTTCTGCTTCTTACAGAACCAGTGTCGACAATAGGCATACACCTTTACTTTGTGTATGGCGAAATAAAAGAAACTCACTTTGTCCACTTTAATCACAAAACGCCTTGGCGTGCAATTTCCTTCAATTTGTATTAAATAAAAAGGTTCATGTTTTGAACACCAATTAAAAGTCAGGATTATGTAACGGAGATTATTTCGATATGACATGGTGCGTGGGTGTCACCTTCCCACTTGGATGAAAACAGCTTTTTTACGTTAGGTTAGGGTTAAAAACGGCTTTATTGGGTTAGGTTAGGATAGATGGAGTTTTACGGTCGAGTTTCTAACCAATTGGTTTTGAATAGAGTCAGCCATATTAGGTCTCCATATTCTAAAAGCACTATGGCCACCCTTTGCCTATGTTTTATTGATAAAATGTGACCCATTATTTGGTAACATTTGACCACGACTTAGGTAAATATTATTACCGAACTGTTGTCTGGTCCGTACATTAAGTGTCCAAATCAAAGGTCAAAATGACTATACTGTTTGGGGTTCAGATGAGAAATGGTGCAATGTTTTGGTGATCATTCTTTGGCTGTATCTGCCAAAATTTTTGTGGCCAAACTTGAGTCATGGGGTCAATTAGAACCACCCTGTGGATGTGCGCATGCGTACTGGCGAATCAAGAAACCGTTTTAACTAAGTTGAATAGAAACTTCATTAAAGTGGTATTACTCAATTATTATACATATTAAACTTCTCATTCTATATTAGAGTAGTTACGTCAAAGTGGGCGGAGTTGACTTGGTAGTTTCAGCTATGTCTGGTGACTGAAACGTACTGTGCGATCCCTGCCATTTCCGAAGAACTCTCTGGAAAATTTCCATTTACTCTCACTCTGACTTACAGACTGGCTGACTGACTGACTGACTTACTGACTATTTAAATATCTTTCCCTTAAACTCATTGAGCACTGAAGTTGAAAATACAGTTGATTTTTGAGAGTGCTTATTCTGGAAGATGTGTTATCCTCGATCAACCAATTCCTTTTCAATTTCTTGAACATCACAACTAGACATGCAGCTAGACGAAAGCTGCACTTCGGAACATATTACATTCCAGTTTCATTTCAATCATCCCTATTTAAGCATACTGCCGGTGTGAAATACTTTTCAAATTAATGTTTTGTGTACCATTTACTAGTGACAATTCCAGCTGTTGTTATATACCGACCCAACAATTTATAATGATTAAACTGGGTTCCTCCTAGCTACACGTTTTCGGTTTGTTGATCCGACACTAGTAATTACAGGACCGCGTGTTTGGCCTTACGGTAGAGCATCCGCCTCTCTCTCTCTCTCTCTCACTCGGAAGGCCTGGGTTCGAACAACCCCCTTTCAGTTAGGTTTTTTTTTTACAGAAACGTTTAAAGGATGTACCAAATGTGGAAAAGGTAAATTTGTAAATACTTGCATATATTTTATTCATAAAAAATAATTCTCTACAGTATATGTATTTTTGTTCAGGATCGAAATAAAGTTCTTCCTTCAAGGAAAAAAAGTCGTAAAGCGATTTCTTCTGTCATTGCAAAGTATAAATTTCTTTTAATATGTTGAATGCCTAATCTCGCTGCAATTACAGATCAAGTCCCCAAATTACTATTTCACCCGTTACTTTTTGTAAAGTGCCGTCCGCTCGCAAGTTCTATTGGCTATATGTATCTACCCCTTTCCATAGTATTGTCATCATATATCTAATAGTTATTTTCATGAAATACCCCTAAGTGATATTTTTAACGGAAAAATCATTTTATTGAAACTATATTAGAACGATATGTTCATCTCCTGAATTTTGCTCATTTTGGTGGGTAAAATGCTTCGCGTCAGTGTAGGCTCAGTATACCTTAATATTAAAATGGAAGTGCACCTGTGGGATATTTCAAATTGACTTTAAATTTCAATGAAAAAATAGTTCCAAGGATGATGGTACTATCGTAGCAGTCTACTGTTCAGAGGATTTTAACATTGCTACACACAGAAAAATCTGTGAAGTCGGGTGCCCTTTCTAGATTTCGACTCCTAGCTCACTGAATGCATACCATATGTTTGTCTGTGTTTAATATCCACATTTGACTCAACCGTGCTGTATGTCGGTAAAAAGTTGTTGTTACCTGATCGAGTAGTATATGAAGAGGTAGTTCTCCCATCAAATTCTGCCGAGCTATAGGCCCTTCAAGTTTAGGGAATGATGGTACTGATATTTACGGAATAAATCGCATTTGGTAGACTGTTAGGGTGAATAACCCGTCGAGACTCTAAATTGGCAAAATAACGAACGAGGCGACTGAAGTCGAGTCTGCTACAGTACCGTATGTTGCTTATTTGGAGTCGAGACGGTTTAATTATGAGACAGTCATGGTCAGACAGAGTCATTTATTCCTATTCTACCACAAAAAATGTGTGAAAACATCTTTATCACTGTTTTTGGTTTCCCGAAAGGGAAAACCTATGGGCTCATGCAGACAAGAGTTCTGCAAAACATGTGTAGGTTCGTGCATTTTAGTGATGGCGTGAACTATGGCTCATTGACTTTCTTAACACTGGTGCGCAAGAACCATGCGACTGAATAATTGTTAACTAGGCAAAACCAAAGATCGGCTTTATCGCTTTATGGAAAATTGGTTTTGATGGCTCAGCCAGACGAGACTATTTAAAACGTGGGCAATTGTGTGCTCTGTTTCTAGAAAAACAGTATCGTTTGAAAATGAAGATAAAACCTGAAAACTGTTTATTCAGTTTGGTTCGTTTTTATGCATATTATGATAACAGATTTTTTCTTCATAGTTTTAACTTTGAGAAACACCAACTTTTGACAAGAATATTTTTACCTCCTTTGAGATGTTTCTAACCTTTATTGGGCATTGAGTTACGGAATTATTCCTATTCTACCACCAAAAAATCCCGAAAGGGAAACCAAACTCTATCGAGTTTCAAATAAGATTTAGAACGTATGGAAGCCGAGAGAAAGGAATATGCGTAAGCACTTTGGGGGGAATGCAGCATTCCCTTGGCAGCTATTTAAAGGCCTTCTGGTGGCTTTTCACCGGGGTTTTGCTAAACAAAATTCCACACCGTTTCCTTGAAACCCTGTCGCAATTCCTCAACATATCTTATTTTGAAGATTGGTTACTTTTGTAAAAAAAAAAATATCGCTCCATTTCGACAACGCCACAAAAAATAGTGTAATGTAGGCAAATTGTCTCTGATTCGTTTTTCTTTATAAGTTAAAGTCCTTTGTTCCTTGAAATTTTATACTCTGGGAATGTTTAAATATCTTTGCTTATAGTAGATCAAGCATTACCCTTCACCATAAGTTGAGTACAAACATCACTGTTGGTTAATATTTCCTATAGTGGCATCAAAATTATAAATTGAAAGTAATGTCAAATTTATGAGCCGCGAATGACATTACAGGTTTACATGATGCATCGAAATCAAAACTGAGAAAAAAAAGTTGCACTACTTCATAAATTTGTATCTTCCGAACGCTATATGCTATTGAGATGAAATTTTCGCTTCCTAAAAGAGAAATTTTTTCTGCATACCTTGAAGTTAATGCCTTTAATTATCCTTTCGGGAAAGGCGTCACACTTCAGTTTTGATTACGTTTATTGACCGTGTGTAGTGAAGTAACAGGCCAATGTTCAACCAATCAGAGTGCAGGATTGTCAACAGCGGATGGTAGAGGTGGTAGAATTGAAAATTAATTTCCTTTTATCTATGCATACGTATCAAACTGACTGAAGGGTCAATCATTATTCGAAACCTCAACTAACTTCTTCTGCTCTACAGAGCCTGATATCTTTAGTAGTTAAATAAACGTTGTTCACTGCAGATTTGAATGAATTTCTTAATTTTTTTTGCATTGCAGAGTTTAATTCGCTTAAAATTTGTCCATGATGTGTTATTTCGGGTTGATGAGCACTTTTTAAAAAGTTTCTTGATTGGCTGTTGCCATTGTATTGTATCGATTGTATTCTTTGTTCGAGTTAGGGATTAGGTTAGAATTAGAGCTATCATAAGCCAGTAAGGAAATTTTTTGTTAAACGGTGGGCATCGCCCCGTTATTTGAGGTTCGCTATTTTTACCTCCTTACTCTTGAATACTTCATTATATTCCACGAGCTTCAGGTTTTTTCTTGGAAATCCTTTGCCTTTGAATGCTACCACTCCAATTGGTTCCTTTTACCGAGACCATGGATCTCACGATAGCACCCCAGCTCTAAAATAAAAAAAAGGTTCTGGTGCCATTGTCACTTTAAGATTTAAAGCTAGGACCATCTCTTTGATCCCCGTCCATGGGTTCACATTTTGCTCTAAACCTTGTGAACTCATAATTTCGGCATTACCAAACTATTGCAATATTGACGATATTTCACTGCATTATAGGCACTTGAAATGTCTAACTCCTCCGAGCTTCCGGGGTTTTGCCCCTGGACCCCAACAGGGACCTTGTACCCACGCCGTAGTGCTCGCGCTGTCGCGCAAGCTTTGATGCTGCAATATCTTCCTTCTTTGCGCAAAATACGACCCCTTTAAAAATTTCTGGTGACGCCCATGCCTAGGTGGAGTCATAGCAAAGACTTTATAAAATGGAACCTATTGCCGTTGTGCGTGATGCCCTCATAAGCAATGGAGTAGGGAAAACAAGCCAGTGATTTACAACTGAACAAAAGGCCGTTGCCGGCTCGACTTGAACAAAAAGGATGGAAACTGGGCCGTTAAACTCCATGTTACTAGCTAACAAACCGATACTAGTGAGGAATGAGCTAAAATTCAAAAAGGCAGTGTAGGTACGTATGCCACTGGGTGTCATTATTAAGAAATGTGGGCATCTTTGCATAGGCAAACTGATAACACCTAAATGGTATAGTTGGTCTTCGTACGGACCTTACACATTTGACGTAAGACAGCAGAAACAAAAAGAACAAACGCGGGTTATTGCAACATATGCTTAATGCAGGCCGGTATCTTATGTACCGGACATATAGGCATCCGTCTACTTCTAAAACGTGCGAAAAGCAACGTCGTGTGCATAGCATGCTTCCCCCTTCTGCGGTTGAGGAGAAAATGTTCATGGGACAGGTTTTGGAAGACTATTATCATAATGAACAATTTTAGTCAGTACTGAATGCTGGTGCGGAAGAAATTGTTAAACTTGGGTATATAAAGAATTCTAGCCTGTACACAATGTTTATCATGAATCTCACTGACCACATCGAAGAGGCACTAAACTTACTTTGCTGATATTTTTATCTGAATTATATCGATGTTAAACCACATTTTAATTGAATTTCAAGACCAATAAGGCATATCGACGCCCCGTTTTAATTCCCCCATCTAAGGGAAACCTCGATACCGCCGAGCCATCTCTAATATTTAACATTTAAGAGCATTTTTCGTGCCTCTAATATATTTTTCTGGTTTACAGTTCTCTTAGAGCAATTAAATACTTAGTAAGCATGAAGCATAAGACATATTTTGGGGGTTCCTTTCCAGTTTCGCCTTCATGAATACGATAAAAGATACAAGATTTGATTTCGCTTACAGTAGACCACATTCTTCGAGGAAACTAACTTCCCATTTTTTATTACGAATACTCAATACATTTTCAATGAAAGCTTCTGATTTTCAAACATTCTGAAAAGAATTTTCCATTTTCACCACAAAATATGAAATCTCAAACATCTTCTGTCTTAATTTTGCCCGTATGAAATTGTGCAGACTGATCTTCAATTAAGACTCAAATTTTTCAATTCCTCTCTACAAATAAAAAAAAAAATAAATCTTCGGCCATAAAATCCCTTCTTTATGTAAGCGCCAGATTTTCAAATGTTTGTTAAAAGGAAGTCAAAAATTTAAAGGCCCAGTTCTCTCACCCCAAGCAGTACCAATTCTCCTAACCTTCTTACTGAAGTCCCTCCCACAATTGTCTGAAATGCATCCTCGTCCAGATACAATCTCAGTTTATTGCTTCAAGGTGAGTATATAAAAACTCAATTTATGTAATCAAAACACTCTCAGTACCGTTCATGCTGTGATATGCTTTGGTACTCTGCATTGTTTGAATAAGCTATCAATCAAAGAGCTGAGCCAGTTGAGAATTTTGGTACCCCCGTACCAAATTGTAGTTTGGGGTGAGAGGTTTGGCCCTTTGAGGAAAATTTTCCAACATCGCCCGAAGAGCTTAATCTGCATGATACATCTGCATCCTCAACAAACTGCAGGTCTCCCCGGCGACCTACTTGATTTTTCTCACCAAAGGTCAGACTCTTCAATGAAAACTCCAAAGTCTGTCATAAAATTATAATTTTTCTCCACTTTTCTTGCTCAAAATTTTCAAATATTTGTTAAAGATCACATAATATTTTCGGATATTCTTTCCAATTTCGGTAGGTTCTTCGTTCAATTAAAACAACAAAGTCAACTTGAATCATCCCAACATTCTGTTAAGTGTTGCTGTTGAAATGCAGATCGCTCAAAGAAAAAAAATGTCAATTGAACCTGAACCAGAAACTACTTTTTCTTTTCTTGAATTCCAAAATTTCTCTAATGTTATCTTTTAATTTTCTCTCGTTTTTTTTATTAGAGCCATAGAACGAAGGCCTTCAATAAAGTGCGCAATCCAAACGAATTTCAGTCGCCCCTTTATTTTTCCCTTATTGCCCATATAAGGACAGATTCATCAATGCACAACTCGATCTTAAAGTCCCTTACAAAAATACAACTTTCTTCCAAGAATTTCAAATTTACTTAAAAAAAAAAAACAATGTGATTTCAAAATAATTGTTGAAAAGAAAGCTAAGTATTTAAGCTGCAGATTTGTAAATAATATAAAGAAAGCCAAGCTGCAGAAACTGATTGTAATGTCAATATTTCGGATTGTAAAATTCCTTGAAGAAAGTAGGCTATAGTCTAATACATACTTAGTCTAATTTGAGGTGTTTGGAAAAAGGGTTGTACACAATTTGTTACCATATTTAGCAAAACCTGTCACTTTGGTTGCTAAATATATCCTGCGTATATACTATACACCTTCTTTGACACAAAATAGTATAAATGTGAGACTTTTAGAGGTTTGCAAACATTTGCTGCACCCTTTTGATACTTTCAAATTGATTCAAATATCATAACAACATGCGTTTTATCACCTCAGCAAAAAAAAACCAACATCCTTTTCATGGTCTTTTGACACTTTTTATGTTTTAAGTGGGTTACATACGGCTGAAGTCATGAGTTGAGTCCTGAGTCATGAAACAGTATAAGGTGAATGTGTCAGGCGTTTTGCTTCAGACTGAGCCGTTAGTAAGATAGTTAGTGCTTTTTCTAAAGTCCTCCCGACCCACTGGCAAAGATAGAGTAGTTAGTTAGGTACATATTAAACGACATAACATTAGGTCACGCACATGATGTCTTCGTGTTCAGTTTAGTACACCATGCAGCTGAACAGTGAGGTGAGTGAAAAATTGCCTTTATATCACATTTTAATTAATCAAATTTATCACTTATGTAATTTTATGCCTTGTTGAAGAAAGTATTTGTATAGTTTTAAGTGATCATTCCGTGTTCTATTGGTTCAGATTTATCATAACTAGTAATCTGGCCATTCAAAGTCACCATTTTATGACCTGTATTCTAATGAAAATCTTCTAATCTTCTCGGCTCTTTGTTTATAACTATTTGTCTGAGTAACGAAACACCATGCGTTATTTCAATCACCAGTGATTGTTTGAAACTAAACTTCTCCACATGGCAAGTGCTTTGTAAGATTTTTAATTTAGATTTTGGGAATCCAGTTTCAGAATTATCTTTACTGCAACAATTTAAGATTTAGCTAGTGTCCTGCAATAATGCATGCTTGTGATTTCATGTACCTTCTGTTTAATTTTCATTCCTCGATTTTTAGTCCTCGGAAGAATAAGGGTATAAATTAGGCTTTTTCCCATCTTTTCAAGTGTACCTCTCAAGTCTAAAATGTCAAAACTACTTGTCAAAGAACATGAAATATGAACTCAAACGTTCCAAATTCCACTTTATAGGACATTCCTGAGCTGAGATATAAAAAAATATTTTATTTCACTCCATTTGTAAGATGGTACCGGTGTATTGGGCAATACAGTGTCGTCAATTTTTTACCACCCATATTACAGTCTTTACAGTATTTGTTTATCTGAAAGTCATTGTACCTTGTACCAGTATGTGATGGAACACTGATTCTTATGGGGTGATGTAATTAAATACGTCCTTTCTGTGCAACATTATTTGCAGGGAACAGGAAGCGCTGAAGGTCATGAAAACATTTTTTTTTTAATTTCAATTGAAGGCAAACTACGTAATGTGAGTTTTACAATAAGAAAGTCCCAAACTATTGCACAGAGGGCTATTTTCTTTTTACTGCCCAAATTTCTCACCCCAAACAGTTCAAATTCCCCTTACTTACTTACTTACTCAAGCCCCTCCCACAGTTGTCTAAATTTCATCCTCATCCAGACAAAATCTCAGTTTATTGCTTCATTGTGAGTATGGAAAAGCCCAATGTGTACAATCAAATCATTCGAAGTACAATTCAAACCGTGTTATATAAACTTCAGAACTCTGCGTTTTTTGAACTAAAAGTCAATCAAATAGCTAAGCCAATAAAGAATTTCTGAGGACTACTGCAAAAATTGTAGTTTGGGGTAAGAGGAAATGCCTTATAAGTGAATAAATTTCAACCTGCAATATCTCAACAATGGAACAAGCTATAACAATGGGACTTTAAGAAGGGTACGGTCCATCTGTCAACCTCGAGACTACACAATTTTAAAATGTTAGGTTTGATGGAAACCTTTTTTGTTTTCAAAACGAAGGTTATTGTCATATGCAAGGGGTTATTTTGCCTGCTGCTCCATAATCCAGTGCCACAATCGCAAAAGGGTACCGTAGCAAAGCTGTTATTTTGGAGTTAGGGGTGGGTGTATTTTCAAGAAGGTGATTCGCTTATTGGCAGGATTAACCCACATTTTTTCTGGGTGAAACATGACACATTCCGCACACAAATCTATCTTATATTTGTCTTTTTTGCAACTTGTATCAAGTAAATTAAAAAGCTAACATTTTTAACAATATTGCCCTTGGTGTTCATTTTATTGGCTTTCTTCACATTAGACTCTCCTTCACTTTCGACTGATCAGTCAAAGTGAAAAATGTTTCAAAATGTGTGAGAAGTTTGTGTTCAAGCCTTGTCTACACTTTAGTTTCAAACCATATAGTAATTCATCATCCATCGTATTCTAAATTTTATAAATATTGTGCAGTTTTACAATCCTCATGTTTATAACGTTAGCAAATGTTGCCTTTTGTGAATATCAAGTAAGTATATTAGATTTACAGAGGAAACGATTCCGAATGTTCAAGATGATGTAAGCTGATGTAAGGCCTATAGATAGAACCAGCATAGTCTGGCTTGAAGCGTGAAGAAAAATTTTGGCCTCCGCGATAGCATGCTAGCATACTAAAACTGCCTCACTCCATGCCTTGCTGGATGCATCTTAACATTTGCTGTAATTAAGAGATGATGAGACATGTGTCACAAACTGGTAAATAAGGGAAGTAATAGCGGCGATGCGGTGGTAATATTTGGCGATGTATTAATTCAAATTGTCAGTTTGTTAAAATGGGGAAAAAGTTAAAAGGTTTAAATTTAAACACAACATTAGAACAATATACACAGATATAGGTTTTACAGTACTTTTCGTATATTGTATTACATAGACGGTATAATTATACCATATAGCCTTCTAAGTTCCCACAAAAACGGTTCATACAAAACGGTTTGTGCTTTCCTGTCACACTTTATTATGCAGGCAAGCATGAAGACTATGCTTGCAATTTATTTTGCTTGTCCAAATTTGGGTCATCCAGCACCTTTTGTGGGAAGCAATGGCTTTGAATGAAACTTTAAAGGTTTTGTCACCTCACTGTCTTTCTGTACCATGGTAGTAGAAAGGGGAAATAAGATGTCACTTCTGTTTTAAAATTGATTTTTTTCGTCCTATCTTTTCTCTCAAACTCAACCTATGTATGATAAGTTGTCTATTGTAGCTTTTCCTGAACTCGCAAGTTCGTTCAAAAGGGGGAGATTGTACGGGTCGCAAAAGGGCCATCAGGGCCCCCGACCCCCTCAATCCTATATGCGCTTTCATGTGGATGCCTGTAAAGGCTAGGAGCAGTGAAGCCAAACATCAGTTGAGAGAATACCCAAATACTCTGCTTCCGCCAACAAGCTATTTCATAGCGATAAAGTGGACAAATAAGTTCGTCCCAGGCTATAAAAGTTGGTTCGTTGTGAGGTCTACCTGATACCGTGTTCGTATGTATGCCAGGGTACATAATACACATTGTTGGTTTGAGGCCTATAACTATAACCAGCCAGTTACTTTTTAACAAACAGCAACTCCCAATGAGCTTAATTCCTCATTGCAGGTAGGTGTTATATTAAATAAAGTCATGCTATTTTGGATGAATTGAAATTGCAGCAAAGATTTGTCACGTTTCACTGAACGTGAAAACCTTCGAGCAAAGGTGTTTATGGTTTATTTCAAGGTGAAATCTATAGCTGATTTGCTCTTGTCACAGTTCGTTTTAGCAATAACGAATGGTGACTTCCATTTAGGTGCTTTCACAGAGAACAGTCCATCACTTCAATCCATGGCAGCACTTTCCAGTTCGGTAATTTGTTTTGGCGGCTATGAACATGCCCACATCCTCCAAATCGTCGGGATAAACAAACCAATCCCGTACCTACAACACGTTTTTCAAAATTTGATTTTACAGGAAAATTGCGTGAAATCATTCTTTTTTTAATCCATCCATAACCTAAGGAGGGATTTCAAATATGGTTTTGTGCAGTCGATTGTGTCTGAATTGAATTTTTGGTGAAAAAAATTTGAATTATAATCTGCCCTTAAGTAGGACTGAAACCCTTTTTCGTTTGAGTTAGGTACTAACGAAAACAAGGAAGCGCCGTACGTTATGTGCAGAGCTCTGTTTGTGTATCCCACGCTGTACCCAGCAATTCCATGCTGCAACGAATTACCAAACTCTCTCATAGGTGCACCATGAAAGTACACCCATCTCTGGGAATAAGACTTAAACGGAACGATACTCTCCTTTGTTCTACAATAAGCTAGTTCGGTGATTCGTTTTGGTGGCTATGCACATGCGCACCTCCTCCAAATCGTGACTATAAACAAACCAACTCGACACCTACAACACGTATTCCAATATTGTAACTTCACAGGAAAATTCCGTGAAATCATTCTTTCTTAATCGATTCTTAACATGAGGGGGGATCTCAAAGTTTTTTGTAGTGGATTGTGTCAAAGTTGTCTTTTGGTGTGAAAAATTGCATTTTAAACGGCCGTAAAGTAGGACTGAGACCTCTATTTCCGTTCAAATTGGATCGGCACATAGATAGTGTTGTATGCAATGGAAACGCCGCCCTCTACAATGGTGCTGAGCTCTGTTTGTGTGTCCAAAGCTGTGTCCCAGAGTTCCATGCGGCAACGAATTACCGAACTCGCGTATAGGTGCACTTGAAAGTACAACCATCTCTGGGAGTAAGAGGCAAACAGCAGATATGTGGTATTTAGTCATGATCAAGTTGGATGTTGTGATACGTTAATTAATGATTCATACATAAAAAAAAACCTTGAAGATTTAGTATCATAACTACAATACAAAGTGGAACAAATATCTTTGAAACATATTTTTAGCGGTTGCATGTTTATCATTAACAACTAATGGAAAACTGTGAATGCTTGTAAGACCTGAGGCTGAGTAAAGTTCCGTTATAACCTCACGATGGTGGTGATAAGCCTAGTTTGGTTCAACATTTTATAAGTTTTATATGATGTTTAATACAGGTTCAAACACTTATTCAGTCTACTTTGAAATATAATTCTAAAATAACAAAAATAAAATGAACAAAACAAAAGTCGAATGATTGCACACCACTTCCTCCCCCCAACCATGAGTACGGGTTACGATCATTTGCTGTAAATCTTAAAGTTTGAACGACAGAAACTTGACGAAAACAGTGAGTTGATAGCTTGAAATGTAGTCTGCTCTAACTAGGCCTACATAAAAGCAATACCATTAATACTGTGAAATGGTTTCCTGAATTTGAAAGTGAACAACCTTTGGTGTAAAACAAGGAGGAGATGAAAGATGTAAAGAGAGATAATTAACAATATGCTGTCTGCGTAAAATGTGATTATAATATAGCTTTATAAAACTTTACATAAACATATTCTTTGGTATATTCTGGAAAGGAAACAAGGCATCTGTAACAGATAAAATAAGTGATGACATAATGTTACATTTTTTTCTAACTTTCAAAACCGTCTAATATTTCGAACCCCGTATGAATGCCAGAGAGTGGAAACACAAGAGGCAAGCTAGGATCAGGGAGCTGCCCTTTTCAAATAACAGCTTCCTGCTCAGATAATCTTGCTGCACCTAGTTTAGCTCCCACGCTTTCCCAGCCAATGTCCATTTGGGCCCCAAATGGACTCCTGCCGGGCTAATTGTTGGGCCCCAGCTGGGACCCATTCGTGTTTTTCAGATGTCACGTCCAGGCCCCCAACTGGGTTAGCCTCTACCAGCTGAAGCCCAGCAGAAGCCTATTTGGGCTTCAGCTGTTAAGGCTAGCCCAAATGGGCCAAGCGTGGGAACAACTGACAAACAGGAATGGGTCCCAGCTAGATTAAGGAAAAAGATTACACTTTTTCGAAAGTCCTCCCGACCCTCTGGCAAAGGGCCGTCTGGCGAAACCAAAACTTTAAACTGCCTTCCGAAGAAGCCGTTACCTGAATACACGTCTACTGAAGGACAATACGTGACCAACGTACCTCACGGCTCTTAGACCATTTATATCATTGGTCTGTCATGTATGACTCAATTCTAGACTGGATGAAAAGAACAGATACTACTCATGATCTTAGCCAAAAGGCCGAGAATCGAAGCAGAATGTTATAAGTTGATGCGTTGAACCGTATCTAACCTAACCTGCTGTACAGAGTTACATAGAGTCACGTTTTAAGTGAATTGATTTTGACATCACTGAGTATATGATTCCAGATCGAGACCCATTCAAGTAAAACCACATTATATCCCTTTCATCCAATCTTATTACAGACCTTTAATATAGGGTAATGAAGACTGAGAAATGGTTAGTTAAAGATATATTCTGGTAACTTTTACCTAGCGTCTTATACGAAACATAAGAAACATATTTCAGATTATGTCCTTCTAAACCCTTTAGCAACACGTCCTTTCAAACTCAAGATATGTCATTTTAAAGATTGTTCATTTTTATAAAATATACCTTCTTTCTTGCTCAAGAAATCTCCTTTAAAAGATTGGTTATTTTTTATTAAAAATTACCTCCACTTCTCAACAATGACTAACATGATGCTTTGTTGAGTGCGATCCTTTTTGTTTTCCATTAAAATTGACCATCCCCGCTTTTCCTTGAAAATTTGATGCTTTTAGAATGTTGCAATGTCTTTTCGCATAGATCTAGCATAACCCCAATATGAAAGGTAAAGCTAACAATGTTGATAAATATTCCTAGCCACAATGTCAATATCGTAAAGAATTTGAATCCAAATGCCAAAGTAATGTGCCGCGATGACATTACAAATTTTCCTTAATTCACTTTGCCTTTTTAAATTCTGGGTCACAGTCCTTCCGGAGACGTAGCTCCTTTCAGAGATCAGAATTCCTTCGGTATATGTTTGACCTCGTCGTTTGGGGTTGGCTCTTCTTCAGAGCATGGGTCTGTAGGAGCGCCCCCTAGTCACATAGTTGAATGGACTAAATGAAAAGTACCTTCAATGAAGGAGTCTGATAGGAATGACAGGAATGACATGAGTCCCCTACTTGTGTCTTTGTGACAACTCTTCCGAAAAACTATCGACAGTCCAAGAGGATTTTGAACATTAAATCACACGGCCCCTTATTCATCCACGGTTCAGAATTGAATGGAAACCATGTGGAATTACCCGTATCGTTCTCATATAGGTTTATTACCTTGGTAGGGCTGTTTGGAAACTCCCCATTTAGGTTTATTATCTGGGAAAGGCTGTGTGGAAACTTTCCATGATGACGTCAGTGCTTTACTGGCAAAAAATCTGACTCTCTGAGGAAAGTAAAAAAAGGTAAGGGAACCTGAAAATGTCTTGGGATTTTGAAAATACAGCATCTCTACAGCTAATAAACAGGTCGGAGAAACAGATGCGTATTTTACTTACCAATTTCTACTCTTTCTCAAGACGTTAGTACATGTTCCGCAATTCTTCAGATCTGATTAACTAAGCTTGTCACTTAGATTGTACCTAACTCGATGTTACGTTCAAAAGCTCCTTGGTTTTAGGGTGTTTGTGTGAGGTGTTAAAGCTGTTTCTTAAGAGTAAATCTATTGACTTAATATTGGTCTAAAATTACCTCTAGGGCAACTTCAAATGAGACTTTTGTTTAAAAAAAACTAGTGAAATACTACTACCAATGGCAGATCCGACCGACATTTTGAAAAAGGGGGAGATTTACTATCCGACGAGGAAGAAGTTGATGGGTGGTTCAATGTGAGTCCGGGTGGGGATCTAGGTGGCAAAGCTCCCTGACACTCCTGGGTTTTAGGGTGTTTGCGAGGTATTTAAGTTTTTGTTTAAGGGTAATTCTATTGCCTCTACACTGGTCTGAAAATAACTTCCCGTAAGATTTTATTGGTAACAAATCTAGGAAAACTACAGCCAAACAGAGGATTTTTGTGAAATTTTGAAGGAGAGGAACCAAAGTAGAAAGAGAAAGCAGTTGATGGACAGTTAAATGTGATTCTTTAAGGTAAAATGTAGGCCTAATCCTGCGTGAAAGGTTACCTGAGCTGAACGTCACATTCAATTGGCGTACCCTCGGAAATGTGCAGAAATTTTTGAAAAAAACGCAACTCCTCGGACAGCCGGAAATGACATTTCCCAGGTGTTTTGAGGTATTTCCATTTGAAAATTATGGAAATTACTGCCTTTTCTCTTGTCGAAAAGAAGAATCAAATCTTTAAAAATTGTATCCACTCTCTGACTACAGAAGACATATCGTCTTTTGAAAATCTCAAATCTCGGTTGGAGCACGCGGGCGCACAAGATTTCCCAGGGGGCACCTTCCCCCTGGCCCCTTGTTTGGTGACGCCACTTTGGCATTTCTTGCAATTTTTGGTACATGAGTAACCATTGTATGCAATATGTCAGCACTATGGCACCCCACGTGCTTCCGATTGAGGACGTCAGAACTACTGTGTCTAGTCTGTTACATAAGCTATATGTTCTCACTGTTTATTTTTTCACCTCCGTAATGTCATAAGGTGTTTTATCCAGCACCTATATTACAACCATGAAAATATTAGTAGACTGACAATAGCGGAAACTAGGTTGCTTTAACTTTTAAAGGTTGTCAACTCTCACCTCAAACTGCAGCGTTTGTAGTTTGTCGTGTTCTTTGTGTTAAGTAACGAGAAAACACGACAAAATTTACCTGTTTGTCATATTCTCTTTGCGGGTATACAGCAAATTTGTTCAATTGTCGTGTCACTTGCGTTAATTACCGGTAACAAGAGAAAACGACGAAAATTGCTTCATTATCGTATTCTTTGTGAGAAAACACAACATCATTTTCTTAATTGTCGTTTTCGTTGTGTAGAGTAACGAGAGTGAACGAAAAAAAAATTACCTGGTTATCATATTCTTTCTAAGGGAGCACAACAAAATTTGCTCAAATGTCGTGTCCTTTGTGTCGAGTAACTAAAAAACGGCAATTAAGCCACTGAAAACGCGCAACCCCTGAAACTGGTTTGAAGATGAGATTTAACGGTCTAGTTTCTAACCAATTGGTTAAATTCGGGCAGACCTTTTTTTTTTATTTATTTATTTTTTTTTTACTATATTTTTTATGGCTCACTGGCGTGTTTTCCCTAATCCATCGCCTATCCTCTAATGGTTTTTCATCAAATGGCGGCGCACCAGCCCATGTGGAGGGGTGGGTCTTTTTTTCCAAGATTTGGACCTTTTTCCAAATACGGAGCCGGCTTGCCCGTGCCGTAAGCATGCAGTTGCTACTGGTCCGGGGCATGCTTCCCCGGAAAAGTTTGAAATCTGCAGATCTCCTGCAATCTGGAGCATTTTAGAGGACTTTTGAACCCAACAGAAGTCCTTTTTCCCCAGGAATTCCACACAGTACACCACTTTTTGAGAAAAAAATCATACATGTAATCTGAAAGGTTTTATCTTCCTGCTAAAAGTGAACAGAAATTCGTCCTCAATATGTCAAGAAAGAAAATATTTCATAGCTGACCCTTCAAACACAGGACTGGAAAAATAGACCTCCCTCAAGTTGGGGTGGGTCATTCGAACGCTCCGACCCTTCCTGGCTACGGGCCTGCGCACAGAAGGCGATTGTAGCAAAGCAGTGGGCATAGGAGCCGTGCCTTGAGCATTTTTCTGGTTATTTTATAGCACATTTTTACGAGGTAGCTATATTGCCTCTTTTATACGCGGCTAATGCGCATGAGAAATTCTACATGTCCTATTCTTTCAGTGAGAAGCATATTCGGCAAAAATTTTCAGTACTCTTCCCAAAAGTTATGGCGGCGCTACGCATATATAGTGTCTAAGAGTACTTATTGACCATAAATATCTATAAATATTTACAAATATTTATAAATAACAACTTTTATTGTCAATTAATACTCTGAAGACAGTGCATCAAAGGATTTCGTCCCCCTCCCCCCTCCCTCACCGTGTCTACTTCGTGGAAACGCTCCTGCACTATTTCACTTACGTTCAACCCACATCGCAACCAAATTTCGCTTAAAACTGTGTCCAAAACATAGCAAACGTATTGACAACACCTGTTTACGGTTTAATTACGAATTTTATGAACGGACGAGCGTATCATGTTAGAGTGCCACACAATTTCGAGCCTCTTCAATATTTTCCCGTTTTGTTTCCGTTTTGTAAGTAGAAGAATGAGATGGACGTAATGCAAACAGGAATTATCGTACTTTGATTCTAGTGGGGTATGTATGATGCGAAGTGGTGCAGTCAGGTACACTACATCTATGATGGACGCATTCGGATTAAGTCCGTTCGTAACTCCGTTTGTCACTGTGGCATAAGGTCCTCGATGAGCCAAATGGCTTCTTGACCCTCAAAACGTTACATTAAAAAAAAATAAAATGAAACTTGTTCATTCCGTTCACTGGCGCTGGAGAACAACACAAGGTAATCACGATCCCGCAATAAAGTATGACCTATTTGTGGTATAGCGTATTTAATGAACAAAGTAACATTCTACCCCTACTGAGCATATTACAGTTTCAACTTCTATCAATGTTCTTATCTACTGAGGGCAGCAGCATGTAAGACACGGTTTCGAGTTACAGAGGAAAAATCCTACGAATTTCTCCGTTTTTTGCATCGGTCAGAGCAATAATTTTTACCCTGCCTTGAAATTTAAGTTTTTTTTTTAGTCATCTACAACCTACTCGATGAATTATGAGTGGTCCAACAAGCACAAAATCTGCTCCTGATCGTATTGCCACAAGAAGTCAGTCTCGAGACAGAGAGCCTAGCCAGGAGCCTACCGTTTCCGCCGTGAGTAACGAAGCCCTATCGCATATAGTCAGAAATCAACTTAAAGGTGTCCTAAGCTCTGAGGAGTTTGTAGGCAAGTTAATTACTCTATTAGTTCCAGCTATTGTAGAAGCAGTTAAAGAGCAGGTTTGTCATGACTTGCACGACGCTTTTAAACTAGAACTAGCTACAAAACAAACCCAACTAGACACCGCCTTTAGAGAAATTGATAGTCTACAACACAAACTTTCTCAAGTGGTCGAGAAGCTCGAGGTTCAGGAGCAATATTTTAGGAGAAATTGTCTCAGAATTCATGGCATTCCCGAGACCCCCAACGAATTAACTGACGAAATCGTCATCAACCTAGCAAAGGACAAAATGAATTTTACAATATCGTCAGATCAAATTGATCGATCACATCGAATTACTCCGAGACCCACTGGCAATGCTGGAAGGACTGTGGGAAACCCTAAACCTCGTTCAATCATCGTCAAATTCGCCCGCTACAATGTTCGAGATAAATTTTACAGGGCCAGGACTTCTCTCAAGGGAACGGGAATATTTATCAACGAGGACCTTACGCCTGAGAAACAACACCTCTATTCTCGTGTTAGAAAACATGATAAGGTCAAACGTTCCTGGACCTTAGACGGAAGGATCTTTCTTATCGATGTGAACGACCAAAACATCACATCAACTCTGCTACAGACTTAGGGAAAATTTAATAGTTGTTTCGATATCTCAATGCTTTTTCGTCACTATACTTTCTCTTTAATCCATCAAAAGTCCTATGATGATACCCCAAGGCATCAAAACTCAAATTCTTTTCCTCTTCATTGTCGGACGTCGCTTCTCTACGATGACCCCTACGCTTTGTTTTCTATGCCCTGCTGACCTGAAAATCACCCGTCCGTGAATGGATTTTCCTGTGACATATTTTCCCTCACCTGTTACAGCTTTGTAAATACTCACTTTTCCTTGTTTTTGTGTGTTTTGTTTAGATGTTCTCTACTTGTGCTGTTTGTTTGGGTTGTTTTTCTATGGGTCAGCAGATTACACAATGTAAATTCTGCTTATCACTTTGTCATGGTTACATGCCTCAATCACGACACAAAACAAGACGCTGTTGCGTCCTCTTGTAGTCGTTGGCTGTAGGGATTGATAATGCAACTACGCATTTAGAAACCGTGGACAACCAAGTGAATGATTCAGATACTTCGGAGAATCGTAATTTATGTTATTTCAATATTGAGGAGTTTAAAACCTTAGAAAAGGGAAATTTTAGTATGTTTCATTTAAACAGTCGTAGTTTCGTCAGAAATTTTGATAACATTGCAGATTACCTTTCCTTACTAGATTGCAATTTTGACGTAATGGGCTTTAGTGAAACTTGGCTTAAAGACTCCTCTCCCTCTTACATCCATTTTGATGACTACATATTAATTGAACGGCATCGAAAAGTTAAAAGAGGAGGGGGTGTTTGTCTCCTTGTGAAGAAAGATTATGTTTCTACGGATCGCCATGATCTTTCCTTTTTCAACGATTGTATTGAGAGCCTTTACATAGAGTTAAAAGTTCCCGGATTAAAGAAAAATGTAGTTGTCGGTGTCATTTACCGACCACCTGATGGACATATGGAAACGTTTATTGAATGTATGTACTCAGTTCTTAACAGAGTTTCATCTGAAAACAAATATTGCTTTGTAATGGGTGATTTCAATATTGACTTTGGTAATCCTAAAAACTCTGGTTTTATAGATACTCTTTCAGCCTGTGGTTTCGATACAGTGATAAGTGAACCTACCAGAGTTACGGGTAAAAGTAGTTCACTTATTGACAATATACTTACAAATATAAATACTGTTGATGAAGTTGCAGTTGTTTCCTCTGGGATTTTACTAACAGACATAAGTGATCACTTTCCTATTTTCATGAATATTTCCCTACGTCCTAAGTCACACATTGCGAACAAGGTACGCTTGAGAAACTATTCCCAAAACAACGTTCAGTTCTTTATTTCGAAGATTGCTCATACTGATTGGCAAAGTGTTTATGATGTAAATGACACAAACTCTGCTTACATGCTATTCTATACAATTTTTCATAGAAATTATGATGAAAGTTTCCCCTGGATAGAGCTTAAAGGAACCAATAAAAAGAGGTGTCCTTGGATTACTAAAGGACTCATTCAGTCAGTAAAACGCAAACACAAACTTTGTAAGGATTTTTTAAAACAGCCTACACAGGAAAGGAAAACACTCTATCAACGTTTTTGGAATAAATTAAATCACCTCCTGCGTATCGCTAAAAAAATGTACTACAATGAGAAATTCAATAGCTGCAAAAATGATGTTAAACGTACTTGGCGCAATATTAACGATATTCTGCATAAAACTAGAAATGTGTCACAGTATCCCGATATATTTGAAGATGAGAACGCATCTTTTTCAGACCCACACAGTATTGCAAATGCTTTCAATACTTTCTTTACAAATCTCGGTCCATCACTTGCCGAAAAGATAAACAATCATTCAAGT
This sequence comes from Holothuria scabra, assembly GCA_037179385.1. NCBI lineage: Eukaryota > Metazoa > Echinodermata > Holothuroidea > Aspidochirotida > Holothuriidae > Holothuria > Holothuria scabra. Next base: position 32,850,079 of record CM074199.1, read on the forward strand.
AATAAGTATTTTCCTTCAATCAATCCAAAAAGTATGTTTCTCCATCCTACAGATGCTGATGAGGTTATAAACACAGCTTCTAAATGTCTTGACCCAAAGAAATCTGATGGCTATGATGGTATTCGCCCTTCGATTGTTCGTTATGTTATCCCATACATTTCTAAACCTCTATGTTATATTTTTAACTTATCTTTCCGAGAGGGGAAATTTCCAGATGATCTAAAAATAGCCAAGGTAATATCTGTATATAAAAAAGGTGTCAAAAATCATTTTGTTAACTATCGACCGATCTCAGTTTTGCCTTGTTTCTCAAAGATATTAGAGAAACTAATGTTCAACAGAGTTCAAACATTTTTTGCTAAACATAAACTTATATCAGATAATCAGTATGGTTTTCGTCCTGGTCGCTCTACTGAGCTTGCCCTTATAGACGCTACCGACAAATTGTATCGAGCTATTGAAAACAAGCAAACTTCACTGGGAATTTTTTTGGACCTATCTAAGGCATTTGATGCGATTAAACACGACATACTCCTTAAAAAACTCTCACACTATGGCCTCAGAGGTAAGCCTCTTAGCTGGCTTAAGAGCTACCTGACAAGTCGAAAACAATTTACTTCATTCAATGGTATAAATTCAGAAATGAATGACATTACATGTGGTGTCCCACAAGGCTCCATACTAGGGCCTCTTATCTTCATTATTTATGTTAATGATCTGAATGATCTTTGTAAGAATGCGTCACTTGTTTTGTTTGCAGACGACACGAATATTTTTTTTTGCAGTGATAATCAACAGCAACTTGAAAAGACCGTCTGTTATGAACTCTCATTTTTCTGTGACTGGTTTGCCTGTAATAAACTATCCCTCAATCTGTCTAAGACTAACTGTATTGTGTTAAACAGTTCATCATGCATGAGGGATAAGACTTTCAATATTGTTGTAAATGGTCAAACACTTCAGCGGGTCAATAATACTAAGTTCTTGTGTGTGATTGCTGACTCAAAACTAAGTTGGGTAGACCACATTTCTTACATATCGTCACAGGTTGCAAAGGGCGTTAATATTATTGGAAGATTGAAGTATATTGTCCCTAAGAATGTTTTGCGAATGATTTATCTATCTTTAATCTATCCTCACTTAACTTATTGCTCATCAATTTGGTCTTGTGCTAGCTCCTGTCATATTCAACGTTTGTTTATTTTGCAGAAGAGAGCCGTTAGACACATTTCTATGGTTGGATCTAAAGATCCAACCAGCCCTATTTTTAAGTCCTTGTATCTATTGAAATTGCATGACCTACTAGATCTTGGGGTTTTGTGCTTTACATATAGGTTTTTGGGTAATCTCTTACCGAATAATTTTGCGAATTTTCTTGAGCAAAATAGGTTGAAACATGATTACGACACCCGTCATGCTCATTTGTTAAGAAACCCTCTCACCCTTTCTCGTTTTTCACAAAGATCTCTACGTTACCGAGCAGTAAGGGCCTGGAACTCCTTACCGGACACTATGATTTCTCGTCCAAGTTTACAATCATTTAGGAAAAACGTCGTTACTTATTATATGAGCAAGTATTAATTAATTAGTTACATTGCCCTATTCAACGTCTCTACAGTGCTAATTTAGGTGCGGTTCCGAAAATTAACTTATCAAGTGGCATGTATGCAACTATAGGTTGGGGCGGGTGGTGGAGGTGGGTGGTGGTGTGTGGGGGTGGTGGGCTCTTTTTGGGCATGGGTTTTTTGCAGGCTTTTGGGATGGTATAAAATTATCTTTGTTCTCGTTGTCTTTTGTGCAGTTATTGTGCCTTCGTCTTCCTTGTTTGTCTACTCAGGGAGTAAGCTTCCGACAAGCCCCTAGGGGTTTTTTAGCTTACTTCCTTCACATCATGTATTTGGATTTTTGAATTTGAAATTATTCTGTACAATACCGAAATAACATGTTGTGGAAACAAATCAATGAAACGAAACGAAACGAATTTGAGAAGGACATATGTGACAGGGGGGTTTAAATTTGAGAAAGAGCGTCCTTCCTTGTGACATATTGAACAGTTTTCTCATTTTCGTTTGTGTGAAAACTCAGCTAAGATTCCACAAATAACCGCGTCTCCGAACAAGTAAAGGCACCGCTCATTTTTTGTACGAATGTGTTGCAAATCTGTGATGTTGGTAAAAAAATGGATGAGTTTTATACGACATAAGATTGGATGAAAATTATTTTATTAATGAGATGCCAATGAATAAGAGGAGAAACCCTAAATTGTTTGCAAATACAACTTTGAGCGTTTCCATGTACTATTTTTACTTTGGGAGAATGCATCCATTTGTAGGGAAACTTAAATGTTGCCCTAGTAGAAGTATTTAATGTATGACCAAATTAAAATACCCCCAAAATTTGTTACACAAGATGATGATAAAAGATATTATTAATTTGCTTTTGAATTGGTAGGCCTACTGGGCCTAAAGGGGTCGTTTTCCGGTCAGTTTTTTAAGGATGCTGCCATTGGACAAAGTTACAGGTAGGTTCAGGGCAAAACAGTGCTTCAAGATCATCACTATAAGGTGCAATCAAAATGATTTTAAAGGCAATTTATATATGTAAGTTCGATAATTGCTGCAAAGGTACCCTCTTCTTAAATAAGAAAATAAAAAGATACTGATATTTTTTTAATTGTATTAAAATGAAAGAGAAGACCATTTCCATTTCCCCCTTCCCCTTCTGGGAGGGAGAGGGAAAAAATTTTCCGATTTACTCGATCCCTTGACAGAAACCTTGTTTTCTTAATTGAAGGATGAGCTGAAAGAATATCTCATTATGAAAAATAGTGTTTAATACGATGTTATCATTAATTTTTCTTTTAAATGATTATTAGTGAAAGTGCTAAACATAGCTTAGAAAATATTATACATCAATTTAGAGTTTTGAAATGGATTGACTACCCACGTGACAACGACAAATCTGGTAGATGATATAATGCATTGCCATTGCCATAAGATGACACCCTCCATCGTTTTCAATTACCTTGCGTCAAACACAAAGATTGAAGCTAGTGTACTGCCCATTATTTCGACAGCTGTGTACAGTTCAAACTGTGTGAGTGAAACATGGAAGTACTACCTCCGAGGTAGTACTTCCATGAGTGAAATGAGTGATCAACGACACGCGAAGCACTTAGGTAAGCAAGCTGCAGCTCCCTTGCTGAGAGTACGGAAATCGGCGGTCCGGAGGGAGCGAAAACAGGCCGGTGACTGTCACACTCCCGCAAGCCCGCGGGGCGGACGAATTTTTTCGTCCAGCTCATCGCTACGAAAAGCCACAGAGGCGCTACGTAGGCTACACTCCCACCCGCATTCAAACAATACAAAACAAAATAAGGGGAACTTATAGAAAGTCCGTTTCATCGTTTACACTTTAAGACGTCCTCCAAATAATAAACGAACGTTCCCGAAGGTAAGATATCAACGCTATCATTCAACTTTCGTCAAAGTTTTTATGTTTGTTTGTTCCAAGGGTCTCATACGTCGGTTTTAGACACCAGCGCTGTACAATGTTATCTGCTTCATTCGCAAATTGAGTATGAGATATCTGCAGTGTTCATATTCAACTTACATACAAGCTGACATGGGACTATCACATTTGTCCTTTGGCTTCTGCAGACAAACGCATGCTAGCTGGAGAAAATAATCACAAAAAGCACTAAGAAGAAACAACTGACAATGCCTTTACAAAATTTATATTTCAACATTAATAACAAGTACACCAGGTCCCTGCATTATACCAATATCAGAACATCTTGAACAGACTGGGTCATATGTTTCACCTGCCATTGGGCGTTATGCTCAAGCTAAGATGGGTCATGGTGAAAGGTAGGTGACGAATTTTTCCTTTAGTAGCCAGTAGCCCTTCACCTTGCCCCATAGCTGAACATTTTATAGTAACAAAATGTGCATCAGGAATCTAAAAAAATTATTTGCATATCAAAATTTTCCGTTAGGTGTCTTAACGATAGGGAAAATGCTTTTACGTTCAATGACAGTTACAGTTATAGTTAAGAAATAGTATTTAACGTAGATTTGGAGCCCAGAATTTTCCAATTGAAAGGCCAAACACCGTGTTATACTTGTATATTTTCCAGTGGTGATTAGAGCGGTATATTGCGTGTGAAGAACCGAGAAATGCAAGTTAAGTCACGTAATTTGAAAGATCCTTATACCCAATAAAGACCTCACGCGACTACACAAGACGTCAAAGTTAAAAGCAAGCAGAGGCGTATCATTGCAGATTTTACCAACATTTTTTTGTGTTTCTGCAGAACTTATGAATACGTTAGTCTAGTACGTGGGAGTGGGGAATAATATTTTTGCCTCCAAACCCGATACCGTGTAACGTTAATTAATGCATTGGGTTTGTACTAAAAGCGAGTTGTAAAATAACAGTGAGATTGTAAATGATTCGCACTTTGGAAGCCGTGACAAAAAATAACCTTGCATAGTGTCCAATTAAGTAAAAAATTAAAATACTGCTTCTGCCTTTTTATTAGTACTGGTTGTTTTCTTAAAAAATTGAAAGATTTTGAAAATTTGTAGAAGCTAAAAAGATAAAAAAATGTTTCTGCAGTTGCCATGTAGATTTTATAATAGTTACTATACAAATTAAAAGCCATTGACCCAGTGTAACCGTCTCTCATATGGACAAACCACTAATTAATTCAAATTCTGGAAATTAGAATTGGACAGATCAAGCAATGAGACAAATTAAATAAAAACTGTGGCGTTATTTCAGTTTTATATCAATTTTCTATTATTTGCAAAATATTGTCCGATATGGTCCTCTGTGAAAGAGACAAATTAATTCTTTGGAATACCAGCGTTGATATCTTGTTCGATTCCTACTTCGTCCTGTCCTCGAAGAATCTTGAAGAACCCTGAACACAAAAATTAAAGACAAATATTACAAAATGATTGCATTGGGTGATGAATTGGTTTTTTGTGGTCGGGGTGGATATGTGTAGGATGTTGAATAAAAACTTGAAAATTCGATCTGTTTGAGCCAATTAATTCATGCACTAAATTTCAAGATAGAGCTGTTGATGTCCTTGTGATGTAAATATGTCGCCCGTTATCAACTAAATTGAAGACCTCTATTTTGTTGTCTTTATGCGGTAATTGCCTATTTATAAAATACTCACGTCCGTTCAAATGGTACCATGAACTGGCTGTTTCACCCTAGTCTTTTTTATTTTTCAATTATTTGCAGCGTCCCGCATTCTGCCAAAAAGACCCCTGAGCCGGTGATAATTTTCTTACTACAGACATCCGTTAACGTAGTGGAACATGAACCGCAAACAAAAATACCTTTCCCTCATTTATAATCACGTGAGGCAAGTGTGTGATGTGAACCCCCACCCCTCCAACATCAAGTCGTTGGCAATCGAATAATTTTGAGTTCATGATACAAAGAAAGACTGGAAATAAATAGCGGTAAGATTACAGTGCAATAAATGCAAAAGACACGTGGTAAATAAATAAAAAACAACAACAAAGAAACGTAAAGAAGTAAAGAGTGTTAGTTGGAGGTAATTAAAACAAATAAGAGTGAGATAGGATGCAATGAAGGGGATTTTAACTGTAAAATCAGGTAAGGGAGCAACATGATTTGATTAAAACCGACATGTCTTAAAAAGGGAACAGCGCCCTCTTTATGTTAAAAATTTTGTGGTGGGACGCGAAATTTTACGATTACTTATAACTTTCAAACAAAGTTGGCCTACGAGCACTTGGGAAATCTTCTCTCAGTGATAAAGTTTTGTTCGTACACGACTCTTTTCAACAGGTGACAGACGTGCTTTAATAATTTTACTATATGGTGAATATAAGAGTATTTAATTTAGCTCAGTTTTTCAGCTGTTACCTCCGTGTTTGTTTTTTCCATGCAACCAAGTAAGGGAAATAGCACCATCGGACGGCAAGTAACGCAGAGCAATTCTTAGTTCTTACCCTCGTCAAAGAAATTAGCAAAGAATGAGTTACGCCTGACAGATATACTAATAACTTGAAGAAATGCATTGGCAGGGTTAGAAAATCGCTCTTGATTTCCTTTTGGCAAGGTATCCAGTTAGAACGTACTTTTGTTTTGTTTTCTTACTTCTTGTGCAGCAATTGGACATGTGGGGATCGAGGAAAAGGGATGCGTGCATCACGTCATTTTGGTATGCACGCAGGACATCGACGCACGTAGTATACTGTGCATTGGTACTACAATCGGCTGTCTATCGTTTTTTCTTGTTATGGTCACTAGAAAAAGATAACTATCCTCAGTGTTTATCTAGTACCCTCCATTGTACGAGTCTCACAATTACCACTACAGAATTGTCTATATGTAGGACATGAGAAATAAATTTGAAGCTTGAAGAAGAAAATTGTTGCTGCCGTCGTTTGCGTTAACACGCGTTTCACCATGAAGGTCGCGCTTTCTGTTCGGTGTCGTCATATGCTAAGGGCAAAGGATCGGAGCTTCTAATATGGCATAGAGTAAGAGCTCTTTCACTCCCATCTAGCCAACTCAGAACGAAACTTGTTTAATTAGTCCTGTGTAAATATAAGAATATGGGTGATGCGCACTGTTTAACAAAAATTTTCTTACTGGCTAACCCGAGAATAGAGCATGACAGACCAATGATGTTAATGGTCTGAAAGGCTTGAGGATGGTCAAGTGTTGTCCTTCTGTGGACTTAACAGTTTCTTCGGGAAGCAGTTTTAATTTCTAAGTTTGGTTTCGCCGAACGGCCCTTTGTCAGAGGGTCGGGAGTACTTTAGGAAAAGTACTGTGCCTGTTAACAGTTCATACAACTAACGCACCAGTTGCATCATAGAGCCCTCAAGAAGTAGAAGAATTTCAAATGGACTTCACCTTTAACGCTAAATCTTCTGACCCTTCCCAAAACAACTTTCGGCCGAATTACACAGTATACAATCCATACCTCTAATTTATACTGTAAACGAATGCATACCAAAGGATACCGAGTTCTTACCATTATCACCCCAGTCGGGATTCCAAGAGTTAGCCACAAGCCAGTATGGAGTTCCATTTTCCGTGCCCCATCCCAGAATTCTAACGGCATGTCCTCCAAGAAGAGACCCCGTCTCATGTTGATAGACACCTATGTTTATTGGAAAAGAATTATTCATTAAGAGTGGGAACTATATAGCACCGAACAGCCAAAATATGCGGAAGAAGAGACATTATAAGAGGAGAGGTATATTCCATAGATGTTAACATGTATTAATTTTAAGGCAATCTACTATTATGGTTTATGGGCAGTTTCTTCCCGACCATAGTTGACTCAAAGGCAAGAATTGCTGTTGATAAAATTGCGAGGCAGTGAAAAATAGACTCCTTCACCCTTACGTCACTGGTTGGCACTTGTTGACAAAGAACATGTTCAGAAGCATATGTATGGTGTTTTGGGCTTGCGGTAATCTCGCGATTTAACGAATGTAGACAAATACGTTTCTATAATTCATTGTAACGAAAATGTAAGCGCATCTTATCGACTATGTTGCCAAGCAGCCGAGACGCAAAATATTGTAAACATCGGGCTGAGTTTATTCATCTTTCATCATAAATGAAACGTAGTTCATAGTGGGGGTAGTATCACTCTTAAACGTTTGAATTTTTCAACTATTCAGCTTCGCAAGTTGGTATACAAAGGATTTCTCTGGTCTTACAATACTTTCCTCGGACAACAGCTGGCAAGGAGTTCAATACGGTTAACGTTATTTCCCTCAAACTCATACAAACTGTATGAAACCCCTCACAGCGAACTATGTAGATCTGATATTAGGTTCTAGACACTTTACCAGAAAATAAAATACACGTCTGCGCATCCTTTGATTTCTTCTTTTTCAAAATATCAGGTTGCCTGCCGCAGTCCCATTCCCTTAGACTAACTAACACTTCCATTATGAACATATCTGATTTTCCTTAAACGACATAAAAGTTTTTATAAAACAATACATTATGCATGAAGGATCGAGAATTTGATATTTTAAAAGCACACGAAGTTTCATCTCAATGATTGGACAATCTTTTTGTATGTTACTAAGGCTTGGGTTTCGATCCCGGGCAAAGGAGAACATTTCACCCCCGTTGAGAAAATCGTCGCCCTTGTTATAGATACCCTTTACTGCCTACCAGATTTGTAGTTCAAGAAGTCTTCGTAAACTTCAAAATCTGCCTCCACTGGTCCATTCGCCTGTATCTCGATCTGAATTTGTTTCACATCATTCCGTATTGTGTAAGCCTTGGCACCTGTTATACAGTCAATTTGAGAGGAGAAGAAAGTTACTTCAAGATATTTCAAAATACTTTTTTTAAAAGGCGAGGATATAATAAAGGAAGGTGATTTGTAGGTTGCCATCTACATCTTCCCAAATTTCCTACGCACGCCCATAGTCAGGATTGTGTCATGTGAGGATTTTCTGGCGTGTGACACTGGTAACCCCTTAGACTGTTAGACCCCTCCTTTCTTGTGTGTTTTTTTCTTATTAATTTTTCATTTTTTGAAAGGTATTCAAATGCAAGATGGTTCAATATTTGTGTCTTAAATCAAGTAAAGTGTAGACTGAAGACATTTTACATTTACTTCTAAAACTTTGTTTTTCAAACTTGCTTGGGTCTTGGTTCAACCCTCGGATTTCGCCGCCTCATCTTTACTATACGAGTCTGTTTCTCCATTCTTCAGAATGAGCTATCGGAAAATGCACTTTATCACTCTGTACATATTATTTGGCCATCTCATATAATTTTTTATTGAACATTGCGCAAATAATGGATTAGCAACAATCATATTACTTCTTGATTTTCCAGATCTGAAGATAATGCTGTCATGGATTACGCATTCAAGATTTCTATGGTGAGCACCTTTTTCAGTATACCTTCTAAAATAATGACGTATAATTTATTGGAAGTAGTACCAACGAACCTTGAAACTATGTTTTGAACTTTCAACGTGGCAGTTTTTAAATTTATGTAGATTAAGGTGAAAACCAGTTTTTTATCACATTTGACATATGACCTTTGACATGTGACTTCATCAATTACGCATGTACAACATTTTATGGTTAGGGACCCACTCATCAAGTTAAACTCCAATGACTAATGAAGGTGGCTTTGCGGTAGGCTTTTAATTTCTTGTAAAAGTTTCTCAGATTATTATTTTTATTTGATACGTCCGACAAAACGAGAGGCAAAATGTGCAATCACACTTTAGCTACTCGATTTACTGTGTCGTACTCCTGGTTTGGAGACGTGAAATGTCTCTTGAGCATGGGCTGGTCTGTTTGAAAAAGTGACACGACGTCTTACTCATGATGTCAAAGCAGCAACAATACACCGACCGTGAAACTTTGGTTAAGTGTATTTAAACGACCAGTCTCTTATACCTTCAGAAGGAATAAAAAAATTCAAATAAATCGGATCGAATATCTTGTCAACTGGGAACAGCACTGTAATATGCCTGCAGTATTGAATTTCACATTACAACGATTAGGAAAATGTAGAAAATGCATTGTGGTACTGGTTTTTGATCTGCATGTAGGCAAATATTGACAAACTTAAATTTGAACTGAAAAATTTAAGTCGAACCAGAATTATTATCACTCTTGAAAGTGTATTTTTAATCTTAATTTTGAAGTCATCCCTATATTAGTCATATGGATTTAGGGGGGGGGGGCACACATCAATTGAGTATGATCGCAGGAAAGTGTGATCAACTGAATATTAATAGAAACGTGTCATCACTATGAAAGTATTGAATGAAAAACAGTATTTATTCACCGGGACTAAGATACCTTTGGTGTCCTGGGATTTACAGCAGTTTCCATTGCTTACCGTAATGCTTATCGTTCATGTAGGTCTTTGGATATCCCTTACGACACGTATGTGAACATCTTGGGGTGGGAAGCTCATCGCCGCAAGGCTTGCGTGTCCCATTCACGTGATGGTCACATGATGGAATTTCATAGGGTTGGCACCCCTGGCTGCTGTTGTACTGCCCCCCAGTTACCAGACCATTCGTCACCCAGTAATTCCAAGCTTCCGAAGGGAAACCACCGCCGCATCTTGAATTTAGAAAAATTAGAGAGACAGTGATTGTTTGAACAATTTTATTATACTATACTCGCCTTACGCTGGTTACGATTGTAAATTTCCTTTGTTTCTCATATCGTTGAGCTGTCTTTCAGTTCAAGTCAAGCTCCCTGCTCCCACCATGCATTTGATATTTACAACAAATAGAGAATAAAAGCAGGAAACATGATAGCCGGAAGGAAGCAAAACAAAAGACCCTCTCGCCCTTGACTAAATGTTCTACCCCATAGGAAAATCCCATGTTAGCAAAACATTAGATAATAACAATACATCCAAGAACCATAAAAAGAAAAAAAGACCCCCCCCCCCCCAACCGAAAAAAAATAAGCCTGAGTATACTCACTATCCCAAATACAAATTACCAACTGATTCACTTTAAGCTACCGAGGGGTTTAACTTTGTTTTTCAAGTTTGGATCATTTTAAGGGTTTAACCTTCCCCCCTCCCTTCCCGGCTGCGTACCTGACCCCCCAGCGGCCGTGTGCCTGGTTAGGATTCAATTTCATTGTCCTTACCCGTTGCCACAGCTTTCACAGCAGGTCATCAGATCTTCGGCAGAAATGTGATAGTTCATTGCCCCGTTGGAGTGTATACAATAACGGTCAGAAATAGCTTCTACTGCACCGAAAGCCTTGATATAAAAAGGAAATAAAATTAATGTGAAAGAAAGAACAAAGTTTCCCCAAATTATTGAAATTCAATTAAATCGTCATATTGAAATCGTATACAGATGGATTTCAGCTTCCATCATATATTAAACGTTTCATGTTATATTCTGTAATATAGAGTGAACATGATTTTTCTACGGGCGTTGACAAGTGAGGACAGATTAAACCAACACATCACCTTCCCATTTGGAAAAATAGAACGATCCCCTGACCCTAATTTCTGTAAACTAACACTCTAAAAACAGTTGGGTAAAAAGCCTTGGGCAAAATCTAAGGCGTGCTCAACATTGGCAAATTATTACCTTACAAATAGGTAAACAATCTACCCATATTTGTTGGGTAAATTAAGGTTGGGTAAAATCAGGTGTTGGCAAAAGGTGTTGGGCAAGTTTTAAATTACCCAACATTTAGGCAAAATGTAACTGACCAATCAGATGATTATTGAAAGATCAGTGGAGTTTCATAGACAATTATTTTAACAAAAGAGGTTAATTGAGATCTAATGGTTGTATATGATTGGATTCGGTAAATAAGAAGCTAGTGGTAGAATAGCAGTAAAAATTTGGACACAGTGTACGTGAACGGTCTGCAAAATATTTACTGTGAATGGAATTTATTAGAAAAAGCGGTTACATTAAAAATCATCAACGGCGGTAAGGTAAACCAACAATGGTTTAACGAGCAATGGTCAATGGTAGAACAGGAAAAAAAGTTTTCACTACTACGTAACCAATGGGAGAATAAATACGAAGTTCAGGAGTACCGGTAGGAGTAGCGGATCGGACTGGGTGCTTATAGCTCCATGCTAATACACTCACGTAATCTAAATTACATAATTTACAAACAATTGTGTAAATGTTTCGTACTTGTGTTTGTTGTTAGTTCCGGAATTTGTTTGGAAATGTGGAAAACTATGAATGGCTATGGCTCAGTGGCATAGCTACGGTGGGGGGATTCGGAATTCCGGAAATTTGTCATTTGTGACAGTGCTCAACTACGTACACTGAGGTTTCTTGACTCTTATTTCATGAATTTCCGAATTATCTCCAAAGAAACTCTACATTTCTAATTATTTCTTTCAAGAAAGCAAAATTTTGGTGCTCTTTGCGTTTATCAATTGGAGTTCTTAGTCTACTGGTGTTCGCTTATAAATCAGTTTGGTAAACTTTTCCGTGCTCTGGGAATGAAAAAATCGGAAATTTGCCTTATGTGACAGATGGTCATTAAGTAGCACCTACAGCAACAGTGTTATTTTCATCAATTTTCTTTCATAAAATTCCTATTTTTCGAATTTAAGCTATTGACTTTATAATGGCGTTGGAGATCTTCACTTCGTCGGCCTAAGATAACACTATGTAGCAACAACGATCTTTGGTGGCCTTCCAATCTGTTATTTTCCAATAGAAAATGCAAATTCTTCATTAATTCCTAACTTTTCAAATTTCTTTAAAGGAAACCTAGTACCCAAAATTTTTTACAATATAAGCTCCGGGTTTTCATTTTTTTGTTGAAGAACGACAAAGATTTCGGCGCGCTTTGCGCAAATTTAAACTTTACCACAGTGGTGTTCACACTTAGAAAACATTCGGAATATTTTGGCCCCCCCCCCCCCCTTTGGAAAAAGAAAAATGTCTAGCTACGGTAGGCCACTTGTATAACTAAAGTGTAATTACGCCAAATAAATTAAGGGCATTTTATGAGAGATGGCGCTATATTAATTTTGTAAAAACAGCTTACCCAGCAGGACCCGCATGAACCTTGGTCCCTAATTTCCTTGATAGTTGGACAATTCGACCATTGTGTACGTGCGTCGAATGTGTCCGGAACGTTCGTAATTTCGTGACGGTACAATTCCGGGAGACCGGTCTTTCTTCTAGGAGTAATCCATGTACCCATCAAACCTTTCACTTCATTGAGAGTTCGACCTCTGAAGTTGGGTCCAGCCTGAAATGAGGAGTAAAAATATGTATCGGGTAGTTTTAATGCGAGTAGACTTTTGCTATGAATTACGGAACAAGGTTTGAGAACTGGGATGTTTAAATTATTGTTGCTTAGGACAACCGTAAAGCAAAATTTAGGCCTAAGCCTTGTAACAACATGATATGTACCGATTCCGAGAAGCATGGAAGAAAAACATACTGAAATGCAAAATATGCATGATATGTACACGAAGTAATTGCTTCGATGCATAAAATTAAAATTCTCGCAGTTCGAAGATTGTCCACAGGATAACCACTCTTATATCGAGTGCGGGGAGGGGGGGGGTCAAACCCCCATGACCCAACCTTGCAATGTGAAAAACACCTAAAATGGCGGTTTTTCTCTCTATCCTTAAGACTTTTCCCTCATTTCGTGCACAACCCTCCCCCATGACACCACCCCGTCCTCCCCCCCCCCCCCCAATGACAAAATCCTGGCGACGCGCCTGGTTCAACTCATAATGGTAATTAAACTTAATGAGGGAAAATGCTACTCGATAGACAAAGGAATGCCATGTGAAACAAAATTTGATGCCATTGTAGTAATCAAACCTGCAGTGGTCTAACCAATATTATTTTGGCTGTTAAACCAGGGAGTTGTCAGGGACAACTCCCTGGTTAAACTGCAGGTCTTGGATCGTAGGCTTGGAATATAAAAAGATAAGTTGCCGCCGAATCTTTGAGAAACATTTGAATATTTAAAGGCATATTCTGGAGACAAAATTCATTAACTTAAAAAAAGCAGAAAAATGTCTCTTTCAGAAGGTGAAAACTGCATTTCAATAGCTTATAGCATTTGGAAGATACAAATTGTTAAAAAATTGTAAGTTTTTCTTGGGATTTGATGCATCATGGGAAATCTGTGATGTCATCGTGGCACATTAATTTGACATTGCATTCAATTTATTAATAATTATGATGCTGCTGCAGACAATATTAAGCAACATTGTTGGTTGTGCTCTAAGTATGATGAAGGGTAATGCTAGATGTGCAGGAAGAGATATTCCAACATTCCAACAGTATCAAATTTCAAGGACAAACAGGACATTCAATTATAAAGAAAAACAAAAGGAATTTGAAACAATGTGCCCACATTACATAACTTTCTGTTGCTTTGTTGAAAAGCAGAGGTATTTTTTAAAAGAAATAATCAATCTTAAAAGTGAGATATCTTTAGTTAGGAAAATAGTATTGTGATAGGGTTTGAAGGACATGGTGTGGAATATTTTTGTTTTTCTTGCAAGACAAAGGCAAAAAGCCACCAGAACATGCCTTTAAGTACTCTTAAATGCAATGTGATTTTCTTAAGTCCTGGCTTATGGTTCCAAAATAACTTCTTATAGATTTAGATTTGGGGCAAGGTTGTTACAGCCGCCCCTTTTAGCTACCCCTGATAGACCACACTGCACGATCACGACATAATTTATAAACTGATAAAACTACATGAATTAACTCCGTGTCTATTTCCGCTTGAACTTTGTTGCCTTACACTGTAAAACTGAAGCGCTAAAAACAGCACTTAAAGAGCGGTTTTTATTCACTATCCAAGAGTCCTAATAGGGACTGTACCAAAACACTTCTTTGGGTGCATTAGAGAAATCACCTCGGAAGTGCGGCAGTTAACAACACTTGCAAGAGCTGCCCAGAAACCTTTAAGTGCTGTATTTAAATCTTCAAGAGTAATAATGTATGAAATCATCTAGAAGTCTTTTTATTTGCGAAACTTGAAATACTGTAATATTTGTTTACAGCGTTAAAAGCATTAAATATACCAATTCAAATAGTTATGAATACGTTATGTTAGTTGACAAATGCCTGATCAAAATCAAAACCAAAGATACAGAAATTCTGCTAGGATTTTAATGTTTTTGAACATTTTTACATCTAAATTAGTTCCGTCCACTTTTCTGTTACGACAGCACCGTGAAAGTACTGTAAAATTAGCACTATAAAAATGATGAAACAACACTTTTGGTGCTGATTAAATTCAGCAATCAGAAAGTGCTATCAAAGAAGAACTTTTGTTTTTATAGATAATTTAGCATCTTTTGCAGCGGCATTGCCATTGTTTATGAAAAAAGGCCTTCAGCCCTTGCACATGCGCTGTCAGATTGCCCCGGGCCCAGCAAGGGTACACGCATAAAGGGCGCAATCTGACATTTAAGCAGGTAAGATACCATTACAAGGAAGTAAACAAGGGAAGGGTTTTGCGATAAAGACTCTCCTTCTCTTGACCGAAGTTTGACATAACCCAACGACACAAGATTTAAAGAGCATGCTACTACTCTAAGCTGTATTACGTTTAAAGCACAAACTGTCGGCAGCTAGGGGCAAAAAACAACTACATTTTCTACGCTACATTTTCTAAGGGTGCGCCTCTGTCACCATAGACTTCTTCACAAGTCACACTAGAAAAAAGTCCTTTCGTGATGGAAAATCACGCCTAAATGCCAAAGAAATACCACGGAGGTGGCATTACTATAAGGTATACTCCACAAAGTGTAAGGTACAGATCTAACAAGGAAGTTGTTATTTGGAAATAACAGCTTCACTGTCCTCGTAGTATCAGGTAGCTCCATGGTAGTATAGACTTCAATGGTGCAGATACGTTGTTATCTATAGCGCCTGATTATCCTCAAGGAAGAAATATTGCTTTACTCACCACATCCTTCCATGAAATTAAACCCGGCTCTTTCAATCTGATTATAACTTATAAGCTAAAGCGGCAATCATAGTTTGTTTTTACATTTTTTTTCACAACTTTACTTCTGCACAACATTTGTACATTAAAATTAACAAGAAAATGATCAGCGATCGCGGTCTAACGTGATTGGTAACAAAGCCTCTCTAGTCTTGATTTTTGTGGGACTTTTTTACCCAAAAAATATTCAGAACTTTTAATTCAACTAAAATCAATAAAAAATTAACTTCCTTCTTATCTTAAAGACCTCTTCATTGCATTAAAATTCTGGAAAACAATAAGTTCATGAAATTCATGAGAGAAAGCTATGTGCAGGAACAGCAGGTTTAATATCTCTGCAAAACTCAGTGCCCTTTTAGTTGGTTAGTTAGTTTGTTAGTTGGTTAGTTAGTTAGATGGAGTTTTGTGGCGCAGTTTCCAACCAACTGGTTCAAGTCGAGTTTTAATCTGTGTAAATGCATTTAAGTATTAACACGGATAGCAGAATTCAGCAAATGTAAGTAGGTCGGCATTAGTTCTTATTACAACTTCATAGTTAATTGCTTTGACGTCAGTAACATGGCAAGCATGATGCATTGCGACAAATTTACAAAATAGTCGGGTGAGGAAAAAAGGAGTTCGTTGAATCCATCTACGCCCGGACTCCCCATCCCATCATTCAAGATCCCAACCCCTTTGGATAAACAATAGCGCCGTTGAACAATGTTTGTTTTGAATGCAAATAGGACTAACGAAATTTTTACAAAATAGGTTGACACTATCAGGGGGCACCATGGTAGGCTACTATATAGTTCTATTTAATCACTCCGCATGGAATGAAATATAGCTCTGTTTTGAGCAAATGATCCCTTCAGGGTGAAATTCACTCTGACTAATCCAGTGAGCACAATCTCTTTGGAAAGAATTTTATTCTTTACTTTGAAGAATGTTTTACTGGTTTATGAATACTCTATTGTGGAGCTGTGCTCGCGCGGTATTCACTTTACATTTACCCATTCATACAGATTACCAATCTTTGAAAATCAGTGAATGCAGGCTCAGAGGCTACTACTGAATGATATGAGATAAAGGACAGAGAAATTCACATCTTACTCACCCAACGATTTTAAAACAGAACTTATAAACCTGTTTTTTAAGGCAAAACAGCAACAGAGTAGTTTTCACGTATTGTCAAATACTTTACTCTTAAAACATCTAGTCAACCGGGATATGAACCGGAATCTTGTCAAGTATTTGAAAAGATTCACTTCAAAATTGACTAGAAATGGTTCAAGAATGAAACTAAACTATTTGTTTCATTTATGAGTCGAATCTTGTCAAAGATTTGAAAAGATTTCGGTTTGGGCCCCAATTGATTAGATTTTATTCAAAATTGACTAGAAATTTTGTAGAGTGTAAAAAGAGTCCAATGTCAAATTAAGTTTTGACATGTGAAAATGGTACTTAATTATTAACATCCTGATTACATTTTCGTTGAAATCCCAAGTGTGGTTCTCATGATATGTACAGGTAAAGTTGTCACATTTCAACCAAATTTATTTTGAAGCAAGCGCATGTGACATCATGTATCCTCATTTATAAACAGTCTTAATTTTTTTTTACTTTTAACATCACAACCAATTTTCGCACCAACTACCGAATGTATCAAAATGAGATTGTAAGTGTAAGTGACATGAGAACAAACTCTGTTAGGGAAAGGTCCTTTCCCTGTCTACTTAAAGGTCATCAAAACAGTCTGACACAACGAATAGAAACAAAGTATTCCTTGTCAATGTGGGGAAATGATATATACCTCTGCTGTCCTCGAATGCACTTTGGAACTTCCACAAATCTAGTAATTTCATTTGCTGATGTCTCGAAAAATTTGTCTTTATTTTATTTCTTTAAGCACATTAAAATCGTACTTCTTGTTTTATAAAACATAATAAGCATACCTTCCAGGTAGTACCTAGGTTGTTGATATAGTCGATCATTTGCTGCGAGAGGGGGGTTATCCTCGGGGGATGGGCCAACCCCACGGCAACAAAACCAAGCAGTACCAAAGCGATCTTCATTTTGTGTCAGTCACAAGCCGACTAGTTCTAGGGGAAGCAATAATGAGAAAAAACAATGAGAAGATGAATTTCCTTGTCTCATGAAGAAGTTAAAAACGTCGATTTGAAGTCAATTACGATTAATGATCCACAGTTGATGCTATAGGAAGCTCTTCGAATTTCTGATACTCGAGACGCTTTTCACGAACAAATGCGAAGGAAAGTAGCCGCTTTATGGACTTGTTACAGTGTTTTCATTCTCTGCCTTGTTGGTTTCTTTCTTTGTGTTCGTAAATTAAAAGGCGTTAACCATGGAAACTGATATATTTATTTAAGGATGTCTCTGGTTTCATTACACGTTGAGGCATATTACTTTAGGGATATTTTAATTACATGGTTCTTGGAACGACTGTACGGGGTGCCCAGAAGCCCTTTCTGTAGTTTTTGTCAACTGCCGTTCTTTATGTCATGGTCGTTACCCTTCTTTTCTTACAGTTTGAAACATTCGAGCAATCTGTTGACGTAAAAGTTTAGGCGTTGTTATAAGAAAAACATTGAACGAGTGATTTCTTTTCATAATCAAGCAACTTATAATTGGTAAAAGATCGACAAACTAAAGGTATGTTTTATTTTGTTCAGAACTGAAGACCGTCATAGAGGGTTAGGAATAGAGAACGGATAAGATAAGGTAGTCTCCCGGATGCGAAAATTGCGCAATATTAACTGCGTAGTTTTCTCCTGACACAGATGTTTGAACTGAAACTTGAATCGTCCTTACCAATGGAGATGGCTTTGCCGGTGACCACATGATCAGCCCAGGGATCTGTTGTTTGGAAATAAAAGCTCCCTGATCAGCCGAACGACATATGACACAGTTGATGATATCAAGTGCTACCGTGGCTGACAAAGCCATTTCGAGATTCTGATGCGTTTCAGCGGAAAGTCAAATATTTGCCATGCGAAGAGCTATATATGCTTAACCACATCTAATTAAAAACTTAGCTAACCTCAACCCAAGTTTTTTGTTCTGCATTTGTAAATATTCTCGCATTAGATTTTTTCACTGGTGGCTGTACTTGGAGGCATGGCATAATTAGATTTAGCAATCGTGTAATTTAAAACGGGCAACTCTCTGTTAATATCACTAAAACCGTTAGACCGCCTCCATTCGCGAGTGTGAATGCCTTGCATTCTGGTTTATGACGTTACAGATCAGAACCCGGGTTCCCCGACCTGGAGGAAAGTTCCTATCATGCTGCTCATCAGCAAATGCAGACGAAGTATTTTTGTACCGTAAGGACACTATAGCCAGATCTATGCGTGAATGCAAATTCTTTTTCTTGTATGAATTGAGGTGTTTACCTGATTTACCCGATTTCTTTCAAAGATTTGCCCGAAGATGTGTTCTCCAGAGAGGACCTACATAATTTACCGCAGCCTGTATATCTAAACTAGATTCTGATACGGAAATCCGGGGTAAAATTGATTCACCCTTTACTAAGTACTTACTGACGTATGTGTGCTGCCTTGGTCTCATTTTAGGAGGCCAAAACATCATTTCGTGAAGGGAAATCCCTCAGACGAAGTCTAACCGAGTAATACCAATGGCAAACTCGCCGCTAATG
The DNA here is from genome assembly GCA_037179385.1 of Holothuria scabra. Taxonomy (NCBI): domain Eukaryota; kingdom Metazoa; phylum Echinodermata; class Holothuroidea; order Aspidochirotida; family Holothuriidae; genus Holothuria; species Holothuria scabra. Next base: position 32,869,237 of record CM074199.1, read on the forward strand.
TCCGTTATGAGTGAAAAATGAAGAAAAATGTGTTGAAATAGAACCATTTGCTTCTAGTCCTCTTCTGCGATGAATAAGATTTGTAACCTTTTCTTCAAACGTCCGTATTACGTCGCATGCCAACATGTCAACAATACAGATTATGTTGTCATGTTAATCATCGTGCAGATCTTTAATCGGTTGAGATATATTGATCATAATCACACACAAAACCCTTCCCATTTGTCATTAGGAGGGACGGCTTTAGGTCAAGCCAATTTTGATGACGGAAAATTTCCAATGCCCCCCCCCCCCAGACACCCCATGGCACTGGGATTAATTCACGAAAATAAAATTTTGCAAAGTTATGTTTAACTTAAAAGACAAATTATTTTTCAGAGCAAATTCTCGGCAAATATCTTTTGCTCTTTACGAATTGTTTTTGCAATATGATATGACGGTATCCTACTTCACAGAATTTTAATTTTTAATTGTGACATGCTTCCAAACCCTGGCGCATAGGATATTTGTTTTGGGGGTAACCCACTGCAGGGCTTGATCAACGGCTTGGTCGAGGCGGCTGCCCAGTCCCTTTTGAGAAATTTCTGAGTGATTAAGTAAGTATATCCGCAGATGCAGGATTAGCATCATTTTAAGTCAATTCTTTGGTGAGTGACATTTCATAACGAATAATTCAGTGGAGAAGCATGGGCCAATCTCCATTCTATGCGAATGTTTTTATGTACATTTAATGAATTATTGCATGCCAGCTGCAAGCGTAAGCTGTTCGATAAACCTATAGTATAGATAAATGTAACATTTTCGTTCTCGATCAACACTTTTGAAAGAAAATTTAGAATGGTGAACTAAGAAAAAACTTGCTCAGTGCTATTATCAGCCGGATTCAAGGAAATGTGAAAGGGGCGTGTCCCCCTCTTTTTGACAGAAAAAATTATTTTTTAAACCAGAATTTCTTATCCCCAAAACCATGATTTTTTTAGAATAAATCATGACTACAATACCGACCTTCTTTATGTTCTTGGATCATGTTCTACGATTTAACTAATATTTCATAATTCTGTGACAACTGATGAAATAAAGCCATGTGATAAAAGATTTCTTTCAGAGGGGCCAGTCCCCGGCCAGCCAAAGAGTTTACCTATTCATTTTAAATATAAAATTTACATCAAATTGGAATGACAAAGAAGGGTGCATCGGCCCTGGCAGGATTTGGTAAAAAGTGTATGGGACGCTAGAATCAAAGGAAGGGGATTGGGAGATATGTGTATTCGGTGTATTGAACACTTTGTAAGGGGTGCTTCAATGCCCTTTGTTAGTACCACGTACTGTTTGCCTACGTAGCAGACTGTATGACATATTCCTCGTTCAGTCAAGTAAACGCCTAGGGAACAAGTTGGTTTGTGAAGCCTTACTGAGGGTCTGAACTTATCGAGCCCGCCCGCGGATTCAATGTAGGGAGTCATCCACTTTGTTAAGCCAATTTTGGTTTTCTGGATGACTTCCTTTCACATCATATTATAATATGTAATGTGATGAAACAAATAAATGAAATGAAATGAATGTACACCTCTGTGGGCATACGACTATATGAATGCCGAAGGCTTGACAGGGTCATTGGGAGTTGCAAGGCTAAAACAAACGCTATAACAGAAATCTGTAAGATGGGCAGCCTATGTATTTCACATATAGCAGGGTGTTGCAAAAGTTGCAACTCCCTGCATATTGCAACAAACCTAAGTTGCTTCATGTGTGAAGCAATATCAATATGAATATCATTCAAGTGTCAGTTACAGCAGGAAAGTGTCTTTAAAGTAAAAGGCATACAAAGCGATAAATATTGAAAGTGTAGAGTCTCACCTTATTCAAAATCTCCCAGTTTCGGTTGAGAATAGGCAATATACTGGTCTAATGTGGTTTTGTCTGAAAGTGAACGACAGCTTGTGTGGTAAGTTCTACAACTTATTGTGCTTTTAAAATGCTTTGTCAGACTCAGTCGATGGGAGATGTGTGGACTTAGACCCTGGTTTAGTCAGCTGATGCCGCACTAAATTAGTTTGCATGTGACTACTGCAAACATATTTCCTGAAAGTCACAGACGTATACTGCAGATAAGGACAATATGCAGGCTAACGATGTAGTATAATTCTATTATTTGAGTTTTATGAGGATGTGCAGTCACGCAGATGTATTCTGGAAAGGCTAAGAACAATGTCGTATTAAATCCCAATTTCTTTTGCAAGCATCTTTGAAGGGAGGAAATGTAGCCACCTTTGAACTTAAATTAATAAAACAGTTAAGTTTCATGGTTGTCAACTCTGGGGAGTCGTGTGAAAATGTCTTCTCCTCAAATGAGATTTAATATAGGAGTAAATTTTTGGATTTATCTTCAGAAAACTGTGAGATTCCATGTTTGCTTCTAAACAAATTGTTCGGTCGAATGCTCTTACCCTTTTGTGATATTCGCCCCCCCCCCCAAAAAAAAAAATCGCCCTGAGTGTAAATGAAGGAGTTATTCTCATGTGAATCAGATTAAGTGACAAAGGTGATGTTATTAAAAGGCAGGCAGGTTTTGAATGAGGACACTGGGATATAGTATTCAATTATGATGTAATTGCATGAGTTGAACTGGTATATGTGCCGAAGAAAATTACTCAGTAAGCCTTGCAGGCTGCTAGTACCAGCTGCAGAGGGTTGCCAGCTACTTCATGCTGATAGGCAGAGTTTGACAGTTTACAATGGACTAAACAGGTTGCTTATACTGATAACTGCAAAGCGATCAAAGTGCATTAATAAGAGGCTACCTTTAGAACACCGCAAAGAGATGTTGAAGTAACACCTCCTCAGACGTAGGTAACCTCCCTAGCACGTGAAATATGTTTATGGCTGTAAGTTGTGGCAGAGAGTAGCCTGCGTAGCGCCTCTGTGGCGGCGATCCCCAGAAGCTGCCCCCCCCCCACTCCGATGACATATTTCGTAGCGATGAGCTGAACGAAAAAGTTCGTCCACTCCGAAGGCTTGGCAGAGAGTTGCTAGAGTCTCTAGCCTACTCCTTGCTCTTTCAGCAGACGTTCTAGCAATAGATTGTTTTCAATTTATTTTGTTAATGAGGACGTTTGACAATTTGACTGTATGAATCTTGTGTTTCCTTGTTCAATAGCTAATCTTGGGAAACTTTGGGGAGCGTCTGCCTCTGCCCCCAGCCTCGCATATCTATGATTAGACCTTTAAAATCAATCTCTAGCCAGTTTATCTGAAAATACGAAACTCTGTTTTGTTCAAATTTAGCACACTCCATGCCAAGTACGTACCAAGTCAAAAAATTACGACGTCATAAGGTCCAATATTAATTATGAAATTATAGTTTAAAAAAAAAATGACAAGTTTTTCCTTCGCTGTGGTAGAATCTGATTTGGGGCTGTTGTCAAGATTTGGTGGTTTGACTTTTGATTAGGGCTTGGACTTCAGGGCATCTTATGGGGCCTTGGCCCTCCTTTGCCCTTCAACCTGTTATGTTATGTTATGTTATGTTATGTTATGTTATGTTATGTTATGTTATGTTATGTTATGTTATGTTATGTTATGTTATGTTATGTTATGTTATGTTATGTTATGTTATGTTATGTTATGTTATGTTATGTTATGTTATGTTATGTTATGTTATGTTATGTTATGTTATGTTATGTTATGTTATGTTATGTTGTGTTGTGTTAAGTTTGTTATGTTATGTTGTGTTATGTAATGTTATGTTATGTTACATTATGTTATGTTATGTTATATTACCTTTTGTTATGTTATGTTATGTTATGTTATGTTATGTTATATTATGTTATATTATGTTATGTTATGTTATGTTATGTTATGTTATGTTATTTTATGTTATGTTATGTTATGTTATGTTATGTTATGTTATGTTATGTTATGTTATGTTATGTTATGTTATGTTATGTTATGTTATGTTATGTTATGTTATGTTATGTTATGTTATGTTATGTTATGTTATGTTATGTTAATTATAATTACTGTTTTTCATTTCGTTCACGTCTCTGTGTAAGCATAATTAGGCAACACTCCTACGGGAATGCCAGCAGCATCATTTTGCAGCAAGATGATCTGCCGTCTCACGAAAATGCAACAAAAACGTTTGCCGGAATTTCGATAACGTCATAACAAAACCTTTATCTTGACTTCCATTTTGTACCGATTCGATACACTACCGTATCGATAATGTCACATCAGCGAGAGCGTATCGAAAAAGTTCGAATCGACGGTGCATCAAATCAGGGAATTCTACGGGTTTACAACTCTCTGATAAAAACAGTTCGCATTCGAAAGCCAGGCTGTCAGTGACGTTATACAGTCGACATAGTTTTCATTACATTTTCATGAGACGAAAGATCATTTTAAGTCGGTATTTGATAGTGTCACATTTCCATTGTATCCCTGATCACCGGTGGGGAAGGACCAGCTGAGACTGTAAAATTTCACAAAGACTACTCAGTTCAAGCCTTTGCGTGTAACTTACAAAACTGTCAACTATCTCCTTTTCTCCATCCCAAGCCCTTATATTACTTTTCCTTCAATTTTCTTTCTTATTTTCATTTTCTCTCATCCTTTCCCGTTTCCCTTTCCCTATAGTTTTTTTTGTTTGTTTGTTGTTTTTTTCACCGATAGATTGTACCATAGGACAAGCTAAGGTAGGGGGGTTAAGGTGTTGAGTCCCCAGTGGTCCAAGACTGACGGAAAGGACAAAATCTCCAATGTCCTGAAAAACATAGGCTGACATGATTTACTCAAATATATGCAGCCCCATTCACTCCAATTTCAACCGCGCAAACAATTTTGGAATTTTTTTAGCTCTGGAAATTAAAAAATCTGAAGTTTGTCGTACAATCGTATGTGGCACTAAGTCACCAAGTGGCATCGGCAAATGCAGTCCGTTTTCCAAAATTTTCTGACATGAAATTCCAAATTTTCTCTAATGGTATAGATTTTGAAATACACTGAGTACTTTGTCTAAAAATGCAGCAACTTAGTTCCGAAAATTTGTTGATGTCGTCGGAGTGCCTAGACTCAATCCAATGAAGTACGAAGTTTTTCTCTCCGGAATGGATTAAGCGGTATGATCGCCGGCCTGGGGAGGTCCCGGTCCCGTTTGAACATTTTTGGAGGTTTTTCAAGGAGCACTCATGTTAAATGGTTTAAGATTTTGGACTTTAACAGGATTATTAGTCTTGAAAGTTAAATTTGTGCTGGTTAAAGGAGATAAAACTAAAAAACATGTGTTTTAATGCAGTATAATCCAATGTTTGCTACCTTTTGAAGTAAAATTTGTTCTTAAAATTGCGTAGGCCTACATATAGGGGTCAAAATGAAACGCACCAAAAAACATCAGCAATATATAGGCATACACGCAGGAGAGCATTTCAGTTTTGGGTTTCAGTTTTCCTGCCCAAAAAAGGTCATTCCGATCTGCAATGAAGACTATCTAAGCAAGCGCAGCCATGAGTTGGCGAGGAGCTTACAGAACATTTCGAAAAATCGGCCCCTAAGGTGCCCGGAAATAGCATTTTCGGAACATGACCAAGAGCTCCATATTTTCAGCCATGTAAAAAACGAAAATCTAACAATTAATTTAATACGCACTTTAACATTCGAAAAATTAGATCGTTCGAGCTCCTAGAAAGGCTAGCTACACCACTAGAGAAATTCAAGGGGAGGGGGGGGGGATTAGCTCTTTCCTTTAGATCCCTTCCCCCATGTAATAAATACATCCCGACCGACTGAATTGTCAAGTGGTATAGAGCATCCGACTTGCAGTCGCCGGGAAGGTCTACCCGGCGAGTTCAAGCCTTGGTTCCCAAAGTATTGAGATTTATTTTTCGAACTTTAATCATCTTTAGTATCCACTCCTCTGACCCATTACAAAATGGAACCAATGCAAATTTCCGTAATAATTTTAATAATTGGCATCTTATTTTTTTTACGTTTCAAGACCGTTCGCAACATGAAAGTTATTTATTTGCCAGTGCAATTTTTATAAATTGGCTTGAAGTTAACTATTTGCTTATCAAAATAAAGTCATCTGATCCTTTGTGTTCTCTCTACTCCATCGAAGAGGAAACTCTCTTACATTTATTTAGAGTGCAATTATGTTAGAAAATTTTGGGAAGAAGTTTCAAGTAATTGTATTAGGGATGGTTATGATTTCTGTACCAGCGATGTTGCTTTAATCATTTTACCAATATTAATCACCATACTAATTTTGTCAGTCTCTATACTATACTAAGCATTATGTTTTCTCTTGTAAATTTGATAGCACAATCCCTGGTGCATTTAAATACCTTTTATTATGAATTTCATTTTAATTTGGATGCTGAATTGCGTATTTTAAAGAAGAATAAATCTTGATAGAATGAAAACATTTCAAAATTATTTCATTTAATCCTAAAGAAATCTCGCCTTTCTTACGATTAAAAAGTTATGTGTATATCATTTCGTAATATACAACGATATATGTTTGTAAAAGTTGGTTAAATACAGTTGTATATAAAAAAGTTTAAGTCCTAGCCGGGTCGTACCGAAGGCCTTAAAATGGAAATTGCTGACATGGAGCTTGTTGCTCAGAATAAGCAATTGAGTAAGGTAAACAGGCCAGCGTGCCTCGGCTGGAAAAAGGTGGTGGCCATGCTCGACTTACACCATTGGTCAGAAAATTAAAACTCCGAAAATTGAAACTCCATCTAACATAATGTAACCAACATGACATAACCTGCTGGTGAATTTTACGCATGACCACAACCAGGCTACAGCGTTATATTCATTAGTATGTTGATGTTCTTAACTCGTTTGCCATTCTTCTTTTCGTCTCAAATTCAAACAAAAATCAATCCTTCACAACCACAACAAAGGCAATCTTTCTTATATGTTGACATTTTTTCACCCAAAGGGAAAGCTTATACAAGACTGGAAATGCTATTTCCGACTTTCTGAGGGGGGGGGGGCAGTTTTTTTTTTTAATTTTCTATGCGCTCCCCGCTGACTGACGGTCAGGTAGCCCGGCTTGATATTCGTTGGTCTAGTCTTCTATGACTTATCGCCCATGCTTCAGATCTGTAACGTTTCAGGTTTTCCCCACCCCTGTTTAAAGTGCCTGTGTATGCCTTCTCCTAAACAAACTTAAAGAAATGTCATTTCCGGCTGAGCAGTCGTGGTTTTAAAATTTTTCTGAAGGCTCCGCACGAAAAGATAATTGCGCTCTGCTCAAATAATCGCTTGAGCGATATTGCACGTCTCATTTAATGCTCCGGCCGCCCCCTCCCCACTGAGAAAAATCGTCACCGTTTTATAAATTAGAACTTTCGTGTACTTAATTCCTTTCGCCGGGTTTATGCGCAATAATTCCATTATTGTTAAAAACCATACTTGTTCAAGTGAAAAAATAAAACTTAATTGTGAAACGTTTCCCGAAAGGAAACTTTTCTGTATATCTTGAAGTTAAATTCATTTACTTCAAGATATGCAGAAAAGTTTCCTTTTGTAGGAGGCGAAAACTTCATCTCAATAGCATATAGCGTTCGGAAGATACAAATTTATGAAGTAATGCAACTTTTTCTTTTGATTTGGCGCGTCTTTTAAATCTGTGATGTGATTGCTGCTCATTAATTTAACATTACATTCAATTTATTCATAATTTCAGTGATACCAGTGCAGGAAATATTAACCAGCAGTGGTGGTTGTACTCTATACCGATGGTGAAGGGTAATGCTTGATCTACTACAGGCAAAGATATTTAAACATTCCAACAGTATAAAATTTCCAGCACAAAAGGACTTTAACTTATATAGAAAGACAAAACGAATGAGAGACAATGTGCCCACATTACATAACTTTTTGTGGCTTTTTGAAAAGCAGCTGTACTTTTTTTAGCAAAAGTAACCAATCTTTAAAATGAGATATGTTGAGTTAGGAAAAGGAATTGCGACTGGGTTTCAAGGACAGGATGTGGAATTTTTTCACAAAACCACAGTGAAAAGCCACCAGAAGGCCTTTAAATCACTGCCGAGGGAATGATGCCTTCCCCAAAGTGTTAACGCATATACCTCTCTTCTGTAAGCTTTCTCTCGGCTTCCATACTTTCTAAATCTTATTTGAAAATAGATAGGTACCTATATTAAGTAACTCAATGCCCAGTGAAGGTTGCAAACATTTTAAAGGAGGTAAAAATATTTCTCTCGTCAAACATTGCTGTTCCTCAAAGTTTAAGTGACTATTGCAATTGAAGAAAAGACCCGAACACCCTCTTTCCTGTTTGATTCGTTTAGTGTTAATATGCATTAAACGAATCAAACAGGAAAAAAAGGTGTTCGGGTTTTTTCTTCAACTGCAAACAATACTATTTTCTCTGGAAAGAGAGCACACAATTGCCCACGTTATAAAATTAATGGTCTCGTCTGGCTGAGTCATCAAAATCAATTTTCGATATAGGCTGGTCTTTGGCTTCAGGCAGTGAACAATTATGTAGTCGCATAGTACTTGTGTACCAATGTTAAAAAAAAGTCGATGAGCCATAGTATATGACAACACTGAAATGCACGATCCTACACATGTTTTGCAAAAGTTTTTGCATGAGTCCATAGGTTTTCCCTTTCGGGAAACCAAAAAGGGCGAGGTCCCTTGCAGTGGCCGTGGACGAGTTCGGACTCGAACTCGTGATTCCAGAATTTGCACTGGACTAGGCCGGGGAGATTGATTTTTCGCCCCCTGAGAAATTACAGGGACTAGTCGACTTAGAGTCCTTGAAAGTTGAAAATTGTTGTTCTTGTCACGGTCACGCCCCAGCCTGTCCGACAGACTCGACTACAGCACTATCTCTTACCCACGACAGCTAGCGATTACTCAAACTATCCATATAAACCTTTCATTAGAACTTCCTAGTGCAACTTTTTCTGAAATCCTCCCGTCCCTCTGGCAAAGCTGCTTTCCGAAGAAACTGATTCGTCCACTGAAGGACGTGACCAACCCCACGGCCGGGCCTGAGACCATTTACATCATTAGTTTGTCATGTATGGCTCCATTCTAGACTGGATAAAAAGAAGCGATACTAGGTGCAGCTCTGCATATTTTGGAAGTCCTGGAGAATGGCAAAGAACACGTAGTCTACTACAAAAAATGAGACAAAAAATGAGACATGATAGTCTATATTTTTAAGCTATCAATTCTGTCGAAAAACTGGCCTGGTGGTTCCTCTATTCAGTTGAAAAAAACCCATTCAGTCAGTCGAAATTTGAATGATGACACCTGGGTATTTCCATAAACTAGGTGTCCAATGGGGCTTTTATTGATTTTGTCAATGTAATGCTATATTTCAAAGAAAGAAAAATCATTGATTCAGGTATTTTAATATACCTTACCAATAAAAGCGTCTTATAATATATAACCTAAATATTCAATGGTTAGCATTTTCTAGAAAATAATCTCTTTTGCTTTCGTGTCCCCCCGATTTTGGGGTCCCAGCTGTGACATTACCAACATACAAATTTGATTCATCTGAAAAGCATATTTATCATAAACTGAGCATTGTTTCGCTCGTTTATCATGGTAACGACATCACTAATAATCATTCCTTCCAAATATCATTATTACGTACATCTTCACCCAACTTTCCAAGCAAGATGATAGAAAATGCCATGACCAACATAACTTTTTGGTGTCCCCTAGTTATGTTGGTTTTCTGATGTCCTTTTCATCATTGACCCAATGTGATCTTTCTCAGGTGGCAGAAATTTTCCTGATGTGAGAATTGGTTCAATCTCTCGCAGAAAGTAGCACACTTCTAAAGACAAAATCAAAAGAAGCATCTTTTATGTCATTTTTAATACTTGGCACTATTTTGGTGTCCCCCTCAAAGAGTTATGTTGGTAAATTTTGTTGCTCTACCATTTACACATATCATTAAATTTTGGGGTCAATTAAGTTCCATGAAAAGATAGTCCCAGAAGGTTAACAGAAAATTTAATTCCATGACTCTTGAACCAAGTGTTTTATTTTGATGATCATTTGAATTTTTTGTGCCCCCTGCCGTCAAAGTTATGTTGGTAATGAGAAACAAAAATTTAATGAAACAGAGACATCTTGCTGTAATATGTTATTATTGCAAACAGTGGTTTATATCGTATTTGACTGTTTCCAGGTCAGCTTAACCTTTAAAAATTATATTAGCACATTTCATATTTAGAGTAACGGGACACGAAATCTTGGTGTCCCCATTACCTTGGCTCAAAAATAGAGTGAAATATCTTTCAAATATCACACATTTTCATAAGGTGATAAAAAATAAGATACCAAATGACAAGTCTAACAGTCTACGGGTCCCAAAGAGGAAAATTTGTATACTTTAATATCCTTTTTCTGGTTAAAAATAGTTAATTGTCCAAAATATGCAAAAGTGTGGACTTTTTGGCACCTGAAAGTGTTGGTAAAAATTACACTGATTTTTGTTAAGTTTTGGAGAATTATTTCAAACTTATTCCATATTTTTTCAGGAAAGGATCCTAAATCACACTCAGCTTAGGATTTTCAACCATCTAGGATTGTCTTCGTTCTTTTAAGAGGAGATTAAGGACTGCTGTGGTGTCCCCTGTTATGTTGGTAAATTTGTTGGCATCATTTGTTTGGATGAGCCCCATCAAACACACACATAAAATTTTTGTATTTTTTGTAACTGCTGACTGTACTCTACCTAGAGTGTAAATTTCAACCAGTTAAAATGTGTTTTAAATTTTGACCTCACGTCACACTATTGGACCTCTAGTTTATGGAAATACCCACCTCTAAACATGAGCCCTTATAGCTTCGGCTCTGCTGATAATTAATCAGCGGCGGCGAATTCGTGACGGAAACACTCCGTACGTGCCAGGAGGGCCTCGATCCTCACTGCATGCACTACGACGGGCCTTTCTGGTTCAGGATTGCCGCAGTAGAACAGGGAGTTCTCTAGATTCATCACGATTAGGGCTAGATGCCTTGCTGAAATGTGCCCACATGCAAGAGCAATTCCCTTTTGGAGATACTGTACATCAAAAGTTTGAGGCAGAGCGCTGATAGGGTTTCCTCGTTAACTTGTGAAGACAATATTGCTATCTCGGCTATTGATAAAGCTAATGCCCTGAATAACCAGTTCCATGTCTGTATTCTCCATGGAAAACTGCGACAGGATGCCTGAGACAGCCAGTCCTTGTACTCAAGCCATGCCAAGAATTGAAGTCTCTACCCCAGGTGTTCTAAAGCTCCTGGAGGATTTAAACCTTCAGAAAGCACCGGGACCGAATGGTTTAACCCCAAAAGTTTTAAAAGAGTGTGTCAAGAATGTTGCCCCTTTGTTACAACAAATTTTCCAAAAGTCTATTGACACAGGAGATTTACCGGAAGATTGGAAGCAGGCCGATGTTTCTCCAATTTTTAAAAAAGGTAACCGCTCCGACCCAGCAAATTACAGACCTGTTTCGCTAACATCGATTCCGTGCAAGCTTCTTGAACATATTATTTTTACTAGTATCATGGCTCATGTAGAAAAACATAACATCCTTTACGATGAGCAGCATTGCCTCCGCAAGGGTCGCTCCTGTGAAACCCAACTTGCCTTAACCATAGATGACCTTGCCAAAATTTTACATAAACAAGGTCAGGCTGACGTCATAATTATGGATTTCAGCAAAGCTTTTGACCTAGTCCCACACCAAAGACTGTTGTTAAAGTTAGAGCATTTTGGTATCTCGGGCACTCTTCACACTTGGATTAAGAACTTTCTCACTCAAGGGACGCATCAAGTAGTTCTTGACGGTGCTACAAAGATATCTTCATCTAAAGCTGTTACCTCTGGAGTCCCTCAGGATTCAGTGCTAGGACCCTTACTTTTTATCTTATACATTAATGACATAACTGATGGATTATCATCCCAAGTTCGTCTTTTAGCTGATGATTATATCCTGTATCGCGAAATTACTTCAATGGAAAATAGTATCTCGCTACAAAATGATATAAATAGTCTCTGCAAATGATAATCTAAATGGCAAATGAAATTTAATGTTTGTAAGTGCTTTGTTATGCGTGTTACTCATAAGAAGAAACCTCTATTAACTGCGTATAAAAAGAACAATGGTGCTCTACAAACAGTTCCCATCCATACTTATCCTGGAGTGGATAATAACAGTAAATTAAGCTGGGCCGATCACATTAACGGAATAACTTCCAAAGCAAACAGAGTCATTGGCTTGTTACGCCGTAACCTGTACAGTTGTTCCCCAAAGGTTAAGGAAGCTGCTTATCAATTCCTTGTTAGACCAAGGTTGGAGTACTACTTAAGTATTTGGGATCCTTATACCATCAGGAGCATATAAACAAGCTTGAAGCAGTGTACCGCAGAGCTGCCAGATTCGTCATCTGTAAAGACCAAGGGCGTAAAAGTAATGTTTCATCAATGCTTGCTGACTTAAACTGGCCTACTTTGGAGGAACGCAGGATCAGTGCTATGTTGAGCTTACTGTACAAGTCTCTCCATCACCCAGCCAACATGCCAAGCTGGGCCCCAACTGGGTTTCAGCTGGGCTACTTGCTGGGTCCCAGCTGGGGCCCATCCGTGTTTGTCAGGTGTTCCCACGTGGGGCCCAACTGGGCTAACCTTTCCCAGCTGAAGCCCAGCTAGACTTCAGTTATTGAAGCGGGTCACAGCTGGGATTCAGCTGGGCTTCAGCTGGGAAAGGTTAGCCCAGTTGGGCCCCACGTGGGAACACCTGACAAACACGGATGGGCCCCAGCTGGGACCCAGCAAGTAACCCAGCTGAAACCCAGTTGGGACCCAGCTGGGCATGTTGGCTGGGCACTTAGTTGACATTGATCTAAACGGATATATTTTTAAGCCCGACAGTATTGGAATTCCACTCGCAAGTCTTCATCGATCTCCTTGACCTTGATCGATGTCCACACAAATCACCCAAAGGGTTGTTGATGTGTGGTTCTCCTTCTTCCGGATTACATTTGTTTGTCCAGGAGCTGCTTGAAGGAGAGCACACTAGGGGCTGATGTTAACTCCGGTGGAAGATGATTCCACAAGGGGATGGTGCGTGGATAGAGCGAGTACCTTTAACAGTCCTTATTTGCAGACGGAATAAGATAGTTCAAAGCATGAGTGTACCTGGTATGGAGTGATTTACTTTTGGTTAAGAGATGAGAAACATTACTTGGTATATGGATCCATGACTTTCATTGAACAAAGTAAGTCTAACTTTAGTCCGGCGCAATTCAAGACTATCCCAATTTAGATCCTTCAGCATGCTTTTTACACTGCTGTTGCGTAGGTAATTATTCTTAAAAGGCCCAATTTTCTCATCCCAAACAGTACCAATTCTCCTAACCTTCTTAATTAAGCCCCTCCCACAGTTGTCGGAAATTCACCCTTCTCCAGACACAATCTCATTTTATTGCTTCAGGGTGAATATAGAAAGCTCAATGTGTATAATCAAAACACTATCAGAATAGTTCATGCTGTGTAATATAAGTTTTGGTACTCTGCATTGTTTGAATTAGAAGTCAATCAAAAAGCTGAGCCAATTGAGAGTTTCTGTAGTGTATAATTACCCTATACTAGAAGTGTAGTTTGGGGTGAGAGGATTGTCTCTTTAACGAATCTCGCTGCACGACGTTGCACCTTTTCAATGGATTCAATATGGGTAGTGCAGCAAGGATCCTAGATGGTGCATGTTGATGATGCACGTTTGCCCTTTAGAGGGCGTACTTGTCCATTTGGGACGTTAAGCTCCATAAGGGAGCAGAACTCCTCCGGGAGTAAATGTTTGGTTTTCGCCCCTTGGCTCTTCGCCAGAGGGTCGAGGGGACTTTTGGAAAAAAAGAAGGATCCCAGATGGTGGCATACTCTAGTTTTGGCCTGACATTTGTTAGCAGTTTCCTTAGTAGAATAATTCCTTTTCAATAATCCAATGACTTTATTAGCACTGTTAACAGTCTGAGATAGTGTTTAGCCCAAGTAAGGTCATTTGACAACTCAACACCAAGATAGGGGTGGTGTTTGACTTCTTGAAGTGCAGAGTCACCCAAAAAGTAGTTACGACAGATTGGTCTTCTCTTATGAGTCATTCGCATATAATAAAACATTTGGATGCATTGAATTTCATCTGCCAGAGAGATTCCCAATCACAAAGTGCCGTAATGTCATCTTGGAGGCTAGTGCAGTCATTACTGAGGAGAATCAAATTCTGGCGATAAACTATTAAAGGCAGTCATTCGTCACCCTAAACTACAGTTTCAGTATACATATATCAAAACTCTCAATTGGTACAGCTCTTTGATTGGCATCACACTCAAACAATGCATCATAGCTAAATTACACAGCATGGGCACTGAGAGTGTCTTGATTACACATTATGGACTTGTATGGCCACTGGGACAAGCCATGATGAAGCAATAAACAAGGATTGTGTCTGGATAAAGATGAGTTTTAGATAAATGTGGGAGAGGCTAGAAGTAAGTAGGTTGGGAGAATTGGAACTGTTTGGGATGATGAAAATATGCCTTTAAGTCGTCCGCAAACAGACGTACATTTGAAGACTGAGACACAACCCGGACGGTCATTTATATACACGAGGAACAAAAGGGGGCCAAGGACAGTGCCTTGTGGAACCTCAGACATCACATCAGAGCTTGAGGATATTTCACCATCAATTATGACCCTTTGTGAACTATTAGTCAAAAAGCTTTCAATCCACTTGTTAACATTAGTCCTAATACCTATGTGATCGAGCTTTAACAATAAGCGGCGATGAGGGACTACATCAACTGCCAGTACTAAAGTCCATAATACACAAATCAGCTTGTCCACGGCGATCTTTGAGCCAGGTCATCTATAAGACCGGATAACTGAGTTTCGCAAGATCTGCCGCGTCTACTTAAATCCATGCTGTCTATCACTTAAAGGCAGTCATTCGTCACCCTAAACTACAGTTTCAGTATACATATATCAAAACTTTCAATTGGTACAGCTCTTTGATTGGCATCACATTCAAACAATGCATCATAGCTAAATTACACAGCATGGGCACTGAGAGTGTCTTGATTACACATTATGGACTTGTATGGCCACTGGGATAAGCCATGAAGCAATAAACAAGGATTGTGTCTGGATAAAGATGAGTTTTAGATGAATGTGGGAGGGGCTAAAAGTAAGTAGGTTGGGAGAATTGGAACTGTTTGGGATGATGAAAATATGCCTTTAAAATGAAATTTTTGTCACAATAAGCCATGATGTTGCTAGCAATGATGTGCTCTTGGCTGTTTGCATACTATGCTTGTCAGGGAAACGGGACGGTAGTTAGATGGCAGCGATCGATCTCCTTTTTTGAAAATAGACGACACATTATAGCAACACGCCAATCCTGGGGGATGGTGCCAGTGGAGAAAGAGGCTTCTGTAGGATAGGTGCAATAACAAAGGCACAGTTCTTTCATCACCCTGCTGTAAAAAGGACTGTTATGAGTTCTCTTTTATTCCTAGGACAGTGGCAGAGTGGAATTGCTTACCCTCGGCCGCAGGGGACTCCCCCATCTCAGTATTGAAACTTTTAGCAATCCAAATACGCAAACTGAACTTGACCTGAATCTATTAATCCGATCTGATTGACTTGTCCGCTAGCCGTTACACACCTACAACCGTATATCCCGTTTGCGGAGAACTGCTTGTAGTATCCAACCAGAACCAGAATTCCCTGAAGAACCATCCATTCCACTTAGCGGGCAAGTTCCAGGAAAGACAAACCTTCCTCAAAGCCTTAGCTCTGCGATGGCTCATAAACAGTCCCATACTTATCCCACAGAAATACACTGAGAATCATAGAGGTGAGATGCATACCCAGCTGAAGTTAGCAGAATATTCTGCCGACAGAATATTCTGCCGCAGATTTCCTGAAGTTAGCCGAATATTCTGCTGGCAGAATATTCTGCCTTATATTTCCTTAAGATAGCCTGATGTTCTGCTGGCAGTATTATTTCGTACTGTGTAACAGGAAAATGTGTTCCCATGGAGGATCTGTCCCCTGTGAAAAGTGACCTGACGCCAAAGGAATGTTTCAAGCTAGAAATTAAGAAAATTAGAAAGAGACAGTTTTTAACTAGGCCCGCTCTTTAAACTAACACAACTTAGCCCATATCTAATAAGGGCGCAATAGTGGAAGTACGATGTACCCCACTTTTGCCCATCGTACCCCCTCCCAATTAAAAATGGTAGGCAGGGATTCGGCTAGCAGTGTTTTTTTTTTTAATTTAATTAAGAGGAATGAGAAACTATATATTAATGGATACAACAAGGTTGGTGAATTTAAATGAATCTTTTTTTGCATAACTTAAGCCATTATCAATGCAAATATGCAAATTAGGTGACGTAATCATTTTCGTCATTTCTTCATACAAAAACTATCTACAACCGCATGATTTGTGTTTAAAGGTACAGGATATTATATTTAAACGGTTTTTCTTTCATTCCTAGTATAATCGAATTTAAGGTTGTGTGTTTATGATTTTATTTTCAGACCCATAGTTTTCTGGTTTAAAATCACAAATTTGGAAAGATTTTGACCCATTTTGGAAGATTTTAGCTTAAATATCACTAAGGTCCCTCCCGCCCTACCACTAGTTCCTCTCTCGTAATATTCAGAAGAAAAACTGGGTTGGGTAACCTATTTGTTATTCCCGAACCTTTTTTTTCTAATTTTGGGACCATTTTTAGCACTTTTTGAACTTTTTGACCTACTAAGTTAAGTCTGTTTGTGGAGTGTACGGCATGACAAGTTTATTTATTTATTTTTTTTGAAAAATGTCTCCTTTGGGTAACTTTTCAATGCCCTCATGATTTGCATAAAATCTTAAATTATCATTCAATAATTTTTTAAAAAGACCTATAGGGTCCCGATGCTTCAGACGTCCTTTAAAAAAATTAGCTAAATAAACAAAAAAAATTCACTAAATAATTTAATGATTTCAAAGTAATAATATTTAGGGTATGGTAACCAATATATTTGGCTAACAAATCGTCTTTGTGCTGGTTTTTCGATACCCTCATGATTCACATAAATCATAAATTATCATCCACTAACTTTTTGTAGAAATCCATAGGGTCCCGATGCCTAAAAACGACGTTTAAAAATTAGGGCGCAACTCAGCATTTACCATGAAAATTATATGATTTTTTTGGGGGGTAACCTTTGTGTGGCCTTTAAGCTAATATATCGTGCTTGTGCTGACAATTCCATCAATTCTTCATCAATTCTAAGTAAAAAATATTCCAACTACACCAAATTTTAATATATTTAAAGGGTCATGATATGCAATAACTAAATTTTAAAGACGGTGGCCCAAATTTAAATGTTCTTTTAAATTTCCTAAGTAATGATATTTTTTTGTATGTTTACAGGTGTATTTGGCTAACAAATCGTCTTTGTGCTGGCTTTTCGATACCCTCATGATTCACATAACATCATAAATTATCATTCACTAACTTTTTGAAAAAATCCATAGGGTCCCGATGCCTAAAACCGACGTTTAAAAATGAGGGCGTACTGCAGCATTTACCATGAAAATTATTTGATTGTATTTTCGGGTAAGCTTTGTGTGGCCTTTAAGGTAATATATATCGTGCTTCTGCTGACAAATCCATCAATTCATCATCAATTCTAAGTTAAAAATAGTCCAACTACACCAAATATTTATATATTTTTAAAGTGTCATGATATGCAATAACTAAATTTTAAAGACAGTGGCCCGAATTTAAATTTCCTTTTAAATTTCCTAAGTAATGATATTTTTTTTTGTATGTTTACCGGTGTATTTGGCTAACAAATCGTCTTTGTGCTGGCTTTTCGATACCTTCATGATTCACATAACATCATAAATTATCATTCACTAAATTTTTGGAAAAATCTATAGGGTCCCGATGCCTGAAAATGACGTTTAAAAATGAGGGCGTACTTCAGCATTTACCATGAAAATTATATGATTGTATTTTGGGGTAACCTTTTTGTGTGGCCTTTAAGCTAATATATCGTGCTTGTGCTGACAATTCCATCAATTCATCATCAATTCCAAGTTAAAAATAGTTCAACTACACCAAATGTTAGTACATTTAAAGGGTCATGATATGCAATAACTAAATTTTAAAGACGGTGGCCCAAATTTAAATGTCCTTTTAAATTTCCTAAGTAATGATATTTTTTTTTTGGATGTTTGCCGGTGTATTTGGCTAACAAATCGTCTTTGTGCTGGCTTTTCGATACCCTCATGATTCACATAACATCATAAATTATCATTCACTAAATTTTTGGTAAAATCCATAGGGTCCCGATGCCTAAAAACGACGTTTAAAAATGAGGGCGCAACTCAGCATTTACCATGAAAATTATATGATTGTATTTTGGGGTAACCTTTGTGTGGCCTTTAAGGTAATATATCCATCAATTCATCATCAATTCTAAGTTAAAAATAGTCCAACTACACCAAATTTCAGTACATTTAAAGGGTCATGATATGCAATAACTAAATTTTAAAGACGGTGGCCCAAATTTAAGTGTTCTTTTAAATTTCCAAAGTCATGATAATTTTTTGGTATGTTTACCGGTGTATTTGGCTAACAAATCGTCTTTGTGCTGGTTTTTCGATACCCTCATGATTCACATAACATCATAAATTATCATTCACTAAATTTTTGGAAAAATCCATAGGGTCCCGATGCCTGAAAACGACGTTCAGAAATGAGGGCGTACTCCAGCATTTACCATGAAAATTATATGATTGTATTTTGGGGTAACCTTTGTGTGGCCTTCAAGGTAATATATCGTGCTTGTGCTGACAAGTCCATCAATTCATCATCAATTCTAAGTTAAAAATAAACCAACTACACCAAATGTTAATATATTTAAAGGGTCATGATATGCAATAACTAAATTTTAAAGACAGTGGCCCAAATTTAAATGTCCTTTTAAATTTCCAAATTAATGATAATTTTTTTTGTATGTTTACCGGTGTATTTGGCTAACAAATCGTCTTTGTGCTGGTTTTTCGATACCCTCATGATTCACATAACATCATAAATTATCATTCACTAAATTTTTGGAAAAATCCATAGGGTCCCGATGCCTGAAAACGACGTTCAAAAATGAGGGCGTACTCCAGCATTTACCATGAAAATTATATGATGGTACTTTGGGGTAACCTTTTTGTGTGGCCTTTAAGCTAATATACCTTGCTTGTGCTGACAATTCCATCAATTCATCATCAATTCAAGGTAAAAAATAGTCCAACTAAACCAAATTTTAGTACATTTAAAGGGTCATGATATGCAATAACTAAATTTTAAAGACGGTGGCCCAAATTTAAGTGTTCTTTTCAATTTCCTAATTAATGATAATTTTTTTTGTATGTTTACCGGTGTATTTGGCTAACAAATCGTCTTTGTGCTGGTTTTTCGATACCCTCATGATTCACATAACATCATAAATTATCATTCACTAACTTTTTGGAAAAATCCATAGGGTCCCGATGCCTAAAAACGACGTTTAAAAATGAAGGCGTACTCCAGCATTTACCATGAAAATTATTTGATTGTATTTTGGGGTAACCTTTGTGTGGCCTTTAAGCTAATATATCGTGCTTGTGCTGACAATTCCATCAATTCATCATCAGTTCTAAGTAAAAAATAGTCCAACTACACCAAATTTTAGTACATTTAAAGGGTCATGATATGCAATAACTAAATTTTAAAGACGGTGGCCCAAATTTAAATGTCCTTTTAAATTTCCTAAGTAATGATATTTTTTTGTATGTTTACCGGTGTATTTGGCTAACAAATCGTCTTTGTGCTGGCTTTTCGATACCCTCATGATTCACATGACATCATAAATTATCATTCACTAACTTTTTGAAAAAATCCATAGGGTCCCGAGGCCGAAAACCGACGTTTAAAAATGAGGGCGTACTGCAGCATTTACCATGAAAATTATTTGATTGTATTTTCGGGTAAGCTTTGTGTGGCCTTTAAGGTAATATATATCGTGCTTCTGCTGACAAATCCATCAATTCATCATCAATTCTAAGTTAAAAATAGTCCAACTACACCAAATATTTATATATTTTTAAAGTGTCATGATATGCAATAACTAAATTTTAAAGACAGTGGCCCGAATTTAAATTTCCTTTCTAAGTAATGATAATTTTTTTGTATGTTTACCGGTGTATTTGGCTAACAAATCGTCTTTGTGCTGGCTTTTCGATACCCTCATGATTCACATAACATCATAAATTATCATTCACTAAATTTTTGGAAAAATCTATAGGGTCCCGATGCCTGAAAATGACGTTGAAAAATGAGGGCGTACTTCAGCATTTACCATGAAAATTATATGATTGTATTTTGGGGTAACCTTTTTGTGTGGCCTTTAAGCTAATATATCGTGCTTGTGCTGACAATTCCATCAATTCATCATCAATTCTAAGTAAAAAAATTGTCCAACTACACCAAATTTTAGTAAATTTAAAGGGTCATGATATGCAATAACTAAATTTTAAAGACGGTGGCCCAAATTTAAATGTCCTTTTAAATTTCCTAAGTAATGATATTTTTTTTTTGGATGTTTGCCGGTGTATTTGGCTAACAAATCGTCTTTGTGCTGGCTTTTCGATACCCTCATGATTCACATAACATCATAAATTATCATTCACTAACTTTTTGGAAAAATCCATAGGGTCCCGATGCCTGAAAACGACGTTTAAAAATGAGGGCGCAACTCAGCATTTACCATGAAAATTATATGATTGTATTTTGGGGTAACCTTTTTGTGTGGCCTTTATGCTAATATATCGTGCTTGTGCTGACAATTCCATCAATTCATCATCAATTCCAAATTAAAAATAGTTCAACTACACCAAATTTTAATATATTTAAAGGGTCATGATATGCAATAACTAAATTTTAAAGACGGTGGCCCGAATTTAAATGTCCTTTTAAATTTCCTAAGTAATGATATTTTTTTGTATGTTTACAGGTGTATTTGGCTAACAAATCGTCTTTGTGCTGGCTTTTCGATACCCTCATGATTCACATGACATCATAAATTATCATTCACTAACTTTTTGAAAAAATCCATAGGGTCCCGAGGCCGAAAACCGACGTTTAAAAATGAGGGCGTACTGCAGCATTTACCATGAAAATTATTTGATTGTATTTTCGGGTAAGCTTTGTGTGGCCTTTAAGGTAATATATATCGTGCTTCTGCTGACAAATCCATCAATTCATCATCAATTCTAAGTTAAAAATAGTCCAACTACACCAAATATTTATATATTTTTAAAGTGTCATGATATGCAATAACTAAATTTTAAAGACAGTGGCCCGAATTTAAATTTCCTTTTAAATTTCCTAAGTAATGATAATTTTTTTGTATGTTTACCGGTGTATTTGGCTAACAAATCGTCTTTGTGCTGGCTTTTCGATACCCTCATGATTCACATAACATCATAAATTATCATTCACTAAATTTTTGCAAAAATCCATAGGGTCCCGATGCCTGAAAATGACGTTGAAAAATGAGGGCGTACTTCAGCATTTACCATGAAAATTATATGATTGTATTTTGGGGTAACCTTTTTGTGTGGCCTTTAAGCTAATATATCGTGCTTGTGCTGACAATTCCATCAATTCATCATCAATTCTAAGTAAAAAAATTGTCCAACTACACCAAATTTTAGTAAATTTAAAGGGTCATGATATGCAATAACTAAATTTTAAAGACGGTGGCCCAAATTTAAATGTCCTTTTAAATTTCCTAAGTAATGATATTTTTTTTTTGGATGTTTGCCGGTGTATTTGGCTAACAAATCGTCTTTGTGCTGGCTTTTCGATACCCTCATGATTCACATAACATCATAAATTATCATTCACTAACTTTTTGGAAAAATCCATAGGGTCCCGATGCCTGAAAACGACGTTTAAAAATGAGGGCGCAACTCAGCATTTACCATGAAAATTATATGATTGTATTTTGGGGTAACCTTTTTGTGTGGCCTTTATGCTAATATATCGTGCTTGTGCTGACAATTCCATCAATTCATCATCAATTCCAAATTAAAAATAGTTCAACTACACCAAATTTTAATATATTTAAAGGGTCATGATATGCAATAACTAAATTTTAAAGACGGTGGCCCAAATTTAAATGTCCTTTTAAATTTCCTAAGTAATGATATTTTTTTTTTGTATGTTTACCGGTGTATTTGGCTAACAAATCGTCTTTGTGCTGGCTTTTCGATACCCTCATGATTCACATAACATCATAAATTATCATTCACTAAATTTTTGGAAAAATCCATAGGGTCCCGAGGCCTACAAACGACGTTTAAAAATGAAGGCGCACTTCAGCATTAACCATGAAAATTATATGATTGTACTTTGGGGTAACCTTTGTGTGGCCTTTAAGCTAATATATCGTGCTTGTGCTGACAATTCCATCAATTCATCATCACTTCTAAGTAAAAAATAGTCCAACTACACCAAATTTTAGTACATTTAAAGGGTCATGATATGCAATAACTAAATTTTAAAGACGGTGGCCCAAATTTAAATGTCCTTTTAAATTTCCTAAGTAATGATATTTTTTTGTATGTTTACCGGTGTATTTGGCTAACAAATCGTCTTTGTGCTGGCTTTTCGATACACTCATGATTCACATAACATCATAAATTATCATTCACTAACTTTTTGGAAAAATCTATAGAGTCACGATGCCTACAAACGACGTTTAAAAATGAGGGCGCACTTCAGCATTTACCATAAAAATTATATGATTGTATTTTGGGGTAAGCTTTGTGTGGCCTTTAAGCTAATATATCGTGCTTGTGCTGACAATTTCATCAATTCATCATCAATTCAAGGTAAAGACTAGTCCAACTACACCAAATTTTAATACATTTAAAGGGTCATGATATGCAATAACTAAATTTTAAAGACGGTGGCTCAAATTTAAATGTCCTTTTAAATTTCCTAAGAAATGATAATTTTTTTTGCATGTTTACCGGTGTATTTGGCTAAGAAATCGTCTTTGTGCTGGCTTTTCGATACACTCATGATTCACATAACATCATAAATTATCATTCACTAACTTTTTGGAAAAATCTATACAGCCACGATGCCTACAAACGACGTTTAAAAATAAGGGCGCACTTCAGCATTTACCATGAAAATTATGTGTATGTATTTTGGGGTAAGCTTTGTGTGGCCTTTATGCTATTATATCGTGCTTGTGCTGACAATTCCATCAATTCATCATCAATTCTAAGTTCAAAATAGTCCAACTACACCAAATTTTAATACATTTAAAGGGTCATGATATGCAATAACTAAATTTTAAAGACGGTGGCCCGAATTTAAAGGATTTAACCATATGCAGGTTATTTTCCATGTGTGGTCGCGGAGAAGACTCACCGCCCTGCCATTCATATTGTGAAAAACATTGTAGTTCCCAAAAGGATGTATTTTCACCTTCATAATCCCTGTGAATTTGTTGTTAAAGAATGAGTATTTCTGGTCTTTTGCATAGATTTACAGGATCGTAGTGACAGTTGCCTTCATTTCAGACTAATAAATATGATGGAGTGCGATAATTACTCTTGAATTTGTTCTTAATATGAAGTTATGATGGCTTCGTAGGTTCTACTTGTCGGATATCAAATATGTGTTTAATGGTATTTTAACTTTATTCCTCGACATTACATCGAATTCATGTATGAAAAATAAAGAGCTGGGTAGTTACATGACAGGAGCGTATTATAACTATTATATGAAATCTTTTGTCACAATGATTCTAAGGCTGAGGTTGTTAGTAAAGCCAGCACAAAGACGATTTGTTAGCCAAATACACCGGTAAACATACAACAAAATTATCATTACTTAGGAAATTTAAAAGGACATTCAAATTTGGGCCACCGTCTTTAAAATTTAGTTATTGCATATCATGACCCTTTAAATGTATTAAAATTTGGTGTAGTTGGACTATTTTTTACCTTGAATTGATGATGAATTGATGGAATTGTCAGCACAAGCACGATATATTAGCTTAAAGGCCACACAAAGCTTACCCCAAAATACAATCATATAATTTTCATGGTTAATGCTGAAGTGCGCCCTCATTTTTAAACGTCGTTTTTTAGGCATCGGGACCCTTTGGATTTTTCCAAAAAGGTAGTGAATGATAATTTATGATGTTATGTGAATCATGAGGGTATCGAAAAGCCAGCACAAATACGATTTGTTAGCTAAATACACCGGTGAACGTACAAAAAAATTATCATTACTAAGGAAATTTAAAAGGACATTTAAATTCGGGTCACCGTCTTTAAAATTTAGTTATTGCATATCATGACCCTTTAAATGTATAAGAATTTGGTGTAGTTGGACTATTTTTAACTTAGAATTGATGATGAATTGATGGAATTGTCAGCACAAGCACGATATGTTAGCTCAAAGGCCACACAAAGGTTACCCCAAAATACAATCATATAATTTTCATGGTAAATGCTGAAGTACGCCCTCATTTTTAAACGTCGTTTTTAGGCATCGGAACCCTATGGATTTTTCCAAAAAGTTAGTGAATGATAATTTATGATCTTATGTGAATCATGAGGGTATCGAAAAGCCAGCACAAAGACGATTTGTTAGCCAAATACACCGGTAAACATACAAAAAAATATCATTACTTAGGAAATTTAAAAGGAAATTTAAATTTGAGCCACCGTCTTTAAAATTTAGTTATTGCATATCATGACCCTTTAAATGTACTAAAATTTGTTGAAGTTGGACTATTTTTAACTTAGAATTGATGATGAATTGATGGAATTGTCAGCACAAGCACGATATATTAGCTTAAAGGCCACACAAATCTTACCCCAAAATACAATCATATAATTTTCATGGTAAATGCTGAAGTACGCCCTCATTTTTAAACGTCGTTTTTAGGCATCGGAACCCTATGGATTTTTCCAAAAAGTTAGTGAATGATAATTTATGATCTTATGTGAATCATGAGGGTATCGAAAAGCCAGCACAAAGACGATTTGTTAGCCAAATACACCGGTAAACATACAAAAAAAATATCATTACTTAGGAAATTTAAAAGGAAATTTAAATTTGAGCCACCGTCTTTAAAATTTAGTTATTGCATATCATGACCCTTTAAATGTACTAAAATTTGGTGTAGTTGGACTATTTTTTACTTAGAATTGATGATGAATTGATTTAATTGTCAGCACAAGCACGATATATTAGCTTAAAGGCCACACAAATCTTACCCCAAAATACAATCAAATAATTTTCATGGTAAATGCTGATGTACGTCTTCATTTTTAAACGTCGTTTTTAGGCATCGGGACCCTATGGATTTTTCCAAAAAGTTAGTGAATGATAATTTATGATGTTATGTGAATCATGAGGGTATCGAAAAGCCAGCACAAAGACGATTTGTTAGCCAAATAGATCGGTAAACATACAACAAAATTATCATTACCTATGAAATTTAAAAGGACATTTAAATTAGGGCCACCGTCTTTAAAATTTAGTTATTGCATATCATGACCCTTTAAATGTATTAAAATTTGGTGTAGTTGGACTATTTTTTAACTTAAAATTGATGATGAATTGATCGAATAATCAACACAAGCACGATATATTACCTTAAAGGACATACAAAGCTTACCCCCAAATGGAATCATTTAATTTTCATAGTGAAAGCTGAGTTGCGCCCTTATTTTTTAAACGTCGTTTTTATGCATCGGGACCCTATGGATCATTCCAAAAAGTTAGTGAATGATAACTTATGATTTTATGCGAATCATGAGGGCATTGAAAAGTTACCCAAAGGAGACATTTTTTAAATTTAAAACTATAAATTTGTCATGCCGTACACTCCATAAACAGACTTCACTTAGTCGGTCAAAAAGTTCAAAAAGTGCTAAAAATGGTCCCAAAATAAAAAAAAATAGGTTCGGGAATTACAAATAGGTTACCCAACCCATTTTTTCTTCTGAATATTACGAAAGAGGAACTAGTGGTAGGGCGGGAGGGATCTTAGTGATATTTAAGCTAAAATCTTCCAAAATGGGTCAAAATCTTTCCAAATTTGTCATTTCATACCAGAAAACCATGGGTCTGAAAATAAAATCATAAACACACAACCTTAAATTCGATTATACTAGGAATGAAAGAGAAACCCGTTTTAATGTACTATCCTGTACCTTTCAACACAAAATAATACGGTTCTAGATAGTTTTTGTATGAAGAAATGACGAAAATGATTACGTCACCTAATTTGCATATTTGCATTGATAATGGCTTAAGTTATGCAAAAAAAAAGATTCATTTAAATTCACCAACCTTGTTGTGTCCATTAATATATAGTTTCTCACAGAGAATATTCCTCTTAATTAAATTAAAAAAACACTGCAAGCCGAATCCCTGCCTACCATTTTTAATTCGGAGGGGGTACGATGGGCCAAAATGGGGTACATCGTACTTCCACTATTGCGCCCTTATTAGATAGGGGCTAAGTCGTGTTAGTTTAAAGAGCGAGCCTAGTTAAAAACTGTCTCTTTCTATTTTTTTTTTAATTTCTAGCTTGATACATTCTTTTGACGTCAGGTCATTTTTCATGGGGGACAGATCCTCCAGGGGAACACATTTTCCTGGTACACAGGACGAAATTATACTGCCAGCAGAACATCAGGCTATCTTAAGGAAACATGAGGCAGAATATTCTGCCAGCAGAATATTCGGCTAACTTCAGGAAATCTGCGGCAGAATATTCTGTCGGCAGAATATTCTGCTAACTTCAGCTGGGTGAGATGCATGGAGGTCGACTGTGTTCGGCACTCGTCCATATACGCCATTTGCTTTTGTGATCTACACTGTCTATAGTAAAATGCACTATTTTCGATGGATTCCTTGCGAACTATCCTCTATTGAGTCAACAAATTTTTCATTGTAGATCTTTGAATATCACATGACTTGAGTAAGTCACAGGTGTCACATTGTCATACTACTGCAGGATGCATTGTTTACGACTCATCGAGTTAAAAGTTACATCACAACAGTAACTGCATGTCATTTTTGAAGCAAACCTGTGTTAGTGTGTACGGTAACACTAGCAGTTACAGTCACAGTACAAAACTTTTGGCTACCCGTCGGCAGGTGCAAGAACTTTATTGCAGAAGGAAGTCTTGCGAGGAACCGTCCCTGTCATTTCTCAGTGTAACTATTAGTAAGATTTGCTTTCCATTTTTCCTATTCCTTGGACCCAAAGCCTGTAGTGTATAGCCTAGGCCTTAAGTTTAACGTTAGGCTTAGCCTCAGGTTTAGGCCGAAGCAGGCCGAGTCGTCCCCAAACCAACTCGTCCCCAACCAACTCGTCCCAAAACCAACTCGTCCCCAAGCCAGCTCGTCCCCAAGCCAACTCGTCCCCAAGCCAAGTCGTCCCCAAGCCAACTCGTCCCCAAACCCCTTCGTCCCCAAGCCAAGTCGTCCCCAAACCAACTCGTCCCCAATATTAAAAAATGTTTTGATTTTTATGGCGCGAGAAAGGGGAATATTACCAACCAAACATAATCAAAACTGAAATATTTATGTGACAAAACACGATATTTATTTAGTAGCTTCAAACATTAGGCCTAGGCCTATATTTGTAAAACAAATTTGCAAGAAAAATACAATTGTAGAAAGAGTACCTGTATGTTCTTAACAAGATATATATTTGCAATTAAATATATTCCCAACAAAAATATATGTTTGCTCTAAAATATATAGGCCTATTTAGAAGAATATTTATTTCCAACACTTGAAATATATTAGTAAAGAAAAATTATGTTTACACCAAAATATAGGGATGCACCGGAACCATAATTTTGGATCTGGCCGGAACCGGATTTTGCCGGAACCAACTTGAAATCCGGCCGGAACCGGATTTTTGCAATGCAGATGAATAATGTGAAATTCAGAAAAGCAGAGAAACCCTGGAATAGGAGTTTACTGCTTTGTAACATAATGATTGTGAAGGACCAAAGGGAAATGTCTATAAACTAGGCCTAGGTGATTAGAAGAAGAGACAGTCCATGCATGCTATCTTAAAAAACTGGTATCAATATTATAGAAAAAAGGCATGAAAAACAGTTCCTGCAGAAGTACAGCAAAACAGTTGCAAAGCGGGGCAAGTAAGAGCTCTTTGTATTTTCCCTCCTTAAGTGAGTATTTGTAGAGAAAACTCCTGAGGGAATCTTGAAAGTTGTTTTGCATATCAGTTTGTTCTTTTTGAACTAGAGTACATCACCACTTGTTCAAAAAAATTGTACAAATTATGTAGACCAGTAATACTTGGCAAAGAGAGTCCTTGGATAGTGATTACTGAATGGACTGCTCATATGTACTGTAAAAAGACTCTAGGGTTAAGGTTTTTAACTATGCACAGCACCATTGTTTTATACACCATTTCTAGTATTTAAACATGCCATGATACATGTATCAAAAACTGAAGCACATTTATCATTAATAATTTTTGGGCAGAGATACTGTACAGTATATCACACATTCTGACATTACGTATTATATGTTTGATAATTCATATTTAGTGGTCGACCGATTATGCTATAATGGGTAATACCCAATTACCGATTAATTAATTAATTAAACAATCGGCCCGATGCCCATTACCGATTATTAGAAAGAGGGAAATCACATGTTTGTCTCTACAGTTCACACCCCTTGCTTCGGGCACATCGTGTGTACCATAACCAGTTTAAGATAGAAAATATTGGGAATAGTTCCGTTCGTTTCACGAACAGGATATCATTTTTGTAGGGGTAATATTTTCAATTCAAAAGTGAAGATAAAAATTAACTGTTAATGCAATAGAATTGTTTGCAGTCGATGTCATACAGTATGCCCTTTGATAATTTAGTTCTAAGCCAACAACATGCTCTGTCTATTTTTCATCCCCCAATCATGTCGGGACATTTCCATTCTTTTACTGTACTGGATTGTACTCTCGAGCTCCCGTCTTAACCGACCCCATGTAGAGCAATCATAATAATCTTAGCAGTTCTGGGCAGCACAACAATTGCACCAGATTAATGTATCTTGTGGTTCCTCTCAGATATAAATATCCCTGTATATTTTTAGCAGTTCTCTTCCAAAACTTATGTCTTGTTTAAAAAGAATCTGCAACTGAAGTGCAAGAAAGTCAGATCCCCACATAATCCACATGGGCAGATATTTGTGGTGCCGTTTCCATGTGAATTTAGCATGGGACTCACCAGGCTTCGCTAGCTGGCTATTTAAGCCAGTCTGTTCTATGCGTATTGCGCAGAACAGTTTGTACAGCAACTAACGCAGCGCTTTCTGAGGGACAGCAAGGAATACACCTTGAATGCAAATCTAAATTTAATTTCAGGTAAAACAAACGGGTTATAGCGAAAAATATCAAACAATCATTCCCATGGCAGGGGTTAAATTTATACGTTTGTGATTATCAATGCATCTAGTTTTGGCAGGAAGTTAATGGATTGAGTATTTACAGGGATTTTAACGAAACTAAGAGCCCTTTTTCAAGTATATTTAGCTTGTTTTTTCCAGTTTGCAAATAATCGGTGGCAGTGATCGGTTAAATGGCAGAATTTTACCAATGTCGATTATTTACCAATGACGGAATAATCGGCTAGATGTCGATTACTTAACAGATGATCGGTCGATCACTTATCATATTGTGTATACTTAAGTGTGTGTGATGAATTATTAGGGACAGAAAACATTAATATTGACCCCATAGGCAACTTTAATTTGTAATGAGTAATGTCTTCTGAAATTCAAGATGAAACACATTTTCTGCTTCTACTACACCACTTTAATGGGTAAGTAAGTGTTAAAAAGTAAAGAAAAGTAAAGTGAAGTGTTCAAGTGTGTATTTTATAGACAACCCAATGCAATTAAACTGATACACTGCCTTGAATGATGTGACTCAGGTACAACTGTAATATGGATTATTCATTTTGTACAGTACTACTGTGCACTGCAGTAGACTTGTTTAAATTGCATGAAAGGTCTTTCCATCCATTCAGTTTATTTCACACAGCTGGAAGAATTTGAAGCCATATTTGTTACATGTACATGTAAATCAGTTACTTTTATAACTACATGTTTATCAGTTACTTAAAAACTTTGCTGCCTGTTTGATTCAGTCATTTTTAAGGGCTGAATAAAGGTGTTCAAATGTTACATACTGTAACATGCACTGATAAGCTATAATTTTTGAACTTTTAAACTAATTATGAGAAAGTTACTGCAGTTTTCATGTTTGTTTTAACTAATGTACATAATGCTACCCAAGTTTACAGAAAAATCCGGTTCCGGCCGGATTTAAAAAAAATCCGGCCAGAACCGGAACCGGATATTTTTTCACTATCCGGCCGGACCGGATATCCGGTGCATCCCTACAAATATATTTGCAAGAAAATATATCTTTCTTAAAAAAGTTACCATGTTCGCCACAAAATTATATTTGCAGCAAAAATATTCTTCCAACCAGAAATATATTTTCAAGAAAAAGAAATAAGTTTGCAATATAAATGTATCTGCAAGAAACATTACTTTTGCCAAAACATTTATTTGCAAGACTAATTATATTTTCCAAACTAAACATATGTCCCCATCAGTTGTGTTTAAAATGTATGTTATCAAACTCCAAAAATATATATGTTATTGAATATTGGTTATGATGGGTAGACAAATTGCGACAATAAAGTTATCATGCTCTATTTACCACTTGTCATTCTCTATATGCATAAATCACGGCTTCAAAAATTAAAAAAATTTATGTGTCACGAAATTTCCCTTTTAACTAGCAAAAGGGAGGAAAAAATATTGAATTAACAAACCAAAAACAAATGCAAAGTCGGTGTTAGCTGGTCTCTTGAAATATGATAATTTTATTTTCCACCAATTTTTCACTAATTTCTCATATTGGGGCCGACTTGGCTTGGGGACGACTTGGTTTGGGGACGAGTTAGTTTGGGGACCAGTTGGTTGAGGGACGAGTTGGTTTGGGGACGACTTGGCCCGAAAGCGTTTAGGCTAGGGGTCTAAGCCTAGCCTAGCCTAGGGCCTAACTTAGCCTAAGGGAGTAGGGAAAAGGTAGGCCTAACGTTACTGTTGAAATGAATATGAGTCGGACCTAAGCCAAACCGTCCGAAACCCAATTAATAGTACCCAATTCATTGTTACAATGACTCACCTTGAGTTTGTCACTGCCAATAAAAAGTAGGCCAGCCTACTATCTCTTTGGCCAAATTCTAGGCTGGGCCTACTCCATAAGTTACCTCTAACGTTAGGCTTAAGCTAGAAGGAAATGTCAACCAATCGAAATGTGTCGAAAATAAAAATAAGGCCTAGGCCTACTGGAGGTAAGCCTATAAGCCCCATTTTAGGAGGAAATTTGCCCAGCTAAGGCAGACCTACAGTAGGCCTAGACTCTAGGCCTATCTTAATTCTTACAGTATGTACAGTAACAAGCTGATTAGAAGAAGGGACAACAAGCAGATCAACTAGGCCTAGGTGATTAGAAGAAGAGACAGTCCATGCATGCTATCTTAAAAAAACTGGTAGCAATATCTGTGACAAATGCTGGCATGAATTAATAATTACACAAGAAAGTTAATACCTGTAGAGTAATTTTATATGCTATCCCATATGAAGGAGCCTAGGCTAGGCCTATATCAATAGTATGATTGGAGATCGAAAAAATTACTTTCGCCGTTCCCTGCCTTTGGAATTTGCTTCCGCTGAAGCTTAGGTCTTTAGATGGGCCGATGCGCAGTTAACAAAGTTGTTAATGATTGGATAAAAGGCTGTCATATAAAAACACAATCCAAAACTAAAACAAAATGCACATGTACAAGTTAAATTGAATATGCAACATAACAGCCGTCTACTTATCAGATGAAACTGTAAAACAGTGGGCATCAATCGAAACGTCCCAGCATTAAGAATATGAACTTCCAACTGAAAATTGCAAGTTGGTAGGCACAATAAAGCGGAAATTACATGTGATAGATGAAGCAGAAAAAGGAATATAGGTGAAAGGATGAATTTGGGAGTCTATTCAAGTGTTACAATTGCTTCTAAAGATAAAATATATTGTAATTGATCTATGTTTAGGAACCAAGATGAGTCAAAACTGTAATTGGATTGATAGCATGCACTGTATAGGGAAAATATAGCAAAGGTTGTATAATTGACTGGAATTGAATGACAAGTGTTGAAGCAAGTGGTAAGGTTTTACCAAATTTACAAACAATGTTTCAACTAAACTAAACAACTCAGTTCATTTTACAATATACAGGTACAGTGTGTTTTAACCTGGGACGTTTTGACCTAAGGATGTTTTGACCAATGGCAGGGACATTTTGGTACGGGGACATTTGACTTGTAAGTTTTGAAAGTACATCAGTGGCCAAAAAGGGAAAAACACAATCCCCCCTCTCCATGTGAATGGCAAACCAGCCTTCACCCATATGGACAAGGGCCTTGCATTTAATTCCCAGTTTACAGTACAAGTGTCTTCAGTAGGAAGTGTTCAGCCTAATCTCATTCCATAGACCCACTAGTAACAAAATGGCTGATATTTCCATTTCCACACATTTAACAGTTTGAAAAGGCCTTTCATAGAGTGCCTCATGAGCTACTTTTCTAAAATTGAAGCAGGTTCTCCAGTGGGTTGATGATTTCCTCTCTGATTGTAAAGAGGATGTAGTAGTTAGTGGTAGCAGGTCTTTTGATGATGCCATGTCTGTAGTCCCCCAGAAAAAACAAGCCTGTTTGTGTCTTGAACAGTGGAAAGTTACCCTTACGGTTGACTCAATTAAGTGCTTAGGGGTTTCTATCACTAGCAATCTTACTGTAGTTGAGATAAGCATGTCCAATCTATTTGAAACAATAAAATCTTGCGGTAATTCAAATGAATTTATTTTCCTCTCCCAGAGATGTAAAGCTACAGTACAGTACCAGCTGCTTACAGTATAAAGACCTGTCTTTTGTGACCAGTTCTAGAGTAAGCAAGCTTTGTGTGGGATCCACACCAGACTTACAGTACTCGCAGCATAAGCTTGAGAGTACACAAAGGTGGTCACCTTGTTACTGTGTGACGTATGTATGGTTTTCTTCTTAGTTACCTAATTTGCATGTTATGTTTGTTTAGACACCTGTGTATGTGTAAGATGTTTCTGTTATTTAGGTAAATGAGTTGGAGTTAGTTGATCGTTTTGTAATAGTGATCATGAGTTGGCATTCTGGTGGCAGGCTTCCACCAAGACACAGTCGAGAAATATATGCACTCGTTATGCATGCAAGACATCGTGTAATTCTCTAATTTACTGTTTTACCGTAAGTTCCGGCAACGCCTCACCCCTCTCGTTATGCATGCAAGACATTGTGTAATTCTCTAATTTACTGTTTTACCCTAAGTTCCGGCAACGCCTCACCCCTCCGCCGAATAAGGAATATTAAGGATCCTGCTAAATACACTGTCTCAGGACACGTTACGTTACATCAGCTCAGACTTCCCGCGAGAGCCAGGGTCTATGACTTCTGTCCACCTTGATCTTCTTATGTTAGCGGATGGTCATAGGCAAAATAGATTAATCCCCTTTTCTAACTTAAGTGTTTTTGGTAAGGCACAAATTCCTGTGAGAATAAACTCCGGCATCCCACCTGCAGAATGCGCTGTATTCATAAACCTGCACTTTTGCCACCTCCTAACCAGCACACACTAAAATCACAAATTTAGTTTTCTACCAAATATGATTAAGGATTGGAATGGTCTCCCTGCCTCCTTTGTTGATGCTTTGCATTAAAAGACACTGCTCAGTTTATTGAGCTACAGTAACAAGATTATATGGCTTGATGCCTCTCAATGCATGTCTGGTGAAGTAATGTCCCTGTAGATTAGGGCTGTGAACGTGTAGCATTTTAACTAAACGTTTAATCGCAAAAATTTGCGACCGTTTAGCGGTTAATCGCGATTAATTAACCTCATGAAGTCAACATGCTTACAACTATATTGTGTTCATCATGCTCCCAGTAGACCTATCGATGTATTTTAATTTGGCACTACATATGCGACATTTAGCAATCTTGTCAGCTTTATCAACATCGAAACAATCCCACACCACGCTTGTTTTACGTCCCATCCTGTACTACTTATATCGGATTTGATGCAAAGCAACTGCGGTTAAACTATTCTGCAACTGCCAGTGAACTCGGAACGTATTTATTACGACAGTAATTCTGTGCTAATCGCAAGTGAAACCGTACGTACGAAATCGAGACAATAAACATTGCACTCTTCATTACACTACGTAAGTACATGATGTACGAACGCACGTGGTCGCTTGAGCACCGGATCGAACTAGTTCACTGTTGCCTGCATGGTCGACTCACGCAAAGTAAACAAGCAGTATGCATTGTACTCAAAACTGTTAAGTGTTGCAATGACTACTCTGTGCAGCTTTTAAATACGCATTGAATGAATGTTGTAAGATGTAGGCCGCGCGGCACATCGAGGCTATAACACAGGTTGTACAACCTCCGTTCCGCAATCCGTGGGGAGTACTACGAGTTGCTCCGTTGTACGGCTAGGCAGCAGTTTACCTCTAGGCTGCTTACAGCGCCGGAGAAGTTTACATAGGGAAATTCACAAGACGATCGATCTGTGTGAATTGTGTAGAAGGAAAGGTGGGCAAAAATTCATAGGACATTGGGAAGAATATCGGACGAAAAATGGGTTTTGCGATTAATCGCCAGTAGCTTTGAACTAAACGTTTATTCCACATGCGATCGTTTAGAGATTAATCGCTACACGGTCACAGCCCTACTGTAGATGTGTCACCATTTTCCAAAAGAAGAAGAAGAACAATAGGGAGGCTTCAGGCGTGACTCAAAATAGAACTTTGCAAGAATTATTTGAAATGTTTCTATGATTCACTGTAGTTTATACTCTTCCACAGTTGGATGGTTTTCATTTATTTTGACAAAATCCTTTCCTCCCAAATTTTAAAATCACACTTACAGTACAGTAGATGAAGGAAACATTTGGGTGACCCACTCAAAGTCCACTTGCCCAACCAAAGGCACCCAAAAACTTGTGTAAGGATAGAAATCTCTTCATTTCTCAAACACTTGTACGAGACACTCTCACTTGGAGGATTATAAAGGTTTTAAGAACTTTGGATAAAATAAAATTTAAATATTTCCTGTAAATAAAGACATTTTTTGGGTGAAATTTCCCTATAGTGACTGACTAATGGTACAACCATGTGTTGTCATACTCGAAGGCGACTAGGAAGTGATTGCAAATGACTGTATGAGGCAAAGACTAACAAGTGTCAGGGATTCCGCCAGAAACATAAAAAAAAGGGGGGGGGGATTTATAACTGCTTAACCCCAAGTCCAAATTGATGCTGTCCTAGGCTAAAGTTATGAGTGGGTTCAGGGGGACAAAAGCTTGCCTCAAGGCCCCTGTAAGGTGGAATTTGAAGGTTTTAAAGGCCATTTATTTGTGTAAGTTCAAACATTGCTGCAAAAGTGTCAACTTTTTAAGTAAGAAACCAAGATATTGATGATTTTCTAATTTTTATGGAAACGAAAAGGGGGGGGGGGACAAATCCCCCCTTTACCCCCTTTGACGGAAACCCTGAGTGTAATGTTTGGCTATACATACAGTACAGTAGACCTACAGTAAGTACTGTGCTATGCAATCTTCATAAAATGTATTTGGGACAACCTCCCCCACCTGCATCAATGGTGAAGTTTTGGGGCTCAAAAATCATGGTGATGGTGTTACTGTAATGATTGGCAGGTTTAACTTTTGGGTGAATCAACAAAGCTGGGTAGTGTAAGTTGGTTTTGAAAAGCTAAATTATTGTAGTAAACTGCCCTGTTACATGATTGGCTCTTTAAAAGTGATGAGACAAGATGTGACAAAGTTTTCTTCCTCAGAGGCTTAGATGTGAAATTTACCAGGAGTATAGGTCTTAGCTGTAGGGGTGTAGCAATAAAATTATGAAATAATTGTGGAAAATATGATCAAACAGGTTTGATCAATATTTTCAAAATAAAACAGAAGGTTTCACTAATTTAGCCACTTTTACCAAATTTTACCATACTGTATGCTTCAGTGTTTTGTTCTGCATGCAAGAGTTGGTGAAAAACAACATGGTAACTGCTCACCCAGACGCTTTCATTATTCAGCACTGTGGCCTTGGTGTGCGGGCATGAATATATGCAATATATCTGGGCAAGACAATTCAGAGATCATGCATCCGTGTCATGACAGCTTGTTTTCATTTTAAGTTGAAAGCTCTAACTAGTTATGCATGTGCTGCCTGCTTTACACAGTACTCAATATACTGTACATACCCAAAACCTTAGGTACTGGTTTACAACTCAAAAATTAAACAGGACAGTAGTTACCATTTCTATTTTGTGGCATCATAATTTTATTCATTTATTGTTGGGGGGATGGGGATAATTTATGGATTGGAATGTCTTAACTGTACTCTGTTCACAGTGCTGTTTCATCTTGCCAACACAGAATATTGTAGATACAGTATTCACCAAAGTGTTACTGTTCCTAAATTAATGGTTCCTAAAAAACAGTTAATCGCAAAACTTTTTTGAGATTTGTAGGTACCTGTACATGTACAGACCATTTAATTGTGGAAAACTTCTTTACTATACAGTCTGTAATTTGGTGTCCCATTTACAGTAAAGTATATACTGTATGGGGATAAAATCAGTTTTTGACATAAACAGTATCAGACCCAATTATTGATGTAATGATTTCATTTTAGAACTTAACCCTATACCGTTGTGCTCGGATCGGGGCATATTTGCGCGCCTCTGGAGTGGGCGGAAAAGCGGACGTAGCCCGCCCCGCATCGGCTTCCGTAGGCCATTGACCCAGTGACCTTAAACTATTGTCTCTCTCTTTGTTGTGGCCGAATTTTTGGGTAGCTACTCACAGTTTCGAGCTCCACGTGAAACAGTAAAGATGGGTGAGAGCCGAGCTCTCCGCATGGGTCCAAAAGGACCCAAACAACGGTAAAGGGTTAAAATAAGCCTGTGGAGTGCGTTTACTGCAAAGCTGATGCCACTGTCTCTGCCTGTGTGCACGTAACCCTTTAGCCGAGTGGTGCAGATATTTTAGATTAACCCTTTACCGTTGTGCTCCGATTGGGGCATATTTGCGCGCCTCGGGAGTGGGCGGAAAAGCGGACGTAGCCCCCCCCCCGCATCAGCTTCCTTAGGCCATTGACCCGCTGACCTTAACCTATTGTCTCTCTCGTTGTTGTGGCCAAATTTTTGGGTAGCTACTGTACTCGCAGTTTCGAGCTCCGCGTGAAACAGTGAAGATGGGTGACAGCCGAGCTCTCCGCATGGGTCCAAAAGGACAATGGTAATGGGTTAAGGCACCATTAGCCTTAAGCTTGTGACACGAGGTCATCCCCCTCCCTCTACCCAAGCACTGCCAATTCGAAGGTGAAATGCTGTGAACACTGACTTGTGTACATGAACAGAGCATGTAAGGTGTACGTCCTATCTGTAGCTGGTGGCCATGGACTAAGACAAAAAAGGCGCACCGAGATGGTCGATGTGAACCTATAAATCGTCAGATTTGACGACGACAACTCTGTAATACCTGTATTTCAAGCAAAAGTTAAACTTGAATGGTGAAAAATATCATATTCCTGCAATACGTGAAGCGATTTTGACCTTACCTTGACATATTTCAAAAATATTTCAACTTTCTTGCAAAATATGGTGATAGACTTGAGCAAGTCCAAACTTTCACCCAAAAACCTAATAGACTGCCATCTTGGTGCGCTTTTTCTCACACGTAAGGTAGCGACAATGTACCATGAAGTATGCTCTGTCCATGTATACGAAGTCCGTGGCTGTGAATCACTGCTGTTAGTAAAGTGGGACACGAAACCTGTACTGACTCCCTTATTTTAGGAATCACTCCAAGTGTCCAAGCTTGGTGAACATTGCTGTTTGCACTTTTGTCCTTTTTTATGATCCTGGTACAGAGGTTTGTTGGAAAGCAATTTTAACATGGAAAGAATATGATTTTGGTTGAAACTTAATGCAGTAGGCCTTCTCTACCTTGCATTTTCAGACATAAAACTGTGCTAGCTAGGCCTATTTTTTATAAGCTAGTAAAAATGTTTTAAAGGTAGTGTGACATGCCAACAAAAAGCCATGCATTAACTTGTTAGTTAAGGAGCAAGGTCTCCTAAGGAAAAATCTGTTGGAATTATGTCAATATCTTTTACCAATCTCAAGATATATCTCTTCAAAGTTTGCCTGTTTCTGACTCAACTTGTTGCTTATGCAAAAATAATGATGTGGAGTGTTGCCCAGTGTTGTCATTTCTTTTGTTAGCCCTATATTAATTATCTCTTCAGTACGCATCAGATAATTGATGGTTTGGTGATTGATACATGTACTAATGGTTTTCAAGATTACAATTTAAACTTCCAAAATAAAACCCTCAGGGAATGCTAATGTTTCAACTGTTCTTGACATGAAGATTTAAAAAACAAAGAATAACATTAGCCATATATGGTATGTCCCTCCCATGACATCACAAGATTTGCATATTGGAAATTAATCACAAATTAATGTGTAAAATGGTCAATTTTTTACCAATTTTGATTGAAATTGCAGCAATTTTTTTGGTTGTTATGCTTTTTACATCAAATACCCAAATTTGCCATTTTGGTGTCACACTACCTTTAAGTACAACCTTCATAGGTACAGTAGTAGTCCGTCTCAAGAATTTCAGGGGCAGAAAATCGGGTGGAAACTAACAGATATCATTATTTTACCAGCTTATGACAGTGTTGTAACAAGTCACGACTCGAGTCACTTCCTCTCAAAATGACAGTGACTCAATAGAACTATGGAGTAATTTCCCCATTAAAATAGTACAGTGACTCGAGTCAGTGACAACTGGTGACTCGAGTCTCTAATCTAGTGACTTGATTACAACACTGGCTTATGATGCTGTAGGCCTACAGTAGTTATGCTGTAATGTACATGTATACAGCAGGTAGAAATCACAACTTGATTGATGCTGATCATAATTACCCTGTAAGGTTTAGCCAGGTGCTCTAACTGGATTTGAGGGGATGAAATACCATACAGTATGTAATGGCTCATACAGTACTCTAAAGGGGAACAGTTGGCTACTGTACAGTATGGCACATCTAGAGAATTATGAAAACAAATAGATGAAGGCCTAGGTTTAGTGTATTATGAAATAACCCCAACCTTGGTATTTCCTTGTGAAATCAAGTTGCCCTTGACCAAATGAAATCAAACCAGCTTCTTGCTTGCATTGCCATTAAATGTTGTTGTGCATCAGTTTTGTTTTCACAATGGATTTCGTTAGTTACAGTACTTAGATGAGATTTGACCACACACCAAGAGGGATGTGTTATATGTATAGTGTCATACTGTTCAAATACTGTTCAAGTCGTCCTGTTTAGTCCTTTCTTATGACAGGCGGGCAATGCCATGCAGTGGGCATATTTTACAACCCTCAGTCCACAAGGGGAAGTTTTCACAATGGAAAAAAATCTGGTCACACTTGTCTCTTGTCTGCATTATCACTGCTCTTATTAATTCTCAATGATTCTCTGGTTAAGAACCAAGGATCAAGTATATCCAAAGAGTTCTTAGCACTTAAGTTTGTTGCGGGGGGAGGGGGGGGGGTGATGGGGGTGGGGTGTGCAGTAAACCCTACTGTACATCAGATACTACAATAGTACAGTGTGATAGTGTTTTGCAGGTGGGATGTGTTATTCATTCAAATCTCATTAATGTGTTTACATGTATGTAGGATTCCTTCAAATACTTTATACAGTATCGTGAAATATTTACTGGTCTGAAATCTGTGCTTATTACGCTCAGATACTTTACATCATGAGAGTGAGCATGTATGTGAATAAAGCTAGGGATCATGCCTTTGTTTATATTTAAGGATCTACTGTACTGTAAAAACACTTGCAATATTTACTACAGGAAATGTATCTTTCCTTCCTTAAAATTTGATATTTTACTTTGTTCTTTCTCTCCCACAGTTAGAGCAGTAGATTTCTACTCCACAAGCAAAGGAAAGAACATGAAAGTCTGCCTTGTATTGTTTGCCTTTTTGGCGGTGGGTTTCGCTCACCCCAAGAAAATAGCCCCTCTCTCGCAGGAAATGATTGACTACGTCAACAGCGTCAACACCACATGGAAGGTAACAGTAACAATAAGCATTATTAGTGTAATCATTTTTTTAAGCAACTGTGTACCAAGTCTCATTGGAGTGCAGTCTCTAATATTGTTTATCTCAGAAAATCACTCCAATAATCTTGTCAAGAATTGTTATAAATACCAATTAGATGCCCATTCAAGCATTTGACAATAGCCCCAACTGTTGACACTTGATAGCAGTTTATCTCACATGAAACTGAAAGGTATCCAACCCTACAATGACCATGAGTAATTTGATCCCATTTTTGCCAGCACTTACAGTATTTGAATCCCTAACTGTTGGCTTCCATTGAACAAGAATGGTATAAATTAAAGCTGCATTGTTCACTGAAGCAGCTAGTCAGTGCAATGAACCAGTGGACGGGTACTACTGTATAATATGGAACCACAGTTTTTTCCCAAAAACTGTGGTGGTCATGACGGATATCCTTAGAGGTCAATATTTCGCCATGTTGCAAAAGGCTGCTGTAGGTGAAAGGTTCCCCCTTCCTCAGTATCTTCCAAAGTCTACTCCAAAAAGTGACACTTTAAAAATGGAATCTACTGCAATTGTGCTTGTAGCTTTGGTGTAAACAGTGGATTTGGGGAAACAAGCCTGCAAGCCACAACTAGAAAAGGCCATAACCAGTTCAAAAACAGGTCTGCTGGTTAAAAATTGAGCCATAAGCTTCATCATAACTACAGTAACTTACTAAAGAAGGGACCAAGTAACAGTAAACCTGTATGTGAAAGATTTAGCAATTGCTTAAAGGCTTAATCCTCTCACCCAAAATAGCTCCAACTCTCCAAACCTATTCTTACTTTTATCACCTCCCACAATTGTCTAAAGCCCATCCTCATTCAGACTCAATATCAGATGGGCCCAGAGTCTCCGGTTGTTGGGGTTTTACCATACTAAATTTCATAAAGGGTTAATTCTCTCACCCCAAACTACAATTTTTGTAGTAGTCCACAGAAATTTTCAATTGGCTTAGCTCTATGTTTGACAGCTAGTTTGAAAAATGCCAAGTACCAAAACTGACATTACACAGCATGTACTGCACTGAGAGTGTTTTTATACACATTGGGGTAATGTATACTCATCCTGGCCTGAAGCAATAAAGTGAGATTGTGTCTGGATGAGAATCAATTTTAGGAGAATTAGAACTGTTGGGTGAGGGTGAGAGTATCAGGTCTTTGAGTCAAGCATTATTCACATTAATAAGGGCAGTTCTCTATATCCCTGGCAGTTCCAATTCTCCTAACTGTATGTATGCTTTTTAGTTCCTCCCATAACTCCATAAAAGAGCCTTCTTATGCAGTCACAAACTTTTTTCATTGCCTAACTAGTTAAGATCATGTCCTGGCGAGCGTACTAGGCTACTGTATGATGTATAATCCAATCGCTCTCTCTCTCTTTGCATTTTTCGCAATGTAAGCAACTGTCTCCATATCTTTTGAATTTTCAAATTTTGATGTCAATCAAAGAATACTAACCAACTGAGAATTTTTATACCCCTACACCGAAAATGTATGTTGTTAAATACTGTATAAACTATACAAGTTTTGTGGGCACAAAGTTAAACATTAGTACTACTGAGTTCTGTACCATTCTTTCTTGCACTTGATATTTAGCTATTATTTTCCTTTCCTTATTCACTTTATCTTGGGGAATGTAGATATTTTAGAAACTAATGTCAATATGTACACAAGGAACAATATCATAGAATGTCAGAGAGGAATTTCTTTTAGTTTCACAGATGTGCGGTTGAATGGTTCCTTTCATTTGCCTGATTGCTCTTTCTGTTTGTATAGTGCTAGTTTTGCTCGTAATTCGAACCCACCATAAAGAAAAGCAAAGTTTTTGAAACTGCCACTTCGATTTTTTATCCAGTCACGTCAGGCTCTGACCTCATTTCGCTTTCTGGTACAGAATTCAACGTACAGTAGTTCCACTTTTTATCTATATGCCTCAGTGCTTCAAAGGGAATTACTGTTTGTCATAATAGTATTATATTTCCCTATCTATTTAAAGGGGTAATCCTCTCACTCCAAACTACAATTTTAGTAGTAGTCCACAGAAATTCTCAAGTTGCACAGCTACTGTATTTGATTGACATCAAGTCGAGAAAAATGCAGAATACAGAAACTCACATGTACAGCATGTACTGCACTAAGATTATTTTGGTTTCATACACATAGAGATTTGTATACTCACTCTGAAGCAACAGAGATTGTGTCTGAACAATGATGAATTGTAGACAGTTGTAGACAGCTGTAGTTGGGTATTGTTAGGAGGATTGAAATTGTTTTGGGTGACTGTGAGATAGATGATCGCCTTTTAATCCA
Source organism: Holothuria scabra (assembly GCA_037179385.1). Lineage (NCBI taxonomy): Eukaryota > Metazoa > Echinodermata > Holothuroidea > Aspidochirotida > Holothuriidae > Holothuria > Holothuria scabra. The sequence goes on from CM074199.1 coordinate 32,912,026, forward strand.
ACCAAACCCCACTGGGTAAATACTTGTGTGGGAGTGATTATTGTGGCCACATTTACCCAGAATGATCTGCAAAAGATGTAAGGTCTCTGTTCAGGGATGTTGTACAGACATAATCTTGGGGAAAAAGAAAACTGATTACTTTCCAGGTCATTTTGCAGTCATGATAGCAATGGTGACTATTTTGAACTAATTGTTGTTTTATCCAATTTTGGAAATTTATGTTAAAAGAGCTCAGTGAGTTGATATTGATTAACTGTGAAAGTCAAGTTTTACATATAATATTTATGGAAATGGATGCAATTTTGAATTTGGTGGTGTCCTGACTTGTAACAATTTTGTGAATAATTTGCAAAAGTGTCTGGTCACAAACTTTTGAAAACTGAATGAACTTGAAGCTGGTAGGCACTCACTCATAAAACAGTTACAGTATTTGCATGTAGGGTGTGGATTGTCTACATAAGATGGTAAGATCATTTGTCATTGCAATGTAGAGAAAACTTAACAGATTTGGAAAAATTTGTTGAATATTTATGAGCCAACTCAATGAGATGCTGAAAGGGTTTCCAAATACACATTTTCAGGCAAATTTTAATGAATCTTTGGACAAACACCTGTCTCTATGTTCCAATTAACATAACCATATGAGGTTCATTTTTAAGGATTAGAACCACTGTGTGTTAAGGAGAATAATTCCCTACTTCATAGAACTTTCAGGATGGATTTTTAATTTTAAAGGTGGGGAAGATCCATATCGACTGTAAAATGCATGCATTGGCAAGTGAAAGTGGTATGGGCATTTCTTTCCCTAGAAATTTTACGTTGCAAAATTTCAGAAGCTAGTTTAGGGAATCGTGCAACAGGCTTTTTAACTGCTTACAGTAAATTGCGTTGATGGGTTTGTGGTCACTTAAAGCTCAATAATTCAAAAAACAATTTTCATTTGTGTTTGTTTCTTCTACCATTGCAACCACAGGCTGGACCTAATTTTAGAGGCTGGAGCCTTAAACTGGTGAAGGGCCTTCTAGGGACTTACATTGTACCTGCCAAAATGTTTGGCACTAAAGTGCTCACTCACAAAGTTATCAAGGATCTTCCAGAAAACTTTGATGCCCGTGAACAATGGCCCAACTGCCCTACCATCAAAGAAGTCAGAGACCAGGGCTCCTGTGGATCTTGTTGGGTAAGTACTGTACATTTAATTGCAACCCCTTTGTCATAAGCTATGATTGTAAGGACCAGCCTGTTTCTTAAAGTTAGCCTAGAATTTCATGCACACTGCTCAACTGGTTACTAGTGTTCGACCGATCATCTGTTAAGTAATCGGCATCGGGCCGATTATTGCGTTATCGGTAAGTAATCGGCATCGGTAAAATTCTGCCATTCAACCGATCACTACCACCGATTATTTGGAAATTGGAAAAAAGGGGCTAAGTAAACTTGAAACTTGCTCTTAATTTCGTTAAAATTCCTGTAAATACTCAATCCTTTAACTTCCCGCCAAAACGGGATGCATTGATAATCACAAACGTATAAATTTTACCCCTGCCATGGGAATGATCGTTTCAGATGTTTTCCGCTATAACCCAGTAGTATTAGCCTACTTGGAATTCGATTTAGAAGTGCATTCAAGGTGTATTCCTTGCTGTCTCGCAGAAAGCGCCGCGTAAGTTGCTGTACAAACTGTTCTGCACAAAACACATAGTACAGACTATCTAGCTGCAGTGTTTCGCCGTTTTTTCAAATCCCCAACCTTTGCATACATTTATGTGCATGTTTTGTACACTTAGCACCTAGAATCTTGTGAAGTTCGGCGGTTATTACCTTGCATAAATTAAGGCATTCCCAGCATTCCTTCCGTAATGTTATTTACGGTAGGACTTCAGCAATGTTGTCATACGACGTCATTGCAAACGAAAACAGTAATGCACGTGATCTCTTGCAGCAAACTTCTTGGCCCACGCTTGCACTAGACTTACGTGAGTGTCCGTTTTTACCGCCAAACAAGGCGTAATATTTTGCTCGGTGACATCATATGCAAAAGATCCATTGCAAATTTTAAATTGGCCCCTTCCTCGTGATTGGTTCAATTGCGTTGATTCTAGGCAGCCAATCACAACTCGCGCCTTCGCCTATGTGATTTAGTGTGTGAAAATACTCGGTCTCGAGACAAATTTTCACGTTGAGTTTGTGTTACGACGATCGCACTTGTAATGCCGGCTAGCGAAGCTGGGTGAGCCCCGTGCTAAATTCACCTAGAAACGGCATCGCAAATCTCAGCGTACATGGATTTTTTGGGGATTGGACTTACGTGCATTTCAGTTGCAGATTCTTTTTAAACAAGACGGAAGTTTTGGACGAGAACTGCTAAAAATATACAGGGATATTTATATCGGAAAGGAACCATAAGATAAATTTTACGAGTGCCCAGAACTGCTAAGATTATCATGATTGCTTTACATGGGGTTCGTTTTTAAAAGCGGGAAAAGTAGCTACAGTACATTAACGCAACTACAACCGAGTACAGTAAAAGAATGCAATGTTCCGACATGATTGGGGGATGAAAACTAGACAGAGCATGTTGGCGGCCTTAGAACTAAATTATCAAAGGGCATGTGAAATCGACTGCAAACAATTGTACAGTATTTAGGGTTGATTTGTATCTCCACTTTTGAAGTGAAAATATTTCGCCTACAAAAATGATATCCCGTTCGTGAAAGGAACAGAACTATTCCCAATATTTCCATCCTGAACTGGTTATGGTAATACGAAACGCACGAAGCGAGGGACACGTACTAAAGTGACAAACATGTGACTTCCCTCTTTCTAATAATCGGTGATCGGTAATCGGCATCAGGCCGATTGTTAAATTAAATAATCGGTAATCGGGTATTACCGATTATAGCATAATCGGTCGAACACTACTGGTTATCATGTTTTGAAGGAATAAACAAGTTCGAAGTTTATATTTGGGTATGTGGTAAGTGACTTTTCTGTTCAAGTCAACTGGTAACAAAACATCTGAGGGCTGCGCAGGGAATGCATAGCGTACTGTTTTATGTGTGTTTTCATCCCACCATCAGCTTAAACACTCTTTCTGTAAAGCTGTTACCCTTTGACCAAGCTTTGACCAATAGCACAGTAGTGCTCCTTGAACAACCTTCTCACTGGTCTATATAGCTACACTATGTGGAACTCAAGCTTTATAGAAATGCTTGCCCCTGAATGATTATGCTGTTCAAAAGTAACCTTACAACTGTTACATGATCATGTTTGAAAAAAGTGAAAGTTTGTGTTCTTCAACCTACAGTAGATGAAGTAAGTTATTGTCTCATAACTTTCATCAGTAAACATAGATTCAGCCACATGCAGTGGCTTCTTAGGGGATACATGAGCATAAAGGCAAATGGTAGACCTGTTCTGTGCAAAATCCTGTTAGGTTTCCCGTGAGTTCTGTGAGGTGTTGCTCTTCCATGCTGTAAATGATGCCAGCTTTGTCACTATCAGGGAGGGAGGACCACATCAGGTACAGTGTCACTTCATCAACAGCTAATATACTGTATAGTGCAGGTGGCAATAAAAGCAACTATGTTTGAGGTGGTACAGTAAGTAAAACCTTTTCAGGTGGCAGCCTCAAAAAAAAACAATGCGTCTGTAAGTCCAATCCTGTGTTATTTGTGGGCAGCTTTGATGCTACTCATAAAGAATCGATTTTAATCAGTCTTGATTGAGACCTGTGGTTATTCCTTCCAAGGCTGTGAACCTCTTTAAATCAAAATAATCAATTTTTTAGCACCTGAAAATTATGTTGAAGTTTAGTGATAAATATGAAATTAAAAGTAATTGTCCAGAGGAAAAGAAGTGATAAGAGATCTATCAAATTTTAATCTGTCATTGATAAATAAGGTTGATCAAGAAAGTTCACAGTTTATGACCTGTTTTATGTTTTTATGGCTTTGTTATAAAAATCATGAAATATGACATAAAATAATGTGAAACCATATTATGTGACATCCTAAAATTTGTTCAAAGCCTTTAAAGTCATGTTTTCTGGTATTTAAATTCTGTTTCCTGGTACATTATTGTGTAAAATGAAAACAAAACAATTCATCATGTTGAAAATGGGATGTAATACTTGCCAAATCTTTTAGCAACTTCACTCTGGAAGTTTTTATTGTGAGGTTTTCATTTGTAATTAAACTTGGTTTAATTTGTTTTCTTAAGGTACTCTCACACAGTCAAGAATAGTCCTGTATTTTCTCTAGAATGGGACAGTTCGGAACAGTTTTGGACAATACGGAACAGTTCCGGGGTATTCGGGAAGAAGCGAAATGAAATTTGGGAAGGTCAAAAAATTTTGAACGTGTCCAAAATAAAGATCTGGCATTTAGACTCTTCAGGACAATTTGGAACTGTTCGGGACAATTCGGTACTATTCAGGAATATTTGGAACATACCCGGGCCATTCGGAACGATATTATTCCTGAATAGCCCCAAAATGTCAGGATAGTCCTGTATTGAGATTGAATCGCCTCGTATAGTCCCGCATCATGCCGGAAAAGCCCCGTATACTAAAGAATCGATAATAAATGATGATGGAAGATGGCATCCAGGGACCATACGGGGCATTACACAACAAGTACCGTACAATGCGGTACTATATGGGTCGATACAGGGAGATTTCGGTACCACTCCAGAATCGCCTGGAAAGTACCCCGAATAGTACTACAGTAGGGGACAAATAAGGGACTATTCTTGACTGTGTGAGAGTACCTTTAATTCCTTTCAAAAACAGTCAGTATTAAAAAGACCAGCCAGTTTTATTATGCCTTTGTACAGTATTTTTTACAATAAAGAATTAATCCTAAAAACTCCAGTTTGTTTGGATTCCACCCATTGACAAATCAAATTCTGTAAGTTGCATAGAGCTGTTAGTAAATCAAAGCAGCTTATGATACTGGAGTAGCTCTCAATTTACACCTACCCATTGCTCCTCCCCATACAACCAGATCTCCATTCTCCTAAACTTGGAATCAATAGCAGCTATACAGGCCAGAGAGGAAGGGGGGGGGGCTATCACTGTTTCCTCTCAGAAGGACATTGAGTTAAATTTCATTCCTTATAAGAAAATTTGACTCGTTGGAAATTCAGTGTTGTTAAATTGTACATACATCAAATGTGGGGAAAAGGAAACCCTCTTCTCATGTTTTCCCACAAATATCAATGCATCAAATTGATACATGGGGTATTAAAGCTGTTTGGGTCAAAACTGTGTTATAGCAGCTGAGGGTAGACACTGCTGGACAACCTTCAGTGTCAAAAACCCTGAAACCCATATATTGCAAATCCCTCCAAAATATGGATAAGGGCGAATCTCCCCCTACATTAACTTAATGTAAAACCTGCTGTATAGTAAGAAAGTGAAATGCTATACTTTATCAGTAGAGGATTGATTGCTGTAAAAAATGCATATTAGGTTGTGACTTCTGTAAACCAAGGGCCAATTTCATCAATTTTGGAAATTATTTTTGCAATATGTTGTAAAATTTTTTGGGCTCTTTTGGGATGTTTAGGTGCATAATTGCATTGCGTTGATTGATTGATTCTTCTCCCTCTTTTTTTTTTTGGAAGCTGATTTTCAGTGAGTTTCACGTTTCATTTGAAACCAAGATTCTATATATAGTGTACTGTACATCTGTACATATATACTGTACAGTACAGTATTTAAGACCCTACAGTACAATTGTAAGTGGGAGTCTCCTTTATAATACAGCTGTGTGTAGATAATTAGCAACATGTTTTCAAGTGGCTCTTTTAAAAACTAGTGGGACACTTCATTTTTCCCCCAGACTCTTGAAAAAAAAAAAAAAAAACATCAGGGGTTCCTGTACTTTTGGGTTTTCAGCCCTAACAAAATCACTGACTTGGATTGAGAAATATCACTTTTTCAGTAGCTAGTAAAGTGCAAGTGGCACTTAATTTTCTGTGAGGTAGTAGCCAAAATCTTTGAGGTGACAGCCTCACAAAAAAAAGCCAGGGGAAACCCTGACAGGGGATGATTAAGCCTGGTACAAGTCTGGTTTTGTCATGTGCTGTTGCATGCTTACAGTACCACATTGGTTCTTGTTTGAAAGGGCCACTACAATGTACTGTTTTAATGCTGTCTGTACTCTGTATTTACCGTAGGCTTTTGGTGCTGTAGAAGCCATGTCAGATCGTTACTGTATCGCTTCCAATGGTGAACAGAACTACCATATATCTGCTGAGGATCTCGCCACATGCTGTGAAGAGTGTGGAGCTGGGTAAGTGTGATGTAATTATATAGATACTGTGTAGATTAGGTTAGATGAAGTTTCTAGCCCTGTTTCAAACCAATTGGTTTAAGTGGGCCGGCCATTGTCTTTTTCCAGTTGCGGCTCACTGGCTTGTTTTCCCTTTTCCATTGCTTATGTGGAGCACCAAGCACAATACTGTGCTGACAAACCAAGCAGCGAAGTCATGGTCAGGGGTAATGTCGGCCTTTACTGGTGGCCATCAGCCTTAATCTTCCTTTTTAGTTTTTTTTTTGTTTCAATGAAAGAGAAACCTATGCAGTCATGATGGCGTATATGTGTGTGTGTGTGGTTTTGTAGACCTGTGCATGTGTGGATGAGTGTGTGTTTATGATTTTTATTGTTAACACGATATCTCAATATAGGAAGTCTGACAGTTTTCAAACTGAACCCCATGCTTTTGGTAGAGGTCAAAAGTCATCTGAAGCCATTAGGGGTCAAAGTCTGAAAATCTTGTTGGCACGATGTCTGAAGATAGGAAACTTATATCTCATATTTGGTATGTGGAAGCATTATGATATGTATCTGCCTGCCTGCCTGCCAGCCTCTCTCTGTCTGTCTGTCTATCTATCTGTGTATCTATGGCTTTTTTATGAAGGTCAAAGGTCATTTGCAGTCACCCAAGGTCAAAATATTAAAACCTTGTTAACATATCTCAAGGTGGGAAAAGTAAATACTTTTCACATGTGGTATGTGGATGCGCATTATGGTGTGGAGATGACCCCAACTTTTATCGATGGAGGTCAAAGGTCATCTGGGATTACAAAATTATTTTTTGACCTTGCAGTATAACATTCAAGTGAAAAGTTATTGTACTGATGGCATTATTTGAAATGGTATATTTACATATCATCAAAACCGTCATTGCATTTTTGCTCTCTGGTTTTCTCTAACATTGGTAGATGTTTGCAATCCGAAACTTCACCATATACTGTAAGCATATTAAGCACAGCTTTTGAATTGTTGCTTATTGCTAATTGCATAGCAATTATCTTTTTTAAATTTGTTCCATCTTCATGTAAAGTCTTAAAAGTGACTGTATCCAGTATTTTTATTTTTGAATTGGATTTAAAGATGTGAGGGAGGCTTTCCACCAACTGCTTGGCAATATTGGGTAGAAAACGGTCTTGTTACTGGAGGACAGTACAACAGCAGTGAGGGATGTCTACCATATGAAATACCATCTTGTGATCACCATGTACCAGGAAAACTGAAGCCTTGTGGGGATATCATCCCAACCCCTCCATGTAAACAACAATGCAGAGATGGTTATCCAAAGACATATCAGCAGGATAAACATTATGGTTGGTGAAATCATTCATGTACATTATCTGTGTAGCTGTCTCATTGTCTGTCTCTTCATTTGTTTCTTTGTCTGTCTCTGCCTACATCTCCATAGCAGTCATACAGTACAGTGTATTGTATGGAGTTCACTAAGTATAGCCTGAACAACTAGCCCGGTGTGGCCATTCCTTGGGATTTATGTCAAGATCTTGGGAGTTGATTTGATGAGTATTTGTACAATGTCAGATCACATGTAACTGTCAGTATGCAGTCACTTAAACGATGCATGTGGTATTTCAACTGTCAGTGTGCAGCTACACCAAGGATGTATGGGGTAGCTGTCAGTGTGCAACCATGCAAATGATGCACGTGGTAGCTGTCAGTTTGCAGCCACTCCAATGATACGTGGGGTAGCTGTCAGTGTACAGTCACTTAACAAGGATTCATATGATACAAAACTGTCAATATGCAGCCACTCAAAGGATGTATGGGGTAGCTGTCAGTGTGCAACCATTCAAATGATACACGGGATAGCTGTTAGTGTGCAACCACTTAAGTGATGCGCAGTGTGCAGTCACTTAATAAGGATTCATATGATACAAAAGTTGTCAATATGAAGACATTCAAAGGATAGATGGAGTAGCTGTTTGTTTAGTGCAGACACTGAAAAGATGCAAAAAAAAAGTTATCTTGTGTTTTAAATATAACCATAGTTGTTATACCTTTCCTTGGTTTGAAAACTCCACGAACTGACTGCTTATGTTGAGATTCCGGTTTTCATCAGTCATGTGACGTTGATAGTACACGAGAGCCTTGTTGTCGGACTCTCCATACGTACTGTTTACATGCAGACAGTGTAAACTGATTTTTTTCGAGTCTCTCGTGAACAATTATCAAACTGTAATGACTTCAGTTAGGGCGTATATTATTGTGAAAGGTTTGATTAAGATTTCCGTCTTAAATCAGAACGGTGGTAAAGTGAGAATAACTACACCTAAACTAAGATAGAGGGACAATGGAAGGCTTGGCTAGCAACAGTAACTTGGTAAGCACACTCAACAAGTCCGCGAAATTGCAAAGCATGTAGCAATCACACTGTATAACGTTAGACTGGTTGGATAAAACCATTTTAACAAAAGAGTTCATCAGACGAGTGTATTATACAATATTTATCAGTAACAATGGTCATACAAAATTTTAGGAAGCCCACCTAGCATAATGAAGTAAGTCTACTTCACCATTTCTGCACACTGACTGCGGTATGATAAGCCTGTCTGGCCTACTGAATGTCCTCAACGAAGGTTTCCAAAGGCCTTGGAACCAGTATTTTACGCTTAAAAAGAGAAAATGAAGCCCTAAAACATAGGATTCCTGCATTTATTAAAAAATCTTAAAAACGTATTGATTAGGAGGCCGTTTCCAGTTCCCTTTTAGCCCTTTGGTCAACTTTAATTTCACTTCCCAGCAGAAACAGTACGTTTCTCAATGGAGCCATATCACTACGGATCGATCGTATGCATCTTCAAAGTCATGTGGTGAACTTTTTTGAAGAGCTCAACATGCTTTTATGGACAGTTACGGACACACCTTACAAAAACTATGAACGTACATACAGCTTCTACGTCTGTGCATACACAGTGTACGTAAGGAGTTCCAAACCAGGGAAAGGTACAATAACTGTGGTATAACTCGCTTTTCCTGTCCCCATTGTTCTATAAATATTAGTTTTAAAAATAAAAAAATGAAAACAAGCATGATGTATGCCTTTTAGAAATTTCTATGTACAAAAAAACAGGTGAACTTTTTCCTTTTGAAGTATCACTGAACACTCTAGCAGGAGTAGCATGAAGGAATCACAGGACAAGGTGGGGGAGGAAATTTGGGGATGGGGAAAGGGATGGGGGTGGGGGGATGGGAAAGAGATTGATCTGGGGAAAGGAATACCTGGTACTCTGTTGAAAATGATATTATTTACAGATGACTCATTAACAAGTTGACTCCTTTATTAAAGTTTGTTGAATTATATTTTTTTTGTAAAGGTAAAACAGCATACACAATTGAAAATGATGTTCAGCAGATTCAGACAGAAATAATGACCAATGGACCAGTTGAAGCCGACTTTAATGTTTATTCAGATTTTGTGAACTACAAATCTGGTGAGTAATATTATAATGATGCTAATTTCATTTCAGATTTTAATGTGGATATTTTACCATATAATTAGCCATGAACTTATTTGGAAAATTGAGAAAGTTTAAATGGGTTATGACTTCTTTTCAAATATATCTTTCAGTTAACATTTATCCCAAAATAGGAAGAATTTTTTAAATTTAAAGAGGCTTTTGAGTTTATCGATTGCTTAATGAGAGTCTCAAAGGGTCACTACCACATAACAATGCTTAAAGTTACCATAACAAGTCAATTTTCAAGACCAAAAGTCACAGAAAAAATTTAAATTTTGAATTTTCTAGTGCCCTGACTTGTAACTGTTTCGACAAAAAAGGCCGGTCGCAAATTTTTGGAACGGACTTGAACCTTTAATTGCTCACTCATAAAACAGTTATTTGTATGTAGAGTATGGGGATTGTCTAAGTTTGACCGGTTGTCATTGGTTTGTGGACAGACTTAAGGGATTTGGAAGAATTTGTTGAATTTCATGAACCAAGTCAATGAATCACTTTAAGGTGTACCTCAGATGGGAAAGAGAAGATTGGCCATGGAAGGAAGAATATAACGCGCTTCACTTTGACCCATCTGCTAACAAAACAACTAAGGTAATGAATGCTAAACCCCTTCACGAGGCATGGTCTTGCTTGGAAACCAGTGGCGTAGCCACAGGGAGGGTTTGGGGGTTAGAACCCCCCCCATGTGATCATGTCATAATTAATCACAGAGAGTTACAGTATTATACCCTTACTTACAGTTTTTGTTGCTATGCCTGTACAGATGAATTTGTATTTTCTGGTTTGTTTTTCAGGTGTTTACCAACACACAACTGGAGAGCTACTTGGTGGACATGCAATTCGTATTTTGGGATGGGGTGTTGAAAACGGCACCCCTTACTGGTTGGTTGCCAATTCCTGGAACACAGATTGGGGTGATAATGGTATGTTGGCTAAGTATTTTGTATGGCTTATATATTAGAGGCTGCATTAAGTGTTTAATGTGTAATTTGTGGTGGGAATTACACCGATAGTTTGAGTGAAAATGTACAATAGTATTGAATTTGTGCAATGGAAAAGTTACTTGTAGACAAAGAGAAGAATCAGGTTGTTCCATAAAGTTATATTACCGTAATTGAAATATTTTAGCAATTCTCTAGTAGAGCCAGGTAGATTGCAGAAATTCTATGGTTGGTCTCGAGAAGTTCCCCATTTCATTAGACAGAAGAAAGCGTCTGGTCCTTCATTGTACATGCTCAATCACTGAGTGTACTTACACAGCGAATGTTTCCAACTGCTCAGTGTTACAGCCTTTTCCAGACTGAATATTTGTATGATTTAATGCTGTTGGCTGCAGAACAAAGCAGTTGAAAGTGGTCATCCTGAAATTGTAATTACTTTGTTGTTCATAGTAACCAGTTATTTGAAGGAGAAAGGAGCCTTTTCTAAAGTTTATGAGATTCTTCACATTTCTAGTGGTTACTATTGACATGGAAAACTATTAAAAAATACAATGTTTATAAATTTCAAGGGATGGAAGTTTTAGAAAGTGAAGGTTGTAGAATTTTGTTAGAGTTATAGGAGCAACCCTTCCAATTTGCATAACACCCATCTCCATGCTGAAGGATGGCAGTTTTTCTTAATATGGGACAGAGAGCATATCTTCATTGTCAAACAAAATAACTGTTTGAAAATATGAAGCCATTGATCAATTTTTCAAATATTGCGGTAAAGACATGCCTTCCCTGTTTCCCAGTGAAAGCCAAACATGCTCATTAATATTTCATGTTACTAATTCATACCAGAACCTTTTTTACCGAATTGAAAGTGCTATAATTTTGTTAAAAAGTTTGCATTAAACTTAAAATATTTGTGTGTCTCAAAATACAGGCATGCTGTAGTTCTTTATACATTACAAAAAGCAGACCAGCTTAATCCTGCTATTGACCTTATGCATTGAAGGCCACATCCTCTCACCCCAAACAGTTCTCCCTTAAGCCTCTTCCACAACTGCCCAAAACTCCTCATCCAGACACAATCTCGGTTTAATGTTTAAGGGTGAATATACAAGACCCTAATGTGTAACCAAAACACTCTCAGTACAGTACAGACTGTGCAATATGAGCTACAGTACTCCGCGTTTTTGAAACTTACTGTCAATCAAAGAGTTGTGTCAATGAAGAACTTAGTAGTTTGTTGACTGGCTTAAAATATCCAAATATCCAATTTTGTCATTTTCATGTCACATGACCTTTAAACATTATGTCATATTGGATGTAAACAGTAAAACATGTTGCAGCTACTAGGCTTCACCCTTTGCATGTGCTATACTTGGGCATATTGGACCAAATGACAAACCATCTGTATTTGTTGTTACAATTTGGAAATGTTTCTCATTTTTGTCCAAAAGAGGGCACACTTCTTTGTTCTGTGACATTATATTTAACAAGTCTATGTTTATTCATGCAGCAACAAGGCATTGTAAAGGTAGCTGTAGCTTAGCTGAAGTAGCTACAGGTTTTGACATGTTGACTTGTAGCAATGTGATTTTCAAATTTATCATTTGCTCTTGCATAGGTCTGTTCAAGATTCTCCGAGGCCAAAATGAATGTGGCATAGAAAGCGACATCAATGCCGGCTTGCCAAAACTTTAAAGAGATGATCGTCTCATCGAAGAAGTGGTCACTGTAGTTCTTTATTTTTTACGCAGATCTTAGTCAGTGGACCTAAGTCAGTGGAAGCAATGAAATATTAAAATGAAGTATTTTGTGGGGTTTTTTTAAGCTTTTTAAAATGTGCATGTATAAATTGGTAATGCTTGTGTTCTTTGTAATTTTTTATGGCAAATGTGAATAAATTTATTTTGGTGCTTGAAGTTGAAAATAGAATGATTAAGGGGAAAGAAGATTGTTGGGGATATATAAATCGTCTGAGTACTTAAAGTGAATTTGTAATTGGAATGATATTTGACTTGTCATGTGCAGTGTGATGATTAAAGCAATTTAATTTTATCGTGCCAAGTAACATGTTGGATCAATCTTGAATTTATAGGTATTTCAAGTAATTCAATTTAGGAGCAAATGCAATAGGTCCATTTTTTTACAATGCATTTGCCTGTTTTTAGAGTTTTCCCAAAATGATATACCTATAGAAACTATACCATTCTTATTCCTAAAATTTATAGCACTATATAAGTTAACATTAATGCAAATTCATATCTCAGGGTACAGCCCATGTACACTTTCTGTTCTTTACACCATTTCATTTTATAAAAATTTCAGCATCTCCGTTATTTTATAACATTTTTTCTTTCCTCTTTTGTCCTTGAATCAAAACTTTGTAGCATTCACAAGGGTTGAGCAGGATGTTTTTCTTTATTCTGGGCAGCAGTAGCTGTATTCAGTATTTGTAAAACTGTTGATGGTAGAAAAGAAGGAAAAAAATGTAAGTTTAGAAAAAAGAGACTCATTTTTCTTCAATTTGAATGTAATGCCTTTTGTTTTTCTTTTGGTGTGGAATTTTTTATGTTTATTTTTTAAAAGTTGCAGATATTTTACAGATATATTTTAAGGTAAATTTGAAGGCTGAAACAAAGGAGGCATAGTACTAAGCACAAGATTAATGCAAGGAGGTTTACAAATGGTAAGCATTGCATGTTTACTTTGTGGAAAACAATTTTTGTAATGCAATTGAATAAAGTTCAAGTTCAAGTTCAAGAAATTTATATGGCGCATTATTTAAAATAATTATTCTAATGCGCCTTACAAGACACAGTGGAGAACAAAAGACTAAGTTGGACTATCAGATACCATCAAAGGCACAGCTAAATAGGTGGGTTTTTAATAAGGACTGAAAATGTTCCAGATAATACAAAAGTACGCAATAAATGGTGAACGGGATGAGATTTTTGTCAAAGAAATGTCTTTTTTTCACTGTGTGAAAGAAATTATGCGTGGTCTGTAGCCAGGGGTTAATACATATGTACACATTTGGCCCCTCCTGAAAAATTTTTGCACCCCCTGGAGAGGGTTTTAAACCCCTGCCCTCCTTCTGGGCCTTGTCTGGCTATGGGCCTGAATTATGCATGTTGGTTTAGGATATGTCTTTACTTTTGTACTTGTGCCATTTTGCCTGCATGGGTTAGCATCGAGATTGGAATCACAGAACTTGGTCAAGATTGGAATGGAACAAACTTGAAGCTGAATGGCCTGGGGAAGAGAATAAAAGGGTTACAGGTCAAGGACTGTGTGGGAGCAAAGAACCACTGGAAAAAAGTTGTGGACTTAAAGGGTCAAAACAATCCCCCACCATCTTGTTTTAAAGTAGCATCTAAATCTCACAATTTGGTTCTTATTTCTCTGCAAAGTATATTTCAAAGTTTTTTAGGACTTCACTGTTAAATCAAGCAGTTACTGCTAGTAAATTTCACATTTGAGACGAAAAAATATTGTCACATGACTCTCAAGAGCCAATCATGAAACAGGACAGTCTGCTACACTACTTCAATTTGGGGGACTGCTCATGCCCTTTAAATCAATTGGTTAGAAACTGGGCCTAAAACTACATCTAACAACAGTGTCTTACAATATTTTTCCTATCATAGACGGGTATGTAGTTAGTATTCTAGGGAGGTATTAAGAACAACAAACATGTTTTATAAAGATAAACTACATAAAGAGCAACATAATGGTGGGATGAAAATCAACAGAAAAATGCAAAGATGATGTGAAATTCTATTAAAATGTTTTGTCTTTGAATCTGAGTGGGAATCTGATAAGGATATCTGGTTTAACTCAAAATTATCCATTATTCAAATTAGGGCCTAACCGATATGGTTTTTCACTGCCGATCCGATGTTTTTTCCTCAACATCGGCCGATATCCCATCCGATCCGATATTTTCGTCACCCCGCCGTATCTATGCGTTTAGGCCCACAATTTTTCCCCATTTACTAGTAGGTCTAGATTTCCTTGTTGTAACTATAAGCAATGCCTCTTTATGTACATTGCCCGTGCATTTACTCCTATTTAAAGTCATCTTTAAAATGTTTAATAGTTTGCAAATAAGTATGAATTTAATCAAGACAGTGACTGAACTGATCACCTGAAATTATATTTAACATAACAGAACATAACAGGTTAAAGGGCAAAGGAGGGCTGTAAAGGCCCCATAAGATGCCCTGTAATCCAAAAACCCCCCAAAACAAAGCAAACCACCAACACCTAAAGAGCCCAGAAAGATTAGATTCTACCACAGTCATGGAAAAACTTGTCAATATTAACCTTAAAACGGTGCACTGATGTGGAGTTAACAACCCACTCAGGCAGGCTATTCCACTCACTAACAACCCTATGAGAGAAACTGAACTTCCTAATGTCAAGTCTAGCAAAAGACTTTTCAAGCTTTTTGCAATGGCCTCTAACCCGAGGATTACTCTGGACCTTTAAATAACTGCAAGCTAACAAAGGATTCCCTTCAGATAGAAATTTGTATACCTGGAGCATGTCCCCCCTAATCCTTCTCAGCTCCAAAGTGGTAAGCCCAAGCAGCTTAAGCCTTTGGGAATAAGGTAGATTTTTAACCTCAGGTATGAGTCGGGTAGCTCTCTTCTGGACTTGCTCTAAAAGCAATTTGTCCTTTTCAAAGAAGGGACTCCAGGCCTGTGCAGCATAGTCGAGATGGGGTCGAACCAGCTGCTTATACAAATTTAGCACAATTTCTTTACTAAAACTCTTAAAATTCCTCCTGATCAACCCAAGCACCCTATTTGCCCTTGCAGCAGTAGCTGCACACTGCCTAGATGACTTTAAATCTCTTGTAATAACTACACCAAGGTCTTTCTCAGAAGTCACTTTGTTCAAATTAGTACCATTCATAGTATAACCATGGTGGGGATTCTTAGAACCAAAGTGGAGGACTTTGCACTTATCAGCATTAAAAGACATTTGCCAAGTCTGAGACCATGAAAATAACCTATCCAGATCTTTCTGAAGCAATAAAGAATCATCCTTTCCTCCAACCTTCCTATAGAGCTTTGTATCATCAGCAAACTTACTTATACTGGAAGTGATAGAGCTATCAATATCATTTATGAAAATTAAGAAAAGAAGTGGGCCAAGAACAGAACCTTGTGGTACACCACTTAAGACTTCTTTCCTGGAAGAAAAATTTCCATTGACAACAACTCTCTGAGACCTACCATTGAGCCACGAATTGATCCACTGAGCGCACTTGCCTATGATGCCTAACCTATGCAATTTTACCATGAGTCTACCTAGAGGTACTTTGTCAAAAGCTTTTTGGAAGTCAAGGTAAATGGCGTCCACACTGGAACCTGAATCGAGAGACAAAGAAACATCCTCAAGAAAGCTTAGCAAATTTGTAACACAAGATCTATTGAATGTTGGTTGTACTCCATTTAATTAAGTTGAAATTTTCACCGGTGCGAAGGCCGATCATGCTGATGTACAGTAGTGTTGCTTCTCAGATCAGTGTATGCTACAACGTACACTAACTTTAAAATCTGCATGCAAGCTACAGTAATTCATACCGTAGCAACGGGCGCGCCAACACTGCAAGTCAGTTCTTTTTTATGTAGGAACTTGCAGACAAGATGTACTGCGTGCCGTATATTCTGAAAGAATCTGTAACAAATCTGTCTAAACCCTACCATGCGTACTGTAATACTAACGGCGATTTTCTAAAATTCACAATATGGGACGCTACCTCGAGTATACCGAAAAGAAAACCAAACCTTGAAAGAAAATCGAGCATTGAATTGGCCGATATAATGGTTTATTGTGTCAATATTATGCAAATGAACACTTTTCCACTATATGTTTATTTCCAAGATATGACTGCAATGATTTCGTAAATATTGACGATAATTTAAGACACCAGGATTGTTGGTTTGTTTCTTCACCACGACGCAAATTAACCTCGTGTTATGTATGAAATAATAGGATGTAACTACCAACACTAAAATTGTTTGGGAAAAATAACGATCTAAGCAAAATTTCATTATTTTGTGAGCCCCAAATGTCGCCGTTTAGACACGTGTGATGGAGAGTTTCCTTTCGACATGAGTTTGAAGGGTGTCCCGACTTGAACGGCAGGGCGGTTTAAATTGAACCTATGTAGTACTTCCAGGTAGGCGACTTCCTAATAAGGCCACGATAGCGTGGGTGTTGGCACACGTGTACGCTATGCAAATTTAACACGATTGACGTCATTTTTGGACGTGAAAGAGAATACTGTAAACAAATGCTGGGATCGGTGGATACTTTTAACTTATGTTTTGAAAGAAGTAACACAAACAACTTCGAGGTGGAGTTAGCAGGATTGCTTTTTTGAGTCCAAAACGTTCAAAAATTAAAATATGAAAAAGGCAAAGGTGTAAAGAAGTATTGATTTTCTTAGAAGGGTTTTTTCTGTCATATTTCTAATATCTGTCCGTTTGATTTGAACAAGTTTGTGAACCTGATCGCTACCTCTCTGATACAGTACCCAAAGGAGCATGAACAAATCGGTGCTATTGGCCTACTTTACTCATCTTCGGGAGTATTGCTTGTCTTCCCCCAAAAAACTCTTCACCAGTGAATCGGGAGGACTTAAGAAAAAAACGGGTAATCACCGAACCTGAGGGCTTTTGCGATCGGGACCATTTTTTGAAACTTTTTTTTAATACCACGTGCAAACACTAGGTCTTACCCATGCCAATATTGGATCATTCCATCATGAAAAAGGCGGAGCGAAGTTTGTAACAACAACGGAGTAACTCTTGAAAGAAATTTAATCATACAGTTCATGTATTGCAGGTTTGTTCTTTATTTGAGCATAAGGAATGTATGAAACTGCCATCAAAAAACTATGGGACAATAGTGAAGGGAAAATGCAACTGAAATTTGTTAAATATTACATACGGAATAACAACTGTGCTGGCTTGTTATTACTAATCTTTACTTATCCTGCAGTGTCATAATGTATGTACAGTGAACTCGAGGTTTCGTCCCTTGGTTGATCTCCAGGTTGTGGCTTCTGTTCTATTCAGCCAGTCTAGAGCAGGACCACCCAGTGTTTGCCCTTTGGAGGGCGTACTTGTCCTTTTGGGACGTTAAGCTCCTTCAGGGAGCAGAACTCCTCCGGGAGTAATTGTTTGGTTTTCGCCCCTTGGCTCTTCGCCAGAGAGTCGTGGGGACTTTTAGAAAATGATCTCCAGAAAGGGGGATGGACTTTCAGTAAAAACAAACTTCTTACAGCCGAGGCGTAGGAAGTGGTTTGTATACGGTGGCGCAAGACCACGCAGTAAAAAGTTCCTTTGAAATTTTAACACCAGTTTTCAGGAAACGGAATATCGGAAAACATCGGCAAGTGAACTTAGCTGAATAATGCCGATCCGATATATTACCGATGGTGGCGAATATCGGTCCGATCCGATGTCCGATCCGATTATCGGTTGAGCCCTAATTAAAATCTGTAGTTTTAATGCTACAAGTATACCACAAGCTCAGAAATGATCAGAACTTACAGGGGCAGATCCAGGACTTCTTTCTAGGCGGGTCCAAAGTCCAAGTCTGATTACTGACCTGGGGGAGGGATATGATGCAATTTGGTACACTTAGTCTTATATGAACACATAAAACTTTCTGCAATGAAAATGAATAGCAATTGAGCAAAATTTTGGCGGGATATTGGTTTTTCACCTTAATAGTGGGTGACTTAATTACACTCTACCCCATAATTTTCACTGGGGGACTGAACCACAACAGTCCAGACTGCAGGGCAAAGCCGGCTTATTAAATGGCCCACCGGAGTGTGCTTCAGTCCTGTGGGCAACAACTTTATCTTCTGGCCAACCAACTTTTAGTGGCAAGTCTAACGCCAAGTTGGAGGAAAGCCAGAGTACCTGGAGAAAAACCCAATGTATTTTGACCAGGATTTGAACCCTTGCTCATGCATGTGATTCACATTGGTACACAGCAATTGGAATAGACCACTCTACCTCTCGACGACCAAAGACAATGCAGGTATTGGCTGCCGACCTTCCAGGTTGAACTTCGTTCACAGACAACTTCAACTTAATGCGTCACCAACAACGACCAACCTATGGCTCTATTTACACGGAGCTTTCGAACAGTGCTGTAGTCCAGTCCGGAGGGTCCAAGTTAAGAATCAAGCAATTTGAACTTTTAAGGACTGAAGTTCGCACTCAGACTAGAGTCCCTGTACTTTCTCAAAGGGGAAAAATATCCTATCTGGCCGAGCCCATCAAATTCTGAAATCAACCGGTCCTAGTCGGGACTCGACCACAGCCTGCTTTCAAAACTATTTGGTCTCATCGATAATTTGTCAGCGCATATCTCAAACTAAATTATGCAATTATATATACACGTTAATTTGATTATTTTTAGGCACTTTTTAGGTTGACTACACGTAATAGTTCATTTAGGTGGATTAAAACACACACTAGATTTGTAACGATAAACTCCCTCCTGACGTACGATTTTAAAGTTGGTGTTTTTATTTCTTGGTGGCCAATGGCAGATGGGGCTGGATCTCATAAATCCCCCTTCGGTGGCGGCGCCACAATAATAAAATAAGGGGGGGGGGGGACAAAACAGTGGCGTAGCCAGGATGGGATTTTTGGGGGGGCCTAGGTAACAAGTGGGGGGCCTGGTACCTCCGAGGGTCAGGCACGGCAAGACTATCTAAGCGGAGCGCCACCATCAGTTGGCACGGAGCGTACACGAAAATTTTGGGCTTTAAACCCCTCCAGATGGCCGGAAACGGCACTTCCCATGTGTTTTAAGCTGGATGTACCCAGCCTTGAAATACGAATCTCATGTCTGCGATGTCTCAATAATGAGAATAAAAAATCAATCTATGAAAAATGGCAATACATACACTTTTTAGGGACCCCCAAACTGGTCACTTCTGATCTGCGGCCTGGGGGATGAGACCAAAGGGAGCCGGTATCTCCCTTCCCCTTGGGAAAATTGTGAACTTCAGAAGCACGTAGATCGCAAATGCGGCAATATTTGAGTCTAAGCGGAGCGCCACTATCAGTTGGCGCGGAGCGTACAAGAAAATTTTGGACTTTAAAACCCCTCCAGATGGCCGGAAACGGCACTTCCCACGTGTTTTAAACTGCATGTACCCAGCCGCAAATGCGGCAATATTTGAATGGATTTCAGCTTACCTAAGGCAGCACCTCACCCTTTAACAGGAAAACCAAAAGCAGTTGTGTCCCCCTCTGAGAAACTTTCTTTGCGTTAGATTTCCTAGATGCAAAATGGTGCTATGTTTGGCAAAACTTTGAACTGATTATAGGCCTGAGTTTTCGGATTTTCCCTTTTCGGGGAGCATGAAAAGTATCAAAATATTTTTAGTTTTTGTAGAGATTTCACAAAAGACATACATACTACCAAAGAAACAATGTGCAAAATGGTGCAGTATTTGTTCATCGGTACATTACGTAGTCAAAATTAAAATACTACGAATATATCCCTCAAAATAATTGAACCTCAAAGCAGAAGTATGGATCATGTGGGAAACACATGAAATCCGGACCTTGTGGACATTTTGCAAATCCCCCGGACGCCAGTGCCAACTACTAAAAAGAGGACTTGTCGAAAAAATCGTCCTAGAGTGGCACTCGTCATGGGAAGAAGTGAGGCACGACATAGGCCTACTTGTTAAGGATGGAAGGGAAGAATTATCCGAAGGCAGTACTTTACCCTTATCTGCTTACGGCATATTTTGTGTATAATAAAGTACAGGAATGGTCGTGTAAGAGTAGTCTCCAGTGTACGATTGCCTTATTTTCAGTAAATCAATCAGCCATCCGAAAAGCAGAAAGGGTCTTAACCTAACAAAGTCACATTAAAGTTTTTCGTCGAGACTTTCGTTTCATCTTCGAAGTGAAATGCAATAAACGACAGTGCAGATCACAAACGGTAGGCCTATCTAATTTAGTGAAAGTAGGCATTTTGAAGTTATTTCTTGATTTCATACGTGCGGACAAAATGTGTTTTACACACATTCATCCATGATTTTTTTTTTTAATTTTTGCATTTTTTTATTTTTATTTTTTTCAATTACTCTATCAGGACGCAAAAAATCTGGGGGGGGGGGGGGCAAACAAAAGGCAAAGGATAATTTTGGAGGTAAAATTTTTCGGGCACGGCAGGAAACCAAACCCAAAGCGCCGTTTCTGTGGGAAGGCTAAGGGAACGAAGTGCTTATTGTCCTCGTTGCATGGTTTTCTGATTTCTAACAAAGACAGTGGTTCTTCTAAACTTGATCAAATCTTCGCCTATGTATTCATTGCCGTCCGTCTCAATGTATACGCCTGAATCCTACCAAGATATCATCAAGAGGGAATATTTGAAATAATTTTGCAATATGTAACTATATAGGATGGGAATTTTTGTCAATTTATAATAGAAGTTGACTGGCTGAAGTGTCTCTGATTCTAGAATGTAAGGCAATTAAAAACAATTTTGAGAAAATTATGGAACTGAAAACTGGCAAGCATAGATCACACTTTGAGTGTGTGCCAAATAGTAGGAAAGCTTAGTTGAGCTCCACTAGCAAATCTTCTGTGGGGAAATCGTTATGGTAAATCGAATTGGTATGAATGATAATCTCAGTGTCAGAATTTTCGCTCTTTAACTGAGACGAAACTTGTGAATTTTCGACAAGTGTTTTAAAGGTCATTTCACTTATTCAAATTGGAGTGTAACTCATTGAAAGTTTTACTGCAAGTTGGTACCTTAAGTATTTGGAACAGTCTTTCGAAATAAGTCGAAGCAACTTAAATCTTCAGACGGTAGACCATAAGCAGCCATCAGTCCCTTATTAATTGAAGTATTTGGATTTGGTCCTTGCAAATGGTTTTTGAAATTTATGGCAAAGGCGAAAGAAATAATGATAATTCAGAATTATTGTAACACATAAAATTTCCCTTTGACTTACATCTAAATCGGCACGTTCCTTCCCCGGCCTCCTGTTTCTTGTAGAAGTTCTTAAACCTAACCCCTCTGGTTAAACGTCACGATGGAGCCCTCGTTTTATTTAATAACCATTGAAATTTTGAGATCAGTAGAGAACCTTGAATAACTCGGTACGTGTTTCCCATCCTGGTCGATGCCCAAAGGGGGCATCAGCACCTAGCGGAGTTATATAATCGACAAATAACACGCAAATTCGTCAAATTGCCCTGAATATTGCAGAGTCCGCATTTCCGCTTATTTTCTTCAAAGTACCCGCTGAATGAGTTACCCAGTCAGAAAGAACGTTCAAAAGTATTTTTAAGGCACTTCATTTGTCAAACAAAATTTTCAGAGTAGCAATATTTTCCTTAGCCGTCTGATACCTAGAGGTTAGGTTAGGTCAGGTCAGGTCAGGTCAGTTTAGGTCAGGTCAGGTCAGGTCAGGTCAGGCCAGGCCAGGCCAGGTCAGGTCAGGTTAGGTTGGATCATTTGGATTTTCCACGAAAAACGATAAAATATGGACGACATACACACACAATTAAAATGCGGCGTCTCGGAACATCATGCAATATTCTAATTTTGCTACATAAAATAAAAAAGTGCCGGCTAAAACGCCTCTCTCGACAAAATTTCGACAACCAAGTACTTTCACTTGCACGTCGTACAGTTGGTTTTACACTAAAGGTACAAACTAACTGATTTCCAACACCGCAGTAAGCTGGTAAGTCGGTTTGAGAAAATTTAAGATGAATTAGTCCAACGTTTTAATTACGTGCAGTTTACCAAAATATTAGAATCCAAGTGTACTCATTGGTTAAGGATGATGAAAATATTTTTTTCTCTACCCACCATTAAACATCCACGCCACCGCCCCACCTCACCCAAAAAAGGAATATACCGCGAGGGAAAAGTTTTTTGTAAAATTTCGCTTTCATAAATTTGTTAACTGATATTAATTATTTTTAAGTAGTGTAAAAATGTTCAGGATTAAACAAATAACAGTTATTTCTTCAAAATGTGTTTTTGCTGTGTCCAGTTATTTTAATATGGAACTGTCGATTTTTCAAGCTGCTTTTCTTTTGTTTTTGTTTTCTTCGTTCGTTTACATTTTATCGACTACTTGACCTTCCAACTTTCTTTTCGCTTCTTGTTTTCTACACAAGGTTTTCTTCTCTTAATCATGAACTTCTTTAAACTTCTAAACCATGTAAAGAGAGAGTAGATAGGTTACTAACACGCGAACAGTACGCAAGTAGGTGCTTTTTGCGGTTTTACTGTACAAGAGGGCGGAGGGTGTGTTTTGGGATCTACCCGATGTTCTCGGGGTTCACTGTTCCCGAACCCTGGGAACATTGAACCTCGGAAACAGCGAACCTTGAGAACAATGACATAACCCTGGCTTCCGCTAGTATAGCATGTTTAGTGCAGAACGTAGTCACAGAATTGCCAAGGACACCTAATAGCAGGAGAGTAAGGAATGTAAGCAGACACTCTGGCTACTCACTTTTATTAGTTCCCTTTGTGATTATTGGACTGGTCTGTGTGTTGTTTCTGTACAGTGGATCTAAAGGTTGAGCTTAATTAAATGGCTTAGCCTAAATGGACGCCAGTAGCTTCGCTGCAGCTTTTTGTCATCTTTCAGGAAAGCAATTTCCTTGCAGCGTAGCCCTGTACCAGACAAGGTAAGAGCACGTATTATTCGAAGGCGGCTAAGAGATGCCATACTAAATCTTGCACAGGTTTCGACTCAGCGGCAGTCCCATAATGTCATTTTTTTTTTGGGGGGGGGGGGTAAACTGAGGGCAAAGGAAAATGCTGGGGGAAAAAATTTTCGCGCGCAGCGCGGAACTGAACTCATAGCTCGAGGTCTTTCTGGTAGGGTCCAGGGACCCGCCTTACGTTCCCTAGTGGGTCCAGGGGCAAAGCCCCAAGCCCCGGTGGGGCCCAGGGTGCGAAACCCCGGAAGCTCTTAGGTTTTAGCATATCTCTCCCAGGAGAGGTATATTGCCGTATTTGATTTTTCGGTTGATCTAACTCCAAGGTTAACAACTTTTTTCTTTGCGAGTATAACTCACATTGACACGGTGCGACCGAGTACCACTATACTAGTAACTGGCTTAACCCGACTTTTTCATTTGGGTTGGGAGCTGGGGATGGGCAAAGTGTTTTAGTAGTGTTAAGCTGTAATGACACTTCCTAAGCAGACCGCAATCATCAGTTGGCGTGCAGCCTAGCTACAGAAATAATTGATGGATGCATACGGGAGAATAAGAACCAATAGAAAAATAACTGAAGCACGCCACGTACCATGCTGCATATTGCCAAGACAGGGCAACTTTGTACCATTAGTGATATGCGTAACACATGTAGATTGGAAACCCCTGTCTGAACCCACAAGGAAGTAGGCCTACTTAAAGGGCATGTAGGCAAACTTTTTGTCAGTATCAACTGCACGCTCACCCAGGCGCCAGTGCACTCCCACCCCCAACACACACACATACTCACACACATATAGGCCACATACACTTCCATTCCAGCAACTGCATGTATTTTTGGGGTCGGCAACTGGGGGCAAGGAAAAAATCTGAGGAGACAAATGCCCACTCATTCCCCCTCCTCCCGTAGCGCCGCCACTGGGTTTCGATTGTCGACGTACTGCGTCGAGCACAGACCCAAGAGATCGGAGGTCAGACTAACAGTGCAATATTAGACACAACAGTTGTTTCACTATAGTAGCTTCTTGCAACAATGCGAGGTGCACATACACAGATACCAAAAATTGAAGACGTCGACGGTGGCCACCCTTACCATTTCGAATTTTCACGGGAGTTTCCAGAAACTCCTGGTCGGCCAAGGTTAGAGCAAAGAACCGTTAGAGTCGAAAGTACAGACCAGTGGCGTATTCCTACAGGGGCAGGGGAGAGATTGTTCCCTAAAAGAGCGCTCCTAGCATAGGCGGCGGAAGCGGGGGACCAGGGCCCCAATCATTTTTTTTATGAGATCTGGGGGCATGCCCCCCATAACTGAATGTCGCAAAATAATTTTTTCAAAAGTAATTAAACAAATTTAAGTTGCTTTTATTACATTTCGGCTATACTTTGGCTCAAATATTACTTTTCAGAGTACACAAGTTGCAACGCTTCCGGGGGCTTCGCCCCTTGGACCCCACATTAACGATAACCTTTAGGAGAGTTAATTTTCGCCCTTCAAACAGTTGCAGGGTATTCTGCAATTGTGCCCCACTCTGATTTTCGGAATAAATTCAGGTAGACTGTGACAAGCTTCATATCTTTGAAATCTTTGGAATTTTTAACTCGTCGGGTTTCAGGATGTATAATTTTTTAACAGATTTGGAGTGGCTAAAATTGGCTACCTTGGTGAAGATTAAAGTGTGCTCCTAGCACCTGGTATGTTTCTACCTCGTGTAGGCATTTTTTCAATTCCTGTGGATGCACAAAACCGTTCCAAAAACATACTTGGTGTGGTGGGTAGAATATTTGGGTCTATCAGCTCAAAAAACTGTGAACGTTATTTCAAAGATAATCACAAGCACAATGCCCGAAATTGTCGAATATCCAAATTCTTTCAAGCATTTGCCCGAAAATGGAAAAGTATCATGGTAAGGGTAACATAGTAACAAAAGATTACGAGATAAAAAAATCGCTACACATTTGGGAAGCCTGTGGCTTAAAAGAAACAATTATTCTTGAGACTGTTTTTAAATCTTGTGTAACACAATACCCGAAATGGCCGATTATTTTAATATCTTTGCCGAAAAACAGAAGACGCTATATTTAAAGTACAATTTTCATGGAAAATAAAAAAAGATCTGCGACACATTTGGGTAGAATGTGGAAAATAAGTTTTCATCATCCTAACTTCACACTGAGGTCTTGCAAAAATTTGCCCGAAATGGTCTTTTTTCGGGCAAAGTTTAAAGAAATGCTGGGACGTTTTCAATTGCCAAATTAATTCAATGAATAGACAGGAGGGTGTTCAGGTGCCCAAAAGTTTGCCATCTATCCTGCTCTAGAGCCAAATACGGGCAATGGTTATGAGAATCAGGTGATTTGTTTTTAGATACTTTAATGATGCAGGGTGAGAATGTCTTCAAGTAAGTCTGCTCGAAAATTCATTTCAATATACCTTGTAACGAAACAATTCTGTCAATAAGTGTTACTAATAGAAAAAAAATCATCTATTTCATTTCATCCAATGGTAGTGGTACATTTTATCTGATTCTTCTGATCAAAATAGCGACTGCTAAGATCCCCATAGGCCTAATTTTTTTCTAAAGTAAAATCATATATAGTCGGAAGTTCGGGCACACAATTTTTTCACTATATATTGAATTTAGCCAAGAGTCACAATCGAGTAAAATTCATTGTTCATTCATTCATGTTTTCAATTGCGGTTAAGTAGTTTTCCCCGAAAATATGCGGGACCATTTCATCGATTGGCATGCTACATTTTATCTGGTAACTTTCTGATCAAATAGCGACTGCTTAGATCCCACTATACAAGCCTGGGAAATGTCATTTCGACTGTCTCTGGGGTCCGATTTTTCAAAATTTTCTGTTAGCTTCGCGCCAACCAGTGGTGAAGCTCCGCGCAGATAGTCTTCCTAGCAGAATTTTAGTTTTAAGTGAACATTTTTTGTGCAAACAGAACCTCGAATTAGCGACTTCTAAGACCCCTATAGGCATAGGAAATGACATTTTTGACTGTCTGAAGTGGTCATATTTTTCAAAATTTCTTGTAACTTTAGCCCCAACTTATGGTGGTGCTCCACTTAGACCGCTTCATAGCAGAATTTAAGTTTCAAGTGATCATTTTTTACAAGAGGAAACTCAAAATAGCGACTGCTTAAATCCATATATAAGCCCGGGAAATGCCGTTTTCAACTGTCTGAAGGTTGAATATTTAAAAATGTTTTGTACTCTTCGCGTCAACTAATGGTGGCGCTCGGCTTAGTCTTTCTGGCTGAATTTTAGTTTGGAACGAACTTACGTTTATCTGCAATTAAAACTTAAAAAGCGACTGTTTGGATCTCCTTTACAAGCCTGGGAAATGTCATTTTTGACTGTCTGAGAGGTACGAATTTTCAAATTTTCTGGACGCTCCGCGCCAACTAGTGGTGGCGCTCCGCTTTGACTGTCTTACGGGCAGAATTACATTTTTCGGGCAAAAATCTTCTGCCCTCAAACTGAAATGCTCCCCTTCGCCTCTGGAAATACCTTACTCAGGAGAGCACTGGAACAGCTGCTTGCAACATTCAGCAGGATTCCGGATTTGGGATCCTAGATACATAATCCAGTAGAGTAATGAACTGAGCTAAACAGTATTTCAAAAGTGTGTTTTAATCTTAGAAAAATTGCAAATTTTTCTCATCAGAATTAGAGACAAACGAACCTGGCAAATGCCATTTCCAGCCATCTGGGAGGTTTTAAAATCCAAAATTTTCTTTGTGCGCTCCGCGCCAACTGATGGTGACGCTATGCTTAGATAGTAAACTCCAGCCACCCCCTACGAAAGTATCCAACCCCCCTCCATGGGCCCCTAGTTGGGCTTTGCCCCCTGAACCCCAACAGGGGCCCTTAAAAGCTCCCTGGACCCCACGCTGATGGGGTTTTGTGCTTGGTGCAAAGCCGGACGCTTTACGGCGTCACCATTATGTCGGCTGCCGAAACCTTGTGCCCCCCTCCCCCCAATAAAAAACATCTTCCGCCGACTTTGCCTAGTTATTGAAAAAAATCCAAAAATTGCCATTTGTGACACCTTTTAGTTACAGTGTGCATCAGTGTGATCAGGAAACCACGCACATAACAGAACTTTCCAATGCAGTCGAAGTGGAAGTTTTGGCGAGAGAGCGACATGACAACAGACCGTATGCAGTTGCTCGAGAGGTGCGAGAGGCGGTGCCCTTCGCATATTGTGAATTGTCTTTGTTCTTTCGGGTACAATTATGTGACTTAGTGGGTAGTCATGCGAGGCTGAGGGTCCGAGGGCTGAACCCCCCTTCCTCCCTAGAGCACGGAGAATGCTTATTTTCAGGACACTGACACTTGTATTTTAGGGTAGGCGCATTGATGATCAGTGTGGCGGGACGCATACTGCTGAATATATGTGAACTAGAAAGTTAGTCGTGCGCTAAGAGAAATACCCATCGCACACAATAGGGCTCAAACCAAGCTTCTGCTTCACTTTTTCTTTCTTCATCTTAGCTTGTATTTTAATAATGTCTTTCTCTTCAGTTTGTGTCTTAGAGTACTCATCCATGTTTTTCCTGGGTGCTATCATGGTAAAAAAGGATAATCAGGGCAATTTACAAAATTTTCAGAGCAAAGATACTTTAAGGCCCCCTGTGAAATGTCTTCCCGTACGCATATAATTTGTAGTGCATAAATTTATCGGCATTTTTAGAGATATATATTATTATTATTTATTTAATGAAGTACTTTGCAGGAATAACCATGGGGTTCGAAGCGGGGGATGCAAGGGGTCAAGGGGGAAGACTGCCCCTCTCCAAATTACCTCCAGAACTAAACTTCGAGCAGGGACTTGGAAAAAAGATGAGGGCAGGAATTAAGGAAAATTTGGACAGTCACTTGAAATTAAAAAATTGGCATATTTAAAAAAAAACGCACAAGTGAGCAACAACTGGAAAAAGGCCGTGGCCGACTCAACTTGAACAAATTGGTTGGAACTGGGCCGTGAAATTCCATCTAACCTAACTTCTGTAACCCAAGCATGTCCGAAATCTTAAAAAGGCTATATCCGAAAAAACAAACAAAACCTCATACAATCGTGGTAAAATTTTCATGAAAATAATATGACTACAAAAGTTCGCCACTGGGCATTTGGGCAGCGTAAAAAGCTATTATCTATTCGTGAGCGTTACTTCACAGTTTTTCACAACACAGTACCCGAAATGGTCGAATATCCCAATTTTTTCAAACATTCGTCCGAAAAACAGAAGAGGATTAAGTCATGGTGCCATATTTACAGAAAAAAAAACAGTAAAAGAAACAATCATTTTCTTCACCTTTTTTAAAATCTTGTGCAACACAATGCCCAAAATAGTCGATTATTTGAATACTCTCAAATTTTCGCCCGAAAAGCAAAAAACGCTTTATTCAAAGTAAAATTTTCATGGAAGGTGAAGATAATAACAAAGGTTTGCGGCACATTAGGGCAGCTTGTGAAAAAAGTTTTTCCCGAGCCGTATTCTATTCAGTACAGGTAGTCTTGCAAAATCTTTGCCTGAAATGGTAACAAATTCTAGGGAAGGTTGAAAAAAGTGCTGGGCGTCTTCAATTACCAAATTAGTTACATGGACAAACGGGTAGGTGTTTAAAAGCATTTCCCAAGAGTTTGTCATTTATTCTGCCCAGGAGCCGAATTTGGGCAACGGCAATGAGATAGGGTTATTTGTTTTTAATCCATAATGAAGCAGTGTGAGTATGTCTTCCCATTAGTTGGCCTGAAAATTAATTTAAACTCATTTCGCATAACGTGACATATATTTGAAACTGGTGGTAGAAGTGAACCCATTTGTAATCGGGAGTTCGGGCTTTAAAAACACAATTTCTTCAATTCAGTATATATTGACCTTTTGACCTTAGCCAAGAGTCACCACAAATTAAAGAACATTAAAATGTTTTACTTCCGTTTTATAGTTTTTTATTCTCCAGAAATGATACATGACCATTTCTTTTAATGATGGTTCATTTTATCTGGTTATTTTCTGAAAAAGTTGCTTATAACTGCAATCTGCAAACGAAGCTAAAACTAACGACTGTTTGAATTCTACTACAGACCCGAGAAATGCCATTTACGGCCATCTGAAGGGTCGTATTTTTCCAAAATGGCTAAAGCTCCGCATCAACTAATGATGGGCTAGCTCCGCAAACATAGACTTACAGAGTCCTGACTAAAATTTGATTTGAAGTAAACAATTTCAATTTCTCAAAATAGCTACAGCTTAGATCCTCTTTACAAGTCATGGGAAATGCCATTTTCTGCTGTCTGAGGGTCTCAGCTGATTTTTCAAAATTTGCTGTACGATCCAAGCCAACAGACGAGGGCGCTCCGCTTACGAAGATTTAGGGGCCCTTTGGACTGGAGTGTTCTCCCGAGCGGAAGCGAGGCTCATGAAGTTGTTGAGATACGAAGTAAAGCGGCACGTCTCAGAACAACAAAAGAAACTGGAGGAAAAGGAAATTCTGGCTGGGAGGACATCGCCAAATTTCCTGACGGGGAGGATGGCAACCGCTTGCTAACCAAGCTCCTAGTGTCTTCCCACGTAAGAACAAAACGGTTCATTGGAGGTGGAAAGCATCACCCCCTTAAAATGGAGTGGGGTTGCTGAAAAGGCAGAAATAAAAGGCTCTTCACAAGACCAAACTATTCTTCCAGAATTACTGGCTCATTTCCTCTGTCGAACATGCTAAAGTGTTATTTTTTGTTCCTTAACTTAAAGTCGTTCTCAGAGGCTACTTAAGTTATCATAAGTCCTACCTCTCATCTTAAAAAGCCGAATTTCTTGACCCAGATGAAAAATAGTTTCATTTACAGATCCTAGACTACTTACGGAGAACACCTGGCACTTAAAGGGCCCTATACACTAATCCCAAGTGGCTCTGTGTAACTCATCCTTTATCGGATTCCCAAACTCGTCATTTCGAAGAAACTTTGCCGACTGAAACCTAGGAGTGATACTCGATCCGACTAAACACAAGATACGGTTCGACCTATCCCATCAAAAGGTATTTTTGCTCTTTATAATTAAAATTCTGTAGGAAGGCACCAAGTTTTTAAAAAATTAAAACCAAGCACAATTTCTTGTAAATTTCAAAAGTTCTTCAGCGGGAATTGAAGTTGTCTGAAACTCTTGGCAAAATCCAAAAAGGATGAATTTTTCCCCGGTGCCTAACTCTGCCATTCAAAACTCGTCAGCTCGTTCGTCACGTCGACCATTAAAGAGGTACATCCTGGAGCCGTTTTTAAGTGACACACCACCAGGAGGCTGTCCAAAGAGAACAGTGGACTTCAACCCAAATCAAATATGTTCCTTATAGCACTTTCAGGCCCCTGTCAACTTCAAATCATTCCCTTATGCCGGTGCTTTGATTAGTTTCTGGAAGACTCTTTCTCTCGATTTCGTTTTAAAATCGAAATCAAAATTCTCTAAATTTGAGTTATGAGAGTCAAAGACCAAGCCTTCAAGAGCCATTTTAAAATTGGGTTTTAAAACCTAGCCCAGCAATAAAAAGTGTATTGCCGTCTTCTCACTCCTCATCAGTACAAAGATACTGGGCAGCCCAATTTACGCTTAAAAAACCTACATGCCTACCCATTCTCCAATTTCTGGTAGTTTATTTCAACTAAGCAAATGACTTCTAACATAGCAATGGTATCGCTCACAAATAAGGAATAGTTTCCCGCGTTCCAGTTGCTCAATCGCTGCACTAAAAGTGCACAACACTATTTTTGAGATCTCGATCATGCCCACCCCCACTCCTTCCACACACGGAGGCATCATCCCGAACCGTCAGGTTCTGTCCTTATGCAGAATGGTTTCGCCCTGATTGACCAAAATTTTAATTGTCAGTTCAAAATAAGTGCACGTTGTCATGCGCAACTGTCGCACAAAATATTCACCTTCCCGAAGTTCATGGGCCTTCTGCGGATGGCCTTCTTTCTGTCATCTCCCAGTACTGGATAAACATCCCGAGAGATAGTTTCTCAGTAGTGACTCTAAAAAGGAAAAGGAATTCCCCAGCCAACATGCCCAGCTGGGCCCCAACTGGGTTTTGGCTGGGCTACTTGCTGGGCCCCAGCTGGGGCCCATCCGTGTTGTCAGGTGTTCCCACGTGGGGCCCAACTGGGCTAGCCTTTCCCAGCTGAAGCCCAGCTAGGCTTCAGTTATTGAAGCGGGGCACAGCTGGGCTTCACCTGGGCTTCAGCTGGGAAAGGCTAGCCCAGTTGGGCCCCACGTGGGAACACCTGAAAAACACGGATGGGCCCCAGCTGGGGCCCAGCAAGTAGCCCAGCCAAAACCCAGTTGGGGCCCAGCTGGGCATGTTGGCTGGGTCAAGTTCCATGTAGGCCTATAGCACTTGTAGGAAAGCATTCTCGCGTTAAAGTGTAGTACTGTGCAATTGGTCGTCCTTTTCAATATCATGCACAATTTGCCTGCGTAGGGTCATTGGAAAATTTATACAAAAATACCACGATAAAATTTAAACACAATATAAATTGTATCTTCAATATGTGCGACATATGCCCAAGGTGTAA
Source organism: Holothuria scabra (assembly GCA_037179385.1). NCBI lineage: Eukaryota > Metazoa > Echinodermata > Holothuroidea > Aspidochirotida > Holothuriidae > Holothuria > Holothuria scabra. The sequence goes on from CM074199.1 coordinate 32,944,093, forward strand.
TTAAATTTTCAGTTTATTCAAAGGTATTACGCAGAAATTTTGCGTTAACTGAAAGTACAGTTTTAGAGCACGCTGGTATCACAAGTTACTTTTCACGCGCAATTATGCATATCATGCGTACAAATTTTTGTCCCCATATAAAGGCATAATGGAGTAGGTGCCATAGGGATACCATACATGCGTTACCTAACTTTGAATATGGTCGGAAATAAGTGTAATAGGTAGACAGACTTTTGGTTGACACGAATTTGTCGACTTATATTGTAAATATCGTACATCTTTGGTCGATAGGCAAATCACTACATGTATTGAAGGAATATGATATTGTTTCCCATTTAACTTATATTTAAAATAGCCTATTACCGAGTCGTCATCAAATCATACAAATTTCAACTAAGTTCACGGCGGCTATCTTGGTGCGCCTTTTTTGACCCAGTCTGTGGTGACAATTTAGGGATAGGACGTACAGTACGCAATACATGCTCTGTCAGTGATGCCACCATACCAAGTCGCGAATGTCGAACGCGAGCAAGGCTGCCACGCGTAGGGGGATCCCCCTACCGTTGGGGATTTTAGCAAGTTGTAGGGTGTAGGTGGCACCTACGGGGAAAACGGGGATATTGTAGGGGGGAGTAGGGGAATTTAAAAAAAAAATATCTTTCGGTTTTGAAATTCAGATGACATGGGCACCTCAACTGATCTGGCATATCATGAAAGTACTACGTAGAAGGAAAAGTTTTTTTGGTATATTGAAGGCACGAACTGGTATTATTTTGTCCTTGTTATCAGGCATGTATTTTCATTTCTGTGAGCAGCAGTGAGTGTATAAATTCACCTGCTAGTGTGACATGGCCAAATGTATGTCCACCTCTTTAAGGTAACATTCTTAGTTAGTCTAGAGTGAGCGCTCCATACATACCAACCCATGACTTATCACTCACAAAAAGGTGGTCAAGCACAAGCAGTCCGCGATCTGTTGTCACATGTTACCTTCAATTCATGACCAGCTGCACACATACATGTCTACTGTGTTTGTGCAAGTAATATCTAATCTTGACAAAATGTTTAGCAAAATCCCATTCTGCTAGAGAGGTTCCATTGACAGATTGAATGAATAGAGCTGTGGGCTGGGGTAAGTTCAATGATCAGCATTTCCTCTAATGTTGTGCTTGTGGTCTTTAGAGTTTGATAAGCGTTGCACTAAGTAAACACAGTAGTGATACATTATCACCTGTTTCCCCGAGCTCCTATTACGTGCTCTCGTGTGCTGTAGGGTGATTGACAATTCCTTAAAGGGAGGATAGCTTTCAAGGTCAATAGTTCATTTGTGAATTGCTGTATCAAACCTAAGTTTGGCATTCTTTTGGTTAAAACATGGAGTTAATAAAACATGGAGTTAACTCCATGGTTAAAACAAGTAAGTTAACTCTGAATCAGTGTTGGTTCCTAGGCAGAGGATATTTTGATCGTCTACTGTTATTCCTTTGCGAGTTTGATAAATGCGGCTTCACGGATGAAACTTAGTTCTAACACACAGTCGTTTTGGTTGTAAGTTTTAAAATGAAGAGGCAGCAGTTACATGGATGGGAATTATTTGGAAACCGCTTGTTTTAAACATGTTTGCTTAAAACAAAAGCTTCATATTTTGTTTCTTTCTTACAATGACAGCTTCCTAATACGTCTTATATTCACTTGCCTAATACGTGTTATTCACTTGCCTGACTGACGACGGCACCGATGCAAATAAGGTCCTCTCAAGTTCAAGATGCCTAAAGCAACTGAGAAGAAATATCGTTTCCAGAAATATCGCAGTGAATGGGAGAAAGAGAGCTGGGCATCGGGATGGCTCTCTGTCTCCAAACGTCACCCGGGCAAAGCTTACTGCTCGTTTTGTGATAAAAATCTCGCACCGGGAAAATCTGAACTTGTTGGACATTCCAAGTCTTCTCTCCATCCACCCGCCCTTATTGCCAGGAAGAATATTTCGTTCAACTTTTTGGATTCTCTGATAGCAACTCTTTATGGAATCGCTGATGACTCCAAAGGCATCAAAGGAATGACATGCAATCGCACTAAAGGTACTTATCTACTAACGGAATGTTTGTCGAAATATGCACATGAGAAACTCGTGGAGGATTTGAAGGAATCGAGTGGATTTTCTATCCTTTGTGACAAGGCAACCGACATCACAATGAACAAGGTTCTTTGCGTAAATGTTCGTTTCCTTAGGAAGAACAGCCATTTACAAGGTTCTACCGCCTTATTGATGTGGAGGAAGGTGATGCCGGTGGGTTATTTTCCTCCCTTGAAAGTGCCCTAGACAGTGACCAGCTACCATGGGAAAAGGTGCTAGGATATGCATCAGATGGAGAAAATCTGATGCAAGGAGGTAACAACTCCGTACTTACTAGGATGAAAGATGCTGCACACGATCTCTTCGTTCTCAAGTGTTACTGCCACACTTTCCATCTTGTTGTTGAACACGCGAGAAAGGTTCTGTCCAAGACTGCTGACCAGCTTGTACATGATGTGTACAACTACTTCAAGCTGTCTGCTGACAGGCAGAGAAGTTTTGGAGAGTTTCAAAAGTTTGTTAGTGTGGATGAACACCGAATCCTGAAACCATGTCAAACACGTTGGCTATCCGTTGCTCAATGCGTTGGACGGATTTTGGAGCAATGGCCTGCTCTCGAGTTGTTCTTCACTGCAGAGGTGAGTGACAAGAACTCCCTACAGGCTGAAAGGATACTTCAGGCGCTGAAATTTCCATACATCAAGGCAACTCTGGAGTTTTGCGATTTCGTTCTGGGTGACCTTACAGGTCTGAATGTTATGTTCCAATCGAATGGCTTTCAACTTCATCGACTGGTGACGGAGGTTGAACACGTCGTGAAGATGTTCTGCCAGAACTTCAGGAAACCACCTAAGGAGCTGACAAACATCGACTTGGATGATGAATCACAATGGCTTCCACCTCACAAAGTTTATCCGGGGATATTAGCATATGAAACACTGAAAACTATGCTGCCTCATGAAAGGGAGAGTTTCTTAACCAGATGCAGAGATTGGTTCAGAGAAGCTGTCCGGCAAATACTGAACAGGATTGATCTATCAGATCAAGTCCTATATGCGTTGAAGGATGTAAACCATCTCAGGATCATGAATGGTAGTGCTGAAGTTAAGTGTCTGCTGGGGTTCTGGCAAAGGCTCTGCCGCGTATGCTGAAGGCATCAGCTTTACAGTTACAGACCATAGATCGACAATGACAGTCAATCCTCATTGATGAACATGTAAAAAATGGAGGCCGGGACACCCAGGGTATAGAAAAGTTTTGGCAAGATATGAGTAGAGTTGCAGATAACAAAAATTTAGCAACCTTCATGCTTAACATTACTGCTCTGCCACAAAGCACTGCGGAGGTTGAGAGAACATTTTCTAAAGTCAACAACAACAAGACGAAGTTGAGGAATTCGCTCTCTGTACGCACTTTGGAAGCAATCATAAAGTCATCGAAGACATTCAAGACGACATTTGATGTGAACGAAAGACTCAGTCACCTACACGCTAACGCAAGGAAGACATACATGGACAGGTGCTCGGATAACGAGAGAAAAGATGCAGAGGCTGCCGAAGAATTTGCCTAGAAAAGTCTAGTTATTTTTAGAGTGACTTGCATGCCCAAAGAACTTGGTTCATCCAGGAGTATTTTGTTCGTCTGTTTTGCTTGAGTTTCAGTTTGGACCTCAAATGTTTTAACAAACCTGCCATATATGTACATATATAAATATATACAAATTAATTTTTGAGATAAAAAGATTACATGCCGGTTGGTGTTTTCCTGTTTCCCTTTTATCACTAAAAGTGTTGCTTTCTATCAGCTGTTTTTTACAGTATGGTAACAGTTACACGCTTTGAATTTCGATCGTAGCTGCCCAGGGAGGAAACTTCATATTCTCTTTACAAGACATGGGGAAATAATATTCACTCTCGTTTTTTTGTCCCATTAATGCTAACTTATGCTAACTTATTCGAGTACGTAGTCTGAGGCCAGTATACTGCCAGCTAGATTGGTACTGCCGGTACCGCGGACACTTTTGTATTAACTAGTAGCAGTTGTTAAGACCGGGTGTCATTCTGCTTAATTCTTATGTGAAGCGTTCTGGCCGCAGAGTAAATCTTTGATTTGTTTTATCTGTTCATGTTGTCTATATCTATTTTTGTTATTTCGTTTTACCCTTCCTATCTTTTTCTTTCACTCTTATTTTATCTTACTTTGTTTTTACCTGCATTAGTTGTGCAATTTTTATTTACTGCTTACGTTTTGTTTTGTACTGTCGTTGGAGTATTATTTTCCGTTTTATTTACTTAAATGGATAATAAACAGTTAGATCTAGCTATAGATCTATCCTTTATGATCTACCACTTCTGTGAAATTAACTTTTGCAAAACCCCTTACTTCACAATGGAATGGCCTACCAGACAATCCGCACAATTAGCCAAAATTGTGCACATGCACCTTGAGCAGGTGCTGTTTAATATAAATGTAATGTGCTCTATTTTCCAACTCCACATGGTGTACACTTTTGTAGAAAATAATAACTATGTAGGGGAAAACTGAATTTTGTAGGTGAAAACAAAATTTTGTAGGGGTGAACCAAAGTTTGTTGGTGAAAATGTGTCGGTTGTGTGTAGGGGAAACGTAGGGGAAACTGCGCATGCGTGGTAGGGGAAGTAGAAAATTCAGAGTGGCAGCCCTGAACGCGAGGCTGCATGCAGTACGTAAGTAATAACTAACTTCAAACCGGTTACTCAAGTTGACAACTTATTTTCGTTACTTTTACAGCGGACAAGCGTAAGAAGATTCTGTGAAATGAAACGCGTTAACTCAGAAATCATCCATGCTACTGTTCTTGACTATCTGAAGAGGAGGAACTTTGTGGTAAGCTTTATTTCTCGTTCTGTTGACAAGAAAAGCTTTCTTTGAACTTTGTGCAAGTTACTAACGTAAACGTTAATGACACTTGCACTGTGGTAACTGTTTGGCAACTTATAACATTAGGCTAAAGCACTCAGTCAAACAGTAACGTTAACGGCCTAGCCTACTACTACTAGGCCTAGGCCCTAGTATGAGAGATTTGTTGATTGAATGAGGTTCAAGGTTTAACTACGCACCAACACGAATGTGTTGTGACTGTCATCGAGGTTTTCATTTTGGTACTAGGCTTTATTGGGTTTCTGTACAGTTGTACCCAGAAGTGACATAAAACTCACAACGTACTACAGGGCTCAATTTTCAAAAATTTTTATGGTGGTCGGAAGGACAACCTTTTCACCATCTTAATTTTTCCATATGTTAACCCTTTACCGTTGTGCTCCAATCTGGGCATATTTGCGGGCCTCGGGAGTGGTTGGAAAAGCCGACGTAGCACCCCCCGCATCAGCTGCTGTAGGTTATTGACCCCGTGACCTTACAGGTAAAGAGCAGTCGCCCCAAACTTATTTTGAAGAAAAAGCTGAATAACACAATTTTCATCTTATTTCTCTTCAAAGTATCTTTGATAACATTTAATGACTTTACTATTGCATATTCAAGGTAAACCAAGCAGTTATTTCTGGTAAATTTCACATTTGAAGAGAAAAAACATTGTCACATGACTCCCAACAGCCAATCATGAAATTGGACAGTCTACTACACTTCTTCAATTTGGGATGACTGCTCCTACCCTTTAAACTATTGTCCCTCTTGTTGTTGTGGCTGAATTTTCGGGTAGCTACTTGCAGTTTCGAGCTCCGCATGAAACAGTAAAGATGGGTGACAGCCGCCCTCTCCGTATGGGTCCAAATGGACCCAAACAACGGTAAAGGGTTAAGTTGGTTGTTTGAAGGTTTTTGTACAAATCCATTTAAACTATTAAGTACTCCCCTTAAAGGCTCTGCCACAGGTACAGTAGTATTTCTGTGTGTAAGCATTTCACTGTGTATGGGTATTTCGGTAGCCTAGGTATAGTGAAGATAGCAATTAGAGCAACTTTCTGTGAGGTGGTGGCAAAAATAAGTGAGGTAGGTGGCTGCCCTGTACCAGTACACAATAACAAAGTATCATGGTTGATGTTACTGAAATGTACTGCAAAATACTTCTTTTTAAAAGTAGGCCCTACAGCAATAGAATAAAGTACAGTACTACTGAAATATGGATAACATTACTTTCAGCCCCTCAAAAACGGTGTTTTCGGCCCCTTTCAGTTTTAGCACGAAACATTTTTTGGGGGGTGCAAAGTAATGGAGTGGAATTAATTTCAGTGGTACTTGTGCCAAATGAAGATTTTATCAACTTTTCTTTTAATTTTCAAACATCAAATTGATGTCATTTGCTATCCAGTGCAACACTAGTTACTGCCATGCTGACGTCTTTCCAAGCAACATTCTCACTGTAGACTTTAGTAAAATACGCACTTATGTACAGGTATACCATATTCAGTGCTGTGAACAATTGTTCACACACTTGGCATAGGCCTGCCTATAGACACACGGACTACTTATACATTAAAAAAATAGAATTTTGTGACGGTGCTTGATGTTTGTGAAAAGGTTATGTACAATTCATTCTTTTCGATGATCTCGAATGCTGAAAAAGTTTAAGGCCTTTCAAAAAATTTCATGGTTGCTTTGTACGTGGATTTGAAATTTAAAATTAAAAGTTATTTTTAACATACCAAAGTTTAACACATTAGTACTTATTTTCCACCCCAAGGTTTTTAGGGGCAGAAAGTAAGGGGGGAAACTACCGAGGGCGGAAACTAAGGGACCCCCTGAAATACAAACATCATAACCATTTGATACCTAACCTTGTGTTTTAAAATATTAACAGGAAATGTTCATTTGTATCTATTCTGCATCAGTTCAGTCTCAAATTTCACCTCTGAATTTTGGCAATCTCCCTTTCACATTAGTTTCGCTCTAGGGTACAGTATTTTCATAAACTAGGGGTCCAGTGGCATTTTAACAATGTAATGCTATATTTCAAAGAAAGGGAATACAACAAACCATTGATTGCTGAAGATATTTTATTATACTAACCTTACCAACAGATAGCTGTCTGCCCGTACATATGTTTTTCCATGTACTGTACAGTCACATCGCAACTGCTCGAAAAGAGCTTCCTTCTCTTACATTTTATGCATGACGTTTCGTGACGTCATAAGGATTTGAATACTAATTAGCTAAAAGTCATGACTTTTAAAGTCAATTTTCTCAGAAACTAGGAAGCAAAAAATCTTTAAAACCGTGAAAATCAATGAATAAGATGTAAAAAATACTTTCAGTGCCTGGTTCTGAGTGAACTTATGGGTAAAAGGGAGGATTTTAGTCCATTTTATGAAACGTCTAAAATGGGTTTCAAATGCTCTGCAAAATCGTTCAGCATATATTCGGTGTTGTTTTAAACTACTCAGTTTTTACTTCAGTAGAGAGAAAATTTTGTTTTCTATCTACTGGTTTCATTTTTGCACTATACTGTACAATATTCTCAATGAGTCAGGTACTCGGTAAATTCCACCACGAATCGATTGTGGCGCCCAGAGTATATTCACAGTATAGTGGGCCTACTTTCGCGAAATGAACGTTAATGCAGGTCGCCCTACATAAAACGTTACAACAGCAGCCTAATTCATCCTCACCAATATTGTTCCCATTTCGGAGAAAATGGTGCGATACTTGCTCCTTCGACATTTTTGCAACATATTGTTTGTTGTAATGCCATTTACAAATTAAACTAATCAGTAGTGTTGCACTAGAAGGCTACATATACTTGTTTGAATGTGATATGCCTGTATACACATACAATGTCATAGTCATGATGGCAAGCTCTGTTGAGACAGAGCAAAACTGCATCTTGTTTGCACCAAAACAGTGAAAATAACCTCACTTTATAAAAAGTTGGGCTAAATAAAAAGCTGGTTTAAAAATCTTTATACTAGGACACTCTATCAACTTCAATCCAATGTTCATTCTTTGAAAAAAAATCAGTAAATTCTATGCATCATGTAGTACACTCAGTCAGCATAATACATTGAGCAAGAAAATGAATGAGAGCACCTTCTAAATGGCTTAGACACGAAGGGCCTTGCAGGAAAGATCATCAGTACAATGTTTAACAAGTGCTATTGATTTTCTTCATTTACTCTGGGTAAAAATGAAAAGTACTGAAGGCAAAGGCAAATACTAATAAGGTTGCAAGGGAAGGAGTATATCAGCTGAGGTTTGGCAAATGGGATATCTTACTTTGAATTCCTTGTGAATTTCTTTCCACATGAAATACTGGTCCTAAAAATAACATGATGATAGCTGGACTGCTAGGATAATAATTCATCACTATCCTGTCTTCTTGTGAGGTGACGGAATGTTCCAGGCTCATTTCTACTGGCAGTAGGACAGTTTGATATGCCTATATTATCTCAAACAGTCAATGTAACAATACAGTTTTTTTGCAGGAAACTACCTAAATGGTGCCCAATATGGTTCTCCTTTACGTGACCTCCTTAAAGATCAGAAATATATAATTAATGTAAAAAAAATCTAGGAATGAATTTACAGTTTTCATTAAATTGAGTGCCACACTGATGAGAATTCATTTTAAGACAAAGTTGGGTATAGCTATAGAGTGTGACAAAACTGACCACTGCCAGTGAACATATATCATGGCTGTCATAACCACTGTCTGTTAATCAGTAGTAGGCTTCATGAGTTTGAGGGATGGTAATTCTTGTTACTGAATAAAAATTATATAAGCTAGGTATATGCCATACAGCCAGTACTCACAGCACTAATTTCTGTTTCCACTGAAACCGCACTCCTTCATTTAAGTTAACCAGTAGTTTTAAAATGCAATTAGTCACAGTTAATGGTAGTACGTAATTGCCCATGGGGTAAGGTTTTTTAATGATACTGTATAAGCTTAAAAGGGCTAGAAATTGTATAAATTGCAAAGCTGCAATTTGTAGGCTACCTATGGGACTTTATATAAATAGACAACTTGAACTTAATTACAGTACAGTATACCACTATACAATAGGTCGATATATTATGGAAAATGATGGAAAGGACTGAGTTTTTCTGTTTGTGGCACAGTAACTATCAGGTAAGAAAGAATACTAACCCGTGAATATGTCCAGACTGAAGTTGAACCATCTAAATTTGGTGTTTGTTTATCATGATTCATATACCAGTCCCAGGTTTACCGACTTTACAACAAAGTTACATGTAACTTATTGTAATTAGCCCCCACTTGTCAACATTGCAATGTTACTGAATATGCCATGAAAACTGAAGCTTCAAATTCCATAGACTACAAGTCTACAAACAAAACTGGAAGTTTTTAAGAATGTAAATGCAATGGGTACCTGTCCTGCAAATCCCACAGTATAATAATAGTCGTTCATTATTTTGTTATGACCGACGTTATCCGAGCCACACTGGAATAGTACTAACAGTAACGTTGTAGGATGTACAACGTTAACTGTTTACTTTTGCCAATACCATTATGTACTATATAGTACATGCTACATACATACTGTACGCTAAATGCCCCTTCGGGTTTAGCAGTTGTTTACAAAACAATTTATAAATTAAACTAAGTAATTTTGGTATCAACAGAAAGCCTATACTATAATCTTCAAACGTCGATACAAAAGAATCGTTTTACATCCCTCAATGAGTCAGGTACTCGCAAAGTTTGAGGTCCTAATTTGAGACATAAGAATCGACTGCCTCTTTTTGGGAGCGTATTTTTGCAGTATATGTTTGAAAAAACCTAAAAAATCTTTGATTTCTAAGAGAAGGAAAGATCAAAATGTCCACTTACCGTGTCGTTGTATCCATTTATATGCCTACTTATACATTATTCAAAATATAGGGGGAGACCCCTTGTCAGTCACAGTTCCGCGAAATCTCATATGCGCAGATCTAAAAAAGGCGGGAATGCTAGAGAAGTGGTCACTTGGCTTCATTAACTGTACAGCTGCGTGTTGACTGTGTAGCTATCTATACATACAGCTTTAATGGAGGTCAAGGGTCATCTTAGGTCACAGGTAGTCAAAATGTTAGTGGCAACCTTGGTAGGTGGTAACACATCTTAAGGTGGGAAACTTAATATACTGTAGATTTAACATGTGGTATGTGAATGCACATTTTCGTGAGAATATGATCCCATGTTTGGTGGTGGAGGTCAAAGGTCATATGGACTAACAAAATTATTTTTTGAACATGGTTGTGCAACATTTTAATGAGAAGATAACAGTACATGATGGGATTATTTGAAATGGAACATTTATGAATCATTGAAACCTCGATGTTTTTTTGCATTATGGTCTTCGGTATCTCCTCATTCAAAACACTGTTTATCAGCCAGCTAATGACCAAATGAAGTATCAAAAATAAACTCCTGTGCAGTATTGCTGACACTTCATTTATAGCATCATGGGTGGCAATTTGTTAGGTGGGACATTACAGTACCTCATTTTCAAAATAAAAATACTGTGTGAAAACTTTAAGTCAATGGGCAATTTCTCAAATATTGGGGGGACATACTGTACATGTCCACTTGTCCTCTGGGATGGCCCTGTCCCCTGGGATTGCCACTCATGCATAGCCTCTAGCATAACTGAACTGTATGATACCATCAACTACAAAGGTACTGAATCATTATGGAGATTGGTACTCAACTATAAGGTGAGTAAGTTCTAGTACTACAGTACAACTGAATGGAATAATACTGATATAGTATACAGTACTGTGAGGTCCATCAAAACCAGGTTCATACATGTGTCTTTGAACAAATGGGGAATGCTCACTTGATAATCATTTTGCACCATTCTAGTCACAAATTTCACCTACAGTAGTAATTTTGAAAATTGCTGTTTAACCTTAATTTTGCAGAAATACTGTAGTACTCCCTACATTAACAAAGAACATGCTTTCTTTCCACATTTTGATCGGTGTTTAAACTATTCCTCTTTTCAGGCAAAGCTTAAATTATATTGTGTTTAAATAGATGCATTGGCTGATTTAAGGCTTACGATAACACACAGCATGACTGAAAAATTTGTTGTAAGCAGAAAAGAATATCATTGAAAGCTTTGTCATGAATGTTTCTTTGAGGATATCTGACACAGTGAGATAATGGGACTTCCTTCATTATGTTAACTGCAAAAGAAACCTTTGCATGAATTTCCTATCAAACTTTTACACAGTGAAGGAATGGGACTTAAGCGTACATTAAGTCCTTAAAACATCATCACACGGTCATGTAGTGATACTGTGCAGTTGCTAATTACTGTACTGTACTGTGTTAGTGTTATGGTACAGTACAACGGATTGCAGTGGGATGCATTCTGTGAATTTAAACACGAGTTGCCCAATTTTTCATTTAGGAGCATGGTTCCATTGCCTCTGCAGAAATTAAGGAGTGATAGTGCACTTGTATTGCAGATTTTTTTGTCCTACAGTAGAGTGACAATTTGTTCTTGCTGGCATAATTTAAGGAAGGCTGAGGAGCACTATTGGGCTGACCCTCCTTATTATTAAAGCCCTGCCAATGAATGCCCTGCCAATCGTTAGTCCTATTTGACTCGTTTGACAGTCTGTTACTGTTACGTCAGCTGCATTAATCATTAGAGTCCTATCGCTTCTATCGTTAATTGCGATAGTGTTGAAGATATGATCACGCAACTATTGATACTTCCGCTTACAATGTATCACTAACTGCGTTAGAGATTTTAGTACGCTGACGGTATTCATGAAGGTAACGACAGTATCGATATCATCGTCAGTCGAAGAGATGGCTTACTGTAAGTGGAATTATTAGCTGTTGCCAATAGAAGACACCATACAAGCCTGTGCAACTGGCAGTGCTTTGCTTATAATCATGCAGTGTAAGATTTCTGTGGAAAAAGAGGGAGGTGCTCAGTGCAGACAAACTTACCAGTATAACCAGCTGCTAACAACATGTGTTTTTGGAAATGTGCTGTGATTGAATTAGATGTAATGAAAAAATTCTGCAAACACATCTGAGTGACTTTTAAATGAATTCGAAAACTACAGTATTCATTCATTGCAAATGTGAAGGAGCGAGTGGAGTGTGGTATGTATAGTATTTGGGCTACATGAAATATTTTTAATTAAACAGTAGCTTTGGTCTCATGTACGTAATACTGTACTGTACCTAATGTTTTTGTGGTTTCTCGTTTTTTACTAAGGACCAATCCACAGAGTCTTTCAGCAAAAAACATATTAAACTGACAGAAAGTGTGGAAGAATTTGCCATGAGAACAATATTACAGAGAGAGACAGGAGCAAAAAACCCAGTGTCTTGCGAGAGTTGGTAAGAAATCTTTACCCAGTCACCAAGTTTAACAGAAAATATTGTATTTTACTTGCAACTCATACTCCTGTGATGCTGCTCTGTTTGTACAGTGTAGTTTTTCTCAGGATTTTTCATTAGACATTGTCTTTGAAGGATGTGGTTTTTTATACCTGGCTGGTATTTTTAGAGAGATCAATTAGCTGGGGTAAACTTTTGTTTGGATCATGGACAGTGCACTTCTGCAATTCCCCTGGGACAACAATTTTCTCCTGTAAAATTCCAACCCACACATAAATATCTTTGCTCTTAATTTCAACATCTATAAGACGTACATAATGTAATGGAGATGGCAATACTAGTCAAACCCGTAGCTCAACGATCAACAAAAAGGTCATGGTACAGTATAAGCAAAAAAAAGACTTGTAAAATATAGGAACAAGTCTAAAGACAGGAGTTAACCATTTTACAGAAAGCAGAAAAAATCATGCAATTTTGGATACAACACTAAAAAAGTGAAAACACAAAGGAGAGGAAAAACCTTAAAAAATCCAAAATGAATTAAAATTCTCCCAATGTTGATAGTTTTTCACCTCTTCCAAATGAGTAGCCTGCAATTCCAGTCAACTTATTTGTGATGAACAAGGCTCCATAATCTGCCAGGTTTTTGCTTTCATTTGGTGATATCAGAGTTCAGTTGTTCTCAGCTGCCAAATACTTTCAATGTACATGCACAACGATGTTAATGTTGTAGCCTTACACGTTTACTTGCGTCATATTTTACTTTACAATCTCTGTCACTAAAGGTTGCATTTACAGATTGGCTCAACTGAGTCAGAGTTAGGGAAAACAAGCCAGGGAGCCACAACTGGAAAAATGACTGTGGCTGGCTCGACATGAACCATAGGTTAGAAAATGGGCTGTAAAATTCTATCTAACTGACTGACGGACTGACTGGCAGACTGGCGGGCTGACCCACTGACCGGCTGGACCGGCTGACCAGCTAACCAAGTACAGTAACTAACACTTCTGTGATGCTGTACAGTACAGTTGTTCTCGGGATTTTCCATTAAGCATGATCTTTAAAGTATGTTGTTTACTATACCTGGCTAGTACAGTATTTTGAGTGAAATCAATTAGCTGGGGTTAAATTGTGTTTGGATCATGGTCAATGCATGAATCACATTCAGTGTGAATATTTCTGCAGAAATTTGTTCAAAATTAGACATAAAAATTCATGAAAAGAGCTTTTCTTTTTAAAAGACATGGTATGTGTACAGTATACTGTAGGGGCATACTACTGACTCTAGAGCAAGTTAGAAAGGAAATATACAGCACAGTATTCCATGCCCAAATCAAAAAATGGTGGGATTGCACATATTGTGTGGGAATGTTTAACAAACTACTACTGGAGTGCTGCCAACAGTTCAAAATTGGCTTTGGGTTGTTGAACAGTTTCTGTGTAAAGAGAAATATATTAGGAAAAATGAAGGAGGGACTGCTGTAAATGTTAAAGGGAAATATCGTGTTCAAAATGCTCCAACAAAGAGTACAAAGAAAATGACTCAGACACTATCCAACAATTCACTCATAATCGTAAACTCCATAATAGCTACTGTACATTTCTTTAAAATACTTTCTGCAAGAAGAGCCATGGACGTTGCATGATTTGGAATGTTGAAAGTTTGGGTGAACAAATTATTCTTGAGCAACAAAACAACTGAATTTCTATCCGAGAGAAACTTATTTCTTGAAAAGGAAGCTACCATACTGTCTTATTTTTGGTAATCTATCAGCATGTTTCAATAAATATTTGTTTTAAAAGGATGAATTCTTCTTGCAAAACAAATGCAGTATTTCCCTTTAACTCTGAAAGAACAATTTGATAATGTGTAAAATGCCTGTAATGAGATTCAGCTTTCAGTTACAGTATAATTGTTTTTCAGTTTTTACACATTCCACTATCTTGTGTTTTATTTTTATTACAGTGATGGCAGCCCAGATCAATCAACCAATCAGTTTGCCAGCTTAGCTGAATTTGTGAAAGAGGCACTTCCTCAATATAAGGTAGAACCTCTGCATGATAATGGTATACTGTACTGTATATGTGCAAAATTTCAGGACCCTGCTTTGTTTGCAGCAAAACTTCTATTCCTTGTCCACAAAAAATAACATTAGATTGGCAACTTTTTAGGGGGAGTTCTTTTGGTCATGTTTTTCCTGTAAATATGCAATACCGAGTGTTTGATCTAACGGTAAGAGCATCCACCTCTCACACGAAAGGCCTGTTTTCTATTCCCAGGTCGAGTCATTACAAAGACTCTAAAAATGGAACCTACTGCCATTGTGTGTGATGCTCTGCATAAGCAGTGGTGTAGGGAAGCAAGCCATTGAGCCACAACTGGAAAAAGACCGTGGCCAGCTTGACTTAAACCAATAGGTTGGAAACTGGGAACTCTATCTGGATCAATCCATAAACTAGGGGTCCAATGGGGTTTTTACTGACTTTGCCAATATAATGCTATATTTCAAAAACAGGGAATACGTCAAACCAGTGCCTCAGGTATTTTATTATCCTTTACCAACTTGGCTATCTTATGATATATAAACTGAATATCCAAAGTTAAGTATTTTTTAGAAAATAGACTTCTTTGCTTTGGTGTCCCCCCTCATTTTGGAGTAATGGCTGTGACATACAAATATACAAATTTGAATAATCAGAAAAACATACTTATCACAGACAGAATTACTTTGCTCATGTGTCATGGTTAGTGTATCACCAAAAGTCAACATTTCTAAAAATATGAGCATTAGCCCTCCACCCAATTTTCCAAGTGATACTATTGAAAACAACCTGGTGGACATAACTTTTTGGTGTCCCCCTAGTTATGTTGGTTTTTGGTTTCGATGATAAGAGAAACCTATGCAATCATGATGGCGTGTGTATGTATGTGTGTATGTGTGTGTGTGTGTATGTGTGTGTGTGTGTGTTTGTGACACTTTGCTTGTTAGCACGATATCTCAAGATAGAAATGTCTGACAATTTTCAAACTTGATACATGGATGCCCCATATTGAGAGGAAGAACCCTATTGTTTTTGGCGGAGGTCAAAGGTCATCTTGGGTCAGCAGGGGTCAATTTCTGAAAACTTTGTTAGCACGATATCTCAAGATAGGAAACTTGTATAGATTTCATATTTGGTATGTGGATGCGTTATGGTCAGAAGATGGTCCCTAATGTTTTTGACGGAGGTCAAAGGTCATCTGGGGTCACCGGGGGTCAAAGTCTGAAAATCTCGTTAGCACAATATCTCAAGATAAGAAACTTGGATAGATTTCATATTTGGTATGTGGATGCATTATGGTCAGAAGATGGTCCCTATTGTTTTTGGTGGAGGTCAAAGGTCATCTGGGGTCACCAGGGGTCAAAGTCTGAAAATTTATTAGCACAATATTTCAAGATAGGGAACTTGGATAGATTTCATATTTGGTATGTGGATGGTGTTATGGTCAGAAGATTGTTCATATTGCTTTCGGTGGAGGTCAAAGGTCATCTGGGGTCACCGGGGGTCATAGTCCGAAAAACTTGTCAACACAATAACTCAAGGGAGAAAAAATGGACAGATTTCATATTTGGTTTGTGGATGCGTTTTGGTCAGAAGATGGTCCCTATTGTTTTTGGTGGAGGTCAAGGGTCATCTGGGGTCACCGGGGGTCAAAGTCTGAAAATCTTATTAGCACGATATTTCAAGATAGGGAACTTGGATAGATTTCATATTTGGTATGTGGATGTGTTATGGTCAGAAGATGGTTCATATTGTTTTCAGTGGAGGTCAAAGGTCGTCTGGGGTCACCGGGGGTCAAAGTCTGAAAATCTTGTCAAGACAATATCTCAAGATAGGAAACTTGGATAGATTTCATATTTAGTATGTGGATGCGTTTTGGTCAAAAGATGGTCCCTATTGTTTTTGGTGGAGGTCAAAGGTCATCTGGGGTCAGCAGGGGTCATTTTCTGAAAACTTTGTTAGCACAATATCTCAAGGGATGAAACTTGTATAGATTCCATATTTGATACGTGAATGCATTATGGTCAGAAGATGGTCCCTATTGTTTTTGACGGAGGTCAAAGGTCATCTGGGGTCACCGGGGGTCAAAGTCTGAAAATCTTGTTAGCACAATATCTCAAGATAGGAAACTTGGATAGGTTTCATATGTGGTATGTGGATGCGTTATGGTCAGAAGATGGTCCCTATTGTTTTTGGTAGAGGTCAAAGGTCATCTGGGGTCAGCAGGGGTCAAAGCCTGAAAATCTTATTAGCACGATATTTCAAGATAGGAAACTTGGGTAGATTTCATATTTGGTTTGTGGATGTGTTATGGTCAGAAGATTGTTCATATTGTTTTTGGTGGAGGTCAAAGGTCATCTGGGGTCACTGGGGGTCAAATTCTGAAAATCTTGTCAACACAATATCTCAAGGGAGGAAACTTGGATAGATTTCATATTTGGTTTGTGGATGCGTTTTGGTCAGAAGATGCTTCATATTGTTTTTGGTGGAGGTCAAAGGTCACCGGGGGTCAAAGTCTGAAAATCTTGTCAATACAATATCTGAAGGGAGGAAACTTCCCTTACAAAAAAAGGTGCGTCAACCTGTGTCAGCACCATGTGTGATCACGCGTGGAAAAACAAAGGAAATCACGCGTGTTCTTGGGTGACAAACCTGCGTTTTTGGAACCTTCTACTCACAGGTTTGACACAGGTTTTGCACACATTTCCTTGCCTTTAATATCAAGCCACAGGTTTTGTGGAATAATTCTTTGTTATCCCTTGTTTTTATCATCAGACGTTTTGCACATAAAACCTGTGTCAAACCCGTGGCAAACCTGTGTCGAACCTGTGGCAAATGATCAACCTGTGTCAATGTCAAGGGAAATCACAGGTTTTCATGCAAAAACCTGTTACAACCCCTGGAAAAAACCTGTGAAAACCTGCGAATTTGGAACCAATTGCCACACCTTTTTTTGTAAGGGTTGGATAGATTTCATATGTAGTTTGTGGATGCGTTTTGGTCAGAAATGGTCCCTATTGTTTTTGGTGGAGGTCAAAGGTCATCTGGGGTCAGCAGGGGTCAAAGTGTGAAAATCTTATTAGCACGATATTTCAAGATAGGGAACATGGATAGATTTCATACTTGGTATGTGGGTGTGTTATGGTCAGAAGATGGTACCTTTTGTTTTCGGTAGAGGTCAAAGGTCATCTGGGGTCACTGGGGGTCAAAGTGTGAAAATCTTGTCAGCACGATATTTCAAGATAGGGAACTTGGATAGATTTCATATTTGATATGTGGATGTGTTATTGTCAGAAGATGGTTCATATTGTTTGTGGTGGCAGTCATAGGTCATCTGGGGTCACTGGGGGTCAAAGTCTGAAAATCTTGTCAACACAATATCTCAAGGGAGGAAACTTGAATAGATTTCATATTTGGTTTGTGGATGCATTATAGTCAGAGGATGGTCTCTATTGGTTTGGTAAGGTCAAAGGTCATCTGGGGTCACTGGGGGACAACAATATCACAAGGTAGGGAACTTGGATAGATTCCATATTTGGAATGTGAATGGGTTAAAGTTAGGAGATGGTCCCTACAGAGATGCCAAGTATCTTGATTTAGGTGGAATAATTACCGTTTTCACCCTCAATTCCGCGATTACGAATATCCTCCAAAAATTGCTCTTTTCACATGTTAAGGATCTTTGTTGAAATCTCAAAGTGTCTAGCTCCCTAAACTGAAAAGTTTAGGCCAAAATTGTATGGTTCGAATGAGCAAGTGGGCTAGTACTTTCTGCCTAGGCTAAACGTAGGCCTAAGTTAGGCCTGGCCGATGCTACATCTTTCACAAAGCAGAATCGAGTACTGAAGAGGATCAACAAAATCCACTTGGCCAAGAACATCAAAAATATTTAAAAGGCATTGGTAAAAAACCCTTATACAACAATCTGCAGTACTTTTGTGAGCTTTAGGTGTAAAGTTTTTCCCTGCGATGTAATTTTCTTCATCATGTCTAATGTCTTGGCACTTTTGCCATTGCCTAATGTATAGCATATATGTACATTTTGAACCTATTCTACACATGTATGTTTCTGTGTAATATCCTTAGGCTAGCCTGGTGGGAATTTAAGCTTTCCTACCAATATTTTATTTGTTCTAGAACATGATATAAAGCATGCAGCAGCATATTTTGGTAGCAGGGTGGTATCTGCAGGGGGGGAAAACTTACGAAATTCTCCCATATATATTAGTGTTATGAGAAGCTGTTCAAAAGTCCTCCCATATATATATTAGTGTTACAAAGTGTCATTGCAAAATAATGTCTCGACTCTGCAGTAACCTCTGCACTGAAATCTAACCCTCATCAAAGTCTTAAAAGTATTGTTAAACCTTTCAGCTGGAAAGGATGGGGAGAGGGTCCTTAGTTTACAGTGTTGTGAACTCTCAAGACTTTTTGCAGGTAATTATACAAAACCATCAAAACCATCATTATGTCATTTCTCAATTGTACCATGGTTTTTTAGGGTTGCCCTAGCATGAGGGGGGGGGGGTCCACTTTTAAAGAAGGTTTGCATGATTCCTATTTTTCATTTCTTGAAGTCAGCTCGAAGCCTTTTGAAATTGCAATGTGTAGAGGTTAAAGGATTGGTAGGGTCACTGGTTGTCAAAATGTGAATGACAACCTTGTTTAATAGGTGTTAACACATCTTAAAGTGGGAGACTTAAATAGATTTCAGGTGTGGTTTGTGAATGCTTATGGTAAGAAGATGATCCCTATTTTTGGTGGGGGCAACAAAGGTCATGTGGGAAAACAAAATTATTTTTTGAACATGTTAGTATAACATTTGAATGAGAAGATAATGGTACATGATGGGATTATTTGAAACGGAACGTTTGTGTATCATCGAAACCTCAATGCAGTTTTGCATTCTGGTTTTAATGTATTTTCCATCATTTCTACAAATATGATCATTCTCAGGTGGCCATAGTTTTCTTGATACAAAAAATAGGTCAAACTCTTTTAGATAGTAGCTCATTTGGAAAGAAAACATCAAAACAAAAGATTTTCTAGGTAAAATTCGATATGGGCAGGATTTTGGTGTCCCCCTTAGTGAGTTATGTTGGTAAACTTTGATGTTTCACCAATCGCACAAACTAATTTTTGGGTGAACAAAGGAACATGAATAGAAGGTCCCAGAATATTACCAGAAAAGTTAATCCCATGGCTTGAGAATCTTGTATTCATTCCTAATGAACATTTGATTTTTTTGGTGTCCCCCTTCCTGTCAGAGTTATGTCCGCCATAAGCAAACGAAAAATTTATGAAAATGGATCTTATTATTCTATCTTACAGTATACTGTTACTGCAAACAGTGGTTTTTGTTGTATTTGAAAGTTTCCAGCTCAAATTTACATTTAAAAATCAAACTGGCACTTTGAATGTTAGGTGTTATGGGGACACCAAATCTTGGTGTCCCTGTTACACGCGGCAGATATAATGGATTGTAATATCTTGCTAATATTACGTATGTCCATGAAGGGACAATAAATAAGATTTCAAATGTTAAGTCTAACAATCTTAGGGTGTCAAAGAGGAAAATTTGAATACTTAAATATCATTAATTGGTAAAAATCAGTCAATATTGTACAAAAATATGTAAATGTGTAGGCATTTTGGCAACTGAAAATTTTTGAGAAAAATTAAACTGACTTTTCTAAATTTTGGAGTATTTTTTCAAGCTTTTACCATGTTCTTGTCACAATGGGTACTAAAACACATTCAAATAGGAATTTTCAACCATTTCAGATTTTCATCATTCTTGTGGGAGAAGGTTAAAGACTGCTTTGGTGTCCCCGATACAGTATGTTGGTCAATTTACTGGCCAAGTTTATGTTTGAATGAGTCTCCGTATGCATACATATTGCTCAATGCAAAAATATTTGTATTTTTTATAACTGTTGTTAATACTCTATCATGAGTGTAAATTTCAATCAGATAAAATGATTTTTAAATTTTGACCTCATGTCACACTATTGGACCCCTAGTTTATGGATTGAGCCATCTACATGTAACTAACTTACTGTTAGTGTTCATGGAAGTTGTACGAAATTTCATTAAAATCCTCCTTTTCTATTTTTGTGCTATTTTGGTGCTGTATTCTGTAGGAGTGCAAAAAGTTTTATGCACAGCTGTATATACAGTACAGTACTTCTACAGGAGTTTAACAACTAATACTGTACATGTAGATTTGCAGGATGGGCACTTCCAGGCCTTGAGTTTTAGATTTTCCGGGTGTGCTAAAAATCACTCCTTGGGAATGTAAGGAGTGTGGTAAGTGTGCTTTATTAAATTGAACTAAATTTATATGAGCTCCCATCTTCATCTAAGGGTGCAAAAATTACACTCCTTACACTCCTTGCCGTGGTTTTAGGAGAGGGATGGTGAGTGATCACACTCTCTTGCCTTAAAATTCAAGGCCTGCACTTTTACTAATTAGCTTTTTTTAATATTTAATAGCATAAGTGTAGATATTGTAGTTCTAGTCATTAAATTATTTAAGCAGTTATGTCTGTCAGAACTGAAACAGTTGAAGCACATGAAACTTTTGCAATGTATAATACCTACTCTATGTCGACTTGCTATAAGTATGCTAAATGTGAGGAAAACAGGTTAAATTGTGGTTAATGAATGTATTCACTTGTGAAATTGTTTGCCAACAATATGTTCATACTCTTTTTATTATTTCTTTTCTTCTCTGGAATACCTACCGTCCAGCAACATTTACAAAGTATAAAAGTGTAAGAAAGTTATGTTTTTTTTATTTATAGTGGATGAGTCAAGAACTTGTATGTAGTTTAAGATTTTTCCTTAAACTGTTTCAAAACAATATTTACTGTAAGTGCCATTAAACTTCTCTCCTCAATGTTGTGATACAGAAAGTTTAACTTACATTGATAAGTTTTACATTTATATTTCATATTCTAAATATTTTTCCTGTTTCTCCTACAGGGTGACATTGAGAAGTTCATCTTTCCAGTTTTTGTGCATCTTTTTTTGGAGATGATTTACAATGGTCATAAAGCAGAAGGTAAGGTAGCCTCTACTGTACATTCAGGTAAATTAAAATTTTAGTCATATTTGGTATTTATCCTCAACTTTTAGCTTCTTGCTGAGAGATAATTTTGTTAAGATTTAGTTTTCCTTAAATTGTAAAGGTGTAAAAAAAGGGGGGGGGGAGGGGGGGGGAAATTAAGTATCCTGTTAAGTTTTTGTTTTTCTACCTCTGCTGTGTTCCTTGAAGGAGTAGAGCACTTTGCCTTTGCCAAACCTGTGAGGGATTTTTGTTCAACTTCCTTCACATCAGTGTGGACTTTACTGAATTCAATTAATGTTTACTAAATGTTTGTGTACTTGTATGATGATGTGAAAAATAAATGAAATGAAATAAGATAAATAGATAAGATGTAAAATAGAACAGTGTACTGAATATCTAACAAAAAAGAAATTGTATTGTTTATTTTGCTCATAGGTGTTTCATATACCTGTACATCTCACATGGTTCCTCAAAGCACCAAAATCAAAACTGCATTGTGTACATAGCCATTTAAATTGCTCTGGATCAACTAATAAGAATGACACATGCTGGTTTGTGTAACTGGGCAATTCCTGAAAGAAAAAGTCATTTGTGGGGGAAATATCCACACTCTTTTTCTTAACATAGTTGAGTTTCCTGTTAATATGTCAAGCAAAATCAACAAATGGTGTTTCCAGAAATTTTTTTGTGGCTGTTTTGTGAATCCTGTTTGGCCCCATTACTCAAAGACTTCAAAAAAATGGAATCTTCTGCCATTGTATAACTCATTACCTTGGTAAGCCATCAAAATATAATAGGTGAAAAGAACCCTTTGAAGAGAATCTATGAGTTTGCAAAAATCTTTAAAAAAAAATCCAAGTTTAAAATTTAATCCTCTGTTGAAAGGATCAGTTAGACAGTTACAAAGTAAAAATATTCTGTCTTGAAATTTCATAAAAATAAACAATATTCTTGAATAAAAAAAAGTGTGCTGCAGACAAACACTATTCAGTCTCACCTAGAAGGTTCATGATTCAATTCCCAGGGGTTGGTCAAACTAGTGCTAGACCGATTATGCTGTAATTGGTAATACCCGATTATTTAATTTAACAATCGGCCCGATGCCGATTACCGATCACCGAGAGAGAGGGAAGTCACATGTTTGTCACTTTAGTACATGCCCCTTGCTTCGTGCATATCGTATTACCATAATGGGATGGAAAATATTGAGAATAGTTCTGTTCGTTTCACGAACGGGATATCATTTCTGTAGGTGAAATATTTTACTTCAAAAGTGGAGATACAAATCAACCCTTAATCCTGTACAATTGCTTGCAGTGGATGTCACATGCCCTTTGATAATTTAGTTCTAAGGCCAACATCATGCTCTGTCTGGTTTTCATCCCCCAATCATGTCGGAACATTGCATTTTTTTACTGTACTGGGTTGTAGTTGCGTTAATTTATGTTCTGTAGCTACTCTCCCACTTTAACGAACCCCATGTAAAGCAATCATGATAATCTTAGCAGTTCTGGGCACCCGTATAACGTATCTTATGGTTCCTTTCAGATATAAATATCCCCGTATATTTTTAGCAGTTCTCATCCAAACCTTCCGTCTTGTCTAAAAAGAATCTGCTACTGAGATGCACGCAAGTCCGATCCCCGAAAAATCCACATACGCAGAGATTTGTGATGCTGTTTCTAGGTGAATTTAGCACGGGGCTCGCCCTGCTTCGCTAGCCGGCATTACAAGCGCGATTGTCCTAACACAAACTCAGTGGGAAAATCTGTCTCGAGTCAGAGTATTTTCACACACTAAACCACATAGGCGAAGGCGCGAGTTGTGAGTGGCTGCCGAGAATCAACGTAATTGAACCAATCACGAAGCAGGGGCCAATTTAAATTTTGCAATGGATCTTTTGCATATGATGTCACCGAGCAAAATATGATGCCTTGTTTGGATGTAAAAACAGACACGCACGCAAGTCTAGTGCATGCATGGGCCAAGAAGTTTGCTGCAAGACACCACGTGCATACTGTTTTCGTTTGCAATGACGTTATATGACAACATTGCTTAAGTCCTACTGTAAATAACATTATGGAAGGAATGCTGGGAATGACTTTATTTATGCAAGGTAATAACCACTGAACTTCGCAAGATGCTAGGTGCTACGTGTACAAAACGCGCACAGATGTATATGCAAAGCTTGGGGATTTGAAAAAATTGCAAAACACTGCAGCTAGATAGTCTGTACCATGTGTTTTGTGCAGAACAGTTTGTACAGCAACTTACGCAGGGCTTTCTGCGAGACAGCAAAGAATGCACCTTGAATGCACTTCTAAATCGAATTCCAAGTAATACTACCGGGTTATAGCGGAAAACATCAAACGATCATTCCCACGGTATACGTTTGTGATTATCAATGCATCCTGTTTTGGCGGGAAGTTAAAGGATTGAGTATTTACAGGAATTTTAAAGAAATTAAGAGCAAGTTGCAAGTATATTTAGCCCCTTTTTCCAGTTTTTTAAATAATTGGTGGTAGTGATCGGTTGAATGGCAGAATTTTGCCGATGCCGATTATTTACCGATAACAGAATAATCGGCCAGATGCGGATTACTTAAAGGACCTTTTTGCGTTTATAAATCCTCTTATTTCGACGCTAGAAACCCTTTGGTGCTTCTGCTACACTGTTACAATTCTAAACCCAATATACTTTGGAAGGAAAACTTCTTAATGTCGTCAAAAATTTAGCAAAAAGAAGTACAGTTTTCCTGAAATAATTGCTCATTATCAAACGATAAGCCGCGCCCAGATTCTTGTATTGAATATGCATACTATGTCAAAGGTCGCGTTGAGCCGGTATGGTAGGTCCCATGTGTTTGTTGAACGTGATGCAAAAATAGTACATGCAGTGTGTTATTGTACATTGTCTAATAGCTGACTTTTGCCCACGAAGCTTTTTAAATCATTTTAGCCTTGTGCAGTGTTTAACTTCATGGACAATTTACACTCAAACGCTAGACGGTTATGCCCACGGAATGGAGTCGGCATCATCACAGGTTTGCAACGCTACTTTCCTTCGTTCTGCTGTTAGTTTTAGGGTAACGTTAGATGTTTTTCCAGAGATTCGAATTTATTATTTCGAGGTAGGCAACAGCTGATTGCTACATGCAGGATACATCATTTTATAATGTTAGTTGTTCGGTTTACAGTAACGTTAATAGGGCTTACGCTACACTGGCTTACCACAAGAGGGCCCAGCTGTTACAGTACTGTTAGACATAACGTTACAGTACATGTTGTCAGGGGCAAACCTGATCAGACTCGATGTTTCTCATTTGCCTACAGACACTTTAGATTTCCACAATCCATTATACTAAGCATTTTCTCAGACAGTTAGCTCATTTACTGAGCATTTTCAAAGGTTCGATGAAAAGTGTAGTTCACAGTGTGCAGAAGCAGTACACATGTTCATGTATTATGGTGTATGCAGTGGCCACTTACCAAAACAAGTTGAAAGTGTGTCATTGTGTGACGTCATTAGTATGACCAATTTGATTGGATGACCGGAGAAAATGAAATAAGGAAGGAGAGGTTTGCATGCATAATTGCTTGGGTGAAAAAAATTTTCGATTCTAATTTTAACGTTAATTACTGGGTAATTAGAGCTTGTTGGTTAAAAGTTGTATCGTCAGAGATACTATGTAATCTTCAGCAAGGTACTGACGTGCTTAGATACCTGAAATGCGGAAAATACCAAACAAACGCAATAAGTTCCTTTAACAGATGATCGGTCGAACACTAGGTCAAACCACTACCACATGGAACCTACTACCATTGTGTGTGATGCTCCAAACCAGCAGTGGAGTAGGGAAAACAAGGCAGTGACCCACAGTTGGGAAAATCACCTTTGGCACAGCTAGATTAAACCAGGCCTTTTGTAGAAGTTAGAGGGGTACTTTTCCAACAAAACAAACCAAATCAAACCCTCAGTTTGTGAAAATGTTTGCAAATGTGCCAGCTTTTAAGTTGTTGGTCTCAGACAGTGGATAACTGTGTAGAGGAAACATTGAATATAATATTTCTCTACCTCTCTTATTCAGCTCACAGTTTTTATGGCAAACATCAGGAGGTAATTTCATCATTGTCTACCAATAAAGACTTGCTGCAAAGTCTGACAGAGGTCATGAGTACAGTTGACATCTTGAACAACCCTCTGCTGATGACTTTCAGGTAAGGGGGCATTTACTCTAGATTTGGACCTGGCCCTCTGCACAAGGTCATATCCCCCTGTCCCAGACCAAATTTTTTGTGTAAATGCAGATCTGATCTCAATCTGCTTGCCCAGTTTTGATCATGGTAAGAGGGGAGGGTCAGGAGATCAAAGTTTTTAGTGTTAAAGTATTCATCAAGTCATAAAAATCAAAAATGAATATTGCACAGTAGGAAAAATGAACTCCAATAGTCCAACTCCATCTTCATAGGGTTTTGTTGAGCTGAAATATAAAATGTTGAAATTTATTCACCTAAACAAATAAGTCCAGTGCATAATAATTTGTGACTTTCTTGTTGTACAACTCACATTACCTGCTTTGTTTCCCTTTAAAATTAAAAATGTTTTTATGACTGTGAAACACTTCATGTTTGCATGCATAGCATGCTGCACAGGAAGGGCTTCATAAATTATGTTACCCCAAAATAGTAAGAGTCCCAGTTCACCTTGTTACAAGGTATTGTAACTGTAAGAAAAACTATGAAGTAAAAATACTGTAATCTGAGTGTTACGACAATCACATCACAAATTATTGTGCAATGTACTATTTTAATTTGAATGAATGATCTTAACATTTTATATCTTGACTCAAAATGTCATTTGAAAATGGAAGTTGGTTTGTTAGAATTAATTTTTCATTCTGTTTAATATATATTTTTGAATTTTTTGAGTTGAGGTCCACTTTTTTAATCTCTAAGATTAAAATGTGGCCCAAGATTTATGCAAAATTAAGTAAAATTTATTCATTTGGAGGTAATACTTCAGATGAGCACCCATCCATACATGGAGGGTAATCAGATACCGTATATTCTGTAATAAACGCCGCCCTCTAATAAACGCCCCCCCCCCTTAAAAATTTTTAACAACTGCGTAGGCCAAGGCCTCCTGCACTACAGGCCCAAACCACAGATTAAGCTAGTGTTTGACTGGTTATGCATAATCAGTATTTAATTTAACAATCCCCTGATGCCGATTACCGATTGTTAGAAAGAGGGAAGACACGTGTTTTTCCCTAAAGTACAAGCGCCTTAATGCTTTGTGCATATCGTTCAAGTTGGAAAATATTGGGAATAGTTCCGTTTGTTTCGCGAAAGGAATATCATTTTTGTAGGCCTAATATTTTCCTTTCAAATGTGGAGATATAAACCAATCTTTAATAAAGTAGGATTGTTTTCAGTTGATGTCCCATACCCTTTGATAATTTAGTTCTTAGGCAAACATCATGCTCTGTTTAGTTTTCAAGCCCAATCATGTCGGAACATTTGCATTATTTTACTGTACTGGATTGTAGTTGCGTTAATGTACTGTAGAATCCCGCTTTAATGAGGCCACATAGAAATATGCAATCAAAATAATCTTAGCGGTTCTGGGGCAGCAAAACAATTGCACCCGATTAAGGTATCCTATGGTTCCTTTCGGATATAAATATCCCTGTAAATTTTTAGCAGTTTTTGTCCAAAACTTACGTCTTGTTTTAAAATAATCTGCAATTGAAATGCACGCAAGTGAGATCCCCAAAAAATCCACGTACGCAGAGATTTGTGATGTCGTTTCTTGGTGAATTTAGCAAGGGGCTCACCCGGCTAGCCAGTTATATCAGCATAGGAAATGGGATCGTCGTAACACATAAAAACTTAATAGCAAAATTCGTCCCGAGGCCTAGTATTTTCACACACTGTATAACATAGGCAATGGCACGAGTTGTGATTGGCTGGCTAGAATCATCGCATTGGAAGCAATCACGATGCAGGGGCAATTTAAATTTTGCAATGGATCGTACGCATATGATTTCACCGAGCAAAACATGATGCCTTGTTTGGCGGTAAAAATGGACACGCAAGTAAGTCTACTGCATGCATGGGCAAAGAAGTTGGCTGCATGAGACCACGTACATCACTGTTCTCGTTCACATTTCCTAAGTCCTACTGTAAATAACATTATGGAAGGAATGCGAGAAATGGCTTAATTTATGCAGGATAATAACCACCGAACTTCGAAAGATTCTAGGTGCTATGTGTGCAAAACGTGCACAGATATACATGGTAAGCTTGGGGACTTGAAAAATACAGCCAAACTCTGCAGCTCGATAGTCTGGTCTTGTGATTTTGTACAGAACAAATTTTACAGCAACTTATGTGGCACTTTTTTCCAGACTGCAAGGAATACAATTCCAGGTTATACTACATTGTTATGGGGAAAATAACCATCGATGGCGCCCATGGCAGTGGTATAATTTATACGTTTGTGCTTATCAATGCATTCCGTTTTGGCGGGAAGAATTGAGTACGGTATTTACAGGAATTTTAACAAAATTAAGAGCAAGTTTCAAGTATATTTGTGCCCTTTTTACAGTTTACAAATAATGGGTGGTAATGATTGGTTGAATGGCAGAATTTACCTGATGCCGATTAGTTAATTTTTTATTAAAATATACCCTCAAATAAACGCCCCCCTTTTCAAAAATGTAACGGGCGTTTATTACAGAATATACGGTAAGTGAAAATGCACCAGCATCAAGCCCCACATTCTATTAAGTATACTAATAAAATCTGTCTATCAGATTTGGATCTAGAGTAAATGCACCCTAAGGGTATGTCACTTTGGCTAATGACTCCTTATGAAAGAAATCAGTGGAAAGCCTTTTCTTCCACAAGGTGACCACTTGTTGACAAACATGTCAATGAAAGTTTGATCACTTGAGGTCTACCAGGGGTCAAAATGGTTTTATACTGTAGTTTGTACTTGTTGTGAAGAGATAAAATCAATGGCCGCTTGTTCTGGATTTGATTTGTGGTTGGCCTAAAAGTCAACCAGTGCCGGGCCAGCCTTTATGTGTGGTATACCATTGCTTCAAACATTGGAAATGTGCAATGATATTTGTTTGTATAATATCCCACCATTTTGAATTAAAGGGTTTTAAAGGGCAGCAATTTTTCAAAGGGCTATAGGACACCCTCAGCTTTAAAACCCTTCTTCCTCTTAAACTCCTTCCCCATAGTGGCAAATTATGCTACCCTAATATCTTGTGGTCCTATTTCTGGATGTCAGATGTTGGCCAGTCTGGATTTTATGGAGCAGGTGGTCCCCAGTATGTTTTTCATGGGAGCAATTGTTCCCCAATGTGTTCTGTGGTGATGAAATCATGGAACCCTAAAGTTGTTTTCCACCAACCAGTTCCCACGTACAATATGGATTTTTAACTCAAAAACGGATTCGCATGGGGTAACCAAAAAACAATGATGGAGCTCAAAAATGCGTTCCTTTGATTTTTGAAATGCAACTTCTTGTTAGTACTGTTCTGCTATTAATATATTGAATAACTGTCCATATTTAATATTTTGTGTTTTTCAGAGAGTGTAAGTTCAAAGTTGAAATTTCCCATGAATCTCTGCAATATCTCCTGAGATATCTACAAAGTCAAGACACATCTCTTATACTCAAGGTTCTTAATTTCCACATTCACATTGAAGGTAAGCCAAGATTATTCCTCTTTACCTTGCCCTTCCTCCAGCAACTTTTCTTATTTCTTGAGAGACTGCTACCTTTATCAGTGCAGCCGTAACACTGGTTTAAATGTGCAAAATGATTCTCCAGGCATCACTTACTAAAGGCTACCACAAGTTTTGTCAAATTTAAATTTTGAAATAAATATCTTTTATTGAGACCAGATTTTGTGGTTGTTAAGCATATTTTTTCTCAGCAGTTAAAAATCTTGCCTCAGCTTCCAGCAACTTTTGATTTCTTTAAAGACCACTATCTGTATCAGTGCAGCTATAATTCTGGTTCACACTTGCAAAGTGATTCTCCTGGCATCACTCATTGTACCACAAGTTTTGTAAAGTTTAAAATTTGCTTAGGGAATCTTTTATTGAGGCAGGAATTTTGATTATTTGGCATATTTTTGCAATTTTTCTCAGCAGTTAAAAATAGCTCAAAAGATTCTGCTCCCAGAGTTCGTGAGAAAGAACCATCTGAAAATGCAACCAACGAATCCGCACAGTCACAGGAAGAAGAGGGAGACATTCAAGAAATGACAGGAATTGAACAAAATGCTGCAGAGTTGATGAAAGTACTCGAAGCAGTACGAGATGGAGCTCCTGCAGCGCCCTCTATTCTTCTTTATACATTTCTCAATGCATATCAAGGGTAAGTGGTAAAAGTGAACTTTTCAAGGTAAAAGAGGTGGCCATCACGAAAGATTGCTGGCTTCTGGATGAGGGGAATGGCTATGAGTGTCCTCGCTGAATGTGTCACAAGCTTGACATGAAATCATTTTGGAGTTGTTCTTGTAAGGACGGCAGATATTGCAATAACTTCTCAACTTTCAGGAACTGCATTAAAAAAGTTACTCTCCCATTCAGGGCACTTTTCTATGAATTTTGAGTACCACCAACATTTTTAGGTATCTTTTGCCAGAGGTTATATATTCTCCCCTTAAGATCTTGTGATATGTTCAACCATTGAGTCAATACTTTGAATAGGGCATGAAACTACACAAATCTCTTCAGAAATTTCAAGTTACAGCAGTGGTCAAATCTGTGAAACTGGTGATTTCTTTTAGCTGTTCCTTTTTCAAGTTTCAAAAAGATTAGTCTGTTAGTAATTTAGTACAAGTTATTCATGCTATCTGCTACAGCTGGATGTTTATCTTGGTGAGTAATGTCAACTGTCATTCAGCAATGTCAGTGGTTTTAATCGCAAATTAATGTACCGGTTTTGCTGCTTAAAGATAATTGTTAAAGACAATTTCAGTATTAAATGCTGAGAATGGACATATTCCTTTAAATTTTGCAAACAGATACAGTTATTGATAAAATTCAAATGAAAAATGTGGAGATGTAAATAGTCTGCTTACTTGACATAGACATTGCTTCTAACACCAGCATTTAAATAATAAGCCAACTATTCTTTTGAAGAAATAACCAATTGTTTTACATTTTAGACTGAGTGTGGTAGTTCTTTTTTCATCAAATGATTGTTGTATTTAGTCCATTTGTTAGGCTAGGTATGAGTAAGGTTGCTAAGGATAAGAAACATTTATAATGTTTACTATCAGACTAAAGAACTTACAAGAATTGTCCAGAGGCAAATATGTGAATGATATGTCAAAGATTATCTTATTCCAAGCATGCTTGTGAAAGTTGCAATCATTTCCCATGTTCAGTTCTTGAGATTTTAGCCATTAAAGTTGACACATTTTCTATAAAATTTGAATTAAAGGCAAGTAGATGTGATGGTCATGAATTCACATTGACTCCCAATGATTTGTTTTTGTCTATTTTTCATCCTATTAGCCTGACCTTGAATTGATTATGGATGTTTTTTGCATGTAAAGTCTTTAAAAAGTCTTTACATTGTTCTGGAAACACATATATGATATCAATATATCAAAAATGAGTTGTATAAAATTGGTGGTCAATTTGAAAAAAAAAAAATTGCCAACAATGTGAATCCATGACATCATACCTGTTGGCTTCAAGTTCATTCTGTGTAGAAAATTTAATTTGCCATTTTCAGTTGCTAATATCTTGAGAGCTGCACATGGGAAATGAATTGCAATTTTACCAGAGTGCTTAGAATATGTTTCTCTTTAACATCAATAATAAATTTGGCTCTGCGGTATTCTTTTTATAGCCTTAGGTGTAATGATTGATCCATACTCATATGCCTCCATGCACATTTCTAGGTCTTCTTTATTTGCATAAGGTGTAGTGCATTCTTAAGTCTGAAGTTTCAAAAATATATATCACAGAGCTAGAGAACTGAATGCAGCTGGTCTAATTCCCATCTTCACAGGACATCTCTGAGCTGTAATATAAGTGGTTTAAATTTATTCATATAATTTATTAGCTAGTACTTTGCACAACAACTTGTAATGGTGTTGTTGTTATTTTAATAAAGGCTACAATGCCCATTGTGTCAAGATCTTCTCACTGTCGTGGGGTGACTAGTCTAGCCTACACAAGCAACATGCTATGCTAGTAAGCAGGAGAAGCATACAGTTATGTAATTGTTTTTATTTGCAGTAGGAAATAAAGGCAGTAATGTGTGTTGTACAAGACTATTTCAGTTGAAGTGAATATTTTTTAACATTTAATATCTCAGCAATGGAACATGCTATGATGGATAAGAAATGTATCCAAAAGTTCCATTTGGGAAAATTAAACCCTTTTCATATCTGTAAGTGACATATGCTGCTACATACATATATAATATAAGCGTGTAAATATAGGCACGTAAGCTTCTAAATGGCCCTCCATTTTCTCTCTTAGCTCTGGTTGTGGATTGTGGTGGTGGCCAGCTGAAATGATAGCAATTTATCAGGAGAAAAAGAAAAAGAGAATGTGCAGGATCTTGTAAGAGAAAAATTGAAGAACACACTAAACTCTGTTGGGTATGATAAGGGTTAAATTGTTTAAAATTCTAGACTTCAGCCTGCTCTTAAAAGACAAAGTTTCTTTTCCTGTTTAGGTCATATAGTTCCATTGTTCAACTGAATCTTATGAGAAAAAATAAAACAGACAAAAGGGAACCAAAGATACATTTCAAGCCTGAGTAAATTTTGCATGTTTGTAAATGTAAAAGGAAAGAAATTTTAAAACCTTTTTCATGTCTATGATAACTTTTTCATATATCAAACAGTCACAAGATACAAGACCATTGTGGTTAGCTTTTTTCTGAAAGACCCCTTTGAAAAAAATTAAGTACAGTAGTGCAACCAGACAAAACAGATCACTAATGAGGCCTGCAGTATTTCCCGGTGTTGTCTATCAAAAGTCAGAGCCCCACAGGTAGATAGAAATATTTTTAAGTCTTTAAGATGATGAGGTGAAATTCAGGATTCATCTGAGTGTGCTTTTTTTTTTTTGGTTCTTTACAGATTGTCTTGCGCTAAGTATTCACATGATAAAAGTTTGTTAGTGGGTGGTTATGAAGACTCAGCTCTCAGAATTTGGAATACCAAAGGCCAAAAATGGAAATCCAGCTCCAGTCCAGTTGATGTATCAAGAATTTATCTGTCTGGAGATGTTGTGAATAGCGATAACAGTGAAGAAGATGAGTAAGTCTTTATTCTAGCATTGTATAGACAAGTCCGGACAGTCAAGTGATGGTGTGGTTTTAGTTGGCCATAGCTGGGGTCTATCACCTTTAAATCTTTCAATTTCTTTGCTTACTTGTATCCTGGATGGTTGTACACATAATGCATCTTGATTCCCTCAATTTCACTGAATGTGAGGGTTTACAACTCATGTAGTCAATAAATGAAGACAATTTAAGGCTGATGGACACCACGAATGGGTCCCGACTGTCACTGAACACAATCGATGTTCAAATTCGTCTATACTGTTAAAAGAAGGTTTTGAGCTTAACTTTAATTTTAGAGAGGAAATTATTCTATGCACCCTAGTTTTGAATTAAATTTAAATTCTTTTTGTGGATAACACACTCCTAGTCTCTTAGTTGTGCTTGAAGCAAGCACATTTTTTATTAAAACCCAACCTCATTAACACTGTTTTGTTCTTCTTGAAACCTAACAAACAAATTTTTTCAATGAAATCCTGGGGTCCTGGTGTTTTCTTTATGTGAATACTAGGTGCTCAGGATTGTTGTTGTAATTTTCCTAAAATCTTGATTTTGGTTACTTTTAATTTCAGAACTCAGTCAGAATACCAAGTTTTAAGAGGTCACTCTGGTCCAGTGTACAGCTGTAGTATAGTACCAGATTCAGATATACTACTTTCATGTTCAGAAGATACTACTAGTAAGTTAAACAATAGACTTGTCAACAATAGACATGCTCATTCTTTAGAAAGTTTAACTTTTATTTTTTGGCATATTTATTCGTAAGATAGTTAAACTTAAAACTCCTATGGCATGTCTATTCATTAGTCTAACCCTTACATATGTATAGAATAATGATCATGTGACAAATTACAGTGCAACCAAATATACAACTCAAGCAAACCAAAATTAGCCTGCAGAGCAGACTCTGTAGTAGCAGAGAGATGGCACTCTCTGAAAATCATAATACACCTCTCTAAACAGTATAATATACAGAGTCTGCAAACCTTCATCCAATTCCATTTACAGGAATCCCGCATTTTGAGGGACGAATTAGTAAACATGACAAGGTCACGTGATGCACGAAACAAGCATGAATAGTGTATTTTGGTACATACTGTACAACTGATACAAGGAACGGTGAACAACCTAATTAGCTTTTGTAGGTGGTAAATGTGTACCAGGCCATACCTTATAGATGCATAAATATTACCTATTACGCGAAATCTAATTTAGTATTTTAAATTTTTGTGGTGACGTCATATTTGGTGGTCGTAAATGAGATTGACTAGAAAGTTGGCAGGCTATTGTATACCTTAGGTATGCCATGTAACTTGGAAACGTGGGCTGTTCAACAGTGAAGCCGTTGACAGACTCATAGTATTATTTACAGTAGCAAAAGTAACATTTTTGATATTTGAATTTAGTAGTTGAAACGCAAATACAATAGCCTGCTAATAATAGCAGGCTAAACCAAAACTGAAAAGGCTTATTCTTGAGCCTGCTACCCTATTATCCTAACTGTACAAGGTGTTGATTTAGTGGGTTGTCAACTCCACCTCAGTTCACTGCTTTAAGGTTAACATTGACAAGTTTCTCCATGGTAGAATGTAATTTTACTGGTCTGGCTTGGTGTTGGTTTGGTTGTCTCTTAGTATTTGTACTACAGGGCATCTCATAGGGCTTAGCCCTACTTTGCCCTTTAACCTGTTATGTTTTGTACTACAGGGCATCTTATAGGGCTTAACCCTACTTTGCCCTTAAACCTGTTATGTTATTCTTTCATTGGGCATCCGTGCATCTCAATATCTCTCTCAGATTCAAATATATAGTTGAGAACTTTTCCTTTCTTTCCAAGTACGAGGCTGGAACCTAAGCTCCCAAACCAATGTGGCTGTTTACCGAGGGCACAATTATCCAGTGTGGGACATTGATATGAGTCCATCCAACCTGTTTTTTGCATCCGCTTCAAAAGATTCTACAGCAAGACTATGGTCAACAGAACGGACATATCCTCTCAGAGTGTACTGTGGTCATTTAATGGATGTAGATGTTAGTATTATTATATTTTGGGGATAATGATAGGAAGCAGTTAAGGGGAGGGGACACTTGCCAAGGGATGCCGCTGAAATTCTCTTATGCGTTTCGATGCATCCCATTGGAATGCATCTTAATCTAGGGGCGTCGCAACGCCCATTGTTCACCGCTGCTGGCAGTTCCACAACCTCGAACAATAGCCATTCCTTAATTCCAGTGCGCTGCTCTGCCGCCCTTTTGTTGCGGTGCTGTACTCACTAATCCAATTGAACACAAAGCAAATGTCGACACATTGCAGGGAGGGTATTTGAATTCATTCATTATCGAAACAAGCACAAAGGTAGCTTTTCAGAGCACTAAATAACGATCGGAAAAGTCTCCCCTACTGTTTACCGATGTTCTGTATCCAGTTGAAATTATAAAGGAAACTATTACACGTGGTCTTGCCTCCTCTATCTGTAAGCCATTCCCGGCCTAAACCTCACCTGAATCAAGTTCCCAATGTCAGGGAAGTTTAAGATATATTGTAGGTATGACTCTTTGTGAATTTGACTTAAAGCAAAGGTTAGTAATGACCAGTGTTTGCACCGGGTAGGAATTTTGTAGCTGGGTACCCAAACCGTATTACCCGTCGGGTACCATGGTACTCGACCGGACACCTTGCAACATATTACAAAATAGGTGCATAGTATACACATACTGTAGAGTCATTTGCCAACACCAACGCTATCGTGGCCTTATAAGGAAAGTCGCGTACCGGTGGAGGCGGAGTCCAATGTAGGTACATTCATAATACCTGCTGTTGAGGTTGGAACACCCTTCAAATTCCTGTTGGAAACAAAATTTCTCCATCAGAAATGGCGTTATGTTGGTGCTCACAAGATAAAGAAATTTTGCTTAGAATGTTATTATTTTTTCCCAAACAATTTAAGTGTTGGTAGACCAATCCTAGTATTTCATACAAAACATGGGCTCATTTTGCTTTGTGATGAAGAACCAACCCAGCAATTCTAGTGTCTTAAATTATTCGTCAATATTCACGAAATCAACAACGATCACAGTTCTCCTGAACGAGGTTATTTTCTCTTTTATTACGTGTGTTGCACATACAGTATTTTGATACTCTTGTCACAAGAATTTTCTAGATATGCCGGCAAACGTAGCATATAGCATGCTCTAACCCCCAGCCAACTCATTTGCATACTTCGTTGAAAATTTGTAATAATTGTATGCACTGTACTGCACACAGCCGACGGCCCACTAACGTTAGCCTGCATAAGTACATAAATCTACCCACAGTATTGTACTTCGCTCTCTGCAAGGCTGGCAGGAAATAATGTCAAAACATGCATTTCACAGCAGACAGTGCACAATGCCTCAAACCATGGAAAGCTCTCTATATTGCAACAAATTTTCGGCAAAAGCTGAAGGCATGTCCTTTTTGTGGGAAGGAGAATGGTCTGGGTCACACTACGAAATTGAAATGTAGGGGGTATATTGCGAATGAGTTTTAGGCCCATAGGCTAGGAGTACAGCGAAATTAGGTCATGGATCGGAACAAAGTACCCCTCAGTGGAATCTAACGGGATTATTATCAGTGTTTTTCACTTTTGAACACAAAAAGTTTTGTCTTGTGCTCTGCAGAAATGGTAAGACTCCATTTTGAATTTTAAATGAAGTATTTGTAAAATGTCTGACATGAGGACTGAAAATTTATAAGAGTTTCCTCAAAAAAAAAAAGAAATTTAAAGGCAGTTATTTAGCACTCCAAACAGTTCCAGTTCTCCCAACCTTCTCACCTCTAGCCCCGCCCACAACTGTATTGCATTCAACCTTATAAATCCCAACTGCTACAGCAGTTTGTTGCCCCACCCAATTGTAAGTGTAACTGTAAGCTTCAGTTTTGGAGTTTGATCATGTCGATCAAGGAGTTGTATAGTTTGGAAAATAAATTGTCCAGGTTTTATATTCGATGGACGGGGATAATTAGATAGGTTTACAATTTGAGTTCGTTAAGTATATCAACAGGACCCTGGAACATACGCTTAGTACTTGAAAGAAAAAACCAAAAGATATCTGCTTTAAAAGGTAGGAAAAGCTGGAAAGTTTGTCCAAAAAAGGCCATGAGTCTTTTGAGCTTTGTGGCTCAATTTTTTCGTTTCAAAGCGAAGGTGCGTGGGATGGATTTATATTTTTGTTGATTGCCATGCAGTTTACATTTTTCTTGTCATGGCACTGTGCAAACAGTTTAACCTCCTGTGCTCCTAAAACATTCCGAGCTGTGACTATAACATGATTTGGAATTTGTGAATTGTGTGTGGGGGGGGGGGGGGTGTCATAATATTCGACAAGAGAAGGTCTAATCTTTTTTAGCGAATTTTCAGACTGTTACTGATGTTAGGCATATTGGCCTATGGCAATCATTGGCATTCCAAAATCCCCGGTTACGATTGATCAGTTTATGTATTACATAAGTTCTTTTATATTTAATCCCTTATTCAAAAGACATTTGTGGATAATGTAGAAATGGAAAGAAAAATAGACAGAACACCACACATTTTTGGATCAAACTCGACTGTTTATTATCCGCCTTTTTTTTTTTTAAGGGCCATTTGTCTACGGTTGTACATTCCGCTTCCGCACGGTAAAAACTGACCGCAAAAAATGCGAACAGTTGTGCGAATTTCCATCACAATTTAGCATTCGAATTTTTGTATGGTTTTTGATAGCGTGTGAAATCTCGGACGGCCGGGGAACGGGGCACAATTGATAAAAAAAAAGCTTGGAATTTGCTTTATTCAGAATTCTACGGGAGTTATACGCTAAGTATACTGTATTATATAGGCTAACATTCCGAAGGCCTAAACTATTGCTAGTTAAGCCTAACGTTATGTCTATCTATACTGTGTCATTTACGGTGCCTTGAGTTTTTTACGATGGTTTGAAAATTCAAGACAAATTAAGCCTCAAGCTTTTTTCCAGAGTTGATCAGATCACACCTGACCATTTTTGTGATAGAATTGCAGTGCTATCCTCGATACTTCAGAAAGCCTTTCCTCCTGGTACAAGCCCTATTGTTCGTGGTAAGCTGATTAGCCTATAATCCTTTAATGCCGATGCATGGCTTCGCAGTGATGAGGTGCACAATGCTCCCCGTTTAACTGCATACAGTGCAGAGGCTGTGTAGAGTGCCTAATCTGGATGCATTTGCGACGCCAACGCATGGCCGACGGGACCCTTTGTGTTTGCGTCAGTATGCATCGGAAATGCATTGACACGCATAAGAGAATTTCAGTGGCGTCCCCAAGTCAGTTATACTTTCCCAGCTATGCTGGCACAGGTATTCATGCTAAGGCTGGGATTGAAGAAGTTTCATCTGGCCCATGTTATCTTGCAAACAAGGTAATGATAATCAATTTTCAAATGTTCATATTAAGTCTCCTAAGTGTTCAATTACTCCTAAACAGTGAAAAATACTCCAAGACTTAAATTAAGTTGTCACAAAATTATGTCTGGTATGATATGCTTCTGTTTTGATTTCCTTTCCAAATTTGATCACTTGATAGCTCCATATACACAAGTTACAGGCAGGGTTGAAAAGTGCCCCAAATTTGGGAGGGAGGTAAATTGTTTCAATGGTGCAAAATTCCATACACAACTGGACAATCCCCCACTCCCAAGCAATTTTAACTCTAATGATTCCACCTCAGAAAAGTTTTGTGATCAATAGACGTTTATAATATTTTGTAAATTGGAAAATTGGAGAGTAGCAAAACTGATGGCTCCCATTTGAGAAGGTGTACCAATATGTGTGGGATTATTTAATAATGAAAGCAAGTTTATTAACATGAGAGAATATGGTTCATAGCCTAATTTTCACTTCAGCTTTATAATTTATTAGTCCTTTTATACTAAGATTGAAGAGACTTAATGGAAGTGATAATATTTTGATTTTCACAAGTTATCATTGTTTAGTTGAGTGTCTAAAAGAAGACCATAGTCTAACAAAGTTAATTCCATAGTTTCATGTAGCAAATGTTTTGTTGTGTTTTTAAGAGAACTCTCCTCAGGACAGTCCCTCTGCAGTTGATCACTCAATACCAGCATACTACAAGGGAGTTTCCCAAAAGACCAGAGTGTTGGCTAGATCAGATAATGATGGGAGCTTCAAGTCACGAAGTCACCAAATGGTTTGTTGTGTTTTTAAGAGAACTCTCCTCAGGATAGTCCCTCCGCAGTTGATCACTCAATACCAGCATACTAAAAGGGAGTTTCACAAAAGACCAGAGTGTTGGCTAGATCAAATAATGATGGGAGCTTCAAGTCACCAAGTCACCAAATGGTTTGTTGTGTTTTTAAGAGAACTCTCCTCAGGATAGTCCCTCCGCAGTTGATCACTCAATACCAGCATACTACAAGGGAGTTTCCCAAAAGACCAGAGTGTTGGCTAGATCAAATAATGATGGGAGCTTCAAACAACAAAGGTCATACTTTGTCATTTTCAGGTTCTGTTATAAATACCAATATCTATAAGTATCAATGTCTACATAAATATCAGTATCTACTGATGGCCCAAGGTAAGTTTCTTTCAGCTACCGTTAGGTCGTTGGTTAAGTGAGCCTGACCTTACATGCATCACTGGAAAGAAGGCTGTGGCCGGCTTGACTTCAACCAATAGGTTGGAAACTGGGCCATAAAACCCTATCTAACTAACTAACTACTTGCATCACATATGTTGAAAAGAAGTTTTATTTTTCTCATATTCTATGTTCTTCTTTACAGTGTGTGAGATTTCATCCAAATTGTAAATATATTGCCACAGGATCTAATGATAAATCTGTCAGGCTATGGGACATCAATGAAGCAAAGTCTGTGCGTTTATTTACTGGACACAGGGTAAGTAGGCAAGCACGGTTTATAATGTAAACATATTAAAGGGCCAAATCTCTCACCCCAAACTACAATTTTGGTACCTGGGTACTGAAATTCTCAATTGGCTCAGCTCTTTGATTGACAGCTAATTCAAACAATGCAGAGTACCAAAGCTTATATTACCCAGCATGAATGGTACTGAGAGTATTTTGATTATATAATTGGTTTTTCTTTACTCACCTTGAAGCAATATACTGAGATTGTATTTGGATGAGCATGAATTTCAGATAATTGTGGGAGAGGCTTAAGTAAGAAGGTTAGGAGAATTGGTACTGTTTGGGGTGAGAGATCTGGGCCTTTAAGGAGCACTGGCAGGTCTAGGGCCTTTGTTTTGTAGGTGCCAAACAGGTTGGGTGGTAGGGTGATATTGGGAAGGATGTCCCCCATTACTGAATGCCCTGAATGGACAATTAATTTTTTTTTCCTCTTATAGACTTCAGCATTCTCATGTTTTTGTCAGTACATTTATACAACTCTATCTAAGTGTCTAGCTGAGTCGAAAGGAAAAAAAGGTCTCAGTGCTACTTTACCGTGGATTAAAATGGCAATTTTCACACCAAAAAGACAATTTAGACACAATCCAGAGCACAAACCACACTTGAGATCCCTCTTCGTGTTACGGGTGGATTAAGAAAAAATGATTTCACCAAATTTACATGTAAACTCAAATTTTGGAATACACAGGCTGGGTTAGGCAGACTATTTATGTGAAGAGAATTATCACCTGAATCTGTTCTGAGCCATGGTTAATTGAAATAAATTTTTTGTATGTTCAACTTTGAGAAACATCTTTCTCATTCAGCACTTGACACAGTGAGGATCACATACCTGAGGATTTTAAGCAACTTATGATTGATAGCATAGGGTAACTGGGTGACACATATTCTATGCTTGCTGTTTAAAGAAAAGTGAGGCAAGGTTTTTTTCCATTCAAAGGATGTGGAATTATAACCAAAGTCAGCTCCATTTTTCCATACTTAACATAGTGCAGGTGAACAGGGCTCAAGGTTTTGTGGTGAATTGAAGCTTTTTTTGTCTTGAATTGATTATGGATTTCATATCTAGAATGGTATAACGGCTTTACTATGTTTCTCTCCTTACTTAAATAGTTATATGTTCTTGAATCCCTCTCATTTTGCCTTGGTTCTGTGTATAAATTTTGCAAAATCAAGCACTATTTGGCTATACCTGTTACAATCCTCATCTACAGGGTCTTTTGCAGTAGCAATATACTTTGAAACCATTGTCTTTGGATTGGTTTTTTATCATGTGGATAGTAAAAATTTTTAAATTTTAACCCCAAGGGTCATACAGTATCCATGATATTACTAAAATATAAAACATTTAATTCAGATAGTGATATTCCTTGCATTAAAGTTTATTTCTGTCAACAAAACTTGTCTGAAACCATATTTCCATACTAAGCACAAAGAGGTGAGAATTTTCAGTTGCCGTACTACGTGGTGTGAACTCATTTAATTTTGATACATCATGGTTTTTTAGATAATATCCAATGAAGAATTCAACATAAAAAACTGTGAAGTTGAAATTTTGATGGTATAGTTACAAAGTTGTTTTGAATAGCTACTGCACAGTTGTTCAAATGAAATTGATTTATTTTCAAGCTGATTCCTGTTTCCCATCATGCAAATGGTTTGTAAACTCTCTAGAAGGTTAAATTTTTAGTTGAAGAGTTTATTGTATGGTAATCTTGGTGAAGTGTTTCCATAAGATGTCACTTGGAACATTGAATGATGTATTTTCTTGCAGTAATGAATTAATCTCTTTTATCATTAAATATTTAAAAAAAAAAGACATTTGTAAAACAAATCAATACTGTTTTTCTTCTCAGAGTACTGTCCTGTCTCTGGCATTTTCACCAGATGGAAACTTCCTTGCATCAGCAGGTTTGTAGAAAACAATGCCTTCAAAAGAGGAACATTTTTTTATATTTCTCTTTTTATTTTTTTCATTATATGATTAACATTTCTCTTGCAAGGTTTTCTTGCCCTAAGCCTGTCAGTATTGCATCCTTCCAAACCAGGGAGTTACTTGTATTTGCCTAAGTAAACAAACTTAGGGTTAGCCCCATAGGTCTATATACAGTGAATACCTACTCCTGAGCATTCATTCAAAAAATGTAGCTCCATAAAGGTTGGTTTATGAAAACGTGTACTATGTTGTGTTCCCCATTAAACTCATGGTTGTGTGTCGATATACATATACATATATACAGTACATACAGTCTGGATCAAATAACACCTGAGTGCAGGCTAAGTACCGGAGGGTCTTTTTGTTTTAGGGGAAGGAAAAAGGAGGGGACTTGTTATTTTGGTGTAGTAATTGTAGTACAGTCTGTAAGTATAAGTGTTTTCTTTAGAGGAGCTTTTGCCCAGTTAAGCTCTGCAAAGTTTTTGCGACTAATACTCTCCCAAATTTGCAGTTGTTAATAAGGATCTAGCTATTATGTCTCTGTGAAATTGCTGTCCT
Organism: Holothuria scabra; assembly: GCA_037179385.1. NCBI lineage: Eukaryota > Metazoa > Echinodermata > Holothuroidea > Aspidochirotida > Holothuriidae > Holothuria > Holothuria scabra. The sequence continues at coordinate 32,986,363 of CM074199.1, forward strand.
TAATATGTGAATAGAATGTCTTCAATCTGTAGATCCAGACAAGCCTTCAATTTATTCAATAAATGTCCATAATGTCAAAATGTGTAAACAGTTTTTTTCCTTCCAAGTTGTGGAAGAATTAAATGAAATGAAATGATATGAATGAACTTCTATGTTGTTATCATGGACATGACTGAAAAAATGTTTTAAGTGATTAACCTGAAGTAGGAGCTAAAATTGAGCCTGAACTATTTTGCTGTCTTTAATAGGGGGAGATTGGAAATTTTTTGTTTTTATCTTTGCTGTAAGTCATTAAAATAATACAATCAAACTAACAAGAAAAAGTTTAGGATGTTAAAGTACATGGTAGTTGCAGGGGAAGTCATTTTGGAAGAGTAATTTATTTGATTTTTAGGCTTGCCTAACCATGAATTGGATTTAGAGTTAAGAACAGTCAGCCAGCTTTATATCAGTAGTTGTTTGAGATAAGCTGTAAGAATTGTAATTTACTGCCTCACCCTTCAGTCAAGGTGATCCAGAAGGGGTGGAGGACTTCTTTATTTACTTTTAAGTGAGGCCTTATTTAAAGGGACAATCACAACTAGAAAAAGAATAATTATCTTTGATAACAGTCTTCCTCTTTTCTTCCTGAACTGATCATTTACCAGAATATTTAGAATTGAAGACGTTTTTAAGTTAAAAGAAATGTTCATTATGTGTTAGTTACTGCCAAATGAAAATTTCTTAATACTTTTCAGGTAAAAAAGCTCTCTTACAGGGTAGATCAATGGTAATGTTAAGTTTTCGTGTGGTGCAAAACAAGTGTGACAACCAACTCGTTTAATTTAATAGTCCTTCAACAATGACAATGTAGGAAATGTTGAAACAAATTTGCTGCTACTGTGGTATTGTATGAATGCTTCTGCTCCGAGTACAGCAATGTAATCGCCTCTTGTTCTTTTCACAGGAGAGGACAGAAGAATCAAACTGTGGGACCTCGGTTCTGGTAGCATGGTGAAGGAGTTCAGGGGACATGGTGATACTGTCTACAGCCTGTGCTTTAGTCCAGATGGCAGTATGCTAGCATCAGGTATAGATTACAAAAGTTAAAATAGTCAAAGGGCTTTACATTGTATGAGAATGAGTTCAGTATTCTTGGTGGTCTATTGACAGACTGTATTCAAGTTAGATAGAGTTTTAAAGCCCAGTTTCCAACCTATTGGTTCAAGTCAAGCCAGCCACTGGCTTTTTTCCAGTTGTGGCTCACTGGCTTGTTTTCCCCACAACTGCAGTAGGTTTTGTTTTTAGAGTCATTGGTATGACTCGACCTGAGAATTGAACCTGGGCCTTCTGTGTGAGAGGCGGATGCTCTACCGTTAGACCAAACAGGCAGTCTGACTGTATACAAGTCCTGGTGCAAGTTTGCTTTCAGTCAGTATAAAGTTCCAAAGATCACTTGTGGGGATTTGCAATGGAGGCAGTGTGGCCCAATGGTGTTATTTTGCATCTATGAGGCAATACAAGCCATGGTGCATTAGCTGCTTTTACCTACTTTCCTCTGTTTGCAGTTGTTAACTATTTTTAGTTGTAAAATTTACCTATCTCGTTTCATATTACCACAGTTTTCGTAGTCTCTGTTGTGCACAAATAATGTGATTGAGACCTATGAAATGCATAAACCAAATAGGAAATGTGTGTTACGTTTTAGTGTCCATTTGTTTGAAAGGTTAGTCAGTTAGTTTGATGGAGTTCTATTGCTCAGTTCTTCACCAATTGGTTTAAGCCAGGCTGGCCATGACCTCTTTTCCATTGTCGCTCACTGGGCTTGTTTTTCCTACTCCAAGCACAATGACATTAGGTTCCACTTTTAAAGTCTTTGGTATGACCCACTCAGGAGTCAAACTCAAGACCTCTCTTGTTTGATTGGAAAAGTTTGAATGCTGTTGTTCATTAAATATGCATGTGTGTCACCTCCAAGGTACAGACTGAGTAGCTATAGGAACCAAACAATGCCAGCATCTTACTTTACTCAAAAGGTGACCAATGCATTCAGTAATTATGTACTGGAAGCATAGGGTTTGTCTGCTTTACCCATATTCTGACTTTTTATTGAACCTCTGAAAAATTGAATTTCTCTTGCATTGTAGAAACTTCCTTTAATGATGATTCATTATATACATCTGAAGTTATTTTTATTCTCCTTCGGAGCAGAGAGTTTATAGATTCAAACTCCGTAGGGGCATTGACAGACGGACGACTGTGACGAATTGATCACATTTGAAATATCACCTTTTTTTTTTTGACCAATTGCACAGTTAAATAATAGCCAGATTGTGAGGAGGGGATCAAAAACTGTGTGTGAAAGCAGAGGTGCCGCAAGATCACCTGTCATGCAACATCACTTTTCTTTCTGGGAAACAAATGCAAATGCAGAGCATGGTGGACAAAATCGACCTTATGCCTATGATGTCACTCAGCAGAAACTATGTCCCTCCTTTTCGGGCAAAAAAAACCAATACAGACAAACGCAGACAGCTAAAAAGTCATCAGAAAAATACGACCATAGTCTGTAACACTATCATATCATATTTACAAGTATTTTTCAGTTCTAAGTATGTATGTTTTGTATTCGTCTCTTGTAGGTAGTATTGACAACTCGATAAGGATCTGGGACATCAGGAAAAACTTTTCTGCCAAAACGTGAGTTTCTTATAATATACCAGTCCACACTTCCTTTGTGTTGAATGTAACAAAGATTACCTCACTAAAACTCATTGGCCATATATTCCAGTTAGAGTGTAGCAACTTTGGTTCGGAGTGCTTGAAAGTGAAGTGGATTAGGAAGCCTCTGAGCTCTGCAGAGCACTGTAGCAGAACTAGTTCATGTGTTTAATTTTTTAAGCCACTTGCCTACATTGTACAATACTAAAGAAAAGGAATCCAAGATGAAAAGGAATCCAAGATGAAAAGGTCAAAAGCATTAACCCTCTACTGCCCAGTGTTGCACTCCTGCTACAGATGGAGAGCACGCCCCCACACATCTTTACTGTTTCACTCGGAGCTGGTAACTGGGAGAAACTACGCAAAATTTTGGCCACAACAACGAGAGAGACAACAGTTTAAGGTCACAGAGTCAATAGCCTATGGAAGCCGCTGCAGGACGTGTTACGACGGCTTTTCCCCTGACCCCCGAGGTGCGCAAATATGAACCAATTGGGGCCGGGCTCTGGAGGGTTAATCCCATGCCGCATGTGCAAAATTTGCCCTTCTTGTCTCAAGCCTGGGTGACCTTTTACCTGGATGCATATACTGATAACTCCCCATCCGAGCCTGTATTATTTATACTGATCAATTGAATGAGGTCAGAAAGAGGGATGATAAATTTGAGGAACTCTAACTATTGAATCGCATGAAATAAAGAATGCAGCCTTCTTTCACTGTAGCCTCCACCCTCTTCCATTTATGTTGCCCTTGTATATTTTATTCTTCATTAATTATGCTGCCCTTATATAGACAAATCCATCAGCCTTTAATCCTCTTCATTTATTGTCTATGTGAATTTCAAATCCTCATATTCAGGTTTTTATTCATCAGTGATCTGAAAAGTTATGTAATTGCAAAGGACTTAGGATTTAGGTGTGTATAAACAAGAAGATTTTCAGTTCAGAAACCAGTTGTGTGATAATTGTTTCCTCTTTGTGATCAACTTACAATCTCGAACAAAATATGACATTTGTTATTTTTTTTTCCTTTTGCAGATCAGAGGGTCAAAGTACTGGAACCTCCCAAGAACTTGTCAAACATTACTCTACAAAATCTACACATATTCATTATCTTCATTTTGTGAAATCTAATCTGGTTACAGCAGTGGGAGGAACAACCCACAGCTAGAGATAGCACCAGCATAGTCATGGTAGCAGCAGTGGGGTTATGAATTGTGTGGTATGAAGAAAAAAGGAGGGTTTAATGTACAGCAGTCTACAGATCCACTGACATCCACAAGACACTAGTGGCTTGAACACATAAGCAGCATTGGGTTTGTGAAGTGTGTTGTGATGAGGAAATGGAAGTTTGGAAAAGACCACCATATCCATGTTAGCAGCAATTTATGGGCTCTGAATGCAGTCAGTGTTGAGAAAATGGAAATTAAAATGAACGCTCTTGCTTTGTTTCCGTAACAGATTTGATGGTAATTTTCTTTGTGCTACATATAATCTTTAAAATGAAGGTGAGGAATTCCCTTCTTCAAAAAATGCATTTGTAATTTTAAATGAAGGAAATACCACATTTACAATAACCTGAATGCACTAGCCAATACAAACAATTCTGACATTTCCCTCCAAGAGATTTGCAGAATTTTGGTTGCCAGTGAGGGAATTCTGCAATCAAGGGCCATTTCAGGAAGTCTTAAGGATGGTTGCGAACTGCACAAAGAAGAAAAGCTGTTTGACTATGTACTGCTAGTAAGTGTAAATGCTCTGAATTTGGACATCCTGAAGCTCCCTAAAATATCTTACAACTCTGTAGCTTTATCATGGGATCCCCCAGTATGGGTTATTAAATTCTGTTCCGTAACTCTGGACCTATTAAAGAAGCTAAATGTACACATACGTCATTTAATGTTAGCCTTCATCTATGGATTAAGGTTACATCTATAAATATAGTAAATGGGATGAAACTTGTGCAAGTGGGATGGGACCACCCCAGCCAGCTCTTCTGGGATTGGCTAATGCTGGTAGGTGTACATCCATGGATTCACCCTTATTTCTTCTGTAACAGGTTAGACATGTAAAATATTGCGGGGGGGGGGGCAGAGTTTCAGATTTTTCTTGTCAGCATGGTGCTGCAACACCCAATCATTACAACAATTTGATATAAATGAAGAAATGTGAAAAATAGAAATGACTCACAAAACTGATTGTTAGTTTCATTTTTCTCCTTACATTCCAGAACTTTTACAACAAATGTGTGTTGATGCTACAAAGTGTGGAAACAAGTTGAGACAAACATTGAATTTACATTAACTTACATGTAGAAGGAGGATAGTCCAGCCATTTGAGTTGTCATAAAATGCAAAATATTCTCTTAATTTTATGACATTTCCCCATTCATGCAAGCTTTTTGTCAATTTTACAGCATTTAATCTTAACATGAAAGAGGTTTGAATTGATGTCAAACTGCCACAGCTGTAGACAAGCTGTTAGGTATTAGTGGTACGTTATTTTATCAAATAGTATATTGTCCTCTTCAAAAACTTACTTATTTTCACTTCTTTATAGAATATAAATTTACTATGTAAATAACTCATTAGACATTAAAAAATTATGGATTCTTGATATCCATGAAAACTGAACAGCCAACCTTTCTGTTAACCACAAATAAATATTTCTATCTTGTGATTCTACAGTAGGCCAATGGTTGGAGACACCTGTCCCCAAAACCTGCTTAGTCTGTTAACTTTAATTTAGAACTAAGTTTCACCCTATTATCTAACAGGCTAACCAGTTTGATAAGAATGTTGATACACTGACTACTACTAGTAAAACAGCTGTCACAATGACCAAGGACAAACCCATCGCAAAAGTAGTGTACAGCACTTCTTGTACAGTATGTACACCACTTACCAAATACAATGTAGCAAGCAATACATAACACCAGTTTATATTTAAATTTGGCCCAGAAATGGCAAGTGTACGATTATGTATGGCCCACAAATGCTCACATAAATGTTTAAATAGCCTTTGAAAGGAGAGCATTCCTAATGATTTAAAAAAAAAGTAACTTCCTTTTAATCAAAGAAAAAAAGATTATGTTGATCTAAATTGTGGGGGCACCAACATTTCCCATTACTTTTTTACTCCTCCTTAACCCACCCAATCCCTAAAAAACCTTCAGCAAAATTTCTGTAAGTAACTGTCCACAATTTTGTCATAAAATCCCAAGTTTGTTTCAAATTTGACCAAGGTTCTAATTTAAGGAATGCATGGAATTGGACTCCACTCAAAGTAAACAATATGGTTAAAAGAAAATTGCTTAAAAAAGGCAAAATGGCTGTAATATCAATTTTCACAATTTACATATGCTTACTACTTAAAGCTGATATATTTTCACACACCACTGTTAAAGTATTATCATAACTGAACTAAGTATTCTTCAACAAAAATCACCAAACTTCTTAGGCTTCTTTTTTTTTTCAAATCTTTCAGAACAGTTGGTTTAATAGTAAAATTTAATAGTAAAGTTTAGTTTATACTGACTTGAATATTTCCAGAAGAATTCTTCAGGCATTCAGCCATAATCAGTCTTTATATTATTTTGCTGTACCAGTCTCATTTTGATTGGCAGTATTATCTTATTATATCTACTTTAATCATTTCTCTCTCTTCTTTACAGATATAAAACTGAAAAATCTAAATTTAATTTAATGACATCTAACAGATTTAAGCACTTCTTACATGGAAAATGGTCATTGACAAACACTTTGCAAAAGTATGCCGAAGTTACAAAGCATTAATATTGAAACTTTTGCAAGAAAACAAATATGGCATTTTGAAAATGTATTATTGGAATGAATAAGTACTTTTTGGAGGAAAAGAACTAGGTAATGACAAATTTGCACAAAATGAAAGCAAACCCTTTCTCCTCCATTCCTTAATCCCTTTCTTCTGACCTTTGATATACACTCTCTAGATAAATGAGACTTGGTAAAGCGAAGAAACTTGGTTACAACATTTTCTTCCTTGACATGTACAATGTCATCCTTCAAGTTTATACTGCACCTAACAGCTTTCATTTAGTGTCAAGGGTGAAACACACAAACCTTCTCCTGTCTAGCTTTCTTCATACCCTACCCCTAGCGACCTAAAGCGCATACTTCACATCTTTCCCTGTTTGTTTATAATACTTTTGAAAAAAAAAAAACTCACTTCAATGGCCACACGGATTGCCTGCCAGGGGGAACTACTATCACTGGACACAACTTTCAATTTTCCCAAGATGAAATTACTTTCCTTCAGTTGATAATTACCAGCTTTGTTTACAATGACAGTGCAGGGGGGGGGGGGGGGGGCTGGCAAAGAGGGGGCCCTTTCCCTCCTAGATTTAATTCTTCCCCACTTGCTCCCTCTTACCCCTTCCCCCAAATTAGATCAATTGGGGGTTTCATTAGCAGAAAAACTAAACTCAATATTCTTAGCCTCAACTTCCTAGAATGGTTTGAATCACAAGATCATAATGACAATTAAACCTCATTTTCTGTTTAAAAAAAATGGAATAAAGTAAAACTTTGTTCTGTAACATTCAGCTTGAAATGAGCCACCTATGATACCCAGCATCAAAATCATCACTTTTTCTTGTGTAAAACTTGAAAACATCATAGTGTACCACTCCTTCTCAAATCTGAGCTTTAATCACAAGGCAAAGGCATGATATACACACTGCATGAACCCAAGTCTGAGTATAGAGTAGTTAATTATCTTACAAGTAATGGTTACAACAATTCCCAGCACTGCACATCATCAATCTCCAAGAGTTTACATGGAAAAATAAAAGTAAGCCGAAGAGAATGTGAAGAAAATGAATGCTTCAGTTTTATGATACGTGTTGCTGTACTAGTTTGATGCAGAATCACTTACAGTACATGCCCCTTTTAATGAAATGGTACCCACTCTCTGAGCTTGAGAAATGATATAATTCTGAACCCAACACTTGCTTGTCTACAACATTTTGGTTACAAGATATCTGCATGCCCCCACTTCCCCACACCTTGATACAAAATTTCAGTTGAATAGGCCCAACTTCAAAAAGGTTCTCACAAACTAGAAGACTACTGCACACTGTAGCATGATACAGTACATTCTTGTGTGCTATAAGACTCATCTGATCTCATGGCAACAAATGCTGACTACACTGTCCCTGTTTAATATAAATGAACCAGAAGACATGCTGTAACTCACTTTAGAGTTGTGTAATAGTGATCAAAACCCTTAAATTTGTGTGGGGGTAAAATCCAAAAATGTACAGTTCATGTGGGTACATTTCATATGTGATGTTCCTTCAAATTTTCCATCAGGTGTAAGAATCCACTAGGAGCTTGTTTGTTGTTGAACAATTTCCTTTTCATAGGTGAAAGAGGAACTACATCAGTATGCATTTTGGTGAAATTTTTGCTAAAAATCGGACAAGTATTCCTTGAGGTAACAACAAAAGAAGTTGTGACACAAAGCGCACATGAGACGAATCGGAGCTGTATCACTACGCAGCTTCCTGATGTCACTTCCTCACACTTATATTTAATTTTTTGTTTCTTTTGTTTTTTCAGGATGTTGTGTTGACCTTGAAGTTAATAGGGGTAGGACCTTCCCATGGAGAATGTTAAATCTGTAACTTTCCCATGCCTCTCATGCAATCACATTCTGAAAACATTTTACTATTGTGGAGAAAACTGGTACACAGTTTAAAGAAAAACAAAAGACTGTTCATCAATGTGAGGATGTATCATCACATGTACTTTCTTCAAGTTCACTTTGTGTTGAAAATGTGACATCTTCATCTTCAGTTGCTGATATCTTGAGACCCAACCACAAATGGCATTTCAATAGAAATTTGACCAGATTACTTAGGACAATTACCTCTCTAATATATCAAAACTTGATTTGTGCTGAGACCCTTCTTTTAAATGTGGTATTTTGCTTAATATTCATTGATTTAGGGTGGAACTACATTTTTCAGTGAGGCCCCAACATTGGATGATGGCAATATTTACTGTATAGTATAAATAATGTGGACTCCTTTCTTCCACACAAAATTCATGCTGCAAACTGCAAACTGCAACCCCTGGAATAATGCACTAAAAAATTTGATACTCAGCTACAGCAATCCATTCCCTTCCAACCACTGAAACAAAAATAGCCTACAAATAAATTCAGATTGCACTGAATTCACAACATCTTGTGAACATGAGCCACGTTTATTAAACTCACAATGAACACAAGGTGGAAATGTTTTTCTACAGTTAAGAACTAATCCTCTCACCCCAAACAGTTCACATTCTCCTAATGTACTTAATACTTAGGCTCCTCCCACAACTGTCTAAAATAGTTCATCCTCATCCAGACAAAATCTCACTTTATTGCTTCAGGGTGAGTGTACAAGACTCAAATAAGTGTATTCAAAACACTCTCAGTATGGTACATGCTGTGTAATATGTGTTTTCGTGCTCTGCTTTTTTTGAACTTGCTATCAATCAAACAGCTGTGCCAATTGATAACTTCTGTGGACTTGTACAGAAATTGTAGTTTGGAATGAGAGAATTAGGCCTTTTGAAGTTAACGAGTGTTGCCATGCCAGCTACAGAAATTTTGAAATGTCACTTTCTATAGATAAGTAAGTCGTCTAGGAACCGGTGTTCAGAGGAATATTGTCAGCGCTAAGTGACGTCGGCATACTGTCACTCTCTCCAGGTGTTTCATTAAGTGTGTCTTGGAAGGTATCTCCATTTTGTGATGATCTTGACACTCGGGACTGGAAAATAAAAAGAAGTAACACAAGGTGAGCAGCTCAATTTTCAGGTCAAAATTGAGATTTGAAAGGTTTTTCAAAATTAAATTGAATTCTAGTATTGGAGTTTGGGCAGAGTCATTTATCTACAGACACTGGTGGTTACTGCCAAGTGCCAAGTCACTTATTTCCTGTGCCCAACTGCCCATACTGGCCGGTTAGATAAATGACTCTCCCCTAAATATGCCCAGCTTGACAAACAGTACAGAAGAATCTGATTAGCACTTGTTTTTAGTGACTGTAGGCAGCCATTAGTGGGGTCCATCAGCCTTTAATCGTCTTCATTTATTGTCCATGTGAATTTCAAATCCTCATATTCAGTGAACTTGAGAAAATTGAGATACACTAATTCAGTGTACAACCATCCATGGAACAGGTAAGGAGGGTAATTTAAAGGTGATGGACCCCAGTAATGGCCAACTAAAATCAGACCATCACAATCTGTCTATATGTAGGTTTTCCATATTTATTTTCAGAGTCTAAGGGGAGGGTGCCATTACAGTATGTTGAATCTGTGTCTAGATACAAATGGCACAATATTTAAAGCAAACACAGAAAAATACAACTGTCAAATCGTGTGAGAAATGCATGAAAGCCATATTTTCTGGGTAATTGTAAAATTCCAAACTAGTAAAAGAAGGACATGTCCAGGTTAGTCAGATGTCTGGCAACATTAAGTGTCTACTGTAGCCGTTATTAAGAACAGCTAGGCAATACCAACAACTCAAAACCAACAACTCGCTCTTTTTTAAAGAACTTTTGAAGCACTACTTTATGTGCTAATGGTTATACCAGGCAAGTATTCCTTGTGTACATATGAATTTGTATAGGGCATCATGTCAAAATCAAAGCCTGAAGATGGCTTACTAGCCATGCTTTTTGGTCATGGCCATACAAGACTATTTCTCTCAGGGTTGAGGCGACTTTTTCTGCCCCTTTCCTCTACTCTTCCCAACCAAGACACAGAAGTCTGCACAATTCAGCAAGATATTGGCCAATTTTGGGGGCTCCTGCCCCCCCCCCCCTCCCATCCCATATGGCCGATGACAGGTTTACATTAGTTTATACAATTGCTATTGCATGGCTCCAGAGGCTGCAGCTAGCTCTACCTGAGAAAACTGCTGTTTGGCTACTGCATTTTGGCATGGTACCAAACTGTACAGTACACTGTAGTTATGTACATTCCCTGCACAGAAATCAGTTTTATAAGACTAAGTCAACACTGATTGTGCCTGCATGACCGCAAACAAATTTTGCAGAATAATTTCAGGACAGCCAAAACAGAGAGTTTCCATTCAAAAGAGGACTTCAGCAAGTTTTCTATGATTGCAGTTCTCAAAAAGAGGCAGGACATGAAGTACTACTTTATTATGAGTTTGTACCTCTGTGCATATAACAATATATATGGCCAGTACAATGGAAATAATCATCAACTACTAGATCAATTATCAAATACCCTATAACTAGACAACTTACTGTATTGGATGGAAAAGAAGCAGGGGACAGCAAGTGGGGAGAATTTTTCCGAAGGTACATAATTTATGACTGAAAAATATCTTCTGATAGGCCAATTGCATGTAAATGTTTGAACACCCTTCACCAGGCTAGTAATGGTTATGAGCACTGCATGCATGCCTATCTACAGTATGAAAAATAGTGACAACTTTGGGCAATCTTTGGTATTGTAATGAAATGTTGTTGAGAAAAGTGAACAATTGTCCCTGTTAAGTTTCATTTGCTATGTGGGCACTTTTTCCCCCCAATTTTTTTTTTCTGGACTGAGGCTAAAAGCAGAAAAAGGGTCTCAAAATTTGACAAACTCCCAAAGAGATGTGAATGGGGGAGGGGGGAATCTTTCCTCTTTCATTACTTTTATGACTTCGCAGAGACTAAAGAGATGTGAAATGGGGGCAATTCTGTCCTTTCCTACCCCATTACTTGTAACACAACTTTGTAGAGACTAATGTAATGTAATGTAATGTAAATAATACTTAATATAGTGCACTCCCCCCCTAGTAATTTGAACAAGATATAACACTGCACCTGTTTGTTGATCTTAAATTGTGAATGACTGTATGTTTAGCACCGCAAGTGATGAGGTACTAATACTGCAAATGTCATCCCTCGGAATGTTGAAAAAAATACATAATATATCAAATGTAAAGGTAAAATCTTCTGTTCTAAAATTTTGTATGATAAATGTTTGTGTGATTTTTAAAGTTGGTCAGAGCATAAGTTGCATGCAATCACACTTGCCCATAAAATGCATCAGGCATTAGTAAGTTGCATATGCATGGCGCCCAATTACCTGGCAGAAAATTTGCATTTGAAATTAATACATAACTTTATGCTGAATGTGGTGAATACCAGACAAAAATGTACATTGAGTTGGTATGATGGTACTGTATACATACAATTATGCAAATTACACTATGGCAACTTGCAGACTGAATCATGCCTCATACAATTTGACAACTTTTGAGTATACAAATGCAGACAATGGATTAGGCTACAGTTGAGTGTGTTACAGTACCATGTACAAATAAGTTAAATGCTCCCATGTGTGAATTAAATTACCATAAATATTGCAATTAAGTACTGTAAATTACAACAAATAAGTACTGTCAAATGTAGTAGACTGAATAAAGTACTAAATGAAACAAATATACGGTATTGAGTCATGTTAGTGTAACCTCATACAAAACCATATTTAAACAACCTTAAAGGGCGAGAGCAGTCACCCCAACTTTTAAGTAGTGTACTGTACTGTAGTAGACTGTCAGGCCCATAGCCAGCCCATATGGAGGGGTGAGTCTTTTTTCTAAAATGTGGACCTTTTTCACAGAGGCGGCTGGCACGTGCCGTAAGCATGCAGTTGCTAGGGGTCCGGGCATGCTTCCCCCGAAAATTTTGGAATCCGCAGATCTCCTGCAATCTGGAGCATTTTAGAGGACTTTTGAACAGAACAGAAGTCCTTTTTCCCCAGGAATTCCACACAGTAAACCAATTTTCAGAAAAAAATCACACATGTAATCTGGTATATGTCAAGATAAAAAATATTTTATACAGACCCTTCAAACACAGGGATGAAAAAATGGACCTCCCTCAAGTTGAGGTGGGTCTTCAACCCCCCCCCAGGCTATGGGCCTGACTGTCATGTTTCATGATTGAATGTTTTAAGTCATGTGATATTTTTCTCTTTTCAAATTTGAAAATTCTTAAAAGAAGTAACTGCTTCCTCTACCTGCAATACTGAAGGCATAAAGTAGAATACAAAATTATTGAAAATTACTTTAAAGAGAAATATGAAGAAAATTATAATATTTAGCTGCTGCTACAAATTAAGTGTAGGGGGACTGCTCTTGACCTTTTACCTACTGAAGGCCTTATGACAAACTTTAATACAAAACCTTACAATCCTTGTTTCCCCCTATCTGTATCCGGTACTGAACTCTAACTATTCCACAACTTATTTACTTATGAAAAATGTTAATAAATTTTGACAAAAATTTAATTGCTGCTGGAGGGAGGCTCCAGAGAAATTTTAATTTAGAGTGAAATTTAGGCATCTGGTTGGAAATTTATCTTTTTCATGTACTGTATGCATTGAACCATAGAGCAATTTAAGTGGTCACATCTTACTCTAATATGAATGTATGAATTCAAATTTTTCAAAGTACTGTGAACTTGGCATGATGTTGAATCACAAATTTCTATTTTTATCCATGTTCCACCAACACAACTGATCTTATTCAGGTTTAATCTGTCATGTACAATGGTCCAATTAAAATGAAGTATTGATTACAACCATTTATGAAACTGATGACCAGACCTTATGCCATAGCCGATAACTTTGTTGATAACATAATGTGTGACTGTTTGCTTTGCTGCTGAAGCATACTGTGCATGTACTAATATTCTACGTAGATGGGAGCTTTTGGACTTATAGAACCTAGTAAATCATCATACTTCATACCTCAGCGAGGTTACAGCAGCCATGCATTAGTGTGACACATTACAATAGCAGGATTAAAAGCGTTTACCAATCTTTTAATTCTAGAGGACACTGGCATAGACAAGAAATTTCAGAGGGGCAATACTAGACTCATGGCACTGGAGGTGCCACTGAGTGCAGAGCACGAAGCCCTTTATGCATGGGCAGGGTCCAAGGAGGGAAGCTCTGCAGAAACTAGAACTATAGGTTCTAGGGTATTTCTGAGGTATTAAAATTGCCATTTACTGGATGGGTTCACCTACAATATTCACTTATCACTAGTCTAAAAATTAACTGGACAAGTTTAATTATACATGATTTTATCTGTAACAAAACTTACTACCATACCTACTGTAACTACAGAAGATATGTCTTTTTCAGTGTGTGTGTGGGGGTGGGAGGGGGTGGGGGGTGGGCAGGGACACACAGGAAGACACAAGGTTTCTCAGTGGGGCATGACCCCCTTGTCAGCACCACAGGGCAGGATTAAAGTAACCGTATCATTCATTCATTAATTCCTGCTAAGCTACATGCAGGGTCAGTGGGGTAATAAGTTAGTAACTGTACTTTTGTAGCAAAACATGGCTATATGCAACTGCAGCAACAAGAGTACACACCATTGACCAATTGATGTTTAAATACAATCAAATTTGGGTATACTCACAGTTTGAATTTGCCCCTTTTCCATGCAAATTAAAAAGAAAGGTAGCCATTCATAAATTCATTAAGGATTATCAAAACTGAATTTGCATGGGGCTCATGCAGGGACATACTGTACTGTACATACAGTACTCTATATAATTGCAAACATTGTTTGAAAGACATTAGGAAATACAGTTATTTGAACTCCACCACTGTACAGTGTCATATGTACATGCACTACATAAATGCTATAAACTGTATATGGGTAACATTTCAATAAATGTCTTCACATCTGTTCAGCCCCTTGCTTAAAATAAAATGCTGTGTTAAACAGTACCAAAAGAAAAACTAAATGAAATTTCCTCACTGATATTCACAGACAAAAATGGAGTCTTCCTGCATGGGCACAAAATGCAAAAATGATGTCAGGCCTATAGTGAATAGCGGCTCACCTCAAAGTGATTTTTCACACACATGATAAATGTTACAAATACCATAACAGCCTTTTGATTATGAGTGTTATAATTTTCAGATTAAAATTTACACAGTACACCAATGAGTTGTAATCATAAATTCCATGCAATTAAGGGCTGTGACTATGTAGCAATTAATCACATGTGCCACCAGAAGAAGAGAAAAGTGTTTGGTAAAGAACTACTAGGGATTTACTGTAGCAGGTGTCCAATTAAAACCCCTTCCACTTCCAAGGCTAGCCCACTATATACCTGCTAATGTCTTCTGTAACTGAATTTATCCATCTTCCTTGTCACATGTATGTTATCCTGAAATAAATTCCCTGCATATACTCATATCAATAGTCATATGCACATAAAGTATGCTCTTTCATACATTGAAAAAAGGTATGCACTCCTCAGGATTGGTTTCAATTCAAGATCAAATCAAATGTATACTGCATGCTTTTTACTTTTCTATGTACCTACACATTCTAACTTCTAGTAACTAGTCTCAATGGCTGGAATATTCATTCCTTAAAGACAGTCATTCGTCACCCTAAACTACAGTTTCAGTATGCATATATCAAAACTCTCAATTGGTACAGCTCTTTGATTGGCATCACATTCAAAAAATGCATCATAGCTAAATTACACAGCATGGGCACTGAGAGTGTCTTGATTACACATTATGGACTTATATGGCCACTGGGACAAGCCATCAAGAAATTAACTAGGATTGTGTCTGGATAAAGATGAGTTTTAGATAAATGTGGGAGGGGCTAGAAGTAAGTAGGTTGGGAGAACTGGAACTGTTGGGATGATGAAAATATGCCTTTTAACACACAGGTATAGTACAGTACTGTATAAGAAACCTGTCTCTTGACAGAAAACCATGTACTGTTGCTTTCAAGAATGCAGGCTTAATTAAATAGGAGTGCTTTCAATTCAACATAGCATGTATTAATTGATAAATATATGTTAGCTTGTAGAATATTCTACAAGCTAACATAGTGAGCACCACTGTTCAATTCTTGTAGGGACTTGCAGAAATTCCCAATTGGCTCAGCTGTGATTGACAGCTTATTCAAACAGCGCAGAGTACCAAGGCATGAACACATGTCCTGAGTGTGTTTTGGTTACACATTGAGCTTTTTTATACCCCCCCTGAAGCAATAAACTGTGATTGTGATCGATCTAGATGAGGATGAATTTCAGACAATTGTAGGAGAGGTTTAAGAAAGAAGGTTACATGTACTGGAGCTGTTTGGGTAAGAGAATTGGGTCAATCTCCAAAACTTACCTGGATATAGACATTGACATGATATTGAAATCCTATACCCATGATAAATAAGGCTGTTAAAGACACTGTTTGGACCAATATCAACCTACATTGTGATCACCTACGCTGTACTTTGTGATCATGATTAATCCGTAAGAAACATGAAATTTTGGGATTAAAAGTTAGATGATGTCACTACACAATCACAGCCCAGGGTCTATACATTACACAATAATAGCATATTAAGAGATATTAATGAAAAATGGTAATTATTAAATGGAAATTGTTAATAACTGCATTTTCCTTTGAACCATGGAATAGCTAGTTTACACAAGATACCATACACTTAAATCAGGGTACACATAGGCAAAGGTGTACCATACACTGTATAATTACCAATAAGATGGCTCATGCAGAGAAGCAATCATTCTGACTGTAAAGACATAAGGACGACATGATCATTAGCTAATATGTCAGTGTAATCAAAAACAAGATTTACATATAGGCTGTAATTATAAGTGATCGTAGGGACTGGTTTAAATGGGAAGGCATTTAAGAAGTACATAGTTTCCATTCAAGGTTGCTGAGAAGTATAACATACTATCACTATGTCTTCCTATTGTTTTTATTTTATTTTTTGGGGGGAGGGGGGTCATGATGGAGAGAAGTCAAGAAAACCATAACTTATTCAATGTTTTTTCCTATATCTCCTTTGCAGGGTGCAGTAGGTGTACATGGGCAGCCACCACTATGAAAAAATTAGGTTCAGCTTCTAATTAAGCATGGAAGAAAAATAAAAGCAATTCTGTATCCAGCTGCACTTAAAAAATTGAGCTCACCTTTACAGATGTGGCGGCAGTTGAAACTTTCTCCTCAAAAGATTTAAAAGCATTTGATCCTCTGACTTCCCCCAGTTTTCTAGACACTGCAGAGCCAAAGCTTGTAAATGCTGCTCCAGTCTTCTGGCCAGCTGTCTGTAATCCAGTCTTTGTTTTGTTATACCTGGAAATGAAATTAGTGTAGAGATATATTGCAGGTTAAAGCGGCTCATTGAATTGGTTCATGAGATTCAACATTTTTTTTTTCAAAACTTATTAAGTTTTCTTCACAAACCAATGACAAATGGTCAATCTTAGACAATCCCTATACCCTGCACACAAATAAGTGTTTTATGAGTGAGTGCTTAACGGTTCAAGTCGGTTTGCAAAAATTTGTGACCAGACACTTTTCCAAATAATGTATTAAACCGTTACAAGGCAGGACACAAGAAATTCAAAATTTTAGCATTTTCTGTGACTTTTGGACTTGAAACTTGAATTTTATGCTAACTATAAGCATTGTTATGTGACAATGACCGTTTGAGACTCTCATTAAGTCATTGATATCAACTCAATGAGCCTCTTTAAGTAAAATAGTCTTGCTGTTTAAATTTATTAACACTGATGGTGCTGTATGTGAGCAAAAGTGTCCCAATATTTTTGTCAAGAATTGTAGCACCAATTGTCACTCCAATAGTAAATATGGACACAACCACCTGTAGTACCTGTCTCATTATTACCAGATTTAATTATAAGAGCTTGAATTTTATCCATAAGCCGTACATGTTGAAATCACCTTGTACACTTAAACTAATTGGCATTTCTACTGATAAGCAGACTATGCTAATTGCTAAGACCTTCTGCTGTGAGGTTTATAATTGGCATTTTTAAAATGATTTAATTCTTTCATCCAAAAATGCACTATTAAAGACTGTCATTTAAATTAGCTAGCTACTACTGAAGGGCACTTAGTGCTGGGTTTTTATTAGATTGAATTCTGAATAAAACATAGTCTTTGATGGTAACTACAGTAGTTGGCAACAGTTACTGCAGCACCTCCTCATTGAGTGTTTCATGCTTATAAATACATTAAAAGGTCTCTGGAATTAAACCAAAAAATTTAAGTATCAATTGTCTGCTAAAGCTTGAAATTATGCCTCTGTATGTTTCTGGAATTAAACACAATGGGCAAAATGTTGTCCGCTATGGCTTGAAGATGTCACTATATGTTTCGATATTACATTGACACTTTCAGATGATTACCCTAACAAAAAATGTGTGTCAATTACAGTAGTTCCAAATGTGCAGGTTTTCAGTTAATTCTTCCACTGGTTTTTGCAGGGATTAGCATGAGAATATATCTTCCTGTGAAATTGACTCAAGTTTGCCAGTCACTTTGTTGCAGGTATGCCACAGGTTTTCCACAGGTTTGACTGGCAAAACTGGTCACAATGAAAACTAATATTGACAAAGAATGTTGAGTCAAAACCTGTGGCTTCAAAGTGAAGACAAGAGAAGTCATGTAAATCTGTGTCAAACCTGTGTCCAGAGGGTTCCAAAAACACAGGTTTGTCACCCAGGTACATGGTTGATTCCCTTTGTTTTTAACAGATGATCATGCATGGTTACTGACACAAGTTGACACTCTCTTTTTTGTAAGGGTAGGTAGCAAATTAATAAAGTTAAATACCTCAATTAATTTCTTCCTCACATGTTTTACATGTGTACACCTTCTGCAACCTTCAGAAGCATGCAAAAACTGACCAAATCTATTCATCAATCTATTACCAAAGTCTAGTCTTGCATACTGTAGCTCATTTACATACTGTGTAGCTGTGGTTTTAGTCTTTTGCCAACATTCCATCTTGTCCTTGGTGATAAACGGTCATTTCAAGTTTTGAACATTTGCAGTAGCTGTTTCTGAATGGCAAAAATGATCTGTACTAGCTGCCAGCTGGGTATCACAGCACTGTTCATATTGTTACAGTTAAACAGTGAATAATTTGAGAAGATAATTGTTAATGCCTTTCAAATTTATTAGATGGATTAAACTCAAAATTTGCTTAATTTAATAGGATCAGAATAACTTTGAGTAAATGCAACCTCCCTGGTAACCACACCACTTTAGCTGGCCCCATGAACAAACACATTTAAGCCATCATATATAAACAAACTGTAGGTTAAACAATGACAAACCATGCATTATAGCACAGATTACAATGAACCATCAGAGGTTAATGCAAGCAATGCAAATGGGTGCAGTGTGAGTAATTATATAAGTCCCAAGAGGGCATCATTCTGTTGTAATAGTTGTTTAACCTTGTTCACTCATACACAGTGGCACTCTGATTTAAATTAAGACAGAACTGAAATGCAAAAAAGCATCGAGGTTTTGATGATACATAAATGTTCCATTTCAAATAATGCCATCATGTACTGTACCATATCTTCTCATTCAAATGTTATACTAGCATGTTCAAAAAATAATTTTGTTATTGCAGATGACCTTTGACCTCCACCGAAAAAAGAGGGACCATCTTCTCACCATAATGTGCATCTACATACCACATATGTTAGTTAGTTACTTAGATAGAATTTAAAGACACACCAACATGAATGTGTACAGTATTTTAGTGTCATCAAGATAGACAAAGTAGCAATGTTGGGGTAAATAAGAAAATCTATTTTCAAGTTTCCTACTTTGAAAGTAACCTAAGGTTTTCATTAACATTTTGATCTCCAGTGGGCCTGGATGACCTTTGACCTCCATAAAAGCCATACACAGACAGACAGATGGACAACTATCTTTAATATCTCATTTTAAAAGTTTTTCCTGTAAATCCTGGTGACCCCGGATGACTTATTTGACCTCTACAGCTACCAAAAGCAATAGGGATCATCTTCTGACCACAAAAGATCCACATACCCCAAATATAAACTCTTATCCAAGTTTCTTATCTTGAAATATTATATCACATTTACAACATTTTCAGACTTTGACCCCTGGTGACCCCAGATGACCTTTAGCCTTCACCAAAAACAATAGGGACCATCTTCTAACCACTAGTGACCCCAGGTAACATTTGACTGCCGCCAAAAACAAGTGTATATTCCTCTCAATATAAGGCATAGATCTATGTAATAAGTTTGGAAACTGTCAAATGTACATTCCTATCTTAAGATATCGTGTTAACAAGCAAAGTGTTACAAATGCACACACATACCGTACACACACATTTACATACACCCATACAGACATACAGACAGACAGACATACACACACATACTGTACTGTACATGCATGCACATACACCATCATGAAGGAACTGGTTTCTCTTATCAACGAAATCAAAAAGAGGTACATTTCATTTTTAAATCCCAACATTAAAATAGTGCAACCCTGATTACAGTAAATTGAATAGTCCAAGATAAATTCCAGGTTAAGGCCCTCACCTGACTGCAACAGACCAATAGAAAGGAAGGATAATTACCAAGTATGGATGAACACGTAAAGAAACAATTATGTTAGGCAGATTGTCATTTAATGGCAAATTATAGTCCATACAGTGGCTTATTTTACAAGAACTGCTTAAGGAGGGTAATTGAAATAAAGCAAAACTATAATGATTGTCATATGGCCACACAATCACCCCCCCCCCCCCCCTCATTCCAAACCATGTTCTAGTACTTACTTTGCAACACAACTGAAATGATAAAAATGTACTACTGTAACTTCAACAAAATGTCACGAATTATATGCACAATGTAGATGCATGATCTATGTTGCTCTAAGGAAAACTGCTGTAATATTTCGAGTTGCAAAAATACCCTAACCTTAGGAAACTCCTAGAAAAACAAAATTTACTTCACCTCAGCTAACACGGTACTACGTTTTTGATGAGCTACTAAAAAATTTCCAGACAGTATTCAAGGTAAATAAAATGATAATCTCTGGGGGTCCAGAGAAAGAAATCACCATAGCCTTTAGCCAAGAAAATCTGTCATACATTTATGCAAAAAGGAAGTGAAATTCTACCCCTGTCAAAGTGAGACTTTATTTTTGTATCAAATGAGATGAAAAATGCATTTGAACAGAATGGTCTTACAGTATGTGAAAACTACTGTATAAACCAAATGAGAAAAAGTGCTTCCTGCCACAAGTACTCAATTCCCCCAGTCCATTCCCCTTTGGGGAGATGTTGCAGTGTTTTATAATCTAAATGTATATTGTGACAAGGGGTTTTCATTTGAGTAGTTTTCATATTTTTTGTTGCTATCTTCCTATGTTTTTCATCATTTTTCAAAAGTATTCTACACTGTTCAAACTATATTTGTTGAAAGGGGAAGGGGGAAGGACGATCCATCTTTGCACTCCTGAAACACATGAAATGGACTGAAAAATTTCCATTCTCCCACCCTTACTGTAACACTAAATCTTCCTCCCTTCCTCCCTTCCTTCCCCCTATCCAACTGCATTTCCACTCCAAAATATCAACCTCAGTTTTTGGTTAATCCCCAAAAGATAATTTACAGAAGGAACATCTGCCACATAAATCCCATACCTCTCCCACACCAACATTTCATACAATGGAAAGAAAGTTTTGCACATCTTCACTAGATGGGTTCATTCTTAGCATCACCCCAAAGCAACGCTCATTTCCCATGTTAGTAATCTAGCTACTATGTGATACAAGGACACCATTCCCTCACATGATGTACAGTATGATGTGCAGTCAAAGCTACAATACTCTATGAAACATCACAACAGGACTAATGCTACATCACAAACACGAACCATTACAAACTGACAAACTAATTGGTTCTCCAGACATTGACTGATTGTGTAAGTTGAAACATGCATATACAAACAGATGAAAAAACTGACAAACTGCAAAACGGTTTCTTATTATATTTTAGAGGCAACAAATTTCCCCCCTGAGGGGAGACAGTCTGATCTACAGTAAATATCCATCTGGTTTAAAGGGATATATTTTAAAATATACAGGTTATGAACTGTATATATATGAAAGCTTCATAAAATTATCAGTTTCTTATCTGGCAGTCACTGCATTAAGATTTATCTCCCATGAATAGAATGTTAAATATTTTGACAGAACAAGTTCACTCCACAGAAGTGTACTTCTGTGTACTTCATGATGCATTATGCATACCTGTAGGTGTGGCATTTCAGTTTGGTCAGGGAGGGGGGAGGGGGACAGACGATTTTTCTGAGGAGTCACTGCTGTAGCCAATATACCCTGAATGTGCAATATTTGTTCTGAAATATACCATCTAGAAGCTTGGAAGAGAATTAAAAGGAAATTTGTGGGAGCTAATTGTTGTTTTAAAATAAATCTGGGGGGGGGGGGAAGGCATTTTTGCTGTTTAAACTTAAATACATGAGGTATAATGCCAATTGGAATGCTCATTCACACCCAATTGTGACAATATCACTTCCTGCTTTGCTTCCATGAACAATTGATCATTTCATGATGCATGCATTGTAACCTTGTGACTTTTTGTTACTGGAACAATGGCATTCACAGGGCAAGTTTCAACAGAAAATAAAATTTTCATATGTGAAAGAGAACTAAATTTACATAGTAAGGTGAAACTTCCACTCAAATCAGACATGTGATATCAGTAAATGAAGTCAATAGATACATTTTCCACAGTGAGTTTGAAGAGAGAGATGAGAAGTCTTCCTCATATTGGTGAGGAATGCTTTGATTCCCTTTGCTTTTTTCATACTGTTGTGTGATGACCTTGAAGTTACTAGGAATACAGTATAACCTTCCCGTGCGGAAAGCAAAATTCGTAGTCTCATGAACTCTTGATGAACTCTACAGTACTTGTATGCTGTTTACAGGGTATCCCTGGTAACTGCATGTTTTTTTTTTTTATTTGTATGAAATCCAGTTTGTGTGATGTCCAATATGATGTTCAAATAAAATTTGGTCACAATGGGATCAAACCTAATTTTCCATACTATTACAAAAATTCATCAAATAAATTGCATTCACCAGCATGCATGGTGACCGAACATTTTAAATCAAACATTTTGGAACAAAGTTTAACTCCCATCCTTTATGTTACATTTACATAAATTTAAGTGCAGTCGAATCTACAGTACATACAGTACCGGCTAACATATGTACAGCACCGTACATTTTCTGTAAGCATGGCCAGTAATACAATGACTGTCACTGTCACAATATTTTATGTTGTGCTGCCCAAATACTACACAGCATCTGCAATTAATAGTTAATCCCATAACTTCAAAAAGTGAACTGATGGACACTTTTCTTTAATATGATTATTAGAAATACATCTCTAGGGTATACTAACAGTCTAACACTGATATTCAAATGTTCATTTATCTTTCCTAAATGCCACAGGGAGCTGTCACTAACCATTAAACCTACGTACAATTCATCACTTCTAATACTTACAGTACTACCATGGAAGGTTTTAACATACAGCAAGTTGACAAATAGGTACTATAGTAAAATAAGGAATTGCAAGATTATATGATATGTCTCTAAATGCAGTATGGTGGAAATGTAATGATCGCACCTGACCATTGGTAGAGTAAGTATGATAGATACTGTAATGACACACAGAAAATAAATGACCCTGGCAAGCAATTCATAGGGCAACAGCAGTATAAGCATGCATAGAATATGTTAAATTGTACACATGCATGGAACTGAATTTTTGGTATGTTGGCTAAATTGAGCTTGTTTGATTGATCTCTGTTAATTCTTTAGCCTGCAGTCTGGGAAAAGTTGTAGCTATCAAGCAGTATGGTACTGATGTTATTTTCTGAAATTGCAGAAGTTTGCAAGGTCAGCAATAAGAAAGGAACAACTACAGTTTGCCTAAAGCCAGGATGGGCAACCTTTTTGAATGAATTGGCCAGAAAAAAGGAGTCAAAAATTGACTGGGCCACACCTAACCAACAACCCACTACTGATTTCAGAAATTTAATAAATTCTTAAGCAACAGTTGTCTGTTTGGAACACTTCATAAGGAATGAATGGTAATGATAAGCACTTTGTGGAACATAGTGACAGAAAATTCCATGCAGCTAGGTCGGTTTTGTGTTGATGTAAAATAGTTTTTTGTTTTGCTTTTTGAGACATTTGGAGGGCTGAAAAAATATCACTGATAGGCACATGTGGCCCATGGGCCATAGGTTGCCCACCCATGGTCTAAAGTTACAACCTTTATTGCATAATGTTTGTACATTGACTGAAGCTTAAAAAAAAACCAAATGAGCACTGTGGGTCCTTGCTGAATGTATTGAAATGAGCCATTGCTAAACAGCATAAAAAAGTGTAACTACTGTATAAAATATGTACATGTAAATTAAGTATAACTACTGTAGCTATTAGTCCAATTACCCCCTACATGACCGTCAAAGTTGCTGGCACTGAATGATCGCTATATACATCAACCAAGTTTCAAATCTTGAGATATTTCTTGTTTACAAGGTTTTCAGTATTTGATCCCCACTGACCCCCAGATAACTTTTGACCTCAACCAAAAACAGCATCATGCTTCCTTCTGCTTAAACTCTTCCAAGTACTGTTGTATATTTCATGATATTTCTGCCAGTGAGCCACAACTGGAAAAAAGGTTGTAGCCAGCTCGACTTGAACCACTTGGTTGGAAACTCGGCCATAAAACTCTTTCAAACTTACCTATTAAACTAACTATTCATGATATTTCTTTTTCAGGGTAATATACGCAGGGCCTACTTGCATATTTCACAATTGAGTAAGCCTTTTGTCCCATGATTCTCAAAAGTCATTCACAAATGAAGTCAACAATACTAATCCAAATTGGAATGACTATTTTCCCTATACAAATCCAAATTAGGGCAACTATTTTCCCTTTATCAAAACCAGAAAGCCAAAAGGCTTAGTGATTCCTTGCCGCTGAAATGTAAGGCCTTTATTCACATTGACATTGCTTTGCAATGTTTTTCAATTAACAGGGCTCCATAATGTGCCCACAAAGTACACATGCAAGGCATCCAATCTTCCTACATTGAGATCCCCCTTGCCCGTTGTGAACCCAAATGACATTTGACCTCCACCAAAAACTTCTGGGACCATGTATTCACTATGTGCCATCTACAGGACAAGTTACAGGACCCTACAAGTGACCTTTCTTGAAAGACTGTGCAGGAAAGCTTGTCAGGCTTTCAACATGCTGACTCCAAATGAACTTTGACCTTTCAGAAAATCAATAGGGATCATCTACTCAGTATGACCAATCCACACACTAAATATGAGCGCAGTCACATGTACCGTTCTTGAGATATCGTGTTTACGAAGTTTTGACCTTTTGACCTCTCATGACCCCAAATGACCGTTGACCTCCACCAAAAACAATAGGGATCATCTACTCAATATGGCCAACACACTCGCCAAATATGAGCACAGTCACATGTACCGTTCCTGAGATACCGTGTTTACGAAGTTTTGTCCTTTTGACCTATTGTGACCCCAAACGACCTTTGATCTCCACCAAAAACAATAGGGATCATCTACTCAATATGGCCAATGCACACACCGAATATGAGATTAGTCACACTTACTCTTCTTGAGATACCATGTTTACCAGCAATTTCTAAGGAATTTACCTATTGACCTCTCGTGACCCCAAATGACCTTTGACCTCCACCAAAAACAATAGGGATCGTCTACTCAATATGACCAACCCACACACCAAATATGAGTATAGTCACATGTACCATTCTCGAGATATCATGTTTACGAAGTTTTGACCTTTTGACCTCTCCTGACCCCAAATGACCTTTGACGTCCACGAAAATCAATAGACATCATCTACTCAATATGAACAACCAACACACCAAATATGAGCATAGTCACATGTACTGTTCTCGAGATATAGTGTTTACGAAGTTTTGACCTTTTGACCTCTCGTGACCCCAAATGACCTTTGATCTCCACCAAAAACAATAGGGATCATCTACTCAATATGGCCAATGCACACACCGAATATGAGATTAGTCACACTTACCCTTCTTGAGATACCGTGTTTACAAGCAATTTCTAAGGAATTTACCTATTGACCTCTCGTGACCCCAAATGACCTTTTACCTCCAAGAAAATCGATAGGAATCATTTACTCAATATGACCAACCCACACACCAAATATGAGCATAGTCACATGTACCGTTCTCGAGATATCGTGTTTACGAAGTTTTGACCTTTTGACCTCTCATGACCCCAAATGACCTTTGATCTCCACCAAAAACAATAGGGATCATCTAACCAATATGGCCAATGCACACACCAAATATGAGATTAGTCACACTTACCCTTCTTGAGATACCGTGTTTACAAGCAATTTCTAAGGAATTTACGTATTGACCTCTCGTGACCCCAAATGACCTTTGACCTCCAAGAAAATCAATAGGGATCATCTACTCAACATGACCAACCCACACACAAAATATGAGCATAGTCACATGTACGGTTCTCGAGATATCGTGTTTACAAGGTTTTGACCTTTGACCTCGTGACCCCAAATGACCTTTGACGTCCACCAAAAACAATAGGGATCATATACCCAATATGGCCGATCCACATGCCAAGTATGAGATCCCTCGGAGTTACCCTTTTTGAGATATCGTGTTTACAAGCCAAAGCGTCACATACGCACACACACACACACACACGACATCACCATCGCACAGATTCCTTGCCTGCCTACGGCAAGGAATCAAAAATATATTGTTAAACTGAAAACAGAGCCCTAACCACAGGGAAACACATGCATGTCCAGTCTTTATCAATGTGGAAATTGTCATCAAAACTACTGTAAAACCACTGTACTGTACATAAAGTAACATGGAAAAACTCCAGCATGTATTCCTAATAACTTGACAAAATTCCAGACAGCAAGTGTTTTGATACAGTGTACTCTCATGCAGCATGACAAAACTGCACGAATAATATCCCATCAACATGTTTCCAATTCACAAGCATCGATGAGTCGCAAATTTTTTTTAATTAAATTCATTTGTCTTTCTGGCTGACTGCATGTTCATTGTGACAACTGGTTGTAAGGAAAGGCAGTCTCCTTGTGCATTTGTTCTGATAGTAAACAAATAGGTACACATCTCTCCACAATTTTGTGACTTTGAAATACACATTAGAAAAATGTGTTGTTTGGCTGAAAGTGTGGAAATGTAAATCAGATACTTCCAACTGCCAAAAGTATTTATGCAACAAAGTGTTGATTTTGACAGTGTCACTTGAAATTCACAGCAAAAAGTACAGTAGAGTTACATGACCATGAAGTAAGATTTATTCTACAATAAGAAAAAGAAAGCAAAAGAAAATATTTCAGCTTGTAAACATTGGTCACAATAATTCAAAATGTTTTCCTTATAGTCAAAACTACAGGTGACTACATGTGCCTAACCTGTACGCCCCTAATCCTGGAGTAGCCTGTATGAAACAATAAATTTTTTTAAGTGGAAATTACTCTTTCAGCCAAAAGAAAATGTCAGTTTTAAGGAAATTTGTTTTAAAGCTACAGTAGTATGGCTCTAAATTTATTCTGAAATAGAACTGGACACAAAACAAAAAAAAAAAAAAACAGAAATGATTTTTTTTTTCATTTCTTGCATTACCATTTAGATAAGGTTTCTTTGTGCTCCCTGCATTTTGCATCTTACGTAAGTTTATAGAGTAACTTTACAGAAATTACTTTTTTCCTTTTCTAGACTATAATTTAAGGGCCAATTTTACATTTTTATATTGTGATCATCAATTTCTTTCAGATGATTAGAAAAGGCAGACAGTTGATCAAAGAAGAACAGTGAAATACATCAAACCATGGTCAGAAAAACTCTGAACATAATTATTGCAATACTAAACATACTCTGAAGCATTAGCACATGTACAGTACAGTAGCAATGCAAATGCACTGATGCAAACTTTCCATATACAGAGAAGATATTAAAATTGCACTCTGAAAGTTGCTAGTATGTGTATGTTACTTTCACTGCCAAAATGATATTAGACTAAATATTAGTGGAACTGAACACAAAGATTAGGACTGAAATTGTGAACAGAAAGAAGTATCAGCTATACCGTGACATAAATCATTTCACTTGTAGCATATTTAACCCACTACTTTCATGTCTGGGATCAATTTCATGTAACTTAATAAGCCACCTGCACATTGACATGTTTTACCATGATAATACAGTACGACAAACATGCATTCAGTATGTGGAACTACTGTATGTGCTGAAAAATCACATTTGCATGCTTTGTTGTTTGATCATCCTTTTAACCTAAGTCCAGAAATGTTAAAGAAGAATTTTATGCAGTCACCTAAACTTAGTGTTCCTAGCAGACTCTCCTGCTTCATGATTGGCTCTTGAGGATCATGTGACAACATCTTTACTCCTCAATTGTGAAATTAATTTCCTGTACGTTTACCTTGAATACACAATACAGAAGTCCTATAAAATACAGTAATACAGTTTGAAGAGAATAGGAAGAATACTGTGAAATCTAGAGCTGTTGTTTCAAATTATAGTTTGGGCACTTCTGCCCTTGCCCTTTCATTCAAATAATATTATTTTTCTATTTTGATGTATTTTGGCAAATGGTGTGGTACAATAGGCTATCATTGCAAGAGCTGTACAAGTTAAACTATTTTGTATGTACTGTACTAGTTTACACTTATCATTACATGGCTGATCAGTCAACTATAGTCAGATGAAAAAGTTGGAATGCAATATTAAAAGAAAATATGTACCCTGCAAATGCTGTATCTGTATAGAGGTCATGCACTGAAGTCACTGCATTGGGAGTCCATATTTTGCCATCCTGGTGTCCTTGGTGCAATGATTGTTTCTAAGGTGCTGTAGTGTACTCCTATTGGTAACACATCTACTGGGCATGACCAGTGGCATCGGCCCAGTATGCCAAATTAAAACATGCCGATGTGATGTGCATGACCTCTATATAGTATTACAGTATAAATCAGAATAAAAGTGAAACCAGAAAGACACAAGGATTAGTGATTCCTTGCCACTGAGATGTATACATGTGTATGTTTGTTTCTAATTGAGAGTTATTCTTAAAATGACAAAAAAGAATAAAGACGGTAGATCCCTTCTCAACTGTAATGCACATGGTACAAAATGTATTAAAAAGGTCCCTCAGAGTTACCCGGCCGGTCTCATTGATATTGTGTTTGCAAGGTTTTTAAATGTTCAAATGGTAAGTACTGTACTGTATGAGATCCCTCATTGTTACCATTCTTGAGATATTGTGTTAACTAGGGTTTAACCTTGTGACCTCTGGTGACCCCAAATGACCTTTGACCACCAGCAAAAACAATAGGGATCATATACAATACCCAATAGAGCCAACCCATACATCAAAGTATGACATGGAGTTTTCACAACCACCTTTCAAACCAATGGATGTAAAACAAGTCCCAATTACAATGACCCACTCTTTACGTAGTCTAGCCCAAATGAAAATTGAAAACGTTCTTATTGGAAGTCCTATCCCCAAAAAGGTACTGTACCTGGTAGTAATACTTACAGCCAGTCATTCACTGACCCCAAACTTCAATTTTACAGGTAGTTTATAAAAATTTTCAACTGACGCAGCTGTTTGATTGACATCAAATTGAAACAATGTACTTTAGCTCATAATGAATTACACATGAAGTACTCATACTGTACTAATCAGGGCCTTGAAGCTAACCAGGGTATGCCTTGAAGCAATTAACTAGGTTAGTACAGTCTTGGTATATGATTACAGTAGGATGAGTTAAAGACACCCCAATATGGATCAGTTTAGTAATCTGCCATGTTTCATGATTGGCTATAGAGAGTCATATGACAATACTTTATCTGAATTATGAAATTTAAGATAGTAACTTCTAGGTGGATATGGAATGTTTATGTCCTGAAATATCATGAAAGGTACTTGGGCAAAATAAGAAGAAATCTGTGGGTCTGGCTGAAGTTTCAAAATTAGTCTGGGGTGACCGCTCTTGTCCTTTAAGGATGAGGCCAAAAGTATTACATGTACATGTTTAAGCCAAAAGTCAAATTTAGAGATGTCTTGCAATTTGCAACTTACAGTAGAAGAGCCCCTGTAGTATATCACAGGGTTTGCAGTGCAGATATATGCCACAAGTTAATTTGCAGTTTGTACAGAGCAATAGCTAGCCTACAATCCTGGACAAAAATGATGGGACATTTTGGTCTAAATGTAGCAACACGTATGCAAAGACTCGTTGGTTTTCCAAAATCCCCTCCCCCCTAGTTCAATGTTGTTCTCGACAAAATATTCTCAAAATTTCAAAAATTGCAACATTGAACGGGGGAGCGGGGGACTGTCCCATGTATTTTTGTCCAGGATTGTCTGAACGACTGTACACATGTATGGGAGCATACGGATTCACCGCAGAACAGCTGCCGTAGAGTGAAGGAGCATAAAACATTTTTTAATTTTGGCGGAATTGTGTAAATCTTGGGATTAATTTAATAAATGTAGAGGGAGAGGGGCATGATTAATCACTGATTTCAACACTTTCTAGATGATCATGCATGATTCTAAGCTGACAGGACATAAACTAATCTAACCACTCGTTTCAATAATTGGGTAAACCAGGGCTTGGGATGAGCGAATTCTAAACCGGTGTAAGTGCCCATTTAAATTTTTAGACGGCATTCAAATATGAAGTAAAAGAAGAGGAATAAATTCTTGATACCACGTGAAGTTAAAAATAACATCTTTTATGAGAAACAATGAGAAAAAATTACACTTTGAACAAAAAATTCGTCACTGAGAACAGGCTTCTGGTGAAATTGCCTTTAATTTGATATAGCGACCCCACAATTAACGATCTACCATTGACCTGACAACGATCTACCGTTGACCTACACAGTATTTAAATAGAACTGACGGTCGACCGCACATTTTTATGAAGGGATCTATTTCAAAATGATAATTTCAGCAATTTTACGGTTGACCGTGGCAAACGAGGAATAAACTGCATTGGAGGAAACTATTTACTACTGCAGTAATGTGAAACCCACTCATTTTTACATGCCCCAATTTTGCATGTTGATGACGTCATCCGTGGTGAAAAAAAATAATAAAAACAAACGGTAGATCGTCTGGTTTACCCTAGTTTAGAGATCGCAGTCAGAGCAAGGCGCCCTCTTCTTTAGTCTGTGGCTTATTTCCAAAGTTCAAACTGGTTATTTTAATGTTCCTACTTTCAGCTGAATAAAAGAATCGTTCCGCTTTGGCATTGATTAAATAATTTTTTTAATTATTTCATATGAGAAATAGCTGTAAGTTTATTAACTACTTGAATAAACTTTTGTTTCCTAGATTACAAACTAGAGAATTTTACTTTATCCTTCCCCAACGCGACTTTCCTATCACGGCTTTCAAACTTGTCCCCAAAAAGGCCACCGCTTCAACACGATCTACAGTATACGTGCACGCTCCCATATATGTGTACAGCAGTTCAGACAATCCTGGACAAAAATGATGGGACATTTTGGTCTAAATGTAGCAACACGTATGCAAAGACTCGTTGGTTTTCCAAAATCCCCTCCCCCCTAGTTCAATGTTGTTCTCGACAAAATATTCTCAAAATTTCAAAAATTGCAACATTGAACGGGGGAGCGGGGGACTGTCCCATGTATTTTTGTCCAGGATTGTAGCATGCATACACAGACAAAGCATATTACCTATTTTTAGTCACATTATGTCTGTTTTACTGAGTGTGCTTTGTAACTGCATTAAATTCCAACTGAAGTAGCATGTAGAGTGCAGAATGCTGCCTTTTTACCTAAAGATACTTCATAAGAATGAATATCATGCAAATACAAACAGCTTGAATTAAAAAAAATCAAGGCTCAGGTGTGCTGCAATTTTCTCCTTAACTAGATTTGAAAATGTGAAAATGTGAACAGCTGGTGGGAGGTGGAAATGAAAAACTTAAATGGTAAAAGTAGTCACCCCAATATGGGTGAGTGTAGTAATCTGCAGTGTTTCATAATTGGCTCTTGAGAGTCATATGACAACATATTTTTCCCCTAAAGTATGAAATTTAAGGCAGTTGATTACCTTGAATGCATGTGCATTATTAAAATTTGGTTTATCATGAAAGATTCTCAAAAGTGAAATGACACAAAACATGTGGGATTTGGGTGTAACTGTTTCAAAATAAAGTTTGGGATGACTGTTTTTGCCCTTTGGATGGAACATGCAGAACTAATCACTGCAACTTCAGACAAGTATATTTTGATATACAGTACTGTTCTTATTACTGTATCAGTTAAAACCTTGAAAACCAAGGAACTTATCCTTAAATTTAAACTTATTTTGTTTGTGTTTGGACATATTAGGCTTCACTGGTACTGTACTCCTTTACAAGATTGCTATACATGATGAAACATTCCTTCTTACTTTTTGTTACATTCTCCTTCTCTGCCTGATTACCTCTTTTCGCCTCAGGGAGGAAATGAAGCTCACTACACCCGCACTTGATATAGTCTGGCACATTTCACGTCTGATTAATCGATTGACAGTAACAGGTATATTAAAATATACAAAGAGTTATGTAACATTTGAGGTTAGCTAACAGGTCAATCAAGCATGTGTTAATTGCTTTTCATGCAGTGTGAATACAATGAAAGCTTAGCTCATTTTAGGGCACAGATCATGTGACAAACTCAAATATCAGTTACACCCTACATTGCCTTTGATGTACTGGGGTGTCTATGTTGCTTTCTCAAGAAGAGACATCACAGCATGAGAACACAAATTTAATAACTCAGCAAAATTGTAATCAAGTCATGACTCAAATCACAGCTTGCAAAATGCCCAATAGAACTGAACCAGAATGCAAAAATGCAGTGAGGTTTTGACTGACAAGATATTCCATTCCAATTATGGCATGATGTACAGTATCATATCATTTCAGTCACATGTTAGGAAAATGGCATTGTGCTAATGAGCCCAGATGACCTTTGATGACCACAAATGCACACTAATGCATAGATACTGTACATACCAAATATGATGTCTATCCAAATTTCATACCTCCAGATATTGTGTGAGTAATGCTAGTTGCAGATCACCTCAATGCACAAGTTGAAAGATGCGCCCTTTAAACCCCAGATGAGGTCTGTCAGTGTTCATTGGAAGCTTAGAACATTTCATTGCAGTTGACACAAGGTTTTATTAGCTTTGAGATACTGTATACCCCCAGTTAGATATGAGAGAACCATATGCCACACCTTTTGCAGAGCTGCCAAGCGGTAGAAAGAGGAACACCACCCATATGATGCTAATTGTTAACCAGAATGCAAAAATGCATTGAGGTTTCGATGATACATACACGCTCTTTTCAATGAAATGCTACATTTCTTGTAACAACTGGTGACCCAAAGTGACCTTAAACTCCATCTGTTAGTAACTGGTTTTTCTTTTAACCAAAACATTTCTATATTCAAAAAGCCAAATTTCATACTGTGCATTATTAAAGATATTCTGCAAACAAGCTGCTTACATCATAACACATCATCATATCAAGTTTGACATCAATCCAAGCTTCCTACCTTGAGGTAGTGTGTTAAAAAAATTTTTCAGGATTTGTCCCCTTCTGACCCCAAATGATCTTTGACCTCCACCAAAATAAATAGGATTCTTCTTTACATCATAACGCATCAACATATCAAGTCTGAAATGAATCCAACTTTCCTACCATGATGTATCATGTACCCAAGGATTTCAGGGTTGGATCTCATGTGAAGCCAAATGACCCTTGACCTCCACCAAAATATATTGGGTTCTTTCTTACATCATAACTCATCATCATATCAAGTTTGCAATTAATCCAAGTTTCCTACCTTGAGATATCGTGAAAACAAGGATTTCGGGGCTTGACCCCACATGACCCAAAATGACCTTTGACCTCCACCAAAATCAATAGGGTTCTTTCTTACATTATAACGCATCAACATATCAAGTTTGAAATTGATCCAAGTTTCTTACCATGAGATATCGTGTAAACAAGGATTTTGGGGTTTGACCCCAGGTGACCCCAAATAACCTTTGACCTCCACCAAAATCAATAGGGTTCTTCCTTACATCATAACACATTAACACATCAAGTTTGAAATTAATCCCAGTTTCCTATCTTGAGATATTGTGTAAACAAGGATTTTGGTGTTTGACCCCCTGTGACCCCACATGACCTTTGACCTCAACCAAAA
Organism: Holothuria scabra; assembly: GCA_037179385.1. NCBI lineage: Eukaryota > Metazoa > Echinodermata > Holothuroidea > Aspidochirotida > Holothuriidae > Holothuria > Holothuria scabra. The sequence goes on from CM074199.1 coordinate 33,020,405, forward strand.
TAAATAGGGTTCTTCCTCTCGGTATGGGGTATCTGTGTACCAAGTTTGAGAATTGTACCATCTTCCCTTCTCAAGATATGGTGTAAACAAGCAAAGTGTCACAAACACACACACATACACACACATGCACACCCACACATACACACATACATACACACACACACACAAACATACACACATACATACACACACACGCCATCATGAATGCATAGGTTTCTCTTTTCATCGAAACCAAAAACTAGAACAACCGGGGTCCAGTCTCTCTGCCTATACTGTAACAGCCCCTGATGGGGTCTAGGGGACACAGCCCTTGGTTTGAGTAGTTTAAGGTATGTTCGGAAAACTTAATAAGCCCTCCTTAGCAAGTAAAAATTTACAAGCTTTCCACAACTAATTCATTACTGTAATTCCATGCCCAAATCTACAATGCCTACCCAACCAGTCAGATTTCAAAACCCAACTTAAAGGACTTAACTGATTGTACACTTTGATAAGCACAGATCTTCCCCATTGTCTTCAACAGTCCCGAAAAAAGTCCCAAATCAATTTTCCCATCCTTGTGAAAGGGAAGGTAGTGCTGGTCACACTACGTATACATTAAAGGCATATTTTCATCATCCCAAACAGTTCCAATTCCCCCAACCTCTTTACTTCTAGCCCCTCCCACATTTATCTAAAACTCATCTTTATCCAGACACAATCCTTGTTTATTGCTTCATGGCTTGTCCCAGTGGCCATACAAGTCCATAATGTGTAATCAAGACACTCTCAGTGCCCATGCTGTGTAATTTAGGTATGATGCATTGTTTGAATGTGATGCCAATCAAAGAGCTGTACCAATTGAGAGTTTCGATATATGTATACTGAAACTGTAGTTTAGGGTGATGAATGACTGCTTTTAAGAAACAAATGAAAATGTTGCATGTTGTTTGATCACAATTCCATTCCAGTTTTACTTAAAACTTTGTTGAGAAATGGTAGCCAATTACACTTTACTTATTGACAGTCATTTTGGTGCACATTTTTCTCAATGTAAACTTGGAAAAGCAGCCATGCCCTTTCCCCTAACATCATTTTTGCTGTTATACCCTTCCTATCTGCCATAGGGCCCTTTTCTTTCCATCCAATGGCATTTTAGCTGTGCCCTTTTTCAAGCTTTTATTTAGCCCTGATATTGCCATGTATTTTGTGCAATCTAATTCTTCCCCATGTTTTTCACCATAGAGAAACACCTGCTCCCCATCTTTCATTTACCAAGCAACAAATGAATTTTCATATTGATCATGTAGATAGAGTCTGAAGGGAAGTATGAAGTCCAACAACATGATTAGTGTAACATACCATATTTACATGTACAACAATTCACTTGTGTGCACATACTCAGTGAAGTGCATTATTTCTGAACACTTTGACTGTATTGTGAATGAAAAACAAAGTCGTGCAAATTCTATGTCACATTTGCAGGCAACTTAATTCCCACTGACCGACCATCACTACTGTGAGTTGCTCTAGTTGTTGAAATAGCATACATTTATGTATACATCTACTGTACTGCACTGTTAATATGCAAGCTTGTTAAAAAAGACTGCTACTTTGAATACTTTACACCATGCTCCCTTTGCCCCCCTTACTACTCTTCCTTGTTAGGGTTACCACCAGAGTCTCAAATGAAAATAAGAAAGGGATAAACCCTTCTCCCCCCCTCCCTCTTTTCCTTTTATTTTCTGTACAGCAAATAAGTAACACAAACAATACTGTAACATGTGAGGCAGCAGTTTTGTACATGCATTAGTGGCAACTGAAAACCTCATGAAAGACAAGCATGATGGGATGCTGAGTGCATGGAAGTGATCAGCTGAATATTGCAGCTATTTTGATGAAACAATTAATTGCCCCTATGCATGCAGACTTATAGCAAGTCTACTTACGTCTCGGAAGATACTATAGCTTCATTCCACTCTTTGAGCTTACCAGAAGTTGTTTGGTACCTGTGAAAGTTGTAGTTTATGAGGACAGGAAGGGTTAACATGAAACAAGATGATAACACATTCAACAAGCCCTGACCCTTACCATGCTGATGACCTAAAATGCTGGCTTAAAGCCAGAATAACCATTCACATTGGGGAATGTCACTTAAATGTAGATGTTCAAACAGTCTAAAGAAAGAATCTGAGAGAAGAGTATTGCCTGCCTTTTTACAGGAACCTCAGGATGCAACATACTGCACGATAGTGCACGATTTTTGACTGACAGAACAAGTCTTGAAGATGTAGCTGTGCAGTAGTTACTGGAATTGAATGTTTTGAATACTTGAACACAGAGACATCATGGCTGGAACTTTTGGGGGTGGACAGGAGAGAGGCATATTCACCCTTCTTCCCCATGACTTTGTGCCTGCTGACCTTTGGCACATTCAGTTTCACAAAATTTCAAAATACATTCTGAGTGTGTAGGATAAATTCAACTATTTTTTGGGGGGAGGGTGGCGGGGGTTCAGGTAGGGTTGTTTGACTAAAATCATGTTGATTAAAATCATAATTTTGTTTGAAAATATCATCACTAAAATAAAAAAAAAAGATTTAAATCGATTTATTTGATTTTAATTACTGATCTAAATTTTGATTTAAAAAAAAAATCAACAACCCTGGGGGCAGGCAGTGAACTCGTACAGTAGAACCTGTAAGCCTTTTGCATTTGATGAGTTATGGCCTCTGATTAAATCAGCATGATAAGGGTTCAAGGAAACAGACATAAAAATAAATCTTTAAACAACACAAGTCAAATACAAAGGATGGAGCAAGACTAGGAATGCTGCAAAATGAAAACATAAATACTCAATGTACCTTGGTCTGGAAAATGACAAACATTTGACAAACAAGGGCTACAAGCTAGGGAGGGGGTTGGTTATAACAAATATTTTAGCCTCACTCTCTGTTGTTTGACACAAATCACTTTGGGGTAGTCTAGACAAAATATCTTACTATACACTGGCATGTAATGGTCAGTCCTACACATGATGCCCCCACCCCAAAACACAATGCGCGGGCTCTATAGCTAACACCACTCCAATTTCCTGCTTGTCAATTAGCTACAAAAAATCACAAATCAAATCACGCTCAGAACTTCACTTTCAGTGGCATGTGCAAGTTCATCTTTTTATTCACCATCTTCCATCAGAGAGTAACTGATGTATTAAAATATTTATATAGTTCCCAAACAACATAAAATTAAAGGTCACTGCAATTTCTTCTAAGGTGGAAGACAAGAGGGAAGTTTCCATTGTTGATGGTATTCAAAATACTCCATACTTTAGCAGGCTGGGCTTGCCACATCTACAAACTTCAGGTACTACAACTTTTAAACACTTAAACCATGGCACCATGCATGTAGGGTTCAGTGGGGTTTGCATGTCAGAAGAATACATTCATGATTCTAGAGAGTTGCAGAATGATAAGCAGTGATGAAACCAGAATGCAAAAATGCACTGAGGTTTCGATGATACATAAATTTTTCATTTCAAATAATGCCATCAGGCACCGTTAATCTTCTCACTCAAATGTTATACTAGCATGTTCAAAAAATAATTTTGTTATTTCACATGACCTTTGACCTCCATAAAGGACATACATAGATAGATAGACAGACCAACATACAGACAGGCAGACAAACAGGTAGCTATCTTGAAAAATAACATTTAAAAGGGTTAACAACTTTTACCCCTGGGGACCCCAGATGACCTTTCATGTCTGCCCAAAACAAGAGGAACCATCTCCTGACCATAATGCATCCACTTTCCCAAATAGGAAATGTATCCAAGCTTCCTAAACATATGATATCACGTTAACAAGGTTTTCAGACTTTGACCATCGGTGACTCCAAATGACTTTTGACCTCCACTAAAAGAAATGGGGACCATCTCCTAACCATAACACATCCACATAACAAATATGAACTTCATCCAACTTTCCATACTTGAGATATCACATTAAGGAGATTTTCAGACTTTGACTCCTTGAGACCTCAGATGACCTTTGACCTCCACCAAAAACAAAAGGGTTCTCCCTTACATCATAATGCATCAACATATCAAGTTTGATATCAATCCAAATTTCCTAACTTGAGATATCATGTAAACAAGGATTTCGGGGTTTGACAAAATGTGACAACAAATGACCTTTGACCTTCACCGAAACAGATAGGGTTCTTCCTCACCTCATAACACATCAACATATCAAGTTTGAAATCAATCCATGTTTCCTACCTTGAGATGTCGTGTAAACAAGGATTTCAGGGTTTGACAAAATGTGACCCCAAATGACCTTTGACCTTCACCAAAACAGATAGGGTTCTTCCTCACCTCATAACACATCAACATATCAAGTTAGAAATGAATCCATGTTTCCTGCCATGAGATGTTCTGCAAACAAGGATTTCGGGGTTTGACCCCATGTGACCCCAAATGACCTCTCACCACCAACAAAATTTAAAGGGGTTCTTCCTTGCATCAAAACACATCATCATGTCAAGTTTGAAATTATTCCAAGTTTTGTATCTTGAGATATCGTGTAAACAAGGATTTTGGGGTTTCACCCCATGTGACCCCAAATGACCTCTGACCTCCACCAAAATAGATAGGGTTCCTCCTCACCTCATAATGCATCAACATATCAAGTTTGAAAGGGATCCAGGTTTCCTGCCATGAGATATTGTGCAAACAAGGATTTCGGGGTTTTGACCCCATGTGACCCCAAATGACCTCTGACCGCCAACAAAATTTATAGGGTTCTTCCTTGCATCATAACACATCAATGTATCAAGTTTGAAATGAATCTAAGTTTCCCACCATGAGATATTGTATAAACAAGGATTTCGGGGTTTGACCCCATGTGACCCTAAATGACCTCTGACCGCCAACAAAATTTATAGTGTTCTTCCTTGCATCATAACACATCAACATGTCAAGTTTGAAATTATTCCAAGTTTCGTATCTTGAGATATCGTGTAAACAAGGATTTGGGGGTTTGACCCCATGTGACCCCAAATGACCTTTGACCTCCACCAAAATCAATAGGGTTCTTCCTTACATCATAAAGCATCAACACATCAAGTTTGAAATTAATCCAAGTTTTCTATCTTGAGATATCGTGTAAACAAAGATTTCGGGGTTTGACCCCCTGTGACCGCAGATGACCTTTGACCTCCACCAAAATCAATAGGGTTCTTCCTTACATCATAACACATCCACACATCAAGTTTGAAATTACTCGAAGTTTCCTATCTTGAGATATCGTGTAAACAAGGATTTGGGGGTTTGACCCCCTGTGACCCCAGATGACCTTTGACCTCCACCAAAATCAATAGGGTGCTTCCTCTCAGTATGGGGTATCTGTGTACCAAGTTTGAGAATTGTCAGATTTTCCCTTCTCAAGATATCGTGTAAACAAGCAAAGTGTCCCAAACACACACACATACACACACATACACACACATGCACACACCCACACGCACATACACACATACATACACACGCACGCCATCATGAATGCATAGGTTTCTCTTTTCATCGAAACCAAAAAAAGGTTAAAATATACTTGCATTCCATAAAATTGCACATAAAAAAAACCATGGAAAGATAAAATAATGGCAATAAAACTAAAGAAAAGCAATAAAGACAAACAATGCCGAAAGAAAAAAGTTGAAGTAGACTTACGCTTGCGATTGCTGAACGTTGCCCCAGCTCTGCCTAGCTTTGTTGGTAAATTCTCCCATTGGGGTTATACCAAGCTTCCTCTTAACTTCTTTCAACTCAGCCTCTTTGGAATGGAGAGTCTCCCGTAGAGCCTCAATATCCTTGTTAAGCTGATGAATGAAAGCCAAAAGAATGTCATCAGTCTAAGCACAGGTACAGTATGTTCATACAGTTAGTCAGTCAGATGGAGCTATTTACAGCTCAGTTTCTAACAAACTAGCTGGTTACAGGTGGGCTGGCCATGGCCTTTGTTCCAGTTGTGGATCACTGGTATGTTTTCCAGGCCTTATTCCATTGCTTATGTTGAGCATCAAGCAAATTGGCAGTAGGTTCCATTTTTTAAGTCTTTGGTATGACCCTGCCAGGAGTCAAACTCTAGACCCCCTGGCACAAGTTGGATGCTCTAACCCTTACTGCTACTGTACAGGATATAGCTGAGGAGGTTGAAAAGACAGGTGGGATAGACTACCGCAGTCAAATAAGCTAGCACTGCACAAGAAAAGCTGCATGAATGTTTGGCACATAATCAGCTTCTGATGTGAACCAAGTCTGATTGCCAGGTCAAGTTACACCAAAGGAATGAAGAGGGGTCCTCTGTGTGTGATGCTCTGCATATATGCATATATGGAATAGAGTAAGAGAAACAAGCCAGTGACCTATTACTGGAAATAAGGCTGATAGATAACCAGATTGTTATGAATTAAGGCATAAAGGCATCACTTAAAACGCCAAACCTATCACCCCAAACTACAATTTTGGTAGGGGGGTACCTAAATTCTCAATTGGCTCAGCTCTTTGATTGACAGCTAATTCAAACAATGCAGAGTACCAAAGCTTATATTACACAGCATGAATGGTACTGAGAGTGTTTTGATTATATAAACTGAGTTTTTCTATACTCACCTTGAAGCAATAAACTGAGATTGTATCTGTATGAGGATGAATTTCAGACAATTGTGGGAGGGGCTTAAGTAAAGAGGTTAGGAGAATTGGTACTGCTTGGGGTGAGAGAACTGGGCCTTCAACTATTTCACTTACTGTGACTTATTGTTACTAACTAAGAGAGAAAGAGTTCCAGCAATAATTTGTCTATGGAAGTTGGTTTTGTCTAAATTTTTATGGAGGTAGACTATGACGCAGAATTCAAATAGCAACCTGTAAGTGTGACTAGGAATCAAATACCATTAACTTGGAATTTACTGGTGAGAACATGGCTTGGAAGGCAAGACAGAATTCAAGCACCAGTTCCCAAGTTGATTTGAATAAACTAATTTCCTGGAGCAGCAGCTAGTTCTTCATAAATTTAGCTCCAAATTTCAAATTTGCATGCTTTTAAACTATAAATAATGCATTTGTAAAACTTGTAAGATGCATGCATGTGACCCATCAGCAAGGTTGGTTAATGTTTGTAAGGAGTGGAAAACATTTTTTGCAGACTGATGCACCCCTTCATCACCCAAAATTTCATAAAATGACATAGATTTGAAGTTAGGATAACTCATGTTAGGTTGCATTGATACATTTGGAGAATTTTCACAGACCATTTCATCACAGCTGGGCCAAAGATGACACTTTACTCACAAATGCCAAAGTGACAGGATGCATATTTATAAATAAATACAAAAACTATTGGCATACCTCATCGAGATCCTTTTGTAATTCTTCTCTTTCTTCATCAGTCAATGCATCAGGTGGAGGAGCTGATGGACTTCTCAGTTCTGAAGGAGTGCCTGCAGGAGTGGCATCTACAAAAGAGGTCTCTGGAGAGGACAGTGGTTCTTCTGTTGGGAAAACAATGCATCGACGATTACCATCATATTCCACAAGAGTTCAACGATTCAAAGATAATGTAATGATTACATCATGTGAAAAGCACATAGATGATGCATATGAGCACAATGTACATTGCTTAGCACAACCATATTATTCACAGTATTTGTATACTGGCCAATAGGCCTACTGTAGCTAATTTCTGTATCTTTTGAATAAGCCAGTGCGGAGTTTTTACTGCACATGTGCTATGATTGTGCTCTATAACCCTGTACCCTACAGTATGATCTAAGCAGATTAGTAACAGGCTATACAGTATGCACAGGGTTGTGCACTGTGTGTTATGCATTGCTATAGCAGCCTTGGCTCATTGAAAGAGTACATACCATTATGACCTTTAACCTTTAAGACAAAACAGTCATTATAACCTGGCTAATATTACACATTCAAATCCTTTATCCACAAACCAGTTCGTGTTAATGCACGCACTCATAATGCTAAACACAGTTGATTGACTGCAAAACCAAAATATTCCACAAATGACACATTTCTTGTACAGAATATCTTTTGATCTTTTCTATTGAAACTTGTCTAGTTTCTACAATGCTACACAAAACAACACCTTCTTCAAAACCATCCACATCAACCAAGGTTAAGTACGTCTGGTACTTGGGGGCGCTATTCAATCTCTCTGTAGCACTGTATCCATCATCAAATTCCCAGTCATCATCGTCTTCATTCCCATGATCCTTTGCATTTTGTGCATTTTTTGGAGAGCTATCACTCCTGACTAGATCTTTCGCATGTGCATACATTTTTAACCAAAGTAATCTCAAGGTGACTCTTCTCCTCTGCTTTTGTGCTAAATTTGATTCAAAGTCAAACTCGACCAACGGCAAGAAAGTCTCGTTCTTTGTGCTATTTTGTGAAACAATATTTTCGTCCAAGAGAACAAAGTCCGTCTGTGATGCTGCATCACAAATTGGTGCCATTTTTCTCAGTTCCACAGTTCACACCAGATAAGCAATGGCAGATGCTGAATACAATTTGTCTTCTCTTCAAAAACCCCATAATGACTAAAAACTCAAACACCAACTTTTTTAAACTCCAAATTCAAAACAGTTCAGGAAATCTGTACTCGTCAATTTCCTCTCCTAGAGTTGCAGAATGACCCATGCATGTCACAGTGCACCAGATATGTCATGTCATTCTAGGCACAAAATGAGTTTCAACCTGTGGCAACCTTTACAACTTTTTGTACCACACTGATAGCTGGTAGACATGCAAAACTACCAGGATATGATAAAAATGCATCTAGAAGAGAAAAAAAAAGAGGGGAATACTTTTGGAGATTTGGAGCAACCAAATAAACTGTTGATATTGCTAAATGTACACAAATACAATAAGTTCTGTATGAATATCATTACTGTTGTCCTGTATTAAATTAAACACTGTATACCGAACGTATAGCTTCCAATCATCCCAAAGTGTAAACTACTTATAATGCATACTGTACTTGGTGAAATGTTTCACTTTGGTAGAACAGTTGTATAGATCAACACGTGTCATCAGCAAACAGCTTTACCAATTTGGTGATGAAACTCACAACTTATTTAACTGGAGGCATAAAACTATTATTGATGTTTTGATAAAAATGAGGAAAGTAAAAAATAATAGTGATTGACTGTCACAGAAAAAACTGTCAAAAATGGCAGGAAATATGAAAAAGAACTTACATGTTGTCCCTAAAATGCCCTGAACTGATTTGTACAGTACCCTCATACACACTAGTGTATACTATACGTAGTTTGGTCGTTAACTGCAGCACGAAGTAAACAATACTTGCGTATGGCATGCTTAACAGTGTTATGGGACTACAGTATGTGCATACACAGACTATTAAATAAAGGTTGTTGAAAATAAACAGTACATGAACAGGTGTTTAAAACCTCACAATTATGAAAGAAGTTTTTATCGATGAATCTCACATATATGGAACATATACAGTACTGTACAGTACAGTACTTCCAGTACTAAAGCTTGTGGCACATACTATAACATGTTTAAAATTATACCTTGAAATACTGTACTGGGCTCTATTTCATAAAACTTACGAAGTTTCGTATCTCCCACTTACGAAGATTAATCTTGCGTAAGTCCAACAATTGTTCGTAACTTTACGAAGTTTCGTATCTTCTATTTCATAAAACAACTTACGAAGAATTCGTTCGTATCTCCGTACTGATATCGTTCGTAACTTTACGCATGATCGGCAGCATGCGTAAGTCAGAAAAGAAAGTTCGTAAGTGTCACATGCACAGTTTGGCGGGAAAGAAGCTTTCAATCAAAACATGTGCATGTGACTGAGTCAATCGTCGAGTGTACACACGTACGATCGAGCAGCAGCATTTTGAGCAAGACAATGGCGATGTACATGGCGTTCGGTTTGCTGGAAAGGGAAAATCAACGAGCCCGAAGGCGAGAAAGAGTTTTTCGAGACAGAACCAACCCACTAGATCTATGGAACGACCAGCAAATGCACGCCAAGTACCGTTTTAGCAGGCTCGCATGCATTAATATTATCGATATGCTTCAAGATGAACTGGAACACAGGACACGACGAAATCATGCGCTTCCACCATCTTTACAGGTCTTTATAGCTTTAAGATTCTTTGGACATGGATCAATAACAGACGACTCCGGTGCCGAACCTCATGGCGTAAGTATACCAACAGCCTGTCGAGCCATCCGCAGAGTGACTAAAGCTTTGTGCCGGAGGAAAAATCAGTTCATCAAATTTCCTACCACCCCTGAAGAAGTTCAGCAAAATCAACTGGATTTCATGGCCGTACAAGGTTTTCCACGTGTAGTTGGAGCGATTGACGGGACACACATACGACTTACAAATGTTTCTCTAGGACCAACGGAGTACGTCTACGTTAATCGCAAAGGTTAGTACAACTAGATTAACTTTAGATCAATTAATTCTCGTTCTTTTCCCAGGTTGCAAAAATTTCGTCGCGCAGTATGCACACAACGATCCAATGATGACTGCATGAAGGTGAAGCACTAGCAGCTGTGTTCAAATTGTTGTTTGATCGCACGTTCACTGATCTCGCCGTTACTCGTTAGTTACGTGACGTTACAACCTAGGCCTAGGCCTAGCCCAGAGCTAGGCATAGCTAGCCTACTTCGAAAACATTTTGTTTACTCTTTTAGTAAGTTGGGCTTCTTACTCTAGCGATCATGACCCTATGCTGTTGTTGTAATTTAATAACGTAGGCTAGCCTAACGTTAGGTCTTAGTCTTAGTCTTACTAGTAGAAGCTAGGCTACCTTACGTTAGGGTGGCTACTGTAGCTAGGCCTAAGCAGCCTAAGCTCAAAAACCAACTAGGCCTAGCGACTTGCTCTACGGTAGCCTAACCTGACGTTGCTGCTAGCCTCCTGACGTTACTACTGCCTGGGTCCACAGCTGGACCTAGCCAAACGCGTTAGGTCTAGGCTAGCCAAGAAGTTAGACCACCTAGTCCAGGCCTAGGGTCACTTTGGGTATTCTGAGGTCGGGTGTTCTCGGACAGTGGTAAATAATTTCAGTCACTGACTAACGATAGTTTGATTGATTTTTCACACCACGCAGTTGTTTCATAGATATCTGTATGCAGTCTGCACAGTCACATCTGTAGATCATGATGCCTTCTCATTTTCAGGAAAATGGAACCTGATTGCAGCAATAAATTGCAGTTTGAAAATTCCTTGGCACATTTCCAAGTGTGCAAGACCTTGGCAATTTTCATGCCAGGCTGTAAATTTTTGTAAAAAAATTTGCCTATATGTGTATGCGTAGTGGAAAAGAATGACAATATGAAATGGTTCTTAAGAAAACTTAACTCAATTTTTTCGGACTAAATTTTGTGTTGGGACATTTAACAAAGATTAAATGGATAATTTCTCTATCATTTGATGTGTATTTTCTGATATTTAGTAATAATATTATTGAAATAGTAAAGCGTCCGAGAACACCCGATAGTGTCCGACAATACCCAACATACACATGACATTTTCTACTGTAAGTGCTGTGTTAGGTCTCTGTACGTATGCGTAGATCCAATACATATCTTGGGCACATTAGTACAGTTGTGCCTGTCGATGTATCAGGTTAATAGCATCAGTGTAGTGCAAGTGTGTTGGAAGCTATAAAGATAAAACCGTCAACTGTCCGACAATACCCAAACGCACCCTAGGCTAGCCTAGGTCTAACGTTAGGCTAGTAACAGTTCGGCCTAGGCTATACAACTTACAAGACAGGCAGATTGTGTCATGGGGGGGGTTGGTGTCATGGGGGTTGGGGTACAAAATGCGGGAAAAATCCAAGGAAAGAGAGAAAAACTGCTATTTTCAAGTTGGTTTTTGAATTGAAAGGTTGGATCGAGGGCCCTCCCCACTAGGACTATGCTGCAATGATACTGGTCAACTAGTATTCCAGCCAAAAATGTTCAGTGGGCCACAGCTGGCAGCCACTGTTGGATTTTGATTGCTGTGAATACATGGTTGGCCACTGGCCGGGGCCAACGTAGGTCTGTTGGCAAGCTATACATCCGACCAGGTCAGGAAAATGATTGTGCTGGGTGGAAGTTTTGAGCAAATCAGTTTCATCGCCATCGAGGACTGCCTGGGAGCTACTGACATTTCTACAACTGACCAGCTCTCATGAGGCCTACAGTAGGCCTATGTGGGTCCATTGTGGATCTGAGCAAATTTGCAGACAGGGATATAACTTAGCCCAAGCTCTGGCAATAAACTGTAGGCCTACACTATATTATAACAAGCCTGTAGCCTATGGCTAAGCATGAACATGCCAGAGGCTATCTTAATGTCTTTGAAGATCAATCAGTGCATCTTGTGGGCTGGGCAAGCATGTAGCAAGTGCTTTTTGTTAGTGTTTGCTTGGGCACCACCAAAAAGTACTGTAGGAACCTTGTTGGCCTACCTGATTGGCATGCATTGTAGGCCTATATACAGGTCTGTAAGGTACCCTGCATGTATTTTAGTGACTAAGATTTCATTTTGTTAGGCATGCGCCATAAAACATGCATGATATATTAACAGACCACTGGCGATGTAGTGATCACTTTCAAAAGTTAAAAAATACTTGATATGTCACAAGGAGTTGTCTAAGTATACCGAGCTCCCCCTGTTGACTGGGGGTTGTAGAACATGCCCACTGTATTCCCTCCCTATCGTAAGGAGGACTTCAACAGTATTTGAACAGCATGACACTATGTTCGTGTTGGTGTGTCCTTGAATCTTATCTAACCAACTAGCCTTACGTACCTTAATAATCTCAGTGGACACAGGTTTAAAGACTGTACAGTATCTATATCCACATCTTCTACTTATACGCCATACCTACCGAGGGCAACAGATGCAGCAATAGCAAGCTATGGGCATGTGCGCTTGGATGATTGCCTTGTTAGCCAATAACTTACTGTAACATAAATCATAGTTATACTATCTCCTGGCCAGCCCAAAACCTGTTCAAAGCCTTCACAAACTGGGAAACAGTACCACAGCAGCTGAAATTACATTTTTAAGGTTTCACTCTAGATCTACAGTAATTTTAAGCAACTTCAGTCCGGAAGGGTCATCGATCCTTGGGGGCAGGGGAGGCAAATGCCACCCCAACGAAAATATGTTGTGCAAACTTTTTTTGCAGACTTCTCCCAATAGTTTAGAAAAAAAACCAACTTACAGAGAAAACTAACATATCATCAGAGAGATGCATGATATATCACATTGGGATACATCAGGTTTTTTGAGAGAACATCATTTGACTTTACAGTTGTATGTGTGTACCAGTGCTAATGTGAGTGTGTTTATATGGGTGTTTGTGTTTGTGCATAAAGGTGTGCTCTTGTGTTTGATAGGCTAGATTGCTCATAGATGAATATGTTCATGGGAATGAGTTTCACAAGCTGTTTGAAAAATTTTAACCCCTTCAATCAACAAACCAGATCACACCTGCAGTCTGGTGAACCCTCCTATATTTAGATGAATAGAAGTGCAATTCCCCCATAAGCTACAAAATTTTGATGCTGATACAAATGACTGTTCAATTTTTTTTTCTAGGATTTTATAGCATTAATGTTCAACTGGTCTGCGATGCCAAGTACAAAATTCTGAATGTAGTAGCAAGATGGCCAGGTAGTACACATGACAGCCGCATTTTGCAAGAGAGCCGTCTGGGCCATGCTTATAGAGATGGAGAACTACAGGGCATACTTCTGGGAGATTCTGGCTATGCTCTTAAACCCTGGCTAATGACACCTTTCCTCATCCCTCGCACACCAGCAGAGCAAGCATACAACAGGTAACTTAAAGGTTTTGGATTTGCTATCATAATTTATTGGTAAGGAAACAGTCTCTGAATACATGAGAGAAACCTCCCCTTAGCTCATATGAAAAATTTGAGGTGCCCAAGCAGAAAAAAAGAGATAAGCCATGGGAGCCATCACTAGTTTTATGTTCAGTGTTACAGAAGAATACAATCTCAATGCCTCTATTGAGCTGGTCATTTCCTGAGTAGCTTCATGAATCAATGCATACACCCAAAACTCCATTGAAATTGACTTCATCCATATCTTTCCTGCCATGTGCCTTCTACAGTATTTAATATTACTACTATCAAATTGAAAAGTAGCTAAAAGGCTTTTCCCAGCATGCAGTGGCATATATAATCAGACGTTTTCATTGAAGAGGGCATGGTTTAGGGGGCAAAGCACTGAGCGGCAGGGCAAAATGACACCATCTTAGTGGAGTGTCTGCATCAGCTTACTTGGCCCATATGGTGTAGAAAGACTGGTTGCTGAAAATGTCTCTCAGATTGCCAGGGGGGCAAAATTTCTAGGGAGTGGCAAAACCTCCAAGTGACCATGAATTAACACAAAGCATGCAAAAATTTCAGCCGAAAATGCCTCCCAGATCGCCGGAAATGGCATTTCTTAAGCCTATTTTTCGCATAGAAACTTGGAAAACACGTATTATTCGGATTTTTGCTTTAATCTTTATAATGCTTTTTTTAAATTTTTGATTTTCCAGGGGGGGCAAATGCCCCCCCTTGCCCATACCTGCGGATGCAAATGGTCTTACATACAGTCCCTCCAATGGAACTAAGCTGATCCATACTTGGCAGAGGAGTTTGTGAAGTGTTGGTCTTTAAAACATTTTGCCAGGGTTGTTTGACTGAAATCATGTTGATTAAAATCATAAATAAAAAGATCATGGTTTAAATAAAAAAATCTGATGTACATCAATTTATTTCATTGAAATCACTGATTTAAATTGTTCTTTCCAAAAAACCCCATAAACAACCATTTTATTTTTCCCAATTATTTCTTTTTTGGGCCTTGGGTGAGACAATTGTACAGGTGTCATTAGAGGGGAGAGACTGCAGTCTGGATCCTAATTTACCCTTGTTCAACATGCTAGGAAAAGCCCCTTAGCTACTTTTCAAATTTGGTACCCGCCATAGCAGGCACATGGCAGGAAAGATGGATTAAGTCAATTTCAATGGAGTATTGTGTGTGTGCATTGATCCATGAAACTACTCAGGAAATGTCCAGTGACCAGCACAATAGAGGCATTGTGTTCCTATTCTTCTATGACACTGTATACAAAAGCAGTGATACCTCTCAGGATTTATTTTTTTTTCTGCTTGGGTACTTCAGTTTTTGCAAATGAGCTAAGGGGAATTTCCTCTCATGAATGTAATTGTAGGATAATATTTAAATTTGTTATCAGTTTTTGCCACTGTTGTGTCTATTGGTCATCAGTGTGGCCTCTGGGAGTGTTGTTTCCTGCAACAATATTGTGGAAGATTGTAGGAATGTAAAGAAATGTTATATTTATTGAAATCATGGTTTTTCTCATTTTTCTGCACAGTGCTCACAGAACCACCAGAGCCTTAATTGAACACCTTAATGGACAATTGAAGAACAAGTTCCTCTGCCTGGGTGGTACTGGTCCGAGGGTAAAAACAGCAAAGAAAGTGTGTGACATCATTACAGCCTGTTGTGTGTTGTTTAACATCAGCAAAGATGACCACATTCAAGAGCCATACAACCACGTGCCAGATGAGGACAACCCACCCCCTGAAGCTGCTGTTGCTGCTGATGATGATGTACATGGTATCGCAGTTCGGAATGACATCGTCCGCAACTTTTTTACAGAAGTTTAGTAACTTTTCTTTTCAGTTTCAAGCAATATTATGCCTCTGGGTTTTTTTTTTTTTTTTCTTAGTAGTGAAGGTTTCAGTGGTAGGAAACTTGTCCACATGTGTCAGAGGGGGTTACTATGCTCATCTTCCTCATGTTTTGAAAGAAAGTGCTGAAACATGCTTTTGCTTTATTAATATGATAGAAGATCCACAAAATTCTCAGATGGCTGCCATCAGGCTCAACCTTCATTAGTGGAAGGGTCATATGCTGTGGCCTTAGTATTTAAGTATTTTTTTTCCAATAATTACCCAATTTCCTCATTCATTTATTTATCAGTGCTTGTATTTCTTTTTCTTCTAACTTCTCAAAATGGACCAGTTACAGTATCTCTGTATTTGAGGTTGATTAGAAACTTGGATGAAGATTGACCGAAAAGGGGGAGGCATCCAATTCTGATGAAATGTTTATTTTCAAGACATGATGAAATGTTTATTTTCAAGACAAACTCTACTTTTCAATCGTGTGTTTTGTCCAAATGAAAGTAATGCTTGTATTTCTACAAATAAAATTTCTTTCAAGCAGTGGGGTGCAATTATAATAATGCCGTGAATTCGCTTCCATGACAACAGTATGTAATCATCAAAAAGATCTCCGCGTTCAATACATACAGCATGTCTGTCAAAGAAAGTCATTGCATGTAACATCATGGATTGCAATCATTGCGTGAACGAAAAAAGGGTGCGTTTATATGCCCTACTAGTTTTTCAAAGGAAGGGTGAAAATAACTCAGTATGGAAGTGGGAAACATTTTACAGATGTGGTAGAATAGTAGAAATAACAAGAAGTAATCACTTAGACTTGCTTAGATCTTGTAAACCTATGGCCTCTGTCAATTAAAAAGTGCCCCTCAATACAGTTCTCACCCCTCTGACTAGACCATGGACCTAGTTTTCTAATGAAAGGTTTGTATTGAATTTTTCTTTTAAATAAGGTAAGGTGTTTAACTTGAAGGTACCATACTAGTGCCAGTATCTAGCAGATGTGGTGCCACCAGGAGGGGCCAGGGTGATGTTGCCACCTTAAAGGTGTCAAATGTTGAGGAAAACAACAGGAAAAGAAAGAAAATTAATGGGCTTAAAGACATGTTGTAACCATTTGGCTATTACTTCTTGCAGCAAAACATCTGTATCAATGATCCATAAATTATTCAATTATTACTTGGTTGGTTGAGTGCAATCTCTCTTTAGGATCCACTGAGAAGGCAGTTTGAAAATGTGCTATAGCCTTCCCCACTCCAGCCTCTTATTTAGAGCAACTTCCTATGCTGGTGGTGTCCAAGTTCCAGTTAACACTAAAAAAAGCCAAAAAGCTTTCATATGACAAAATGACTTCCCATATTTCTTACTATTATTTTTCTGTTTTTTGTTTCTCATTGAAGCTCATCAGTGAAGGATCCATCTGTCAGAAGCTGTGAAATGTGCTGTAAGAAGGGGTAGCATGACTGTGACCATGACGAATTTCTTACCCTATTAAATGTTTCACCCCAGTATCAAAAGTGAGGTTTAGTGGGATAATCAAATTTCACCCGACTTTCTGCTTAACTCACTCGAGAAGGCTCCAAGAAACCACAAGGTCAATCAAAGACAGCTAAGCAGAAGATGTAAACTATTAAGGCAGAATACGGGTCAGATGTTCCACTGTTTGCGAGATGTGAAAGGCAGGCAGTAGGGCATCTTCTTATCTGGTTTTTGTTGAACTTTGCTCACTGAAGCAAAAAGGTGTTGAAAAAGCTTTTATAGGCAAGAAAATCCAACATGACTTTTGTTTAATGTGGAATTCTTCACTCAAAGGAAGCTGGTGGAGGTACTGAAAGTCTGAATTGTGATTAAAACTTTGAAAAGGTGACCCATCGCCCCCTGCAAATGTTCATTCATGTCTGTACTAGATCACCAAAACAATATGCCAAATACTGTATACCTTGAAATTATTTCTAGACCATTATTAGACTGGGCTGGACTTAGACTGAGATAATTCAACATGAGGCACACATGCTGGTCTCGTCTTTTCAGCTTCTCCAAGCATTGGCCAGAATTGCACCGTAACCCTACTGAATAGTCAGTGTTTGAAATTCTCCATTTGAACTTTTGAACCCCTAGAATAACTTCAATTACCCTTCAAATCAGTCTTGCCAGTTCCAAAATATGTGCATAATGTATATATTTGGATGACTAAGAAGAATTTAATATGTCAATTTAACATTTATTTTGCAGATATGGCAGTGCAGTAAAAAAAAATTAAAAGTTGAATGAAAGTGTCCCTTGTGCAAAAGATCTGTGGAAAGTTTATTTCCAATATGAGACTGATTATACTGTAGACCCATATCTTTGTCATTACCATCTTATTCTATTATACTGTACTCAGCTTGGCTTAAAAAAATGCCTTTATATAAAAACTGAAAAATTTAATATAACACTAAAACTCAAAAAAAAAATAAAATAAATTAAAGCTGACTTAAAAAATTGGAAAGAGTTTATTTCCCTGAATTGTATGAGTAAGGTTCTATGCATTCATTGTTGTTTTATCATTGGTGTTTTGAATGTAGTTCTTGTCTTTAGATGTAATATTGGTGAGAAAACTTATGCTGGAATTTTGAAACAGTTTAAAAGGCTAATTCTCTCACCCCAAACTTCAAGTTTTGTAGTAGCCCACAGAAATTCTAAATTGGTACAGGTCTTTGACTGGATTGACATCGAAGCTTGGTCCAAAAAATGCAGTTTCCTGAAGCTCATATTACTTTAAAATAATTTACTACACAGCACCCATATGTTGCCATGTACTTTACTGTTTTAATTACACAATTGGGGTCTTGTAAATGCACCCTGAAGAAATAAACTAAGAATGTGTGTAGATGAGGATGAATTCTAGAGAGTTTTTGGAGAAGCTTAAGCAAGTCAGTTATGAGAATTTGAACTGCCAGGGCTTGATCTTTACTGTAACAGATTTTGTAGGGTGGATTAAGAGATAACAGGAAAGAGTCTGAAAAGGAAAGTTAATGCCAAAATTCAAATTTTGTATACAAAAGAAGAACTAAATCTGCACAGCATGGTAAAATTTCCATTCAAATCAGACATGAATTTCTAGAGATATCAGTAAATGAAGTCACTACATTTGTAATCCTAAATGAGCTTGATGGCAGCAGAGGTATTAACATTTCCTCACAATGACAAGTACAGTACTGCTTTGCTTTCCTTTGTTTTTCGTGTTTTGATGACCTTCAAGGTAATAGAGGTAGGACCTCTCTGTGATGGATGCAAAGTTTGGAAAGTTCTCATGCCACTTGTGCAGTCGCATTTTGATAATACACGATTGTTGGAGAGAAAATTGGTTGAACTTCATCCTTTGTACTTCAAACTTGGAAATAAAGTTTGTCTTTCTCATGTCAGAAATAAAAGAAGTAGTTGTGTGCTAGCTTTTTCCAACTCAGTTTTAGGACACAGAGATTACTTGTTTTAAAGCTCACTTTGCTTGAAAAACACAATGCATAGATGTAGTCACCCCAATGTGGTGTTGCTGTCATTATCCTCTTGAAAGCTTTAGTGCACATTGACAGTTTATTTGAAATATTTTGAGCTGAGATAGTTGGTAATTAAGGGGGGGGGGGGGCATAGGTGCATATGTTTTAAAAGTAATTTTAATTTCAGCATAATGAGCTTGTGTTTGCATAGTGTAACTCCAGGGTTGTTTAATTTCATTTAAGTTGATATAAATCACGATTTATATCATGATTTTAATTGATACTGAAATCATGATTTAAATAAAAAGATCTGATTTAAATTGATTTATTTGATTTAAATCATGATTTATTTAAAAGGAATATTAAAAAAATCAACAAACATGCTTAATCCTGGGTGTCTTCATATTTGAAGGTTAAATAAATCAGGTAATCTTGTACAGGTTGGAGGTATAACAAATGTGATACAATTACTACATAGCTTTCAACCTCTTGGCTGAAAAAGGCGCTGTGTAAGTAATAGACACTGGCTGTGAGCTGTGAAAAGGTTGAAGAAAAAAAGGGTATGTTTCAAGTACTTTCAGATCAAATCATCTTCAGTTTTCAGGGCTTTGCAAGTTAATTCCCCTTCCTCTATCCAGTTTAGATAAAGCACTTGAGAGACCCACCTTATCATCAACTAGGAGGAGACATGTTTATATGTTCACTCTGGGCCCTAGTCAAGTAAACCCTTCTGTTGTGAGGGTATGGATAACCCTGATTTTTCATACCCTTTGACATGAGGGAGCAGAAAGGGCCAAAAGCCACTTCACGAACAAAAAAGATTGGTTGGCTAATAAGGGAAGAGAATGCTCATCTTATATGAATGTTCATGTTATTGTGAACTATAGGCCAATGACTGGAAGCAATTATGGAAAAGAACTTCTTTTCTGATCAAAATGATGAGACTTTAATGTTTAATTTGAGCCTTACCAAGATGTTTACATACGGGTATACAAGGCTATTAGATTCTTTTATGGAATACATGTGATTTAGAATCCTCAACCAGTGATACCAGAGTTGTGAGAAATAGGTATGTTTTGGTTCAAAGCTCCAGCCTCACTTGATGGCAAAATCTGTGCTATCTGCTCCTTGATGTCAAGGTATGAAAACACTAAATGAAAACATGCCCTTGAAGGATGGGTAACCTTGACTATCTGGGCCCATCAGCTGCACCTCCTGGTACTTTTACATTTCAGTCTGCATAAAGTCTGGAATTTCATTTTTCAAAAGAGTACGTAGGGACCTGGCTGGCCGATTGATGCAACTTCAAACTGCTTGAACAGAACAATGAAGAGAA
The DNA here is from genome assembly GCA_037179385.1 of Holothuria scabra. NCBI lineage: Eukaryota > Metazoa > Echinodermata > Holothuroidea > Aspidochirotida > Holothuriidae > Holothuria > Holothuria scabra. The sequence goes on from CM074199.1 coordinate 33,040,988, forward strand.
AAATAAAAGCTCAAACACAACCTTCTATTTTTGATGTATCATATTTTCTCATGAATTTAGTCATGACAGTGACAGCTCTCTGTTTCATTTTGTAATTCTATAAAGTTACATTTAATATGACATACCTTTGTTCCTTAAAGGCCCATTTCTCTCACCCCAAACAGTACCAGTTCTCCTAACCTTCTTACTGAAGCCCCTCCCACAATTGTCTGAAATGCATCCTCATCCAGACACGATCTCAGTTTATTGCTTCAGGGTGAGTATAGGAATACTCAATTTATACTATAAAAACACTCTCAATACCATTCATGCTGTGTAATATAAGCTTTGGCACTCTGCATTGTTTGAATTAGCTGTCAATCAAAGAGCTGAGCCAATTGAGAATTTCGGTACCTGGGTTCCAAAATTGTAGTTTGGGGTGAGAGGTTTGGCCCTTTAAAAGAATTTCACCCATATTTCATTCAGTCACATCTCTCTCTTCCTTTTTGGAACGGTAAATCTTATCCCTTTCCTTAAAGTAACCATTTGTGTCTTTAACCTACTTTTGTTGATATGAGTGTAACATTTAACTTCAAAAGGAACACGCATCAAGCTCCCCTTTATCATCCAGGTTGAGAAAAGTAAATATTGCTTTATTTTCTCATTGGTCACTATGGTAGAAATTAGTATCAAGCAAAGTCCTTGTGGTTAATAATATGCAAGTCCTATGCAAGCAATATCATTGTGAGCTTTTTTATGCCATACTCCTGCTTGCAGTCTCCTCCTTAAGTTTAAGAAATTTAAATGAAATCAATTCCTTGTAAACCAGGATCATATGAAAAACATTATCTTGCTTTGGGCTAATAAACTCACCGAACTTTGACCTGGCAAGGAAAAATGCATGCATGGGCAAAGATTTCTTTTGAACTTCAGGGGGGAAGGTGGTTTGAATTATGACAAACCTAGAAGATGAGCAAGCTAAGACTAGTGTGGTGCCCATCTTGGGTGACTTTTATGGAACCGCCTTCGGACCCCTGGGGGGGGGGGGATCAAGGGGGCAAAGTCCCAGGAAGCTCCTGGCATGGGTTTTAATGCCTCAGTGGCCCCAGCCGGACTGTTTTAAGGGGTGTATTTCATATGCAATGTTCTTGGGTATTAACATACTTGTAAACTTAGGAAAAACTCTTTTGAGCACCAACTCTTTAACAAGTTGCATCAGAGGATTGTAATGGAACAAAGGTTACAATGTACTGTAAAGCTATAAACAGATGAATACATGAAATTTAAAGATGGATTTTTTTACTCAGTCTACAGAAAGATGGCAATAAAGTTCTCAAATAACAACCTTACATTGTTGTTGAATGAAAAATCCACCTTTTCTGGTTTTTCAAGTTTGCACCCTGTAAAATATAAACTTGAATTCCTTCTTTGCCCAATTATACAATTTGGCAAATAATACCCATGCATAGTCACGTAGCCTTGAAAACTCCAGGCCACAACATGAAAAGCATACAGATGGATTTTTCAAGACATAATCCAGTGGCTTACATTTTTTGTTAATTGTTAAAACATACCTTTACTTTTCAACAAAGTCACAGAAAATTACGTAATGTCGGCACATTGTGTCACATTCCTTTTGTTTTTCTTTAAACTTGAATGTTCTATTTGCCCTTGAAATTTGATACTGTTGGAATATTCCAATACCTTTCCTTTAAATTTAGGATTATTCTACACCACAGAGGGTATAGCAAGCAATGTTACTTAATATTACATGAAGCTGCGTCAAAGATACACGTGACGGTAAATAGACTGAATGCAATGTCTGTCAGTGACATACAAATTTCCCATGAAATGCACTTAATCTCAAGAAAAATCTGCATTGCCTTGTAAATAGCATGTTCCCACTGGGAAAAGCTATTGAGAAAGTTCTCACTTCCTGGAAGAGGAATTTTTTTCTGGATACTTTATGTAGTCAATGAATTTTAGGTTCAGGAATTCTGTATAATTTTTGGAATCCTGTCCATGCACTGTGAAATTGTTTCCAACAACCTTGATGCAGTGATATTACTACACTCTCCAGCAATACCTCACTTAGAAAATAAAATCAACACTTTATGGAGGATCCAATCGGCATGCTAACTATGTTTAAAATGGAGACATATCAGGCACCAAGCAAAACCTTGCGTTTCTGTAAAGCAGTGTGACTATATGGACAGTACATACAGTAATATAAATTCATATTTAAGTGGTACACTGCCACTGTATGTGAATGAGAAACTGCACAAACTGACTTATAAGGTTACATTTCATGCATTTTTTTTTTTTTTTTTTGTGATTGAATCAAGATTCAGTGCATTGTAGATGCCAACGGCAGACATCATAAAAATTTTGATGAACACATACACCTAGCACTGAATATTGCAGGAATGTTTCCAACTTGAAAAACAAACAAACCCCATAAATTGTATTTTATGGGGAAACCTGTATGGTAGCATCTTCAATAAAATTTGTACGCAAAATGACAATTTGGCAGGTCAGATAAATACAATAGTTGGTTAGATGGAGTTTTACCGCCCAGTTCCCAACCTTTTGGTTCAAGTCGAGCTGGCCACGGCCTTTCTTCCAGTTGTGGCTCATTGGCTTGTTTTCCCTACTCCATTGCTTATGGGGAGCATAACGCACAACGGCAGTAGCTAGATTCCTTTTTTAGAGTCTTTGGTATGACTCGACCTGGGAAGCGATCCAGGACCTTCCGTGTGAGAGGCGGATGCTCTACCGTTAGACCAAACTTGTGACGCGATAAAGACATTTAGAGTATGTGTACCTCAAGTATAGAATTTGGAAATTACATGATGAAATCCAGCCCGATGTTTTCCATATAGCACCTTCACGGTTGCTTAGGTGAAGTGTAAATAATGCTCTCAGCTCCCACTGACCACTCTGCTCTTTGACTGACTACCCTGAGAAAACAGCACAAAGCTTCCTTATGTAGTCACAATATGTCTTTATGGAGAAGAGTCTTCTGGCACCCTATCTGCAATTTCATGGTCCACTGGGCCAGGGAGTCTTTATCTTAACAAGCAATTAATGAAGTGGAAATACCCTGAAAAAGGCCTCAAAATCTGGGTTTTTGGAGTATCAGAGGAGTTAGCCTAATGATATATTTTAGAGGTTGCAAAATGAATCTTAGTCATCAAACTCCCATCAAGTCGCTCCATTGTTGAGATATTAAGTGTTTATTCACTTACTTCTTAGCTCAAACCAGCTCAAAGAACTGTTTGAGCTATTGTGATCTTCCACTGTCACTCTGTCTATCCATCTATCTATCATGTCTGTTCACAATTGCCTTAAATGCTCTCAGGGGCACATTTGTTGAAAATTTGAAACGAAACTTGGACACATCAGTCACTGGACATAGGGCTGGATGAGGAGGGTCAATTTTTTTTCTTGTGCTCATATAGAGAGGAAGCTGTTGCTTACTAATTGTGTTATCATAGCTCATTAAACTTGCTTCATGCTTCATGCTAACTGGACTTTCTGATTTCTGTAAAAATAGAAAGCAAGGCAACAGAGGCTTCTCACTTTAAGGCTACTGTACACCTAAGAGAAAGGTAATCATTCCAAAAAGTATTAAGTTCCTTTTCATTTTACCTGAGAGAAATTAAAACATTCTTAATTGTGGGTACATCTGTTCAAGAAAGAATAGCCATGTATGACAAGTACAGTCCCTGTACCCATTGCATGGGGAGTGATTTTCTTGGCACTGGAAGTCATCACTGTGCACTAATTCAACAGGTTTGAGCCATCAGCACCGATGGTGCTCTGGTAGTTCATGCTCTTTTTTTAAAATTTTAAACTTGAGGTACACGTACTCTATACAAACTTCACTACTGCTCAGATATTGATCTGAGCAGTACTTTGGAGCTAAGGTCTTCCAGGGTCGCCAGCATCTTCTTCTGGATTTCTAAAGACTGAGCCTGGAAATCCACCTTTTTCTTCTCAAGTTTCAGGAGTTCCTCCTGAAATTTGAGTTGGCGGATTTCCGTGGCTCTTTGTAGAGATGATGGTTGGGTTCCCAGCATCTCTAACTGGGACTGCAACTGGTTCACTTGTTGTTTCAAAGCAACAAGTGGGTCCGTTGCAATCCCAGTTGATGTCTCCATTGGTCTTACTTGGGATGAGCTGCTAGCAATTGATGGTGAGGGAGGTGGTGGTAAAGTAGTTGTTTCTTCTTGAGATGATTCCTGAAGAAAAGAAAGTAACTTTTTTTTAATTTTATAGCCATCTAAACAATGCTAAACAACTATAAAGAGCATTCAATTAATCCCAGCATACATGGTTTTCATACATGGTTTTCTACAACTGGTTTATAGCAGGATCCTTTGGAAAAGTCAAGTTCAGGAAAATTCTGCATTCACCCATGAAGCTACTCTGGAAATGTCAAGAGACTAGCACAATGGAAACAAGGTGCCTTCATTCTTCCATGAAACTGGACATAATTAACCATATTGTTATCAAGGTTTAATTAAATTTTGAGGGTCAGGAAGCCATTAGGCTCATCAAGGACCCTATGCCAGAGTGAGCGTGGATGAACACCGGCAAACTAGTGATCAGAGGTAACGAGGCAGAGGTATACTAATCGCTCTCAATCCTGCCCTCAGGACCGCCATTTAACGTCCCCATCTGACGGACATGAGCATATCCCCAGTCTTTAGCCATGCACTTTCCCAAAGGCTGGGTGGGGATGGAGGTTTTTTGCTCTGCACCACTGCTCAACAGCTGAACTGAGCAAGCAGACAACTTCCTGAAACGGACAACCAAATACCCAGTTTTGTAATTCGCCAATTTTTAAACCCCCTCAGCATCACTGTGAACAGCTATGCTGAACAAGTTAATTTTTAGACCCTGCAAAATGACCAAGTGGTTCCACCGGGATTTGATCCCGGACCTTCAGCATGCAAGGCAGTACGCTCAAACCACAAAGCCAACTCCACCCTTAAAGTAGGCTGTTTTTGCTTAGGTGATTCAACTTTTTCATTTGAACCAAAGGCACTGTTCCTGTCAGCAATAAGACATTTACAAATTACTGTACCTGTGACATTTCAAGAGATGAATGACTCAATGGGTCAACTTCTGTTGACTGGGCTCTGATGCCATCCAATGTTTCCCTTGCCACAACCTCCATGGCTAGCTGCAGGGAGCCAGAAGAGGGTGGTTTGGGTCCTCCTCCTGTGATAAAAAATGGGAGCAATGTGAAATCTGTTAATTATAAATCTTGCAGCCCTTCATTGGTCATTTTCCAAGCGGTCTCTATATCCCCTTGTTTGTGGGGGTCCCATATAGTGGCAGCATACTCCAGGTTGCTTTGAACCAAGGAAATGTACCCTAGTTTTTAACAGTCCATAGGGCAGTGTCTAAGATTTCTTTTTAATAAGACCTAACATAGCACCTGCTTTACTGACAATTTTGTTTATATGACTTGACCATTTAAAATCGTCCCAGATGGTGACACCCAAAAAGGGGCTGTTCTTTGATTGCTGAAGTATGCTATTTTCTATGGTATAGTAGAAAGATGATTTTTGGTCGGGTCCTCAGCAAGTAGCATTTCTTTGAGTTGAAACCCCATGTTTAAGCCCAAAAAGTAAAACTTTGTAGGTCATGTTGTAGGGCAATGTGGTCACTTTGATTTCTTATGAGCCTATACAGGAGACAGTCATCAGCAAACAACCTCACTTGGGAGGAAACACAATTGGCTAAGCTCATTAATGTAACACAAGAATAGAAGTGGCTCAAGGTTTGTCCCCTGGGGGGACACCTGGCTCAACAGAAGCATAATCAGAAAATTCCCCATCAATGACAGCTGGCATCTTTTGTTGCGGGAGGAAAGTTCTTATCCAATGCAACACATTTTTATCAACACCATAAGTTTGGTGTTTATATAACAATTTATACTGTGGGACCATATCAAAGGCTTTGGAAAAATCAAGTATGATAATATCTGTTTGAACATTTTTATCATACTGTTTGAGCAAATCATCTGTGAGAAACCTTTCCAAAAGCCATGATTTAGTTTGGTATTAAAGGATCCCATTAGGATCTAAGTGGTCCAAGAGATGTTTACAAATAATATGCTCCAGCAGTTTAGAGGTGACAGAGGTGAGAGAAACTGGATGGTAATTCTCAACCAGATGCTTCTGGGAGTCATCCTGAGGTTAAGGATCTAGTAAATATTAGGGAAAGGGCTGGTGCTAATTGTTTAGCACAAGTCTTTAGGTAGATATTTGATAGGTTATCGGGGCCACTTTCTTTAGAGGTGTCAATGTTATTAAGCAAGTTGGCAACTACATCACTTGTTATTTCAAGTGGGGTAGACAAGATGTTTCTTTCTGATAACTTTTTAAAGAATGACCTAAAATAAGTCAGTCTTTGGGGTAAAGACAGATTTACATTGGATTAGTAAAATCTCAGCCTTTCTGGTAGCGTCACAGATTAGATCTCCGTTCTGCTTAAGGGGGGATGTTACCAAATTATCATTTTTCTTGGATTTAATATAGCTCCTCTTTTATGATAACTCAGTGTATTCAAATATCAATTCTTGTTTACTAAATTACCTGTTACCCTCATTTCATGCTTTAATCTTTTGGCTTTGTCCTTCAGGTCAAACCACTGTTTTCGCACTTTCTTCCAGCTTCTTTCTTGGCCTCCTGCTGCCTTTATAGCCTCTGCACATAGCCTCCAGTACTTGGCCTTTCTTTCTTCAACCTTAAAAATGAAAAAATAACATCAATAGTACAGTTGATACTGATGAATACCTTTGGGCATTGAATGAGTAATAGTTACATATTTGCAAGTTTGTACTCACACCTACAAAAAAGCATGATACCATGCATAAGAGAACCAGATAGGTGAAGTTGGACACTGATTTAAGAAGCCAACCAAAAAAAAAAAAAAACAGGTAAACCAAATAGTCTTGAGAATTTTCCATCAAAATTAAGCAACTTGAAGTTCTTTTGATTCTTTTCTGCTGTGAACTGGGCGATTGATTTCAAAGTACTTGAAAATCCCCTTTCTTTAACAAATCTATTTTAGGTGTCAATTTTTTGACTCTCTACATCAACAACAAACACAAACTCAACATACTTCATTCTACAGCTTACAATACTGCATGTTGTCATACAATTTTGTTTGAAAATGCATTTGAAAACCTTGTCATGTTGAGGCAATATATACAAAGTTAATTGTTCTTGAAAAACAAGGCTCAATGGAAGAGTATTAACCCTACTAGCATGTTCAGTTAGTTTGTTGGCCAGGGAAGGCTGCTTACCACAAATCCTATATAGATCAATACTCTTTTATTTTGACTCCCAAAAGTGTGCCAACTTAATATCAAGGTTTACTGTGTAAGGTAGCAAAAATGGCATAAGAATGCACGTAAAGACACCAAAGTTTCAGTTTTATCCTCATGAGCCACCACGATTCACCTTTTTACACTGTTCCTGTCAAAGTCGAAAATCTTGCAGCATTTGCATGCACCAATCTTGCACCAAATATTTGTGTCAAAAAATTCTGGACACCCCTCCCCTTAGATCATTCTGCATGCCCCCCTCCCCCTTCAGAGAAATCCTGGGTATGCCACTGCATTAGTACATACAAATAAACCAGATATTGTTGACCAATATAATATACTAAGAGCTGTTAATTCCAAATGCTCTATGTTAAACTTTAAGATTAAAAACGCAGGTAATATTACATAATGACATGGTAATGTTGTTATACTTGTAAATTTGCTTTTATTATATGAAATACATACACATTGACTGGGAAAAATTTGGGGGAAATTTCATACCTTTGCCCCCCTGGAAAAAGTCCTGGCTACGCCACTGTACCCATCTTCCCCCCCCCCCTATAAACTCAGGCTTTAAATTCTGGCCTTGCAACAGTTGCTTTGATATCCCTTAATGACATGTTCCTCACATTTAATTTGATGCTACCATTTGAATAATGTACCAAAATTCTCACCCTACCACACAGAGCATTATTATACTTCATACCTTGTCATCTCCATGGCCAGGCCGCCCAGCTTTTCCCAGTAGTTTGCTCTTATGTTGTTGAACAAAGTTCAACAAACATACCCGCTCTTCTTCTGAAAAATTGGGCTCACGGCGACTCTTTTTCAGTTCTTGAGCATCCTGTGAAATACAGAATTGTAGAAAACCTCTAAATTATGAGCTTAAGTTTGAAGCTACATTTTTCAATTGAAAAGTCTAGAATAACCTACTAACTTGGAGTATCAGACTACCAGTACCATAACTTCAACTCAGTTCTGCATGTTTGAAGAGTTGACAAACATTCACTTCGTAGGCCTACTGTATATTGAAATGTCCAAGGTGTTCAAATTTTCAGTTACCAATTTAGTTCAGAAAAAGGCAGGCTTATAGTTATAAGCTTATGTATGACTACAAAATTACGTTGTGCTATAATATAGTAAGTATTCAGGAATTTGGTGTTGGTCTAGTCAATCAGCCAATCTTACTACACTGCTAACATTAAGCCTAAGCGAGAGGATGAGCCCCTAGCTTAACTGCTATCATAAAATTTCTTTTCCTTGACTAACCTGTGCTAAAGCCAACTTGGGTGAAAAACCACTCTTCATTAATAAGGCTATTATTTTTAATCTTCTCTAGTAATTTAATCATCAGACGTTGACTTCAAATTCCCATACATCATATATGAACAAGACATAGGCCTAGGCTGGAGTGCAACTTGTACAGGCCTAGCAATTTGGAGTAGGCTTAGCCTAGAGCATGACTGCTGAATTACCTGAGCTCCAAGTTTCCCAATGGGGCACCCTAGTCTTAGCAATAACATAATAACAGTACTATAAAGTATACTTAACAGCCAAACTTAGAAGTTTTCTTGTGGCTCAAATTATAGGGTTTCACAATTTTAGGCCAAGGCTTACCTATACATGACTGTAAGGTATGTAGCCCTGGGTTTTGAAGTTGGGAATAAGGCGTATTGTAGGCCTTAGTAATTAATAAAGCCTTGCATCTAGGCTAAGCTAGTACTACTTCTAGCACCAGCTAGATAAGCAATGTCAGTTTAGGCTAGTCCTAGTAGCCTTAATTTGCAATACACAAAATCTATTTAGGAAAAAACGTTACCACATAAATGCATATCACAGGCCCAACTACATTTGGGGTTTTGGACCTGATATCCTCCCACATTTTTCAAACATTTGAATAGGCCTAGATAAGTAGGACAAGGCCTAACATTAATTAGGCCTAAGAGGCTATAACTTAGCCTAGCATAGCTAGTCCTCAGTAAAGGAATATGTATGGACAGTCCAGTAAATGCCCCCTATACATAGGGAGCAATTATGCGACGGTCCATATATAGTTCTTTAATGAGGACTAGGCTAGGCCTAACTGTTAGGCCTAACGTAAGCTAGAGGTAGACTCATTAACTGTGGGTAGGCCTAGCTCACTCCGGAATACTCGAACCTGGGAAAATGTTACTGACTGACAAAGTTCCATAAAAGTTTTACAGGGGATGTTGTTTCTGACTGTTTTACTTACAAAATATGATCGTTTTTGCATTTGGATTTTGTAGACAATGAACTGAAATAAAGAATGTGCAAAATTCAAGGCAATCTGACCAATTTTAGTGCCATTTTTCTTGTATTAATCTGCTCTGTAAAATACCATTTTTGAGAAGCTACTGTTTTATGGCAGGAAACACATCCCTATCATTCGAAGCTCTATAGCTCAAAGATTCAATGGTCATGGTATGACTTTGAAAGCGCCATGAAAGCCGAGATTGTGAGCATCGATCAGAGGGGTGGCATGTCCTGGTTGAAAACTTCTACTGGGAGCTTGGGGGCACGGAAGTAGCCTAATTTTGTGTGTAAGTCAATGGGACTTAGGCCTATAATTGGTATACGTAGAGTGGTTCTCCACCTGAACAGTGTACGTCTATCATAGGCTAGAAATCGATCGCTGTTGACTGGCTAACCCCATGCATTTTCCCGGGACCCACCTTATGGGCTCTTAATCAGCTAAATTTGATAAGCACCTACAGTATCATGCACTTTCTTTGCCTTGACAAGGACTTCAACAGTAACCGTTGTTACAAAGTTCTTACGACTTGGGTACGGTAACGCTATCGTTACTACACACAGTACTAAGTTAGTATGGGCTAGAGTTCTACCGTACAAGTGCGTACTTCTTGAATGGAAAAAACCTCCAAGTATACTAATTATACCCTACTTGATGAAGACTTCCATAAAATTCGAAGGATAAAACCAAAATATTTTATTGCATTCATTATAAGATCGAAGCCAGAATGCTAGGATCATTATTTCCAGCAATATACTTGCCATTTTTCGTTCTCCGTTCTGTTACTGATGTTCGGGGCAGACGATAAAAGTGTCGAAGCTTGGGTCAAAGGTCACATTAGCCTCTTTCAATGTCAGAAAAGATACGAACTTTTCATTTATTATTATTAAATCGTTCGTAACTTACGAACTTTAATTCTACGTAAGATACGAACGAATTCTTCGTAAGTCAGTTACGAACTTTTAGTTACGAAGATTCGTAAGTAATCTTTATGAAATAGAGCCCTGTAGTATGATTACTGTACGTATGTATTGTATGGTCACTATGTTGACTGTTCAGAACCACACTAAAGATGCAGAAGAAAGTGTACAGCAATTGAGAGGGGGAGGGTGGAAGGAGAGGGGGAGGGAGTAAACCAGGAAAATTAATAGACTCTGGCAGGTGGTGAGCAAAGGATTTCAAACTTTAGTATTGCATACAGTACAGGAATAAGCTTACAGAATATGTGGAATGGTTCCCCCCCGTTTTGAAGCAATTATAGTATTTTGATGCAACCTGATTTCCTGTTGTGAAATAACTGATACAGACGGGGGGTATCTCCTCTGTTAAGTTTCTGCAAAACATAAATCTAAGGACCTCAGATATAAAGTGTATACTAATCTTCACTTCATATCATAGTCCACTGTGTCAACATTGTACATAATGGGCCAAGACACTGTCATACTGTGTGTATGCACAGCAGATTATACCCTACACAACAGATGGTGTTATACTGTAGCACGCTTATCAGATTTACAGGTAGCTACCAATAATTTTCATTGTGTCATACTTTTACATGAATTGTTTGTTTGTTTTCATTTAAAGGTAGTGTGACAAGTCAGCAAAATGACCTGACTTCACTATGCAGTTGTGGAGTGAAGTTTTCTATGGAAAAATCCATTGGAATTATTTCAATATCTTTTACAGTTCTCGAGATATAACTCTTCAAAGTTCGAATGTTTCTGAAGAAACTTATTGCTTATGCAGAAATAATGATGTGATGTGTTGCACAATGTTGACATTTCTTTTGTTAACCCTAAATGAATTATCTCTTAATTACACTTCAGTTAGTTTATGGTCTGGTACCGAAGATGTCCAAGGACTCAATTTAAACTTCCAAAATAAAACCTTCAGGACAAACTAATGTTACAACTGTCCTTGAAATGAAGATTGTAAAAACAAAGGATAACTTTAGCCATGCATGGCATGTCCCTCTCATGACATCACATTAAGATCTGCACTTGTAAAATGGTCAATTTTTGATGGATTTTGATGGAAATTGTGGCTAGTTTCATGGTTTTTAATGCTTTTCGCATCCAATACCCAATACCCACATTAACATGTGGCATATTCATTTCTTGTAAAAGTTTAAAAGCATGTACGGCACATTGTGTTATTTTCATTTGATTGTTATGAACAGTAAGTGGGCCATGTTTTTACCTACAGCAGGATAGAAGGACAGTAATACTATAATTGAAGAGAGAGTGTTTTTAAACTAGTCACAACTTAAGGTGCACCTCAAATCTTAAATTTCAAAAATTTATATTGCAGAGTTCCAAAAAATTTGGAACTGTCCAACATCCATCTTCATATGACATTCCTGAGCTGAGATAATGAATAAAATGCTGAGTTTATTCACCTAATTTAATATGGTACACTGTGCAGTAATTTGTGATGTCTTTGTTGCACTATTCAAATCACAAATTTTCTCCTTGTAGCAATCTGTGATAGCACTGTTACTCTTAAAGGGTGCATATGGGTCTCTCATACTGTAACCCACACTCGAGGTATCACTACTGAGTACTCTGTTACCTCGCCCCCTTGTAAGGCACCCAAGAATGTGGGTTAACACCAGTGTTCGCGCTAAGCTGCGCGATTGCGGGATTCCCGCAACTGAATCAATAATCCCGCAAGAAAAATATTTGTCTGCGGGAAATTCCCGCATCGTTTTTCTTGCATAAGCGATAGGGTTATAATCAAAGCACAACTTATTTACTTGTCCGTTATACGAATAAAAACTCTGAAAATCGATGAGTCACCGTTTGTATAAACGTTTGTGTAAAACGGAGCTCTACACAGTACACCCTTACACCCATACTGCATGGACTGGGTATGCATGTACTAGCGCTAGCTATAGTGTAGGGCTGTAGGCCTTGCGTACGATCGCGCAGCAGTAGCAGCTAGCTCTGTGCAGTGTGTGTACTGAAACTAATCGCTCTGTGTGCAAACATCGGTCATGTTTTAGACTGTTGTGAAGTGTGAAATGGCCTCCAAGTCAAAGTTGGATTATTTTTCAAACCGCTACAGAGTAGCAATAATAACGTAAATAGTAATACTACTGGTAAGTTAGGCCTAATACTACTACTACAGTAGTAATACAGTACTAGTACTGGGCCTAATGTTAAGCCTAGGTCTGCTAACAAAAGTAGTAAGACTAAGAAGAAAAAAGCTGACAAGTTTCAGTTAAATTGGCTGAAAATTTGGCTGTGGTTATGGTACGAGAAAGGAGAAATATTCTGCGCCACATGCAAAGAAGCCAGGCCAACTGATAGGCTACATCTAACTTCGTTGAAATCTTGTTTAGTCATAGGCCTATCAGTTATTGGAATGTTAAAAAATGTACTTCATTAATCTCTTTATTGGTAAATGCAGATTGCAGACTCGACCTAACTTCTCAGAACTTAAAGACTCCTCCCCCCCTAAAAATGAAAATCCCCCCCTAAATTTTTCAGAAGGGGGGAATTTCCCCCCCAAATTTCAAGTCCCAGCGCTAACACTGGTTAACACAAGGTCGATGTTTAAATTACCATCCATCTCCAAACACAGGGTTCTGACATTTAATTAAAACACCATTTTCATTTTAATCATGCAAGGTCACAGGTGTTCATGGAGCCAATGACCTCTTTTTTCCTAACGTTTTATAGTAAATGGTATGTGAAATATTTGACCGTGTTACTATGGTAGCACTACCCAAGCAACCAAACTACTGTAGGTATGTGAGAACACATGCAGGATAGAAAACATGGTGTTGACCTGCAGTTTTGTCCTTTTGTAAACATGGATATAACACCAACCATCGCAAGGTACATGAGAACAGATTTTTGCAGGGTCCTATCTTTACAACATAATATAAAAGCAAATGGGAAGTGGTCAAGGTTTGGAAATATTTTCAACCTCAATGGGAAACAAGGCAGGTACTGTGAGTTGTACAACAAGAAAATCACAAATAATTGTGCAACAGACTATTTTGTTTTAAGTGAATAAATTTTAACATTTAGTATCTCAACAAAGGGAGTTAAGACAATGGGAATGGGATGTTTGCTACCTCTAAAATGTACATTTTTAAATAATTTAATTTTTAATAAATTTCATACAAATTATTAACATTATACACATCTAGAAAGGAGCTTTATTAAGATAAAAAGGCCTACAAAAACTTCCAAGGCCTACCAGTATGTAGGCTTATTGTGGACAGCCCACAGACTATACATGGACAGAACATGTAATGTGTACATCCTATCCGCAGATTGTCACCACCGACTGGGACAAAAAAAGGTGCATCAAGATGGCCACCATGAAGCTATAAATCGTCTGATTTGATGACGACTGTAATATTTTAAACAAAAGAAAAACTTGAATGGGAAACAATATCCTATTACTGCAATAAGTGAAGTGATTTTGACATTACCTTGCCACATTTCAAAAGTATTCCAACTTTTTTGCAAAATCTGGGAATTGACTTGAGCAAGTCTAACTTTTTACACAAAATCATCGCAGACAGCCATCTTGGTGCACTTTTTTGACATGTACAGTGGGGACAATCTACTGTGCAGTATGCTCTATCCATGTATAGGAAATCAGACAGCCTTAAACTGAATTTTTAATACATATGATGATGACTTACTGTTCAAGCTGGCCAAAATAGCATTAAACCATGTAATACCACAGGCCATCAGACTTAATTTTGCAAAGCAATAAGAAAGTTAAACTCACCTCTGAAGAAAATGAAACTTGGATACAATCGCAGCACTCTGTTTACATTACCTATGCGCATATGTAGTTTAAGTCAATATCCACAACAAAATATGGTACAAGTTAATAGCTGTGTAACCATTTACAGTAAGGTTTCACATAAAGCAAGATGTGCCCTGGTACATATTTCCCTCGCTTCAACTTCTTTCAAACAGTTTTAAATCGTAAAACCTCTTGTTTCTAATTCACAAATGAAACTTTGTGCAGTATTAACATAATATTTTTTCTGCAGATATAAAGCCTCCTACATTAAAGTACAAAAGATGTGATTGAAGTCCTAAATTGTGCACAGTGCCAAACTCATTTGGATTGAACCCCTTTACATCTTTATACCGTAAGTCCTGTGCTAAACATTTCACATACAAGGGTACCCTACAGTGTATGATAGCTAGGTGCTACAGTAAGTGCAAAGATCAAGCTCTGCAGTATAAAAGCTTAGGCTTTCATCATCTAAGTAAATAATGTCAAGAGAGTCTGGTAAACAAAATACAAGTAGAATGAATTAAGAAAAGGTCAACAACTGTAGTTGGTACATTCTACTAAAACATTACAGGACCATTAAATCAAAGTTTTTACCTATAGTGTTACAGTATATGGATTGACATTTACATCAAAATCCTGATGCAGTATACATTGAGGACTAAAAAAAAGTACAGAATTTGAGTTGTACCCATGCATAAAGGCTACTGCATCAGTACATAGCCATGACAGCAGGGTACATGCTATTCAACATTAAGGTGGCAATTACAAAAATTGAACTGACCCACTCACTGTACAGTATGTTCTGACTCTACAGCAGTAATTGGGACCTGATGTTTTCCAGAATGAGGGGTGGGGGGGGGGGGGAGGACGAGTACAGGCCAATGGGATTGCAAGATAAATTGATTATTACTTGGCAAAGAGCAACAGTAGAAAAATAAGTCTGGGCATATGCCCTAAAACCTTGTATACTGCCAGAAAATGGCCTTTGCTAAGCCCATGATGTCAATTATCCCCAGCCCTGTTACACTGCTACTGTACATGCCACAATGATACCTAATATCTCATTCACATTGAACCACCACTACCCATAAACCACAACAGGCAATTCTACCATATAGTGCACATACTGTTTGGAGCAAGAAAAAAACATTTTTAGCTATTTTTTCGTAGCTTTTCAGCAATTTCCCCCAACCCGTGGGTTGTACAGTATGCCCGAAGTATTTCCCTCAATTGTCACAAGTGGATACTAATGGCAGGAAAGACTTGAACTTGCACCATGTTTGCACATTTGAACTATACTTTTACCCCGAAGGAAATCACATTTACTGTAACTGCCCATTAAAATGCCTGCTTTTTCTGTAGTTCAGTCCCCTAGCCTGCATGGCGCTTCTGTGGCTGCAGCCACCTTTAGGCTGCCACCCCTAAGAGCCTTCTGGCGATGGTCAGAAATTCCTTTCAATGAGCTCAAAAGTTGATTGTGTTACATGATGAAACGATCCTTCTTACTTTTTGTTACATTCTCCTTCTCTGCCTGATTACCTCTTATTGCCTCAGGGAGGAAATGAAGTTCACTACACCCACACTTGATACAGTCACATTTCACGTCTGATTAACCCTTTACCGTTGTGCTCCGATCGGGGCATATTTGCGCGCCTTGGGAGTGGGCGGAAAAGCGGATGTAGCCCGCCCCGCATCGGCTTCCGTAGGCCATTGACCCTGTAACCTTAAACTATTGTCTCTCTCGTTGTTGTGGCCAAATTCTCGGGTAGCTACTTGCAGTTTCGAGCTCTGTGTGAAACAGTAAAGATGTGTGACAGCCAAGCTCTCCGCATGGGTCCAAAAGGACCCAAACCACGGTAAAGGGTTAAAATAAGCCTGTGGAGTGTGTTTACTACTACAAATCTGATGCCACCGTCTCTGCGTGTGTGCACGTAACCCTTTTAGCCGAGTGGTGCAGATATTTTAGATTAACCCTTTACCGTTGTGCTCTGATCGGGGCATATTTGCGCGCCTCGGGAGTGGGCGGAAAAGCGGACTTGGCCCGCCCCGCATAGGCTTCCGTAGGCCATTGACCCCGTGACCTTAAACTATTGTCTCTCTCGTTGTTGTGGCCAAATTCTCGGGTAGCTACTCGCAGTTTCGAGCTCCGTGTGAGACAGTAAAGATGTGTGACAGCCGAGCTCTCCGCATGGGTCCAAAAGGACCCAAACAACGGTAAAGGGTTAACCGATTGAAAGTAACAGATATATTAAAATACACAAAAAGTTTCGTCACATTTGAGGTTAGCTAACAGGTCAATCAAGCATGCGTTAATTGCTTTTCACGCAGTGTGAATACAATGCAAGTTTAGCTCATTTTAGGGCACAGATCTGGTGACAAACACAGATACCAGTTACACCCCACACCGCCTTTGATGTACTGTACTGGGGTGTCTATGTTGCTTTCTCAAGAAGAGACGTCACTGCATGAATATTCATCAGCACTCACCACAATTGGTCTATTCCTGAGGTAGATGGCGCTCAACGACTAAATCTTGGCAATTCTACCTTGAAAACAAAGACATTTAAACCATACAAAAACATAGGCTTAGTACGTCTGTTAAAGCTTCTTATTTAGATGGAAGTCTTGATTATGAACAGTCTCTTTCAAACAATAACAACTTTAATCAAAGAGTTGATTTAACCAGAATGCAAAAATGCATTGAGGTTTCGATGATACATACATGCTCTTTTCAATGAAATGCTACATTTCTTGTAAGAGCTGGTGACCCGAAGTGACCTTTGACTCCACATGTTAGTAACTGGTTTTTTTCTTTTAACCCAAACAATTCTACAAATTTCATACTGTGCCTTAAGATATTTCGCAAACAATCAGCTTACATCATACACATCAACATATCAAGTTTGACATGAATCCCAAGTTTCCTACCTTAAGATATTGTGTTAAAGAGTTTTTCAGGATTTGTCCCCTTCTGACCCCAAATGACCTTTGACCTCTTCCAAAATAAAAAGGATTCTTCTTTACATCATAATACATCTACATATCAAGTCTGAAATGAATCCAACTTTCCTATCATGATGTATCATGTAAACAAGGATTTCAGTGTTTGAACCCCATGTGACCCCAAATGACCTATGACCTCCACCAAAATTCTTGGGTTTTTCCTTACATCATTACGCATCAACATATCAAGTTTGAAATGGATCAAAGTTTCCTACCTTGAGGTATAGTGTAAACCAGGATTTGCCGGGTTTGACCCCACGTGACCCAAAATGACCTTTGACCTCCACCAAAATATATCCAGTTCTTTCTCACATTATAACGCATCAACATATCAAGTCTGAAATGAATCCAAGTTTTCTATCTTGAGATATTGTGTAAACAAAGATTTTGGTCTTTGACCCCCTGTGACCCCAAATGACCTTTGACCTCCACCAAAATATATCCTGTTCTTTCCTACACCATTACGCATCAACATATCAAGTTTGAAATGGATCAAAGTTTCCTACCTTGAGGTATAGTGTAAACCAGGATTTCCGGGGTTTGACACCACGTGACCCGAAATGACCTTTGATCTCCACCAAAATATATCCAGTTCTTCCTCACATTATAACGCATCAACATATCAAGTTTGAAATGAATCCAAGTTTTCTATCTTGAGATATTGTGTAAACAGAGATTTTGGTTTTTGACCCCCTGTGACCCCAAATGACCTTTGACCTCCACCCAAAATATATCCTGTTCTTTCCTACATCTTAACGCATCAACAAATCAAGTTTGAAATTAATCCAAGTTTCCTACCATGAGATATCGTGTAAATAAGGATTTCGGGGTTTGACCCCACATGACCCCAAATGACCTTTGACCTCCACCAAAATCAATAGGGTTCTTCCTTACATCATAACGCATCTACATAACAAGTTTGAAATTAATCCAAATTTTCTATCTTGAGATATTGTGTAAACAAAGATTTTGGTTTTTGACCCCCTGTGACCCCAAATGACCTTTGACCTCCACCCAAAATATATCCCCTTCTTTCCTACATCTTAACGCATCAACATATGAAGTTTGAGATAAATCTAAGTTTCCTACCATGAGATATCGTGTAAATAGGGATTTCGGGGTTTGACCCCACATGACCCCAAATGACCTTTGACCTTCACCAAAATCAATAGGGTTCTTCCTTACATCATAACGCATCTACATATCAAGTTTGAAATTGATCCAAGTTTTCTACCATGAGATATCGTGTAAACAAGGATTTTGGGGTTTGACCCCACGTGACCCCAAATGACCTTTGACCTCCACCAAAATCAATAGGATTCTTCCTTACATCATAACGCATCTACATATCAAGTTTGGAATTAATCCAAGTTTTCTACCATGAGATATCTTGTAAACAAGGATTTTGGGGTTTGACCCCACGTGACCCCAAATGACCTTTGACCTCCACCAAAATCAATAGGGTTCTTCCTAACATCATAACGCATCTACATATCAAGTTTGAAATTAATCCAAGTTTTCTATCTTGAGATATTGTGTAAACAAAGATTTTGGTTATTGACCCCCTGTGACCCCAAATGACCTTTGACCTCCACCAAAATCAATAGGGTTCTTCCTAACATCATAATGCATCAACATATCAAGTTTCAAATTAATGCAAGTTTTCTACCATGAGATATTGTGTAAACAAGGATTTTGGGGTTTGACCCCACGTGACCCCAAATGACCTTTGACCTCCACCAAAATCAATAGGGTTCTTCCTTACATCATAACGCATCTACATATCAAGTTTGAAATTAATCCAAGTTTTCTATCTTGAGATATTGTATAAACAAAGATTTTGGTTTTTGACCCCCTGTGACCCCAAATGACCTTTGACCTCCACCAAAATCAATAGGGTTCTTCCTTACATCATAACGCATCTACATATCAAGTTTGAAATTAATCCAAGTTTCCTACCTTGAGGTATAGTGTAAACCAGGATTTCCGGGGTTTGACACCACGTGACCCGAAATGACCTTTGATCTCCACCAAAATATATCCAGTTCTTCCTCACATTATAACGCATCAACATATCAAGTCTGAAATGAATCCAAGTTTTCTATCTTGAGATATTGTGTAAACAAAGATTTTGGTTTTTGACCCCCTGTGACCCCAAATGACCTTTGACCTCCACCCAAAATATATCCTGTTCTTTCCTACATCTTAACGCATCAACAAAGCAAGTTTGAAATTAATCCAAGTTTCCTACCATGAGATATCGTGTAAATAAGGATTTCGGGGTTTGACCCCACATGACCCCAAATGACCTTTGACCTCCACCAAAATCAATAGGGTTCTTCCTTACATCATAACGCATCTACATAACAAGTTTGAAATTAATCCAAATTTTCTATCTTGAGATATTGTGTAAACAAAGATTTTGGTTTTTGACCCCCTGTGACCCCAAATGACCTTTGACCTCCACCCAAAATATATCCCCTTCTTTCCTACATCTTAACGCATCAACATATGAAGTTTGAGATAAATCTAAGTTTCCTACCATGAGATATCGTGTAAATAGGGATTTCGGGGTTTGACCCCACATGACCCCAAATGACCTTTGACCTTCACCAAAATCAATAGGGTTCTTCCTTACATCATAACGCATCTACATATCAAGTTTGAAATTGATCCAAGTTTTCTACCATGAGATATCGTGTAAACAAGGATTTTGGGGTTTGACCCCACGTGACCCCAAATGACCTTTGACCTCCACCAAAATCAATAGGATTCTTCCTTACATCATAACGCATCTACATATCAAGTTTGGAATTAATCCAAGTTTTCTACCATGAGATATCTTGTAAACAAGGATTTTGGGGTTTGACCCCACGTGACCCCAAATGACCTTTGACCTCCACCAAAATCAATAGGGTTCTTCCTAACATCATAACGCATCTACATATCAAGTTTGAAATTAATCCAAGTTTTCTATCTTGAGATATTGTGTAAACAAAGATTTTGGTTATTGACCCCCTGTGACCCCAAATGACCTTTGACCTCCACCAAAATCAATAGGGTTCTTCCTAACATCATAATGCATCAACATATCAAGTTTCAAATTAATGCAAGTTTTCTACCATGAGATATTGTGTAAACAAGGATTTTGGGGTTTGACCCCACGTGACCCCAAATGACCTTTGACCTCCACCAAAATCAATAGGGTTCTTCCTTACATCATAACGCATCTACATATCAAGTTTGAAATTAATCCAAGTTTTCTATCTTGAGATATTGTATAAACAAAGATTTTGGTTTTTGACCCCCTGTGACCCCAAATGACCTTTGACCTCCACCAAAATCAATAGGGTTCTTCCTTACATCATAACGCATCTACATATCAAGTTTGAAATTAATCCAAGTTTTCTACCATGAGGTATCGTGTAAACAAGGATTTTGGGGTTTGACCCCCTGTGACCCCAAATGACCTTTGACCTCCACCAAAATAAATAGGGTTCTTCCTCTCAGTAAGGGGTATCTGTGTACCAAGTTTGAGAACTGTCGGACTTTCCCTTCTCAAGATATCGTGTAAACAAGCAAAGTGTCACAAACACACACACATACACACATACATACACACACACGCCATCATGAATGCATAGGTTTCTCTTTTCATCGAAACCAAAAACAGTAATCTTTTGTTAAAAAGTATCTTTCTTTTCCCATGGCTGTGTGATCGGTTGTTCGTGATTAACCGCTGTACTGTGTGTGTTTGCATGCTTGCGGGGTACCACACAATACCAGTGTCAAATAACATCAATCCCCGTGACTCTGTATACTGTTGTACAATGGTACAAGTGTTTGCCTGTTAAATAAAGAGCAAGTCCAAGCTAAGGTCCCCTCAAAAGACAAAATATGAAACTAGTACTATGAATGCGTATTTGGTATCATCATGAAGCCTACAGTTCAAATTAAGTTATGGCACATTTTTCTTTTAAAGAATGCATAATTCAGGTGAGTAATAACACCTAATTTGCATAATTCACATATTATGGGTGTTTCGTATGGGACATCTATTAACGGATATAACTAAGTGTAACTGAAGAAAAACATTAAATATAATTCATGGACATATATGTAACTAAACACAGACTTTCAAATTAAGTTGAAAAGTTAGAAAATATGTAATTAATTATGCTAATTAGGCTCCTGCCTAGGGTCATCTGTCCCATACAAAACATTTTCAGACCATTTTTTTAACCCCACACAAAGAGTTGTGAATTTTTTATTTTAATTTTCTCAGAACCTCTAATTTACAAGACAGTTATCTTATGTAATCACTTTTTGCATCATTATTTTTCTTTGTCAATTTTTTATAGCAAATTAATTATTTGTTTTGTATGGGACATTTGTGTTTCGTATGGGACAAAATATTCCACAGCTAGTTGATTCTTACCACTAAGGAAGTACATTTAATACATATTTTTTCATGGACCTATGAAACTCCACACAGAGTTTCAAATTATGCTAAAACTTTAGGGAAAATGTTATTAATTGTGCTAATTAGAGTGCTGCCTAAGGTCGTAGTCCCATACGAAACATATTTAGACAATATTCCAGTCCGAAACAAAGAGTTGTATTTTTTTTTTTTTAATTTAATCAGAACCAACAATATACAAGACAATCATCTCATTAAATCACTTAGGTCTTCATAATATTTCTTTGTTCATTTTTCTATACCTAATTAATTGTTTGTTTCATATGGGACATTTGTATTTTGTTAAGGACAAAATACTCAACAGTGATGGATCCTTAACAACATTAAACTGTGGTGATGCTACTATTTCCCACAGCACTAGCTATGAATATCTAGGCTCATGGTTTATTCTGGAACGAGTATTAAGCATATAGGTGGTCTTTTTTGTGTCCTACTAACAAAAATATTAAACGATTTCCCTTACCAATGTGTCAAGTCAACATATTGCACGCTAATGCAGACACAAATCACCATTGTGCAGTAGACATAGTCTATGAAAACATTGTGAGAGCCTGGGCTGTCACGTTGTCCTTCACAGATGGTACAGTAAGAAAGGCAAACCAAACCCTCTTCCCCACAATCTATATCTACCCCCCCCCCCCACACTCTCACACGCTCATACCTATGGACCATCAGCATGCACATGCATGGTGTTCATTGGAAGTATACTGTTCTGGCTGTATACATACAGTGAAGCAGATAACTACAATAGGCAGTCATCTTGCTATGTTGTTTTAAATTCTTTTTTCTTCATAAAATAATAAATACCAACACAATTTGTTTTTTGGGGGTGAGGCAATTAAGATTTCCGTTTTGGTGCTGGGATATTAAATAAAGAAATACATTGTAGTTACGTATGAAGGACAAAATGTCCCATACAAAACTGTCCCATACAAAACGCGACATTTTTTAAACATTTTAAAAGTACACCACCACCCACTCAAACTTTTCCTGAAAAACTTTTACCTAATATGTCCAAAACAGTTGTCTCTATAACATATGTTGTTTAAACTAATTCCTGACTTATATTTTCAGAGAAATTTGAGAACAACTGCTTTAGGTAAAAAACTGACATTTTCTCTTGGTCCCAAATGAAACATGGTACATTAATGAACCCTACAGTACATCTTCATAATTGAATTGATTGAGCTGACTTTTCTCAACAATAGAAGTAGTTGTTACACATAGCACACTAGATCATAAAAATTTAATAAAAGGTTACTCAATCAAAGTTATGGAGGTCTGAAATCTCTAATTGTCCCATACGAAACACGCGGAATAGCTTGGACTTGCCCTAAACATTGACAGCCTTGCTTCAACCAATCCACATAGAGTTTTGAAAATGAAGTTTTCGCAAGTTTTCTACTCAGTTATATAGATTTATTGTCCAACGCCAGCAGACTTTGATTTTTTCTTAGGTCTAGTATCATGTCCATAGAAATACCCGAAGAATTGTCAATGACAACTTGAATACTGTACCTCACATGTACCCTAAAACCCAGGGGCATACAGGGGCAGGCCCTTTGGACCCCACCTAAGAGGGATAGCTTTCCTTTCAGTGGAGCCTCCGGCCCCATGTCTGGTGTCTAGCACTATTCCCTGCAAAGTTGTTTAGCCCTCCCAGTGCCCCCTTGAGTAAAAATGTACAGTATGGCAACGTCACTATCCCTACAGCATGTTATGTAAAACCATAGTTGACAAAAAAGAGGAATCTGGGAAAACTCTTAAAAGAATGGTTCAGATTCAAATACAATTTTGGATATGTCACCAGCAAGAGCAGTTCCCCATACTTGAAGTACTGTCCTGTTTTACAATTGGCTGCTCAGAGTCATGTGAAGAACTTATTTTCCTCCCCAAAGTGAGATTTACTAGAAGTAACTGCTTAATCGTAACTAAGCCATAAGATACGATGAAAGGGTACTTTAAAGAGAAATAAGAAGAAAATTTTGAGATTGAGCTGTTGCTTCAAACTAGGTTTGGGGGACTGCTCTTGACCTTTTAAGAGGAACACATTCTAAACAATCTGGTGAAATTTTTATTGATTTCCCATTTTTCATTTTTGAGATATAAGCAAATGAATTGAATGACAGATCTTTTTCCGTAGAAAGAACTCAAAGTAAGCACCAGTAATGTCATAGATTCAGATTGTTGGCAAATTTTTGTTTTTCTTTATAAAACCACCAATTCTCTGTGAGTAAACTATGATATATTGATATTAACAACTGTGTGCATCCTGAGCAATGGAATTTTTTAAACACTTCATAACTATGGCTTTACGTGTAGGTCTAGGGTATCTGTAATCAGTCCAAGGTCAAAAAAATTGGATGAAAAATGAAGAAAACAAAAACATTGGCCAACAATAAGTTAGTTTGGTAATTTGTTTTGGTGGCTATGAACATGCACACATCCTCCAAATAGTCAGAATAAACAAACCAATCCCACACCTACAACATGT
This sequence comes from Holothuria scabra, assembly GCA_037179385.1. Classification (NCBI taxonomy): domain Eukaryota; kingdom Metazoa; phylum Echinodermata; class Holothuroidea; order Aspidochirotida; family Holothuriidae; genus Holothuria; species Holothuria scabra. The sequence goes on from CM074199.1 coordinate 33,065,334, forward strand.
ACTTCAAAATTTGAGTTTACATGAAAATTTGTCAAAATCGTTCTTTCTTAATTGATCCACAACATAAGGAAGGATCTCAGGGGTGATCTAATGCAGTGGATTATGTCTGAATTGGTTTTTAGTGTAAAAATTTGCATTTAAATCTGCCATACAATAGCATTGGAGCCCCATTAAGTGAAACAACCCTTACCTAAATTATCTACAGCCTAATAGTCTAAAACCTGACCTTTGTGAAATATCTCGGGTACTACTTGATGTTAGCACCCACAGTTCATAACCACCCCAAGAACTTATGGAATTTTATCATTTTTATTTTTGTTGTTTTTAGAGTTGGAATGGCTAAAAACTCTAAGTAGGATCATGAAGTGGAATCCCTACTTGCCATCCAAAAGTCTGGTTTTAGACTGTTAATGGAAGTTGATTGGAGAAAAGGCTACCCTAGCCCTGGCTTTATGTTCAACTTTGCTACACATTTCGATACTGTTGTATGCACGTACTGACGAAAACAAGGGAACCATCTACACTACGTGCTGGGCCGCAATTCTATATCCCATGCTGTGTCTCAAAATTCCATATGCCAATGAACTACCCAACTGTAGCTTATTTGAATCCATGACTTCATACTTACTTAATTCAAGTCCACACTTGTTAGAAAAAGTGTCAACTTCAATTGTTAATATCTTGAAAACCAATCACGGGAAATGAATAAAAAGCCTGAAGCAAATAAACATATAATGAGTCAAAGTGCAAATACTGACATTGTGCTAAAAATTAAATAACAGTCACATACTAACACCCAGCTACGCAAATTTTGCAAACTTACATCTGGAACACAGCAGCAGCTCATCAATTTACTGTTTAACCCAAACAAGCAATTAATCATATGACTGAGCATGGCATAGACAGAGATGTGTTGCGTACACTCACTCATATACACACATTATTTAATACACACATTACTATACAGTAATACCATTACGTTTATAGTGAATGATGTTTGGACTAAAGCAAGATTTTTAAGGGACTGGAATGATTGCCAAAAGATAACTAGACAAAAACAAAATATACTTTACTGTTTACAGTGTACAATACCTCAGGAAACGGCAAATACAGAAAATCTCCAAGTTTCCATCTACTGTATTATTTATATCATCCCATTCATAAAGCTGAAAGAATTTGAACAGTTTTGAATTCACTTGCTTTTAGAACATTTGAGTCTGGTAATGTCTTTGCCATAGGCATGTTATTATTTGTGATTATGCAGGCAATCTGATCTGATAGATCTTGCAAAAATTCATAGGAAATCATTTCAAGGATATGTTGGAAAAAACAAATTGGAAAAACTACTGTAGATCATACAAACAGTCACACAGTATACTCTCAATGTTAAAGGGCAAAGGCATGAGCTCAAAACTGGTTTTCTAAATCCCACAATTTTCTTCATATTCCTCTTCACAATATGTCATATATTTTTAGGGCTTGATTGCATATATTTCATGATACCTGTATTAAAACCAAGCAGTTAAAAAATTTCATATTTGAGTCACAAGATTTGTAAGAGCCAACCATGGAACAGGACAGTCTTCTACACTTAATTGGCGGTGACTGCATTTCCACTTTAAAATGCCTGCTGTTTCAAAATACTTTTGAAGGCAACTATTTCTGTCCTTTAAAGATATCTACTGTGTAAAATTATCAACATAGCATACAAAGAAACCACTTCAATTATAATTAAAGGAAAAAACACTGGCCAAACAAAGAACGCATCTCATCAAAACATACATTACAGGGGTTGTGTTTGTACTTCAAGCCATGCGTACACTGAGCACATATCAGGACACATGTGACGCAATATGTTGCCAAAACACCTTTTGTCTGAAAACATTGCAAGTGCGTACAAGGCAGACACAAGCAGCAACATGTGTTGCAACTTGTAACCACGACATGTGTCTAGTATAGACAGGAGCAAAACATTTGTGTTCAGTTATGTCTGCAACATGTTGCGACACGCGTCCTGAAATGTGTCCAGTGTACCCAGGGCTTCTGTGGAATTTTGAAAGAGTTTGGTTGAAAAATTATTCTTAAGCAACAAACAAGGAATTGACTTTCTGTCTGTGAGAAATCTATTTCTTAAAAAGAATGCCAAGTACAGTACAATCTATTAGCTTTGATAATCCATCACTCTGTGTTCATATTAGTTTTAAAAAAATGTGAATTCTTTTCGTAAACCAAACACAGTATTTCCCTTTAAGAGGCACTGGCTCACAATTTTTTACTGCAAATGTACTGTATGCATTTCATCAATACAGTAAATGGACTGTAGTAAGTACAGCACAATTGGATTTTAAATGTTTGCCAAGTTAAAAAAAATTTGTTTGGACTTATTTTAAAAAAAGAGCCAGTGGTACCTCTGCACCCTCCTGATCCCCTTTCATCTTCTGTACAATGGCAAAAAATCTGGATGTAAAGTATGGTATCTGGATCTTAATCTATGTTCAATTGGCAAATGAGGTTCAAAGACCAATATCATTAAATATGCAGTGAATCATGTCTTGTATGCATTCAATCAAACATACAGTAATTAAGTACTGTAGTTAATTTTTACAGAAATTTCTCCAATCTTTCCCCCTTTTTTTGAGGGGAGAGGAGGAGGAGGAAGAAGAAACTGATTTGCTTCCTCCCTGATATTACACATCCCTGCACTGCGTCTTCCGTGAGAATTTCAAACTACTACAGCAATAGTGTAATTATATTTTGATTTGATAACTACCGTAGCACAACTGGTGAATTACTGTAGACTGTCTTTTATTCACAAGGGACAAAAATTGTATACAATTTACATGATTTTCCTACTGCTACAGTATTTAAATACCCAATCATCAGTGTACTGTAGTTTTGTGAAAATCACTTGGTCTCATGCTCTGTGCTGTAGAAGAGGTACAGTACAGAGAGAAATGATTTTGCCAGTCCTCTGCTAATGCAATGCATGCATGCAAGCCTAATAGAAATTGAAAAAGAGATAAAAGAGAAAAATAAGGATCAAAATTTGGATATTTGCTTCTCCTCTGAGCATAGACACATTTATGGAGAAGGAAGTTAGGTACTGTAGATGGAGTTTAACTGCTGCAGTTTCCAACCTTTTGGTTCGAGTTCAGCAAGTAGTGGCTCACTGGCTTGTTTTCCCTTCTCCATTGCTTTTTGCGCAGCATCCCGCACAACAGCAGTGGGTTCCATTTTTAGTGTCTTTGGTATGACTTGACCTGGGAATCGAACCCAGGCCTTCCATGTGACAGGCTGATGCTCTACCGTTAAATAAACACATAAAATGGAGAAACAATACCTCTTAAAACTAAGAGTAAAATACTCCATAAATAGTAATCACCCGAAGTAATATTGAGTCCAGACACCCTGTAATGAAAATCCTGCTGGTGGACTCAGCAACCAAATTCATCCAGACAAAGCTATATTAGAGAAGGACACTAGTGTTTGTCAAGCTGGTAAACTTAAATTGTTGAATGATATTATTAGGATGAATCTTGATGGACGTTTCTAAATTGTATTTCAACAGCAGACTTCAGGAAGAAGTCTGGTTTCCAGTATGGAAGAAAAATCTCGAACAGGAGTAATGAAGCTACTAGGAATCCAAACTAAATATATTATATAATCGAAAGTGTACAGTATTCTGTGGCAAAGCCATTTATTTTTTTTTTTTTTTCCTTTTGTTATTTCTGGAATTATGCATGTATTGTTAAGAATAAATTGTGATAATAAAATATGTAAAATAATAATGAATTATTTATTCTAATGTGGACACTAGGTTGTCATGACTGTCAGGTACAGTACAGTATATCTGTCAAGATTGGAAAATAATCAATACTTATTGACCAGTTAAAATAATGTACTTCTATACTGTACTTCTGAGATCATTCAGTATTACTACTAATTCACAAGTTTTTATGAGAAAATTCTTGACTTTCAAATTAATGAGATTTTAAAGACCATCAGTAATTCTTCATTCCACAAAGGTCCAATACTCCTCCCCACCTACAGTACTTCAGCCCCTCCTGCAGTTGTCGAAAACTCATTCCTATCCAGAGACCATCTTAGCCAATTGCATTGTACACAAAGCCATAATGTATACTGTAATCAGAACATTCGCAATATCTACAATACTTCCACAAAAATCAGCAAGCACTGAGTTGAATGTTAACTCAGTGATGTTTGATCAACTAGTTAAACATTTAGAATGTTCATCTTGACTACATGTGTGTAAGCCCCTCCCACTCAGGCAACTTCCTTTTGAAGTCGTATTGTTAAGAGATCATTCTCACTGTTTCTCATCAGTGCTGTATTAAAGGGAACACACAACAGTCTAAGTTACCTCATCAAAACACAATGGAAGAGTAAGATTAAACTAAAATATATTAAAAGTAGGAACTGTCATTACGTACATTATTCAAATAATCTCTTTAATGACACCATAAATTCTTTTGGAGGACAAAACGAGGATTAGTGCCATGATGAATACCAAATCTAGTTGAAGATTAGGCTGACATGACACACTTGGTTATTAAAATTCACAATAAACTTGGTTCTATTAAAGTTCACAATAAACTTGGTTCTACTAAAGTTCACAGCTTGGTGAGTTCAAAATGTGCCAGATTTTCTGGCGGCAGCCGTAGCAAGAGCTATAGACCTTATGCATTGATGATACACTGACATCATCCTTGGGGGCAAAATAATGGAACATATGACTGTATGCATAATCCTGAAGGTGTAGCAGACTATTTGCATATTCCACTATGTCCACAAATCAGCTGTCTCCTTTTTGGGGAATTGGTTTGCTTTGTCCCAACTTTTTGCTCTATGGAATAAATTCTATACTCTGCACTTTTTCTTAAATTTGATGTCAATCAAAGACCTAGCTCATTGAAAATTTTGGCACACTCCACCTAAAATTATGGTTTGGGATGACAAATGACTGCTTTTATCTCCAAATTCAAGATACTGTCTAATCACACTAAAAAGTCACAGTTCTTCATGTGATTGGACAAAATTTTCCGTTTGACATACTGTACAACAACAAACTGCATACAGCAAAATGAAGTACACACTCACACGTTTACCGCATGTTTGGTCTAACAGTAAGAACATCCGCCTCTCATGAGGAAGGCCCGGGTCCGCTTCCCAGGTCGAGTCATATCAAAGACTCTAAATAAGGAACCTATTGCCATTGTGCGTGATGCTCCGCATAAGCAATGGATTAGGGAAAACAAGCCAGTGAGCCACACCTGGAAAAAAGGCCGTGGTTGGCTTGATTTGAACCAATAGGTTGGAAACTGGACCATAAAACTCTAACTAACACACTCACACTACAAATAACCTGTGTACTACTGTATTTAAATTGTTACTTGCTGCTGAATGCTGTCAATAAAATTAATGTTACAGTAAAGCCACATTTTGTCCTCAGATTACCTTAACAAGCCTGAGCCTCATCAGTCTTGAAACTTCCTTAAACTGCCGAACGTCATAAACCTCCAAAACCAACTCTTTCTTGTACTGTAACTGTGCATTCTGAATCATGTTGGGCACATTTCTCACTGGCCTCCCGTATCAAGCCCCTCAGCACTACGTAACAAGGGTAGTCAAAATTTCTCTGAGTAGGAGGCTGCACAGTACTTAGTAGGAGGCTACACTGTAAATATGGCCATGAGCAACCAAGAAGACAGTTTGTGATCTGGTGAAAAGTAGGCGGCAGCATATGTCTCCTGTAAGCAGAAGGCAATTTGACGCCGGTTTCAGGCTACTTTTGACAATCTTGTGTAACTGCTGTATGAACAGTCACAACTCACAAACATAACTCTGGCAAAACATTGAATAAACAAAGACACAAAAGAAGACAAAATAGGCATACAGATGATATATCAAATCATTGATCATAGCTTTATTCTGTTTTCACTACTTCTACAGTATATAATTGTAATAACAGTGGAGTACTGTACTGAAGTAAAGTAAAAACAAGTACTCTTACAATATACCTAATGTACAGTGTATTGAAAGCACAAGAAACTATATATCAAACATTTGCATAGTGAGCACAAATTTATGCAAATTTTGAAAGCAGTATTTTAAAGCTACAGTAGGAGTAAAATTCAAAGGATATACACTTAAGTTTTCAGGTCCAAAAGTAGTGTCCTCTCAAACCCCTTCTTGAGGATAGTGACCCTTAATTACTACACTTGAAATGTAATCACATCCACCATATGGGAATAGGACTTATACATTGAAAACACTGACAACATCCTTTGGGCAGAACAATGGAACACAAGGTCACAGTCATTCAATTGGCTCGGCACCTGTAGCAGACTATTCAAGACTATATTGACAAATCAGCTGTCTGGTTTGTTTTGGTTTGTTGGTTTACCCCCAAAGGAGGATGTACTTTCTGCTGTGTGACATCATTTGCATACTGTAAGGTCAATATAAAAGGCAATTCCAGGATTTAGAGTGATTTTAATGCCGGCCTTGTTGAAGTTCACTCGAAGTACAGTACTGAGTTATTTAAGCGAAATCTCACTGAGGTTAAAATAAACACTCACTGCACATGGTACTGTACAGATTCCTCAAAGAGTAAAATAGCTGTGATCTTCAAACATTAACAAAACTTCCAGAGTTATTTTCTTGACAAGATGTGTTAAAAAACAATGAGAACCTATCAACCTTGCGCATACAGGGTCACTAATGTGCATAAAAATTGAAGAAATATGCCTGCAGTATACTGTATACACCCAACACACATCAGGATTGTGTAATGCAAATGTGCACCATCTAAATACTGGCGTACATGAAATTGACGGTCTACAACTTGCTGCACCATGCTTCTGTTCTGTGCCATACAGTGTGTTATTCATGGCATGCCATCCATATCCTACATTGGCACTTGTGCAGGCTAGCTGAGCTCTGTTGCAAAAAACACATCCAGCAGGCTCAAGGATAGCACATTTTTAATATCATAAAAACAGAAAAATGATCTGTGTATTATGGATACCTTTCAAAAAAGTTTAATAAAATAACCAAGGGACATTGAAACATACCATTGTGGCATTTTAGCACAAAGCTGTCTTACAATTGTTTGGAATATTGTCTGGGCCTTGAGAGATATGTAGACAATCAATGCAATTAATGAACAGAAAGGAGCCAGAGAGCTCTGACTTGTTTACTTCCAGTCTAACCGTAAAACAATGATTGTAACTGTGTAACTAAGATTGTTCCACACTGTACATGGACCTACTGTAGGTTACCCTTACTGAATTTTATCACATACCACATAAGTTCTAAATTTGAATTCAACAATTAAATCTGTGGGCCTAATAATTTGTGTTAGCCTGGCTGGTAATTGTTACACTACACTTTAATACAGTTTGGGGGAATTCCCATTTGGAAACACCTTTTTGGTTATTGTTACTGTCAATAAAGCTAAGAAAAAATATGCAACTGTTTAATAATCCACTTATCAAAAATTGACAGCCCTGATGTACAGTAGCCTACCATGGAAGATGGAGATAACAGTAGTCCACCCTGGATGATCAAATGGGCCTACTGTAGCTTAGCTAGTCTAGGCCTGGGCTACCACTCAGTGACGTGACATACGTGACTAAGGTTAAAATCGATGACAAGTACCAAAATCCGCGATGGTACCATAACTTTGATAACATATGAGGCTTACTGAATACTGCCATTGACTAAAGGTATAATGATATGGGCTTAAAGCACTCCTTTGGCAGTTCTTGAACCTCAACATTTCCTTGCCTGATTTTGAAACTTGCACACCTTTACATTCTTATGCATTTCGACACAAAATCAACTGGGCCTACTGGGTTCATTTTCCAAACATGCCAATGTAGTGTTTGCTTCAACTACCCATGAAGACTTGGTACAACTATAGAATACCCCACCTCATCAACTAATACCACTAAGCATCCGGATGCCGAGTCGCAGTCAACAACTACTGTAGGCCTACATGACGTCATACCTATATGTAACTCCTGAACGACGACTTTGACTCAGCATCCAGCTCCAGATGGTTGCCAAGTGAATTTGCTCAGCATTATGTAACAGGCTATAAATAACTCCCCCTCACTGCAACTTTGACTCAGCATCCAGCTCCAGATGGATGCTAAGTCGATGTGGGGAGAATAATAAAACAGGCTATAAATAACTCCTGTTGGACTTCAGAATATTTCAGATGATTGGAATGACAGGATGTTAGTGTGCAAGTGTCGTTCTCAAGATAATAGACTGTGTGGAAGAGGGCCCCAACTCCACCTTACTGCCACTTCAACTCCTGAAGCATCCAGCTCCAGATAAATGCTAAGTGAATTTGCTTTGCACTATGTACAGTAACAGGCTATAAATAACTCCCCCTCACTTTGACTTCGACTCAGCATCCAGCTCCAGATGGATGCTAAGTTGATATGGAGAAAATAACGTAACAGGCTATAAATAACTCGATCCCTCTCCCTGCGACTTCAACTCAGCATCCAGCTCCAGATGGATGCTAAGTCGATGTTGAGAACATAATGTTACAGGCTATGAATTACTCCTGTTGGACTTAAGAATATTTCAGATGATTGGAATGAAAGGACGTTAGTGTGCAAGTGTCGTTCTCAAGATAACAGACTGTGTGGAAGAGGGCCCCAACTCCACCTTACTGCCACTTCAACTCAGCATCCAGCTCCAGATGGATGCTATGTGAATTTGCTATGCACTATGTAACAGGCTATAAATAACTCCCCCTCACTTATTTGACTTCCACTCAGCATCCAGCTCCAGATGGATGCTAAGTCGATATGGAGAAAATAATGTAACAGGCTATAAATAACTCCCTCTCCCTGCGACTTCGACTCAGCATCCAGCTCCAGATGGATGCTAAGTCGATGTTGAGAACATAATGTTATAGGCTATGAATTACTCCGGTTGGACTTAGAATACTTCTGATGACTGGAAGTACATTGTGTCAGCCTGTGCAAGTGTCGTTCTCAAGACAATAGACTGTAGGGTTCTATAGGAACCCTAATAGACTTCAGAGCCGTGTATCTCTATATACGGCTCTGACAGACTGTATGAATCAACTCACTGTGACTCCATATCCATGATTTTTGAGGTACATATTTTTTGTGGTGGGGTATTCTATAGTTAGTCCACAGACTGTAAACAGAGTGGTATTGTATATTGCACAACTTTTGCAAAGCAAATCAACTATGGTGCAGAGCGCAAGTCTGACAGTGTGGGAAAATGAGTTTGTAAATCTGTTTCCAGTTTCTTAAAACTTTGGGTAGCTACCATAGCCTAGAGCATGCAAATTTAGACCCTCCATGACATGATAGAAAGTTATCGTTGTGATAGAGCCTTATTACAGCAAATTTTTAGGAACAAACTAGCAAACACTGTTAATACCTTTTAACACATGTACAACATTGTAAAAGTACAGCAGGATCTTATTCAAGACGTGACGTGACGGTGAGCTGTGACAGTAAATTCCATGCATCGGGCAGATGCGCACTGTTTAACAAGGCGTTTCTTGATTGGTTGTTGCCATTGTATTGTATCGATTGTATTCTTTGTTAGGGTCAGGGATTAGATTATCGTTAGCTAGTAATGAAATTTCTTGTTAAATAGTGTGCATTGCCCCCATGCATCGCAGCAGTGACGTCGTCACAGATTTTAGAATTCCCACAGGCCTAAAAGTTACAGAGTCGTTTTCAAAATAATCCATTTCCAATCCAAGGCTCTCATTTAGTTTCCCTACCCGGAACTTGCGTCATAGCTATAGGGTTAGGGGTTATGTACGCATAGTAATTAGGGCATGGGTGTCCGCAGAAAAAAGTCAGGAGAGGAAAAAATTTCTAGGGGGGGGCCAAATATATCCAAGTCACCATGAATTGACACAAAGCATGCAAAAATTTCAGCCCAAAATGCCTCCAAGATCGCCGGAAATGGCATTTCTAAAGCCTATTTTTCGCATAGAAACTTGGAAAACACGTTTTGTTCAGGTTTGTGCTTTGATTTTTATGTTTTTTTCAAATTTTTGATTTTCCGGGGGGGGGGGCGGGCAAGTGCCCCCCCCTTGCCCATACTTGCGGACGCCCATGTATTAGGGTTAGGGTTACGTACACATAGTAATACTAATAGGGCTAGGGTTACATACGCATAGTAATACTAATAACGTTACAGTAAGCGTTACGTAAGCATTGGTATAGGGGTGAGGGTGGAGATCTGGCTCGGTACTGCCTTGCATGCTGAAGGTCCCCGGATCAAATCCCGGTGGAACCACTTGGAAATTTTAAGGGGTCTAAAAATTAGCTTGTTCAGCAAAGCTGTTCACAGTGATGCTGAGGGGGTTTAAAAATTGGTGAATTACAAAATTGATTATTTGGTTTTCCATTTCAGGAAGTTGTCCCACTCAGAAAGTTGTCCGCTTACTCAGTTCAGCTGTTGAGCAGTGGTGCAGAGCAAGTATAACCTCCACCTCCACCCCCTCCAGCCTTTGGGAAAGTGGCTAAAGACTGAGGATACCCTCATGTCCGTCAGATGGGGACTTTAAATGGTGGTCCCAGGAGCAGGATTGGGAGTGGCGCAGTAGGCAAGTGCACTGGTCTTCAACCTATTTCATTATCCCGCTAGGGTCGAGGGTTCCGGTCCCGGTATTAACAATACTTTTCTTTCTTCCATGGAACTAACCGTTCACTTCTTTCCACAGTATACACTGTATTCATAGCGCTGTTTCCCGATTGAGGAAAAAAAGAAAAGGGTTTTTTACTTAAGGTAGCGTGTCCACACGAAAAAATTAGAAAGATAACTACAATTCAAAAATTGCACCAGAAAATGTGGCCTAATAAACTTAAAGGAACAAAACAAAAATCATGTAAATCGGTTAACGGACGGCTGAGACATGAATTTTTTTTTAATATATTCTGTAAGCTGTTCCGGCAACATTAGCCACCATTTATTACTGTAGAACAGCGTGTCGCAGAATGTGCAATGCTTACGATCCTTTCACAGGCTTCATTCATAACTCTTAGCCGATCACAGCCGATAATTCCAAAACGTCACGCACACACCCTCTCCCTACATATTAAACTTGTACGCTCTGGCTAAGAAATCTACTCAGAACTTTGTAAGAAATAACACATTTTTGGAATGAGCTGGGTCGTTTTCGACGGATACTTTAGTACTTCAGCATTTTGGAAAGATCAAACAACATTACATCGTTTGAATGAAATGCTATGACGCTTTCAACGTTACGAAATCTCAAAAAATCTATGTGTAAGCCTTCATGGCGATGCGAAGAAGAAAGCCTAACTAGTGTTGTAGGTGCCTACAGATAAGCTTATGAAAACTAGGTGATAATTAATCGCTATTTTCGGGATGAGCTAGGTGGTTAAATTCAGTCAATCTTATATCATTCGAAAGAAAATAAAACGAAGATTCTTAATCCGTATGAATGAAATTGTTTAATTTACAAAATGATGATAAAAAAAAGAAATTTACCGTGTACTTACGTTTAAAACGTCTCTATATCCCGCCAAAATGAGAGTTTTGTGATTAAAAGAGTAGCTATGAGACTATGAATATTCAAATTATTAGGATATATTACTATCCTACGACATCTGCTGTTAGGAACTACTTAATTAACCATTTTTGAAAGGGTACCGTAAAATAGCGTTAGGGCAAATTTTTCCTGCTTGAGGGAGTTTGGAGGTACCCAAGCTCTATGGTATTTCACACAGTGTTTCTGAAGCAGCAACATGAAACCAGCAGTGGTCGCAAAAATACTCCATTTTTCGGAAGATTACCACCCAACTGGACAAATTGTGCATGACATTTGATTTGTATGTTTTTTATAAGTGTATGAGGTGCATATGGAAGCAGGAATTGAAGGTTTAAGGTGAGATTTTGAAACAGTTCTGTGTAGGCCTATAGGATTGTTCGTCTGATTATGTCGTCGCAGTGTCAGCGTATGTGTTGACAGTCTACTTAAGGAAAAAAAAAAACTTGAAAGTTTCAGCGCTCTCTTTTAAAGTTGTGAAGTCAGTAAAATTATGTCTACTTCCGGGTACGGAAATTAAATTAGTACCTAATCTAATCCTAATTTGTAGGCGAACTTGTGTGGCATTTTCCTTGACAGGCCTTTTCATGTTAGGCCCACTCTACAGTAGGCCCTATCCTTTGTTACGGCCTAGGCTAGGCTAGCCTAACGTTAGTCCTGTTTGCATTTTTACGTTAGGACTTCTAAACTTGCCTGTTGCTTCTATGCCCGAATAAAGGCTGTCAGCCGGGGGAGGAACACCATTCGATGACTCCATCATCTGTGCTATTTGGTTGATTAAAATGTGAGTGCTGAAAAAAGTATGGCGGTCCTGCAGCAATACTGAGCCGAGCGCAGTGTTATTGCTGGTAGTTAGACGATTCACTTGTCACTGGCATACAATGCACTGTGTAGCATACGATCAGAACGTCGCAGAGCAGCCTCTAATGTATGTCTAACGGCCAAACGCAGTCCAATCTAGTTAGTAGTTAGATCTTATAGGATTGGGCGATTTTCTTTTCCTTCAAAAATCTGAGTTCAAATATTCCGTGAAATCGCTATGGAACACCTTTCTACTTTATGTTTAAATGATGTTAAAATTCCAAAGCACTGAAAGATTGCAATCCTATGGCTGGTGAAATGTCGGTAATGAGTGAATTCAACAGCTTGGTCGAAACTTGGACTTGAAGGAGGTTCCGAGGCAGCTACACGTAAACCAAAACAGAAAATGTTTGACTGCGTAACACGCTGCGGCAGCGCAGGTACTTCAGCCACTATCAGTACGATTTTGTATGGAACACAGAAGCCCAGTGCAATCCTGTCTGGCCTGCCGGGTTTGTTTACTCAATGAAGCCAGACATCTGATTACCTGGCGAAGCGGAAGTGGTTTGTTGATCATCTCATCATCAAGGGTAGCGATCATGGATTGCCAGACTGCCAGACACGAGGGACCGTCAATGACCCCAACCAGCGAGCAGTGGCGTAGCCACAGCGGACGGGGCCAGTGATTGCCCCCCGGTTATAAAACATTAAAGAATCGGAAATTTGAGTGCCTTTCAACGGTTTGTGATCGACAACCAGTCAACTCTAGCGTGGTCGGTTCCATATAGTTTTTCCCAACTTCTTTCCAGTGAAATCCGGGAAAAACTTAGCATTAGGCCTAGTTGTTTCAAAAAGTGATGCCAAGGACGCGCATCATCTCTTAATCACTAGCTCACTAGGTAGCACAAGCAGCGGGTCACGTTATAAGGATTTCGTTGACATGGAGCGTACTCGTCGTGAACCAGTATATGCAAGGAGCAACATGCCTAGCAGAAAACACTGCAGCCGCAGCCACACCGTTCACGTTCCTGACTCTGTCCATCATGGCGTACAAAGGGAGAGGGGGCACTGGGCTTCCCATGCCCCATTAGGGATGCCTTTTTCAAGCATGAAAACGAAATCATTTTCTGCAATCTGAGGGATGGCAATTTATCAAAATTTTCTTTACGCTTCGCGCCAAATAATGGTGGTATTACGCTTAGATAGCCTGGTCTTTCAGGCAAAGTAACATTTTTCGGGTCAAAGTATGTTTAAATAAGTTTCTGATCACTAATTTGCGAGCTTATTTTAAAATGATCATTTTATTGCATACGACAAACGAAGGTAGCGACTCGTTAGACTCTTTGTATAAGTCTGGAAAATGCTATTTTCAGCCATCTGAGGGTCTTATTTTTCGAAATTTTGGCTGCGCTCCTCCAACGAATGGTGGCGCTCCCCTTTGTACCAAAATGACCCGCAAACCCAGCAAACTGAAATGCTCCCGTTCACCGTGCCTATCGATGTTCTTTTATGTTGGCTCCTAAACGTATGTAAATTAAAAAACAAATCGTACTTTAAAAGGTAGCGTAAATGACATTAGACTGCAGGAAAGACACAAAATTTTCGGTTTTATACTCATGAACCACCACAATTCAACTTTTAACACTGTTCCTATAGTCGAAAATCTATCACCTAGTTTTTGTATCTATACCGCGCCTTGAAAAGGTCAAAATTTTTCAAAGTCAAGGGACCCCTACTCCTAGACCCCTCCCTCAGGCCGACGATCACTCAACAAACTGCATGGTCCCCTTCAGACAAATCCTGCGTACGCCACTGATGATATAGGTTTTTATGAATATTCAACAAGACGCGTTCAATTCGAAAAAGTCAAGTGAAACGCTCCCTTGGCTCGTTTGTAATAGCTGGTTGGTAAAGTGAGAGTCACCGAGCTTCCAAACGTTCAAGCGTTGGACGCTAGAAACGCCAACGCTTGAAGCGCTTTTGGTGTAAAAGCATCTTAAGTTTGACTTAAGCCCGGTACACACCGCCACGACTACCTACGACGCGACAAGACTTCACCTGTCGTAGACAATCTGCATATATCGTAGACATTCTTGCGCCTTCCTAAACCCACGAAAATACCATGTCACACAGCTCCGACACTAATCGATGGAGCGACGCTGCACGTGGCGCGCCATCAATCAGGCTATTCCAGGTTTGAGATTTAGGCCCTACAATAAATTTGAAATGGTTCATTTTTTGGCCTCTGGGTCGCATTTAAGAAATTATTGGCGTGTACAGGCTCTAAAGTAGGCCTTTTACACTGTCCAAAGTTTGCGTATCGTGTCCTTTAAAAGATTGAACTCGGTATATGAATTAGTAAGTTAGATGGGCTTTAACGGCTCAGTTTCTAACCGAATTGTCAAAGTCGGGCTGGCCACGGCCTATTTTCCAGTTGTGGCTCATTGGCTTGCTTCTCTTAAGGGCTGTGATTTCCCTGGGACGTAGGCTGGAGGAGGGGGTGCGTGCGGACGCACCTCCCCGCACCAGCTGGAGTTCCGTTCAAAATGAGGCAAAAGAATTCTTCAAAAAACATAAGGCGAAAAAAGAAGATCAAGTAAACTACGGTGCTACTCCCTGACCAGGGAGGTGTTAGGACCTCTAACACCTCCCTGCTCTGACCGCCGTCTCCACCCAGCACGCTTGTGCCTACATGCAAGAGGATGAATACAAGTCGGCTATTCCAGATTTATCTGCCAGCCTTCGTAGGCGAACGAATGTCTTACGAAGGTATTAACACTTGTTAATTTGAAAATAAATATAGAAAGAAAAATATTCCCCTTAAAAAGGAAGTAATTTCTAATTGGCTCGGTATTCTAGGCCTACGTAATTGCTTGAACATGAACGCACAATGACTGGTTTGAAGTTAACGGACTTGTTCCGTCTTTTCCTGTGCAAAGTATCTTCAAGTGACGCACTTTTATAAGTGCGTTCGTTTTCCGAGCACGCAGAAGTTTGCATCAACTAAAATCCTGATAATACCTGCTCTCGGTGTTGCGCAATAAAGACATGCCGTAACTGGAACTGCGTACCATGGGTGAATGCTGCGCTCTGATTGGACAAACCGCATGAGGCCTGTTTGTCGCGTCGAAGACGAGTTCACACCAACACAACGAGTACCGCCTAGACCCGACTACGACTGAACATGTTTAATCTTGCCGACGGCATACGACCCGACGGAATCGTAGTCGCGGGAGTGTTCACACCGCCCATACCCCTGCCGACGCGTTGGGTGGTCGCCGTCGTGTCTTGGGTCGTCGTGGCGGTGTGAACCGGGCTTTACATTTCCGCTAAATAATGATACCATCAGCAACTCGGTCTGCTCGTCCGCTACTCGAATGAAGTTCGAATATTACCACGCGACTTTTATTCCGCGTAGTGGAAATCTAAAGCGCGAAAATTTCAGGACGTGCACGCCAGTTCGACGACGTGGTCTATGAGTTGAGACGCCGATTCTTCCTCACCACGTCGTGTTATCAAAAGCCCATCAAGCCCTGTACACACCCCAACGATTACCGAAGACAACATGGATATAGGCTGTCTTAGACACTTCTTTGGTAGTCGTAGCCGTGCCAGTGGAACCAGGAATTAAAACGCACCGATTGCATCCAACTACGATTGAACATGTTCAATCGGACCGACGGCTTACGACATGACGAAACTCTAGTGCTGAAACTGGCCTAACCGCCAGGACCACAGCCGAGGGGACGTCTTGTCGCTTGGTGTAGATAGTTATCGTGACAGTGTGTACCGGGCTTTACACAGTATGCGACTCTCTCCGGCGCAACTCCTTGCGACAAGATTATTCAGACACATCACAAAGAGTGGAATGCTCAGATCAAAGCTCCCCCTATTCTTGCAATGAGAAACTGACACCAACAACTTTGCCCCGTAACAACTAGCGACACTCTCCCCTTCTTCAAAAAGTGGGACTCTCGGGATGAACTTCAAAGTGGTGCTGAAAATGTTCTTTATTGGTCCAATGCACATTCAGCTCAGAAGATTGGAAAGTGCCGTTTCCGGTCCTCTGGAGAGTTTGTAAAGCCAAAAATTTTCTTGTACCCTTCGCGCCAACTTATGGTGGCACTCCGCGCAGATAGTCCTGCTGGCACTCACCTCTCCCCTCTCCAATATATTTTTTTCGTTCGACCGCGCCTAGGTAAATTGCATAATCTTTAACGTCGTTTGTGGAAACAAAAATTTAAATGGATGTGCCCTTTTTATGTTGGACCCTCCCTCAAAAAAGATTTTAGAGCCGCCACTGGGAGAGACTCAGTTGATAGGCCTTATTATATAACATTATGGAGCAACTACGATGTTTCGGTCGCAATTTCAGATTTGCCAATAGGAATTGCGGATTCTTTAGTATGGTACCCCTCAACTTTTCAAATTTCATTACCTAAAACCAAGAATCCAAAATTTTCTGCAATACATTGTTAGAAGCTGTTTAAAGGGTTAAAAATTTCGCGGGTCGCAAAATGCGTCCCTGGTACAGTTAGTGTTCACAAAAAAAAAAAAAAGTGTAAAATTTGGGTATTTCTCCCCCCCCCCCCCTAGGTAAAATATCTATATGCCGCTGGGCGCAAGTGGCAAATGAGCCTGAAACCACGACAAGGGCGCTGAATTTCCCCCAAAAAGAAGACAAGAAAAATCTGAAATCAAATGTTTCGGCAAAGGTCTTACGTATAGGAGGCTGGCGGAATAGGACATGCATATATGGAGGTTCTACTGCTGAATTCATTGGGGAGCGGGAGGGGTTTACAAATGTGATGGGGCGGATTGTTGGGTCAGACAACACTGCTTCCTCGGCAAAGCGGGGGACAGTTCGAGCCAACATTATTGTTGGGTTCAAGGGCCCGCTTCAGCCTGAGGCTCAGGTCGTTTCGCAAAAGTAAATGTTTGGCTTCGGGTTTCCTGGGAAGTGGTGGTTGCCGGGTTGCCCAACTGAAAAAAAACTATCTAAGCGGCCACTATCAGTTGGCGCAGATCGAGCAGGCACACAATTTGTTGAAATATCATGACCATCGCCAGACAACAGGGAACCAGCCAAATAAAATGTGGAGCCCACCTGGTTTGATTACTACCATGGAATTTATGGGGAAATACTTTTTCTAAAGTCCACCCGACCCTCTGGCAAAGGGCCGTTTGACAAAACCAAAACATTCACTGCTTCCCGAAAGAAGCTATTACGTCCACTGAAGTACAATACGTGACCAACCTCACGACCCTCAGACCATTTACATTAATGGTCTGTCATGTATGGCTTCATTACGCTTGATCTTAGCCAAAAGGCCGAGAAGCGAATATGGACATGGGATTCCCACATAGGTCCCATATGGAAACCAGCTGCATGTTGAAGTAAACGCTTAGTCCCCTGAATTGTGACTATTTTTTACTCATTTTCATATATTTACCGCTCACAAATCAGTTTGAAGGCAATGCTACATTTTTGTCCACAAGAATGTGTTTGGTTTAGCGTGTATGGGAGTGCCCATATGGGCTTCAACTTGTTGAATAAACCTATATACAGATTCTTATAGCGTGTTCGATTTGCTTCCCTTGACCTACTCGAGCCTCGAGATAGGGCTACGATGGTCATGCGCAGTTGGGTGAAATAAACGAACGTTTTACGGTAATTATTGGAGAAGTTGGTTCACAATAGCCAATGGCACAGGGCCGTCACCAGTTTTTTTCAAGGGGGGGGGGGTGCGTTTTGAAACTCGAGCATGTGGGTGAGGGAATTGTTGTGGACGAGGCCACGAAGTAGCAGGAGGGGGTGGGCATGGGAGGGGGCCCCCTCCAATATGGTTGGGAGCTTTGCAATTTTTCAACTTAAAATGGTAAAATATGGTGCATACCAAGAGAGGAAATTCAGGCGTAGGATCAACTGTTTCTGGGAAGGTGATTGATAATTGTAATCATTATATTCTCCTTGAAAACACATATGAATCATTAACTCACAAATAAATTTGACCCCTAACACAATTGCAACTGTATTAAGTACGAAACACTCACAGTTCAAAATTTAGTCGGTCCTAAATTGGTTCACTCCTCCAGTAATTAGTCTGTCCACGATTTTGAACCAATGTCCTGAAGGGGACTGTAAACTATAAACTGTTTTACACTAACACACAACTTGGATGAAATGACTGATTCCTGTAAAAAGAAATACTGGTACCTGGGCTAGACTATAACTAGGCCACAGTGTTGTACTGCTAAATTTGCGAAGGATTTGGTAGCTTGTTAGTTAGTTAGAGTTTAACGGCCCAGTTCCAACCTATTGGTTCAAGTCGAGCCGGCCACGGCCTTTTTCCAGTTGTAGCCCCCTGGATTGTTTCCCCTACTCCATTGCTTATGCTGAGCATTATGTACAACGGCAGTAGGTTCCTTTTTTAGAGTCTTTGGTATGACTTGCAGTGGCGTAGCCCAGGATGGAATTTCCCGGGGGAGGGCTAGGTAATAAGTGGGGGCTGCAACCTCCAAAGGTCAAGCACGGCAAGACTATCTACGCGGAGCGCCACCAGTGGTTGGCGCGGAGCGTGCAAGAAAATTTGGGTTTTACAAACCCTCCAGATGGCTGGGAAAGGCACTTCTTACGTGTTTTAAGCCGGTTGCGCCCAGCCTTGATGTACGAATCTCATGTCTGCCACTTCTCAAATAGTGTGAATGAAAAAATCAATCTATGAAAAATGATAATACATGCACTTTTTGGGGACCAAAATCTGGGCATTTCTGATCTGTGTCATGGCATGGAGGATGAGACTGAAGGGAACCGGTATCTCCCTTTCTCTTGGGAAAAATTTTGAAATTCAGGAGAAAGTAGATCGCAAATGCGTCAATATTTGAACAGATTTCAGCTTCATACGGGAAACCAAAGTTAGTTGTGTCCCCCTCTGAGAAACTTTTTTGCGTTGTATTTGCTCCATGCAGAATGGTGCTATGTTTTGCAAAACTTTGAACTGATTATGGCCTACGTTTTTGAATTTCCTATTTGGGGAACATGAAAATTTTCAAAACCCTCATTTTTATTCTTTGTAGAGATTTAACACGCGACATACATACTACCAAAGAAACAATTTTTTCCGATTTTCAGTGGTGTTGAAATTGAAAATGGTGCATTTGTTCAGTCATCGGTACATTACCTAGTCATAATTAAAATATCTCAAAATAAAAATCTCTCAAAAAATTTAAACCGCAAATCCGAAGAATGGATCATGCGCGGAACACATGAAATGCGGACCTTGTAGACATTTTACAAATCCGCCCGGACGCCAGTGCCAACTAGTAAAAAGAGGACTTCTTGAAGAAATCGTTCTACAGTGGCACTTGTCATGGGAAGGAGTGAAGCACGACATAGGCATATTTGTTAGGGATGGATGGGAAGAATTATTCGAAGGTACCCTTACCCTCAAAGGGCCAATCCTCTCACCTCAAACCACAATTTTGGTAGGGTGTACTGAAATTCTCCATTGGCTCAGCTCCTTGATTGACAGCTAATTCAAACAATGCAAAGTACCAAAGCTTTTATAACACAGCATGAACTGTGCTGAGAGTGTTTTGTTTATAAACATTGAGCTTTTCTATACTTGACTCGAAGCAATCAACTGTTATTGTCTCTGGATGAGGATGAATTTCAGACAATTTTGAGAGGAGCTTAAGTGAGAAGGTTAGGAGAATTGGTACTGTTTGGGGTGAGAGAACAGGGCCTTGAAGACATATTTTGTGTAGGAAAAAGTATAGGAATGGTAATGTAAGAATAGTCTCCAGTGTATGATTGCCTTGTTTTCAGTAAATCAACCAGCCATAGAAAGGCAGAAAGGGTCTTAACTTAACAAAGTCAAATTAGAGTTTGCCGCCGAAACGTTCGTTTTATCTTCTAAGCGTAATGCAATAAAAGACAGTGCAGATTTTATACGGTATCTAATTTAGTGAAAGTAATCATTTTGAAGTTATTACTTGATTTCATACGTGCACACATAATGTGTTTTACACACATTCATGCATGTTTTATTAATTGTTACACATTTTATTTATTTACTCTTTTGGAAGGAAATAAAGTGTTTTCCGTTCAAACACTTTATTTTTTCTCAATTACTTTATCAGGAGGCAAAAAAATCTTGGGGACCTAAAGAAAATCGGGGGGGGGGGGGGGGGGGTAGCCCACGCCACTGATGACTCGACCTGGGAAGCGAACCCGGGTTTTCCGCGTGAGAGGCGGATGCTCTTACCGTTAGACCAAGCACGCGGTCAGAGGGATTCGGTAGCGTACAACGCCAACCCGTACTGCTACGAACTGACTACAACTGAGGCGAACTAAAACTGTGCAATGGCCTGCGATACTTCGAACTCGAAGCCTAGGATGGGAGGAAGGTTGAGCGGAAATGACTGATGAAAATGCAGCCCTGGATTTACAGACGCGAATAGTGATAGATCTCTCGAAGATACTTTGTGAGATCGACGACGAGCTGAAACTTCGCTTCCTAAGCAAAACTTCCTAAGTAACCGACTCGAAGGGTCGCTCACTTGGGCCTGGCGCGAGTAAGCGCGAACACTGACGTCATTAGCTAATCGAACGGAGTCGTGCCAGACACGAGTTAACTCGGGCGAGTAATCGAACACGCTATTAATTTGGTTTTAATGTAAGCCTATTATTTTTATTTATGTATTTATTGGTTGTTTTTTTTCAAAATCAGTATTGCTGGCAACAATTCTCTTGACCCAGGCCAATGGATCATATTTCTTAAACTGTGTTCTTATAATATTATTTTTAGTTCCTGTATCTATGTTTTGTTCATGCGTGTCAACGGTAAGTGTGTGTGTGTGTGTGTGTGTGTGTGTTCAGGTGTGCGGGTATGGGTGTGCGCTGGCGTGATCGATGGATTATTGATAGACGAGTCCGGTCGTTTTCATCTTCAGTCTGCGGCAGGACAAACGCCTGGAAGGCTATCCCGTCCTGTTAAATAATGTGGGGCTATGGGAGTCGGATAATGCTCACTATACTAGCAATTCTGAATGCCTAGACCCCAGGGACAAGAGATGACTCTTAAAACTTAGGGTGCATAGCATACCTATTCAGGTAGAGAATTCCAACTGAAAAAAAGTGCGTGGGTAAAGGGATTTTGGTAACATAATTTACTAGACGAAAGGTGGTGGTACAAGTATTTAGTGTGTCGAGGGGGGAGCTTGAAGAGTCAATCAGGAATTTAGCCGCATTATTTGGCAGTAGAACCGTGTGTTTCTTAGTTTGGGTATAATGGTCCCAAAGAGCACAACAATAATGGGCCGGACAACAAGAGCAAATAGGCGGTTTCTTTGGTCGACTTGTCGCAATAATTAAGGTTTCTTCTCAATAGGCCCAAAGTCCGAACATTAATAAAATAGTTAAAATAAAGCAACTTGCTTTAGCTGCTATTTTATTAATGTGGCTCTCCATGTAATGTTTGAAGAGAGTTCTACACATAAGTATGGATAATGATGAACTTGTCCCAAGTGTAATTTCCCAAATTATAAGTATGCTGTTTTGAATATAAGTCCTATGGGTGACCCTCATGGTGAAACATTTAGATTTATTGAACCCCATTTGCCAAGTCGATTTTTTGTCCTTTTTTGAGAACGAAGATTTGAAAATAAAGAGCTTATCTTATTGGAGAAATTTTGGAATTTAATGGAAGAAAATCTTGTTTTTTGGTATGGTTATAACGAAAAAATTGGGCTCTTTTAGTAAGTGATATGGCTATCAAGAGTTAAGTTAGGTAAAATGTTGGAGTGATTAACAGAGTTGGCTTGGTTACTTATTTTACGGGGTATTCACCGAAGTTAGAAAATTTTGCCACTTTTAACAATCTGAAGCTTATATTGGAGAAAAAGTTGTAATTTTATGACAGATCTGGGGGTTTTATGAAAGGATCTTATCTTTTCTCATAAGGAAATTGAAGTAGGGGTGATCTGTAGTTTTGTTGGGGTTACCTAGCTAATGTCAACATGCAGATTAAGGTCCTCGGACCAAATTGGGAAAATCTTCACGCGGAAAGAGTTTGGCTTCCCATATATTTAAAGTTATATTTTATATATTGACATAGACGTACGGTCCTCGGCGTTTCAGTTTGAGAATGGGCGGAATTGCCTTGTTTGTCCACAAAATGTAAGTCTGCCCGAAAGACTATCAAAGTTCAGAGCACAGAAATTTTTCAAAAAATGAGAACCCCCAGACAGCAGGAAATGGCATTTCCCGGGCTCATAACCAAAAACAAAGCAGTCATTATTTTTAGCTTTCTTTCTCAATAAAATTTTCATTTCATAATATTGGCCAAAACGAAGAATAATTTGCAAGCATGATTTTTTAATATGTGAGTGGTCGCATTTTTCAAAGAAATCGGGTAGATATTATGTTTAACAAGGTGTTTCTTGATTGGTTGTTACCGTTGTATTGCATCGATTGTATTATTTATCAGGTTAGAGATAAGGTTAGGTATTAACCAGTTGGGAAATTTCTTGCTAAACACTGCGCATCACCCCAAAATTTCTGCACGGTCCGTGCCAACTGGTGCATGCGGTGTTCCTCTCATAGGCCCTCGGACAGAATGACTATTTTGGGGCAGAGAGTCGCCTGTCAACAAACTGAAATGCTCCCTTACGGTTATGACAGTATTTAATACTGCCTGCCACGCCCAAACAAAAACGAGTTTTTCCACGTAATCCAATATTGACTCTTCATCCCACAAACGGAGCATGAATTATTGAGGATTTTCCAACCGATCTTTCCTCTTCTTCAAAGCCGAAGAACGCAAACCAAACTTAACGTTAGGCTTTGAACAGACTTTGTCCTTCGTAAGACCTAAGTCATTTTATAGTTGCTGCCACTTCAGCCACATTCACCCTAGTTCTGTCTGGTCTGTCAACCATTTACTCCGCCTGGTTGAAAACACCAGATATTACGTATGATCATATACTGGTATATATCAGGCGCGGATCCAGACATTCCAAAAAGGGGACCGGGCGGACTTACGAGAAAGCATTGAATTAAGGGAGTTGCACTGCTAATTTCCAGTGGCGGAGCTAGGGATTTCGGTCATGCAGAGGGGGCGAAAATGGTCTACCTAGTAGAAGGCTACCAGTTTGCCATTTCTCCTCAGCAAGTTTTTCTGTTGAAACATAATCAAAATTTCGATCCAAGGGCCTGCGCAGAAGAAAATTCGGGGGGGGGGGGCAAAATTGTTTGGGTGGAAAGCTCCGCGCCACCATCAGTTGTCGCGGAGCGCAAGAAAACTTTGACCCATAATGCCTCTCAGATCGCTGGAAATGGCATTTCTTATAAAGCTTATTTACCGCATATGAATAGGGAAAACACTGAATGAACTGTTAAGAAATGTTGATGTTAATTTTTCTTCGTCTTTTTCGTCTTATGTTTTCTTCATTTTTTCAGGTTTTTTGACTTTCCAAGGGCGGGCCGGTTCCCCCTTGCCCCTACCTGCGGACACCAATGTTTCTATCCCTCTCTTTCACATTGTAGTATGAAGGTGGTCATTGTATTTTGTTTTTGTCAGGTCTCGATTTAAGATTTTAATGTAATAATGGGCGACTTTGCGAAGATAAAGATTATTACTGCTAAAGCCAAATAGCAAGCAATCTTAATACAAAAAAAAAGTTATGGAAATTAATTACCGTTAGGTGTACGTTTTTTGGTACCCGAAAATCAGGATGGGTACACGAAGAAACATTAACTGACGTAATTTACATCATGTGACCACTCTGAAATTAAGTAAATTGCAAGAAATAGCCAAGACCAAGGTCTGGTTGGCTCTGTAAATACCGAATTCATTTGATAAATAAAACTAGTCTAAACCAGGCTTATTACATGCATTTTTCTGGCCTTTGAGACCACGAAAGTACAGAAGTAAACATTTTCATGAGATTATCGTGCAGTGTCAGAAATAGCCATCAGTCATGAGAATGGTTACTTGAAGAAAAGCAAAATGGGAACTGCTCATTAAAACTCTTCAACCATTACCACTATGATAATAGCTTTACTTTATTTTAACCTGAATGTCCCCTTCAAATGATTTTGAAAAATGTTGTGGATGCTATTTTGGTATCTTTATAAACTCTTTTTATCGTCTATATTGGCAATTATCCCCGACAACAAGAAGCCTATTTGCACTACAATTATTGTTACGCCCTTTGAAACATCTTTATTTGGCCGGGAGGGTGAATTTAATGTCAATCTGTGTATTTTGGAAGCTTTTAATCACGCTTGGTGTAGAAGATATTAACTTAGCACAGCGACAACGTTCGTAAGTGCGTATAAACATAAAGATACGTTTCGGCAAAACCTATTCCTATATTACAGAACATAACCCTTTTCATAGAATGAAGTGCAGATAGTACAGTTACTGGTTGCTGTTTGAGCATTTTGTTATCTGGGCCTTAAAACAACGCTATTAAATTTTGTCTTTTGCCAATAATGGTGCAGGAGTAAAGTATGTTAAAAACCTAAAAAGGGCGCCGACAGACGATTTTGGTCCGTCGGGGTAGGGGAGGGGGCGACCCGCCTGACCATATGGCAGCTCCGCCACTGCTAATTTCCCGTATGTTTTATTGTTGATCTGGCGAAAAAGGAAGGGCTGAGGCCGTTACCCGCCCCCCCCCCCGGGTCCACGCCTGTATATTAAAACCATGGTATTATCAAGTGGATCATATTGGTATGTAGTATGGTGCACTACTCTCCATGACCTTTAGCAGATGCAACGCTCCTTTCCTTTTGTTCTAGATTCCCAGGGCCCTTCCTGTTTGCCGTCACACGTTACCGGTGAATGTGAGAGTTTACATCGCCTTCGTTCCACGTGCACGCTGTACCGTAACCCATATTTTCAAGGTATTTTCAATTTCACTCTTTGCAGCCTCCTCATTGTTCATCAGCACATTCATTTATATTCATTTCATTTGGTCCGTCATAGCTTTTGACCAATCAGGGGACTGCATGTGTTCCGATCTCACACGAGGTTTCCAAGACCGACCCTGCAAGCTGGTCACTCATGCAACAGATCTCGAAGCAGAAGCACGTGGCCACCTTGTACATAACTGATTTAAGCTTTTTTTTTTGGTGGGAGGGGGAGGCCAGTGGCGGATAAAACTTGCAGGCGCAGAGCTTTTATGTCTCGGGGAGATCGGAACACATGCAGTCCCCTGATTGGTTAAAAGTTGTGATGCACCAAATTAGATAAATTGTAAGGAATGTGCTGATCTAAATGATCAATGAGGCGGCTGTAGAGGGTGAAATTGGCCACACCTTGAAAATATGGGATAGAGGACAAGAGGAAGGGAGAGTTTCTCGTAAATAACAAGATGGCGTTCCTGTTAAAGGTCAAGGAGGGTACACCATACTACATGACGGTATTAGAGTACACCCAGTATTAAATTCACATTGACCGTATAGTCCGTTGAAGTAATGATTACCCACACTTTCAAGAACGTGTTTTTAAAGCTTTGGGGTTTCATTGTGGCCTAAAATATTGAAACATTTAGCACCATGTTGCATATCCCCCCCCCCCCCCTTTTCTTAAACACCCAGGCGGGGCAGGAGGCTCTGAAAATGAAGAATTCGGAAATTTGCCAATTGTGAGACCAGTCTACTGTGTAGTTTTGACAACTCATGATATTACGAAATTCCCAATCAATTTTCTCTAATAAATGCTCCATATTCGTCATTATTTGATTCAAGAAAGCAAAATTTTCTGCACGCCGCAAATTGCAATTCCTTAGCAGAAGTGCTCGCTCATACCTTCACTTTGATAAACTTTTCCGAGCTCTGAGTGTGACAAAATCGGAAATTTGCTACACTTGTGACACCAGATCACCAAGTGACACCATTAACTATATACAGTGCTATTTTCATATTTTCTTTCATCAAATATCATATTTCTCCAATATAAGCTCAAAAAATGTCGTCGGAGAGCCTCAGTACATAGGCGCTGGATAACATTATGTAGCAACAAAGACCTTTGGTCGCCGCACCCAACCTCAGATTTGCCGGAAGAAAATGTAAAATCCTTCAGTAATCCTCCAACTGTTCAAATTTCCTTGCAGGAAATCCAGCATCCAAACTGTTCTGCAACACAAGCTCTATATTTTCAAATATTTGGAATGGGCAAAAATTTCAGTGCGCTCCGCCTGGGAGTGGTAACATGACTTCCAGTGACAATATTTTTCTTACAGAGGGAAGATATTCAGACTAAAAAGTGCTAAGGCAATATAGTAACTTTTGGTCTAAATTTTGTCTAAGACGGCTCAACATTTTCTTGGGATGCCATTCCTGGCTTCACAAGTACTAATTGTACACAATCTTTAAACATAAAATGAAGAACTAAACTTACAAATTTGAGTGCATCACAAGTTTTATTCAGATATGACAGTGCAGACATGAAACACAAAAGAATTTCTGTACACATAAAACCGACATTGGCTAGGACATATCCGGCCAAGGGAGATATACGTTCAATTTTCTAAGTTTTCTTCCCATCCTACCATCCAAACAATTTCCTAGAACTGTGCAAACTACCCTAGGCTTTTCTTTCCCTTCATGAGCTCCATTGTTGGTAAACAGATTCCATGAAAGTTGTCACTCGAACTGGATGTGCCCCACTACCAATGTTAGGTATGTCATACCTCTTTTCAAAAATAGTTTGACGGTCAAATATTGTTCACTTTGGCACATACATAATTGTAACATTTGTAAAGACTTACTTGTGTAAAGTCATCAAAAATATATTGTTTTCAGATCTAGTTTTGTGAGAAACATTTATATCAAGAAAATTTGTACATAATTACTGTCATTACAAGTAATTTCCGCATCAACAGCCTGGCAACTTACCCTCAACCCAATAGCCTGTTCTTCAGAATTTTGTCCAACCAGTTTGACTTCAAAGGTTTAAATTCATTTTAAATGTTCCATTTGACAACTATGCACCATTTTTCACAAAAGCAATAACAAAGGGTTATAGAATGGAGTTGATATGCATCCCACCTGTCAATGGTATTATATACTGTAATTGTTATACACATCTATTGTAAATCAATCCCACAATTCCTTGCAGTTGCTTTTTGGAAATGGGACTATCACACACCACATCACCATTTGACCTAAATCGGCAACTGAAATTGTGGGCAAAATATGGGTAAAAAGCATAATATCCCTCATGCATTTGGACAACCCAGTGAGCCCTTTGTAAAACAGGTGAAAGAGGAAAAGGGTCCCATATATGGGTTTGACCATGTGAAGCCGACATAGATTCGCTCTCTGAGATATCAGTCACAGTTTCATTATGAAATTCTCCTTATAACTTTTTGTTATATCGAACTTCGCTGCTTAATCACTTCTTATGGCTTCGGGAGAAATTGAAGCTCATTACACATACATATACTTGATATGGTCTGGTTTTACATTTGATTATGTGACTGACAGTAACAGATGTATTAAAAACACAAAAAAGTTACATAACATTTCGGGATAGCTAACAGGCCAGTCAAGCAAGTTATAATTGCCTTTCATGCAATGTGAACACGATGAAAGGGATAGATCATTTGAGAGCACAGATCGTGTAACAAACTCAGATATCAGTTACACACCACACTGCCTTTGATGTACTGGGGTGTCTATGTTGCTTTTCCAAGAAGCAACATCACAGTATGTTATGAGGCAAAGAACACATGATACTGGTACCTTAATACATTTTTATATATCTCTCTAGTTTAGTGATTGCTTAAATGGATAGTTTCTGCATTACTCCCTTAAAAAGGTTGCCTTTAAATGTTCACAATTTACACAGTAGACTTGTAATGAGGGAATACACCAGTGATACATTTATATATTTACATTTCAATAAAAGTTTCTGTGTGATCGCATTTCCATCAAAAGTGTTTACAGCTGGGAAGCAAGAGCCATTAAGCATTGAATACCCAAGATAAAACTTCATTTTTAACACCGTTTCTTTCAATATATGGCAATATTTTTCAATAAAAGCTATATCTTCCCTTAAACTTTTTGTTCTGTACATACAACTCATAATTGAGACATCATTGGAATGTTCCATGTTACCAAATCTATTAAAGCTGATATTATACATACCTTACCCACAATTCATTTCATTTAAAAAAATATTTCTGTACAATGATTTCAAGCACTGCAGGCCTCAGCCAGGTACTGTTTCACTGAGAGATTGATACATACTGGTATATATCCATACACCTCAACATGAACATATACTTAAATGAACAGAGATTTACTCAAAAGGTGCATTAGAATTTTAATTTTAAGCACTGTGATAATATTTGGAATGTAGAATTGAGCCCATATTCATCCTTTGTGGGTGCTGGTGGCATCACAAATACATTGCTCTCATACTGTACAATATATTCACTCTGAAACCACTTAAAGGTCATGTGACATTTGGCATTTGATGTAAAAAGCATCGAAACCACAAAAATAGGCACAAATCCTATTAAAAAGCTGTCGACAATTGACAATTTTGTCTAATTTGCACTTAATTTATAAATATGAGCTCACTTTGCAAATCTTGTGGCGTCATGAGAGGGACATGCCATACATGGCTAATGTTACCCTTTGTTTTAACAATCCACATGTCAAGGGCAGTTGTAACATTACTTTGTCCTGAGGGTTTTATTTTGGAAGTTTCAATTGTGTCCTTGAAAATCATCAGTATTAATTACCAATCCATAAATCCATAAACTATCTGCTGAGTAATTAAGAGATAATTAACACAGGGTTAGCAAAAGAAATGTCAACAGTGTGCAACACTCCACATTACTATTTTTGCATTTAGCAACAAGTTGCTTTGAAAACATTCAAACTTTGTAGAGGTATATCTTGAGAACCATAAACGATATTCAAAAAATTCCATCAGATTTTTCTGGAGAAAAGTTCACTCCATAACTGCAAAGTGAAGTCCGGTTATTGTGCTGACATGCCACACTACCTTTAACCACCTATGTTTTGTTTCGTTGATTTGTTTTTTGACATCATGAAAATGTATGGTTACACAAAATAATGAATATATATATTCCACTGAAGTAAATCACAAATATCTGTGGTAGTATTAAGCATACACAAGATAACAATGAAAAAACTCAAGCATAGAAAAAAAGGGTATGCCAAATAAAATATACTGTCATCTCTTTTAATGTTTACACAATTCTTATTTTTTTTTTGTACTTACACCAAATTTTACAACTTTTTATGTTAAAATATTTATACAGAAACTTGTGCAGCTTTCTGCAATTACTCTTGAGATGGAACAAAAATTTTTTGCACAACTAAACCACCTTCATTGTCATTTGTAAATAGGTGCATGAATATATAATTTGATTTCCAGATATATATAAAAAAAAATCTCTGCAACAGTCTATCAGAAAACATAAAACACAACACACTAACACAAGGCAAGAATATGGAATGTAATTAGGTACAACTAATGTCTTTTCATAGTTTAGCTGGTTTACACTCTTATTTTACATTGGCATCAAACTCTTGAGTTAAGGACATTTCTTAAGTTAATTAGGTATTAAAGGTTTTGTTCTTCAACTAATAACCTTCAGTTTTAATTTACCCAAGGCTGTTTTTCTCCACATGGAGCACTAAACTGTTTATGTGGAGCTTCATGCACAATGGCAGTAGGCTCATTTTGGGAAGTCTTTGATATGAATCAACCTGGGAATTGAATCGAACCCCCTCT
This sequence comes from Holothuria scabra, assembly GCA_037179385.1. Taxonomy (NCBI): domain Eukaryota; kingdom Metazoa; phylum Echinodermata; class Holothuroidea; order Aspidochirotida; family Holothuriidae; genus Holothuria; species Holothuria scabra. Next base: position 33,095,526 of record CM074199.1, read on the forward strand.
TCCTTCTCTTCCCCCCCCCCCCATCCTCAGCATCTAAAGTAGATGCTCTACCCTAAGACCAAACACATAGTCTTCATTTGTGATATTTATTAAAGATGGGTACTCTTTTTTTAAACAGCATATCCATTTATTTAAGATGGGTACTCTTTTTTTTTTAAACAGCAATCCATGTTTCTTTGGTTCACTAGTGAACTGGATGACACATTGCTCTCTGACAATGAAGGGTAAGAGAAAGATTAGAAAAAGCTTGTGTCTGGGTTGTCTTACTGATATGCCCTTTGCTTAATCTAGCCATATGACACTGAAGTAATGTTTTTGCTGATTTGTCATTTAATTGAAAAGTTTTATGATAAAATGTGAAGGATCAACAGACCTTGTAAGACAGTTACAAAGTCATGGTCACTATGGTTCATTTTATATTTGCAAGATTTGTTTCAATAACTGAACGTTCTACAATAAAAAGAACAACAAAAAAGTTAAAATTGCAAAACTAGCTTTATAAAATCTGACATATCTGTACTGTACTAACAATTCAATGTTCTACACTAGTCACTGTGCTTTGAAAAATATAAACTGAAGATAAATAGATACAGACAAAAGTATGATAAATACATAAACATGCCTCTGGATATATCAGACCTCTGTGATAAGATTTGTTGTATGCACAAAAATGCTATCTGTTATTCACTAAAATTTCATTGTGGTATTGAATATGTGAGTTCACTGTTAACACAGCTGTATGGCACAAACTTAAATAAACTTTAATACTAAGTAGAACAAATTTGTATGATTATTGGTGTCCTTTCACCCTCCTCCCCAAACACACACACACACTAAATCTAAACATACATTACTGAGTAGAGGCTACTTATAGCATGGTCCTTAGTAGGTTGAATGTTTCAAAATACATGACTTGTCAATGATTAAAGATGAAAGCAAGCCTCGAGCTTTAGATTCTCCAGGTGTGCTACAAACCACACTACTCAGAAAATTGAGTGTGGTAGGTGTGAGGTTTTATTTAACATAAATAGATTTCTATCTTCATCTAAGTGTGAGAAAACAGTACTCCTCACAGTGATTTGAAGTGAGTGATGGTGTACAAAGTCACACCTGCACGCTTCAAAAATTCAAGGCTTGATAAAATATCAAAGACTTAATTTTGTACAGCAACAGATGAGAGTGACAAAGCCTTGCGTTATCATATGAAGAGCAAAATGTACTGTTTACCTACTTAATTTATAGTGGAATGTATACATTTCTAATCCTCTTGGATATACTGTGTTTTAACAAAATGGACAATGAAATTTACAGAATTGAATTAAATTTTGATACATTATGTGAAAGTCTCTGCTTGGACATTGCAAACTTTTCTCAGCAACTAAAAATGACATTAAATGAAATGCAAGCAAAGTTTCAATGATGCTAAAGTAAATATTGCACAAAGGTTCCAATCAAGGTGATACAATTCTTCTGGTTTAAGTTTGTCCTTTTAAAGTTCTAACAAACTCTAAAAAACAGAAAATACCTCTACAATAACTTTTTTCAGACCGATATTAAAAAAAGACAAAAATGAATGTTAACTTTTTCTACATTCCTCCAATCTAATGTCATTAAATGATACATCACATAGAGATGAGTCGCTTACAGATAAGATGAGGTGGTGTATGTGGTATCTGACAGAGAAATTCCCTAAGTCCCAGACTATAAATAAAAATGACCCACCATTTTGGTAAAATATTCTTAACTTTACATATGATGATACATTTAATAAGAATGTATGTTAATGTTCATTTTTTTTCCAAAATATGTGAACATTTTTATGGGCTGCAATGTTTGGAAACCTGTAACATAATTTGAAAACTAGACAACCCATTTGTGGATCAATTTTTCTTTGGTTCTGCACTTGTTATGAACTGAAGAACTGAAAAAACCGTTGTGTCATCTGGGCAAATTGAACAGAAATTTTCTTTGATATTTCTTTATATCTTGGTTAACTTATTGATAGAATGTTGACTAAGTTCTTTTTGCAAAACCACATTGTCTTTGCAAGTAACCTTAACCGATCTTTCCAGAACCACTTAAAACTGTCAGATCCTGTGCCTTTTTTTAAAAAACTTAATGTATCTAAACATTGAGAATCAGAACAATAAGTCCAGTTTCTAACATTTCTGGGACATTTTTAAAATTGTTCATTTTCCCTGATTTTCCATACCTGGAACTTCAAATTTGAGTTTTCCTTGTTTTCCAAGGACCCGTACGAAGGCTTACAAAATGATTCCAACACAAAGAATAACAAGGGGATTTTAAGGCCCACAATTTGTGACTTTGGTAACTCATGGAGGTATTATCAATTGTAACCAGTCCCCAGAAAGGGATATCTTGAGTTAGGAATGACATATTGATGACATTTTCTGAAATTCCCTTCTCTTTCATGTAAGACCCATAAAAAATTAAACCTTTAATGGCTTCTGGAAAAAAATAATATCCTCTTGCGCTCAAGTAACCTCCATTTTCAAACAATGGATAGTTTTTTAGTGGCCAAAACTGATGGAACAAAAACCCCCAAAATTAAAGTAAATAATGTCTGGGGTTTACTTTAAAAGCATATAAACAAGGAAACATCAAATTAAGAGATAACTGCTCACTGCAAAAAGGCACTGAAATATTTGATAATTTTAAATCTGAAAGTATAATTAAGTAAAATTTGTGGTTTGAACAAACTTTTCTGACAGCCTCATCTAAAATAAATAGTAATCTTCAATACACTAAAGTACTACACACTCATCAGGAAAAGACAGCTTCACCATCCAAAACACAAAATTTTCTACAACTGCATTTGAATGAATGAATGGATGAATGAATGGATGAATGAATGGGTGAATTAATGAAAGTATGAATGAATGAATGAATGAATAAATAAATAAATAAATAAATAAAATAAAGAAATATTCATCCATATGACTTCATGAACATCTATCTATGGCAAACAAGTACATTAAATACTAACACAATAAAAGTGCATTGTTTTAAGTGTTTCCAATTAAATTCATCTCTTATAGCAAATTCAGGAGACCTATTCATAATTTTTCTTTTTGAAGTTCCTTTAACTTTCTGGCTGGGAAAAGGGCACCAACCAAAATCATACAAATGCTCCCAAAGGATCTGTCTCCTGACGGAGTGAGTTGAGAAGAAGACAAACAACCTACCTCCCATCCTTCACCTCTGAATTCAAGTCAAACAGAACCAAACCCACTCCAAGGCTCCATTAAAACAAGACACACAGCACAAAAATTTTAAGCTTTACCACTTCTTAGCCAGCTAGCTTATGTAATGACAGAATTTGATAGCTGGGGGACTGCAACTGAAAAACAAAACTACTAAAACAGCAGTTACACTTTGATACCAGCAGCAGCCTGGACATCATACGGTGGTGGCATTTCTCCTTCTGCTCCTTGGAGCTGTGGAGGTGACTGTCCATGCCCTGAATTTTCTGCATTCACTGGGATTGGCTGTTGCTGCATGGGGGGTTGGAATTGCTGCATGTTCATTGGCTGGATATAATTGTTGTACATCGGAGCTATAAAGTGCATGAAATGTAAATATAGTGAGGATTGATTAAGGTTGAAATGGTAAACATGAAGCATTTTGAGTGCTCTCTTAAAGAGCCCATGAAATGACTTAATAACAATGATATGGGGTCATTCTCTGACACTATCTATCAACAAAAATAGCATTTATTTTAAAAAATCCCACCCCACAAAAGAGAAATGCTCAAGTCAAATGGTATCCCTTCCAGCACAAGAGCTGAAAAATGTAAAAGTGCATTGAACCAAGAATGATATTATCACAGGAACCCAACTTCACATTGTGTGTACTATAGTGTACTTGGAGTATACCCAGCTCTGTAGATGTTACAGAATCTTACCATGTATAGATGGCCTAAAATGATTGTATAATCAACAAATTATCATTATGAAACCCAAACCTATGTTTGCTTCACAAAACTAGTGAAACGGGGGGTTTCAACTCCTAGGAATACCCCTGTTCAACAGATGGAGTTTTGTGAATTCTCAATATTCCTTGAGCCAACTTGCAGGGAAAATTGTTTGGTATATATCATAAAAGTGTTTGGAAGTTCCCTGGTAAGAGGTTATACACACACAGAAAAATACCTCAGGCTCCTGGGGGATGTAACTGCAGCCATTTGTCCTCCAGTGTTATGTAACAATTATTTTTATTGGGGAGGAAGCAGTGATTCTCTCAACTACACAGGCCCATATGCAATACTGTATACCATTCTGCACAGTGGCTTAGATACTACCAACAAGTTCTGTGTTGTTTTGGATGCATGTGCTAATGCTGCAGTTTGACTTGGTTCAAAGAAAAGGGACAGTGATTATAGTGAGAAAGGAGACTAGCTGATATTTTGGTTATTTAAGGAAGTATTCTGTATTTTTATCAGAAGTTGGCATGAAGTTACTATTTCAACTCCATGCAATTTGAAGTCTATGCCAGTACAAGATTCATTGTATGTTTTTCACATTAATGTTTGTGACAAATTTACTTGGAAGGGATGTCTTTCAAAGGAATCCGGGTGAGATATCAGTCTTCTTATTCAAAAATCTGACTGAATGTAAGTTGAAATATTTTCTCTTTTCTGGCAGAAAGAATTGCTGTCTAGTCATAGATCGACTAGATTGCTGGAACCAAAAATTCAAACTGATAGGCCTAACATGATGGAATGGGGCAGCTAGAGTGAATAATGACAAAATTCCTCTTTTGAGGAATTGTGAGTGAGAATTTCAAACTTTGATCGATATATTTTTGGCTTTATACTGGGACATTCTTCAGATATAATTCAGAAATTAAGTTGGCCAGTCTCAAGCTACGAAATCTGTGAGCAAAATGTTACTTAAACATAGCATTATAATACACACACTGTGAAGTTTGGTTCCTGTGATGATGTCATTCTTGGTTCAATGCACTTTTACATTTTTTACACTTTTCAGCATGTTGTGCTGAGAGGGTTACCATTTCACTTGAGCATTTCTCTTTTGTGGGGCAGAATTTTTTTAAAATAAATGCTTTTTTGTTAATAGATAGTGTCAGAGAATGACTCCAAATAGTTGTCATTGAGTCATTTCATGGGCTCTTCAAATGCTTGGAAACAGACATAAAAGGAATCAAGTCACCGACAAAAAATATAAAAGTAATGATAAACACGAGGGAAAAAGCTAACTTACAATGACAATATACAATGCCCAATACACAACGACTACTTACCCAGGTGGGGTGGACAATAGTGACAACCCTCAAACCCCCCTCACTAGGGACCCTCTAATACTATAGATACTCTTCAGCCTCCATGATCACAAGTAATCTTGTGCCAGGTAAGTTATGTGATACAACAACTCCATACTTGTTATAATTAGAAGAGGTTATAAGGCTCAGATCCTAACCAATTGACTCAAGTCAAGCTGGCCATGGCCTTTTTAACAGTTGTGGCTCACTGGCTTGTTTTCCCTCCTCCATTGCTCAAGCTCAACACTTAGCACAATGGAGCTTAGTCTCCATTACGGCCCGGCCAGGGCTTAAACTTAACAGACCCACTGACTGCAAGCTGGCTGTTCCCACCACTTGATCATATTGAGGTTGTAATATCAACACAATTCCTTGTACTATGGATTCTCTTATTTTTTTGTTGTCAATTAAAAAAATTTACATGTTATTCAAGAAAGGTGGCTTTAAGCATGTGATCTTTACAATAGAATTCACTAATTTATCTTGCATCAGGGTAGTCTCAACTTCACAACATACCTTCCAAACACATGCAAAGCTGTCCACCTTTCCTATGAATTAGTTTGCTCATACACAATCCTTAGAAGCCATATTAAAAACATCTGCAAACTCATGAATAATAATGAAGATAAGGAACTGTTCATTTCACCATATCCTTACATTCTTTCATTGTATTATGCCATAATCCATTGGTTGGGCGGTATACTGGTACTGACTTCAATGCCAGTACTAGAGGTACAGGTAATGAAAATACCGAAGATATTTGGTGTGTCATTGATACAGGTTCTTGAGAAAATACTGGTACTTGAAAAAATTACCGGTACTCATTACATAGTTAACCCAATCAAACACACAGATGCATTAATGTGCAGGATAACATGAGGGCCATGCATGGCTTAGGTTCCTTCCCACCCGACTTCCCTACCTGAAAGTTGAGAACCAGTACTGCCTCAATACTGCTCATGGGTACCACCCAACCCTAGTCTGTATCCTGTTAAAGGAGGTACTTCTCATGAGACTCAGCCAATGGTGGTCCAAATACTCCAGCAGTTCCCTGTAAAAGCTACCCATCACTCTAACCAACCACCGTAACACATAGCTGAGCAATTGCTCAGTCATGATGTTCTAAAAACGCAAATATTTACACTACCTTGGTTGAATACTGGTGGGTGTACATAGTGCTGGGTGGTGGTGTAGGCCACGGTACCCTGGGGCATGCCAGTAACGATGGCTCCTGGTGGAACATGACTGTATTGGACCTATAAGAACATATAAAGAGAAAGCAGAAAGACAACATGCTGAGCCATGCTGATCCATTGCAACTTTTTTAAAACCTAACAAAAAAAATTTTTTATAGGGCCACACTAAAAGAAGGGTTTAAGTTTTGATATGTTAGAGGGTTACTTATTCCAAGAATTTTGGTGAAATTTGCATTGATATCTGATGTGTGGTTCTTAAGATATGAGCAGGTACAGTTGTCACATTTCCAACAAAAAGTGAACTTGAAGCCAGCACATATGACATCATGTCCTTACATTGATGGGCAGGCTTTTGGTTTTCTTTGAACTTTACAACCAATTTTCTCATCAACAAATTCAGATCATCAGTAACAATTGCATATGTGACAAGAGAACTTAACAACTTTTGCATCCACCACAGGAAGGTCCTATTCCTATTAACCTCACGGCCAACACAACAATCTGATACAATATACAATATGCTCTGCTGCCCTCAGATTTATTTTGGAACACAAATCTAGTGACATCATTCCTGATATCTCAGGAAATACATGCTTGTTTTGAAAAGAACTTTCTCCACACTGTGTAGATTCTGTCATTTTTCACATATGAAAATTTAATATTTGCTGAAACTTCCCCTTCAAGCAGGACTGGGGAGGGGGACACTACCTTTCAGAAATCTTTGCTGAAGATTTTTGTTCAAATGTTCTCGATTGTTCATGATGTTCCATACCTTCTCAGTAAAATAACAACAATAGGGACCAACCTAACCATCATATGTACAAAAACTTAACATGAAATTCATTCAAGTTGCATACCTATCAAGACATTGTGTTAATATGGTTAAGGTTTGACCTCAAGTGACCCACCAGACAAAATTTGACCTCCACTAAAAATATAGGGACCATCTCCTTATCATATTCCATTGCAAACACCTATTCCTTCTGAAATAGGGTATCATATTAACAAGGTTTCCAGCATATGACCTTGAGTGACCCCACGCAGAGTATGCAGAGCGAGTTGATATAAGGGACTTGGTATGTATGAAGGCAAGATGGCATGATCGAGGTGATCTGGTATGTATGGGGGTGACTTGACAAAGGGGATTTGGTATGTATTTGTATGAGGGAGGGAGAGTTAGCATAGGTCAATTTGATATGTATGGGGGGTGGGTTGACATGTGGTGATTTGGGGTATGTGTGTGGCTCAAGTTGGCATGAAGCTATTTGGTATTTATGGGGGTGGGGTGGGTTGGTATAGGCCAAGGTTTCTCTTATCATTGAACAAATAACAAAACTGATTTACATGCAATATAATTAACACAGTTTATACATAACAAGCAAAGTGTTAAAAGTTTCAAGTCTTTGAACATTGCTACCCCCAGATGACCAAAAGCAATAGGATCCTCCCTCTTAACTTGGGACATTTACGTGCCTTATTTAAAAACTGGCAGATATTCCTAACTAGAAATATTGTGATAATGACATAAATGTGAAGTGTTTCCAGTCTTTGTCCCCTACTGACCCCTGATGACTTTCCAACTCGACCAAAAGTGATACAGTTCTTCCCTTAAAATAGGACATCATTCTATGTACCAAGTTTGAAAAATGTCAGACATTCCTTCCTTAAAAATATTGTGTTAATGACTAAAATGTTAAGCTTTTTATGTCTTTGACCCCATATGACCTTAGAACTCAGCAAAAAAACATGGCATTCCTCCTCTTGATATGAAGCATCTATGTACCAAGTTTGAAAACTGTCACACAATCCTACCTTGAGATATTGTTTTACTGAGTTAATCATAGCCCTTTGAGTCTTTTACCCCTGTGACCCCAGATGACCCTTGAACTCCACCAAAAAGTATAGGGTTCAGACCTCACAACCACATGCTCTAACCACTTGACCATAAAGTCAGCAGCAAGTCAGATGATTATAAGTAGATCGGAAGAAATGGAACTCAACAATACTTATAAGTAGAAACAACTGTCTTTACAAAAGTAAAATAAAGCTGACAAAGCAAAGAGTCTAAGCTGACAAATTTACTTACCACAGTTCGAGTCGCCACAGCAGAATATGGTGCACAACAGCTGCCAGAGCAGCACACAGCAGCAGCAACAATGCAAGTCACAAACTCAATGACTGCCACAAGAAGCGACAGAAGGTCAAAGGTCAAACGCACACCCTGCAAAAACAATATGCAATAACTCTATATATATAAACAGCTGGAGGGAATTTTCATGAACAGTTTAAGGCCCCATCAGTCACAACCAACTCACTGTCAGCTACATTCCAGAAAAGAAAGAAATTAAAAGGTCAGAGACACACCTAACAAAATACCAGAAAGCCAAAAGGCTTAGTGATTCCTTGCCATCAAATACCTTATCTGCTTTCAAATTGACAGTGCTTGATAGATTTTTCTTTACATTTTAGACACAGAATTTTCACAATTTTACCCCTGGTGACCTCAAATGACCTTTGACCTCTACCAAAAACAATAGGCTTCTTTCTCTCAACATGACAAATCTATATACCAAATATGAAAAGTATCTGTTACTCTTAACTGGAGATATTGTGTTTACAAGCCATTTTCGAAGTTTCGGCAATTTTACCGCTGGTGACCTCAAATGACCTTTGACCTCTACCAAAAGCAATAGGCTTCTTTCTCTCAACATGAAAAATCTATACACCAAGTATGAAAATTGTCGGGCAATCCTTTCTGAAGATATCATGTTTACAAGCCATTTTCGGTGTTTTCACATTTTTACTGCTGATGACCTCAAATGACCTTTGACCTCAGCCAAAAACAATAGACTTCTTCCTCTCAACATGACAAACCTATATACCAAGCATGAGAAGTGTCAGTCACTCCTATCTGAAGATATCATGTTTAAAAGCCATTTTCGGGATTTTCCCCATTTTACCGCTGGTGACCTCAAATGAACTTTGAATTCTACCAAAAGCACTAGGCTTCTTTCTCTTGACATGACAAATCTATATACCAAACATGAAGAGTATCTGTCATTCCTTTTTGAAGATATCATGTTTACAAGCCATTTTCAGTGTTTTCGCAATTTTACCGCTGGTGACCTCAAATGACCTTTGACCTCTACCAAAAACAATAGGGTTCTTCCTCTCAACATGACAAATCTATATACCAAGTATGAAAATTGTCGGGCAATCCTACCTGAAGATATCGTGTTTACAAGCCATTTTCGGCGTTTTCGCAATTTTACCACTGGTGACCTCAAAGGACCTTTGACCTCTACCAAAAACAATAGGGTTCTTCCTCTCAACATGATAAATCTATATACAAAATATGAAAAGTGTCGGACATTCCTATCTTAAGATATCGTGTTTACAAGCAAGTGTCACAAACACATACACACACACGACATCACCATCGCATAGATTCCTTGCCTGCCTACAGCAAGGAATCAATAACACATAAATTCAATTGTGAAACAACATTTAGCTCTCATAATGTAGTTTAAACATTATATTTAGTCCAACATGGTGCATACTTTTTGAAGTAATAAAATAATAAATATTTTTCACTTTTTTTTTTCAAAACTGAGACAAAGACTTCAAACCCTGTAATTACTCCATACCGAATTAAAGACTTTAACTGGTCTATAAGGCAAAGCTGGTTACAGCACACAGATTAAAATTTATATGACAGTACCTTGATACTGTGCATCTTTCTAGAACATCACATACAGTTTTCAATTCTGTAATTTAGTTTAAGTCACGGTTTTCGGAGAAACACCTGTACCTACAATCTTGGCCAAAACTCCTTGGGACACCCCACTCCCCTTCGCAATGTTGACCACAGTTAGCCTATTCAGGGCATACAGTCACTCTTTCAGCGCAACATTGAAAGGGGGAGCAGGGGAGGGGAATTCATGTAAGTCTTTGAACTGAAATTCAAGAATATTATGGCAAAGTGTCTCAACAGTTTTGTCCAAGATTGTCTGAGAATTTCGGGAAGTTAGAACTACTGGCGTCACGTCACACAGTAGAAAGTGTCATTTTGTCTCGATGGGTTGATTTGCAAAAGGGAATAAGTTAAAGCGCCCGATCGTTCATGTAGCTGTTCTCAACAGTGACTTGTTTTTGGTTTACACTGTCTTAAAATAAAAAAAATATTGAAAATATGTTCGTGTTTATGTATTTTAAATTTGTTCAAAACAGTGCCTGATAAGTGCATTTTGGAGAACAGAGGCACTGATGCATCCTGCCTATTACTTCATTTTAAAGTAATTTACCGTGTTTTCTCAAGAAAAAAATATGCCATACATGCAAACTTGACGAGACCGGCAGTGAAAGATAAGTTTAACCCAACGGTCTACCATTTATTTTGAAAGCAAATTTTGAAGCAAAACGCAATGAAATTGCTTCGGTTTTAAGAGGGAAAAAAGCATGTGTATAAACCAGTTTCATGTAACGTGAAAAATGGAGTCACAGGGGTGCAATTTGCTTCAAAATATGCCAAAAACCAGCCTTAACTAACGATCTACCGTCGTTATATTTTAAAAGCTTGGATCTCAGATGTGCCTTTAACATTTCATGGTAGATCGTGGCGCTCTTTCAGTTAAAATCTCGTCTCCTTAACACCAGTTTGCAATAGGAGTCAGAGTTTTCTATCCAAGAAATTGTTTTGGTTATATGTATATATATATATATATACTATCTGTCGGAATAGAATGTATCCTGGCAATTACCCGGGAATATTCAAAAGTCTCTTTCCATATTTCAAATGTTAAATTATTGGCTCTAAAATTGCCTCCTCCAAGTTTAAACATGTTTTAACTGGTTTTGCATGTGTATTTCGAGGAGGAATTGGTAGGTGTTCCGCCCGTACCTCTGCCCATGGCTTACGAGATGCAAATTCCCCAAGAATACCTGCAACAGCCTATTCTTTATTTTCGTCCCGACTCTAAATATATGTATACAAATGAACCAAACAACACGTTATAACAACACTTTATGCTACTAACTCTTTATGCTAAAATCCTCAGACCTATAAGCCTCCGAAAAAACTTTTCCCAAAAAGTCGGCTCGAAAAATGAAGCATTATCTATTGAATTTGTTCTCATAAATAATATGCGTGGAGCTCGCAATGTTGACCACAGTTAGCCTATTCAGGGCATACAGTCACTCTTTCAGCGTAACATTGAAAGTGGGAGCGGGGGAGGGGAATTCATGTAAGCCTTTGAACTGAAATTCAAGAATATTATGGCAAAGTGTCCCAACAGTTTTGTCCAAGATTGTAGCTACTTAAAAACAAGTCATATGGCAACCATAGATGACACTGGCTGCTACTGCCCCAAGATATTCTTAAATGCCCAGGGTTGATAGTTATTGGAGCCTATAAAACTGCTCCATGCCTACTTTATATCCAGCTGTAGTTTATGTGCAACAAGTTTTACAATTCTTTGCCCGAAAGGCTGAGGTATGTTTTGTTTGGTTGGATTCATGAATTTGAAGGACTGTTTGTATTCTTCAGTATTGGTTCCATTCACCTAGCATAACATCTTTCATTAATTTACTATTGTTTAGAGGCTCTACTGTATGTATACATGGTCTTGCTATTGTTTAATCCCTCCTGATAGACAGACTGCCTGCTCTAAAGACAACTGCTCAAGGTGCTACTCAGGCCTTGGATATAAAATGTCAATTTAGTTACAAACACAGAACACTCCATTTGACTCTTTTCATTGTGTTCCCCTACAGATGACAGAACCATTCTCCCAAATCCATTAAATTGCCTGTTTTCTGTTCCTGCATGGTATGTTTTTCCCATCTTTGACACCTCAACTTATCCTCAACTTTGGCTGAACAACACTCACTTGACAACAGCCTATAAACCATACAGGGACTCCGCATTGTCACCAGTTGAATGGAGATACCAACCTAGCCGACTAGTGAACAGGAGGTAGTGAGTTACCTCCATGGGTGCCTAGCAAAATAAGCTGTATTCCATAGGGCAGAGCGATTTATCTTACTGGCAGTTATTGCCAAGTCACTTATGTATTTCCTGTGCCCAACTGCCCACACTGCCTGGTCAGATAAATGACTATCCCCTTAGTAAGCACATGTATGCACCTATATGTATTGTAAAATGTTATTTGCTCATATTTTTTCATGACCCAAAGGTTGAATAACATTTTTTTGAAATTTGAGTACTTATTCTTTTCTTCATTAGTCTGCCTTTTTAAAATTTGTTAAAATATTGTCCAACTTGGATTTCTCTTCCATCTGAAATTCAGTCCCTGGAATTCATTTTGTTGCTAACTTTACAACATTGTAGAAAACAAAATGAATTCAATTAATTTTGAAAGAAGTTGGTTTCTTGAAGCAGTTTCCCAAGTTTCCTGACAAAATTGATGAAAAGCTACCATGAAGGCATAGAATTATGTTATTTCCATTATATACAGAAGTAAAACCAATGAACCCAAGCAGATAAGAGTATTAAACAAATATTGCAACATTTGCCATCTAGACACCTTTAAAAGTGAAACTTCCTTTTTTATATCAAAGTCCTCCACTTTCGAAAACTTCTCCCACAAAGCCATACTGTACATGGCCATACTGTACATTTAGGACTGGGGAATTGGTCCACCTGGCTAAATCTCTGCTCTGACATAATTCAATATGCATTCAAACTACTTAGGTCATTCATGCTGTTAATCTCAACAAATAATCCCAAGCTGGACACATCTCTGATGAATAATTTATAGAAGTTGAGGCAGATTTCACTCACCCAGGAAACAGGGAGATATCCATAGTAGCCATACCAACGTTCAGCGGCAGCACTGCTGGCAAAGATGATAATGGACACACCAGCAACAATGCTTGAAATTATCGACATCGTCATGTATCCGATGATCTGTACTCCAAAATAAATGAATTAATTGTAGTTTTTGAGCAAAACAAAGGACTTGCATTTCAGACATGACTGAACAGTTTTTAAGAGGTTGATTTGGACAATAATGAAACATTTTTTATTTAATCACTTATGTCCACTGATCTGTTACAAGAAAACAAACTGCTGTATTAGGTCTGAAGTTAAAATATAAAAGTGATTTCTGGACCACATCTGAAACCAGAAAGCCAAAAGGCTTAGTGATTCCTTGCGGTCTAAATGTGTGTCTATGTTTAAAAAGATATGTTGAATGATTTACATACACTGTAAGCATCTTCCACATCCTGTTGATGTAGACAGTGACATATTACACAAAATAAGCATTCCTGAACTCAGCCTTGGTAGTGTAACAACTAGGGCTGTGAACGTTTGGTGATTAATAAACGTGTAGTAGAAAGCTACAGTATGAGTGATTTATTGCAAAACCTGTTTTTGACAGTTTTTGTCCATTTGTATACTCTGATGATCCCTGGTTTGTGTAAATTTATGTAACATTCTAGGCATATTTGAACTTTGTAGCAGGGTTGTTGATTTTTTTGATTTTTTAAAAAATTCATGATTTAAATCAGTGATTATCAAATAACTTGATTTAAATCATGATTTTTTTCAATAAAAATCATGATTTTAATCTGGATTTTAATCAACATGATTAAAATCAAACAACCCTGCTTTGTAGGCTTCAAAGTTTCAGAATAATTTGATTTTACCATGCAAGATAACAACTATTACTATTTCTGCATTACATTCACTATCAATCACTACATACCCAAGTAACTTTTTTTTGTGATAAGGTAACCACCATTAATCGCTACAAGATTGCAAATTTTTGAGGTTAAATGTTTAGTTATTTTGCTAAACGTTCACAGCCCTACTACCAAAATCATACCAACAACTGCCTTTCAAGGCCTGATTATCATAAGGTTGTTGAAAAGGCCTATTGTATGTACAGCAATTCAAGTATTGTGATATCTGTCAGATTGAAAGATGAATAATCATACTAAAAGCTTTCTATGTTCACTTCACTTCACGTAACATGGTCTCTTTCTAACATGGGCAATGTCCACTACACTTTATTTAACATGGGTTCTAACTCATAGCGTCATCGCTTTCTTTCTTACTTGCATCAATGATGCCAAATGTTTAGTATGTGGTGAACTGAATTCCTTCCTATTCAGCAGGCATTGAGTTTTGGATTTTCCAGGTGTGCTGCAAATGACACTCCTCAGTGTGTGTGTGTACAGTTTTACACTGTAAACTTTTAGACTTTAAACTGTTATAGACTAACAGGGTTCCCAGCATTTCAAGGAAATAAAATTCCATGATATTACCATGATTTCTCCATGATAAAATTTCAAAATCCCAGGATGAAAGCATTTACTAATTGACCAGTCAAGACAAAAGAAACAGAAATTACAGTACTGAACTACAGTAGATTAACTGAAAGCTGTACTTTTTACACCATTTTACTGGAATGTTTACACTTAGTTCAATGTGAACATGTAATAAAAGTATCACAAAGACATAAAATGGCCCTCCTTTTCAACCCCTTACAGCCATCCATTTCTCACCTTAGGGAAGTATCACAAATCCAACCATAAAGATGCTTTAGTTCATGTTCCACAACCACCTAAACACACTAAAAGCCACCAAAGCCAATCAATTCTTCAGTGTTGATCTTTGGCTAATCAAATTCCATGGTTTTTCCAGGATTTGAAGCATTTTGCCTCAAATTCCATGACTTTTCCAGGATTATAGCATCTTTTTTTAAAGTCCATGACTTTTCTGGGTTTTCAAGGTTTTCCAGGTAAGACTGGGAACCCTGATTAATATGAGGTCCCATTCTTCATCTAGGTGTGCACAAAATGGAATTCCTCACAGTGATTTGAACCTCAAAATTCAAGGCCTGCTTCAGGACTTTATTTCAAACTAACAAAATACAACTTACCATCTCATTAGAACGTTTAACACTCAGGACTCCCAAAAGGCCACTTACTATGTAAAACTATGAAAAGAAACATAAAAGTTTTGTCATGCAATACTAAGCCAATGTAAATGGTCTTCAAGTTAGACCAAAGACTTATGTTTGTTGTATTTCTCCAGTGCCAAACAAACATGGATTTTCATCTTTTCAGCTAATTTTGTAAGGCTTGAAAGCCCGTCATGGACCCAAATGACCTTAAATCTGTACCAACAAAACAAAAACAAAAATATCTATATTAAAACCCTAAATTAATTACCTCTAAATTACTCCTCAGATAATTTATGGTTTTTTAATCGATACTGAAGATTTTCAAGGATGCAATTTTAACTTCCAAAATAAAACCATCCGGACAAACTAATGTCACAACTGTCCTTGAATTGAAGATGGAAATACAAAGGATATAACATTAGCCATGTATGGCACGTCTTTCTCATGACATTACAAAATACGCATATTCAGTTCATGTTTACAGTATTAATAATGAATTGCAAATCAGAAATTGCCCTGTAAAATAGTCAATGTTTGATGGATTTTAATGGGAACTGCAATTATTTTCTTCGTTCTCAATGCTTTTTACATGAAATACCCAATTTGTCATTTTCCTGTCACACAACCATCCTGTCAAACATTCTTCACAAGTTTCTGGTGCCCTTTGGTGACCCTTAATAACCTACAACTTCCACTGGAAACATTCTACTTTTGGAGATTGAGATTTTAGAGGTTACAGTAGCATGACAAGTACAGTACTAACCAAATCACACTGTCACCATCTTTGAGATGAAGTACATACAGTGCTTCTGTTCATGCAAGTATCGCCCACAGTGTGAGCATAAACGATGTCACCACCTTGTAGAGTCATTTTACATACAGTACAGTACTTATGGTGAAGAATCATGAAAAAAAGTCACAAAAACGTCAAGTATGATCTGTTTATTGGTTCCTATTGGGCTATCGCGCCACCTACAGAAGACATTGCCAGTTAGTATTCCGCGGTAAATGGAACAGTCCATTTGTGGAACAGGTGAGGTAAGTAGGAGTGAAGTAGATTACACAAAAACAGCAGACTCACCTTTTGGCAATAGGGTACATACATAAACAACCTGCCACAAGACTTTCCCTGGGCACACAGCATACTTGCTGTACTCTAGGAGGGACTAGCTTGAATCACAGGTGGTAATGAGGTACAATGGACCATGAATGACTGGGCCCATCAAACTGCAGGCCAAGCCTCTCACTATGCTTTCTACTATAGCATGGGCAATATCCTCAGAACTAAGCTTTCACGGTAAACCGGTTATATTACCGATACCGGTAATAACCGGTTACGGTTTGGTTCGATTATTGCCTTGAAGAATAATCGAAAAATCGAAAAAATCGGTAATATCGTAAGAATCGAAAATAATCGTGAATAATTGTGAAATAATCGTAAAAATGTAAGTTACAGCACTATCTCGTCCTAGTTGACAGTACAACTCATCGGTGGCGGGATCCTTTGCGTTTCCATGAGAGTAGATCATTTGCGATGTGTTTTGCAGGGTTAAGGGGTGCTCGCGCTCCATCATATTACCTGTCCCAAATCTACTACCCAAATCTTTGAAAATATCGCATGCAAAAAAGAATCACTTCATTTACATGACTGCCCCCGATAATGGACTAATATTTTTGGCCAATTTGGTAAGCGTTCTCCTCGTCTGAGAATGAAGGGAGTCCTTAGAAATTATGTTTAAGTTGGAGAGTTGTTTGCACTTCGTTTTCTGAAGTTGAAATTTTCATCGGCGTGTGGCCCAAATTTGCTATCGTCACGTAGTGTGCTACAATACTGCTCACATATGTGTTCGCAGCAATATGTACATCACTTCTTGCACGCAAGCTGTCTGACAGTGATTAAAAGTAACGTTTTACGCAGAAACTTGCAGATATCACCCCGCCCAGCTGGCAAAGACAGTGCCCGTAACGTTTGGCACGTAAACTGAGCCTAGCATGTGTGCGGTCTTTCATTTCATACGGTATGCAACCTCGAGTAAAATGACAAAAAAAAACACAACTCGAAAATTACACAATGATTAAGCGTGTCACTTTTACCCAAATCAACACTTTGCCGCTATGTGTAAAGTACTAAGATATCACTGTAATGACACAGAAAATATTCACGATTTTTTAGACAGGCCATTACATACACGTTTGGTAGACCCTGAGTAGCATTCGTGCATACTACGAATTTTACGAATGAAAGCTATGTCAGCATGCCCGGATGTCAACACGAGACTAGCTGTGTAAGAACGTTCATAGCCCTTTAGTGATATGGGCATTGGAGAGTAGAATTTTTCTTACTTGGCTCTAGTGACTCTTGTCTGTTAAGATTTTGAAACAAAAGAGGCGATACAACCTTGTGACATGTGAAGTATTATTGAACTTGTGAATGTGATCTCGGAAAATATTATGGATGTACTATGGAACATGCCTAAAAAAATGTTGTCATGTTTTAGTCACCATAACACCGGGTATGGCGATTAGGTACCTAGTTCCTATTTTTGTACCCGTGCAAATACTAATACAATATGAGCTGTAATGCGCAGCTTCCAAGTTTTCAGTCAAGCGATCTGTACTGTGCAGATAGGGTGCTCTAAAATCTACTGCCTGCATTTATTGACTATTTTATCGTACAGTATTTTTCGGGGCTCAAAGTCATCTTGGTTCGCTGGTACAGCCGAAGTTTCTGTCAACAAGCCGTCTCGAAATTATCCATACATAATGCTTTTTCTATTCGTTGTAACTCAAATACCATCGGGCATATCACAGTAATTTGATTGATTTTAACATATATTTTCTACCTTAAAGTCCTCGCCATTTATTTATTAAGGAAGCGCATCGGGCTGTTTCATTGACAAAATTCTAATATTTATAAAAAGGACAAAGATTTGGGAATTCCTACATCGATCGCCTAGAAGAACGCTCAGTCTAAAGACGTCACATCAACTGACATGAAATTAACCAATCAGAACACAAGTGCAATTGTATCCTCTGTTCGGTAGCAATCCTCATTTATAAACGGTACTATGTACACAACATCTCTCATAATCGCTCGCGGTAGCTTCGCAAAAAGATCGAGGGTGAATGTGTGGCTTACGGTAGTACATTATACAGGAAGTTGCCACGTGGCCAAAAGCCACGTGGAAGCAAGCTGTACATAAATTTATGTACTTATTTGCATTACATTCGTGGCTAACTGGAGTGCACCACTTGCGTTATTTTAGTATGGCTTATACTACCGTCCCTACGGACATGCGTAGTTTCGTCGATCCCTGATGTTGAAATCGGGCGACCCGTGTAAATCCCGATGGTCCATGTAATTCTCATTGAAAAGTTTTAGAATGATCGTTGAATGAAAGCAAGCATAATTTTAGGACTAAAAAACGAATAATGAAGGGATATAACACTTTGGTGTACAGCAGGTTCTACCGTAAAAGTTCAATGCTTTTGTTTTATTAGCCAAGCAGAAAATTTTAGGGCTCTGTTTGTAGTAGAGCAGACCTGCGCACGTAGGGGAAAAACACGGACAATAAGCGCAGTCGGATTGTTGGCGGGTTAAGCACTGATACAGAGCTAGCCAGCGGGAGGGCCAGGCCGGGGATTATAAACAAAAAATTCAGTTTCCGTTCCTGATTTCCATACATTGCGGGCACATATTTTATGCACATTGTTTGAAGTTTATATAGCTGAGCCCGAGAGCATAAATAAAAAGGGTTCTTTGCTTTTGATAAATTGTAGTATAATTACCAGTCAAGTACCGCAACTGAGGCATCCAGTTCCGCTGGCTTACGGATACAAAGATGTACGTAACTTGCTTGCTACATACAGCACATATGTCAACTTAGGAACTAAATGTAATATGTGCGGGGAAAAAACCGGTTATAATCGAAGTACGATTATTAGACATCCGATTATACCGGTTATGTTTTTTGGGAATACCGTGAAAGCTTACTAAGAACATTAAATAAGGTTGGAAAACCCTTTATTAAAGTGTTTAAGTTAGTTCCAAAAGTGTTTACTCACCAGGAGCCCACTCCAGATTCCTGTACCAATATGACCATGAGCAACATCAGTCACTACACAAACAATGCCTAACACTATTGCTGACACACCACAGGCAATCTGGATCCAGCCAGTCCATTGACCTGCTCTTACATTGTAATTTGAGTTGATCCCTGGTTGAGCTGGGGCCCCTTGAGGTAAGTGTACTGCTTGAGCACATTGACTTTGCTGGGCTTGGACGGATGCCATTGGTGGCCTTCCACCATGCCCCATGTGAGAATGTCTAACATTGAAGGTGGTCGCTGTTGTTGCCATCTCATCTGTGAAAGTAAGATAACAAGTTGTTTTCTTGAACTTGTTTGTGAAACCTATACAGTTAACAGTACACATTCAAGTATAGTACATGGAGTTCACATGATTATTGCCAAGGACATGGTCTTAAATGAAAGCACTACAATACTTCAAGAATGTGTTTAGATCAAACTTTGTTGGAAATACTCATGAAGAACCTCACCCCCTACTCAAAAAAAGAAGGCTAACCACAACCACCTCACCTTTCTTTTTGTGAATCAAACTGTGATGGTGTTTCAATTTATACTAGTTGAATGTTTACATTTATGTTAACTTATAATAGTCAACTATTTCCCACCAATTCATGATCAGTTTAAGTTGTCAATTTCTGTTGGGAAATTGCTTTTACTTCTTGTTTTTTAACTTAAATGGGGTATTCATACAACCCAACTTGAAGTAGTGTACACTGTCCTTTTTATGATTGGGTATGATGTGAACCACTCAAATTTTTGAAGTTTGATATTTTTTGCGATGCTATATTTTTAGCCCAACAACCCTCTAGCCTAATACTGGTCGGTAAACCATAGGGCTGTGCATTTTCAGTTAATTCACTATCCGTTTAACCGATTTTATTAACCGGCGGTTAACCGTTTAACCGAAAATGACGTAATGTTCACACAACAACAAAAAGTCAACATTTCCAAAGAGCGCCATCACTTTTGTACAGGAAATTACAAGTCTAAAAATGGCGCCGTAAGTCATGTTCGCCCATGTAAGTATGTGGCAAAAATGTTGGTATTTTGCGCTGAGTTTATATCATCTTTTGACAGTAAAAACCCATCCCGCATTTACTAAAGCTTTCTTCAGACCATGTGCACTTTTTAACATTCCACCAACTGTTGTATTCCCGCCTGACCCTATGTTTTATTGTCAGTTATTTCATTAAACACTCCCACACCGCTGTTTTGATGCAGCTTGCTTGCGATGCAGTGTTCAATACATGTTCAGCACTCACGTGTTTGTCATAGTAGCGATCTGTACAATTGCACTGTAAACGGCCCACCAGCCGCAAGCAGCACAACCAAGCCCTATTATCCTGCATAAATTAAGGAATTCCCAGCATTCCTACCGTAAAGTTATTTACAGTAGGACTTATGGAATGTTATCATATGACGTCGTTACGAACGAAAACAATTACGCACGTGGTCCCATGCATGCAGTAGACTTGCGTGCGTATCCGTTTTTACCACTAAACAAGGGACCATGTTTTGCTCGATGACATCATATGCACACGATCTATTGCAAAATTTGAATTGCCTCTGCACAACTTGCGCCATCGCCTATGGGATTTAGTGTGTGAAAATACCAGACCTCTGAACGAATTTCCCCATTGAGTTTGCGTTATGACGATCGCACTTCCCAGGCTTACACAGCTGGCCTGTGCAGCCGGCCAAGCCCCATGCTAAATTCACCAAGAAACGGCAGCACAAATCTCTGCGTACTTGGATTTTTCGGGGATCTGACTTCAGTGCATTTCATTTGCTGATTATTTTGAAACAAGACGGTAAGGTTTGGACAAGAAGTGGCAAAATTACGGGGATATTTATATCAGAAAGAAACCATAAGGTAACGTTAATCGAGTCCATTTTTTGCTGTCCAAGACCGCTAAAAAATAGATCGTTATTTTTACGTGCATCGTAGGGTTGACTTCTACAGTACAGTACATTATCACAACTACAACCCAGTCGGTTCATCGAACTGCGTATGCTTATTCATAAAAGTCAACATGGAATGTTCCATTTTATATGATATTGGGCAAACAACAAAATGGCGGGAATTATCTGGTGCTTACGATCGTATTTTTACGGGTTAAATTTTTCCCAAATACTGCTACTAACAATGAAAAATAATGAAATTTACGGAGGTGTGGCATGATAAAATATTTCGATTAGCTACAGTGGGAAGACTTATTCAAATATACTTTTGTGCCCTAATCATGGTCTCGCGGAGGTTTTATTGCCATAGAAATACAGGGCTTGGTAACTTTTGTTACAGCTCCCTGCTTGTCTTGTGGCATTCTTTTTGCTTGGTAATCTCTCAAACATGCCGCTAATTTCTAAAGTTGTGCTTGGGTGTTGCTATTGAAGGGATTAGGAGACGAGCACACGGAGTTCTGCCAACGAAAGTAACAATGGGTGCGCCACTTGTCACTCATCATAATGTACTTAATTCGGGGAGCTGCCGCGGAATTAATCTGTTCAATCGGACGGCCGATTTTAAAACTCTTTTTACAGTTATTGTTCGAGCCATAATTTGTGAGAAACTGATACTGTTTGTTGCGCGATGTTTGTGTAACAGTTTACAAACAAAGCCTCTCAGCGGCGACTGAGTTATTGGCAATACAAAAACGGTTAATCTATGAAGAGGAATGACGCACGAGTAACCGACGAGTCGGTCGGTTAACCGATTAACCATCACAGCCCTAGTGTACAACCATCCATAATACAGGTAAACAAAGAAATTGAAACATTAAACTTACCGTAGGTGATAGCTATGGATCCCAGTTATATGGCCGACTGAAATCATACCATCACTTACTGTACTGTCAGGATTCGTCTATAGGCCTATTGAGTGGATTTTTACCTACATGTATGCAACTTTAAAAACTGGAAATATTTTACAGTTGCCAATGAAATGTCCCTTAAAGCTATGTATGCTGAATCTGTAATGTAATAACTTAAAACTGTTAAAATTTCAATCGGATATCTTCAAAACTTAGCTTTAAATTTGTGATAAAATGTTGACTTAAACAATTGTTGTTGGTCTGAGACTGCCAAATTTTGTGCACTAGGAGGAGATCAACCAAATGGTGCAAAATATACAGTATTTTATTTTTATTTATTTTAATGACTCCCATTGTGAACCACTGAGAAAGCTGGCTTGCTCCTGCTAACAACAGCCAAAATGAAGGGAGCAAAAAAAGTGACTTCTACTGACCTCAATTCAAAAATGAACTGTTTGCAACAGTGAGGAAATATCGTGGTTATATGAATGTCTTATGGGGTATGCCTTACAAATGTTGCTATCTTTTTGCCACTGTTACACCAGGTACCTGCGAGGTATGGTGATCAGGTACCTGTTTCCCTTTTTTTGGTACCTGTGCAAACACTATTTGTCACATTTTAATGTCAATGGATAATACTGTATTTTCTAAAAGCTTACAGGGAACAGATGTTAAAGAAACAGGCCTGTAGTTTGCAGGTCATGCAGTATCTTTCACCCTTCTTAAGAATGGCAATAATATTTGCATTAAGCCAGACTGTTGGCAGGCATCCATGGGATAATGATGTCTGGAACAACTTCTGGAGAAAACTGTTGGAGCAATGCTGTTGGCACAAAAATTAATGACTCTGGTGGCTCTTTCTCCTTGTGAACTTGAAGATCATATACTTTAAGAACACTGTTAGGTGAGACTTGAATATCCCCTATGTATTAAAGGAATGACGATATTACACATGAACATTACAGATATAGTTTTACATAGGCTAGACCCTCAAGTCCAAGCAGAGACAATTTTGGGTCAAGTTCTTTTTGTGACAACATTCCAACTACTAATTTCTATTTAGTTTATCAAATTTGACTACTGCTGTAAACAATTATGTTTGTGGGTATAAATATTATGTGGAAGTAAGCCACATGGTTTACTAGGGCTGTGACGGTTAATCGGTTAACCGGTTAACCGACCGACTCGTCAGTTACTCGTGCGTCATTCCTCTTCATAGATTAACCGTTTTTGTATTGCCAATAACTAAGTCGCCACGGCGTGGCTTTGTTAGTAAACTTTTACACAAACATCGTGCAACAAACAGTGTCAGTTTCTCACAAATTATCGCTCGAACAATAACTGTAAAAAGAGTTTTAAAATTGGCCGTTCGATTGAACGGATTAATTCCGGGGCAGCTCCCCGAATTAAGTACATTATGATGAGTGACAAGTGGCGCACCCATTGTTACTTTCGTTGGCAGAACTTCCTGTGCTCGTCTCCTAATCCCTTCAATAGCAACACCCAAGCACAACTTTAGAAATTAGCGGCATGTTTGAGAGATTACCAAGCGAAAAGAAAGCCATAAGACAAGCAGGGAGCTGTAACAACAGTTACCAAGCCTTGTATTTCTATGGCAATAAAACCTCCGCGAGACCATGATTAGGGCACAAAAGCATTTGAATACGTGTAAGTCTTCCCACTGTAGCTAATCGAAATATTTTATCATGCTACACCTCCGTAAATTTCATTATTTTTCACTGTTAGTAGCAGTATTTGGGAAAAATTTAACCCATAAAAATACGATCGTAAGCACCAGATAATTCCCGCCATTTTGTTGTTTGCCCAATATCATGTAAAATGGAACATTCCATGTTGATTTTTATGAATAAGCATACGCAGTTCGTTGAACCGACTGGGTTGTAGTTGCGATAATGTACTGTATTGTAGAAGTCAACCCTACGATGCACGTAAAAATAACGATCTAATTTTTAGCGGTCTTGGACAGCAAAAAATGGACTCGATTAACGTTATCTTATGGTTTCTTTCTGATGTAAATATCCCCGTATTTTTGCCACTTCTTGTCCAAACCTTACCCAGGGTTTTCCCTGGGCCTTTTGAACGTCGCGGCCCGCGACGTTCAAGCTTCAAAATCAAGGAGGCCGCGACGTTCAAAAAACGGCCGCGATGTTCAGAATTGCTGCCAGCTAGCCTCCATAATTTTTCTTCTTTCTAGCTGTCAACGTTTGCTTTTGTTGTTAATACAATTAACAACAACATCATTGACTTATTTGTAAAACTGCAACTAACTTTTTAAACTTCCATGTAAATACCACTGCATGCGAGTCGGGGCTCTTTATGTATATCCCATAGAGCCTACTACTGTACAAATAACAACACAGTAGGCTCGTATCAGGAGACTGTTGTGCTCACTCCGGAGCGCAGTAGCTACGTGGCACAACACAACTTGCACGATCTAAACACAAGCGCCTGTTTTTGCAGGTTAGAGGCGGGGCTAATGTCTCAGATTTGGAAAATTGTCAATGTCATTGTCATGTCATTGTATCTTTACTTCTTTAATCTAACATATTTCCTGTTACTTCGTTCTTAAAACTTACGCCACAATTCAGAAAATCGTAAAATGAAGTTGTGCGAACGTACACTGCAGTCTTAACCCCAAGTAAATACTCCATTTCTGAACTGTTTTGCTCGACTATGTACAACAAAAGTTTGGGAAATTTGATCGTAGCACAAATGCAATGGGAGTATTAGGATTCTATGCGAAGACGGTTGGTTTCTACACGTTATTCCTACACAGTAAAACTGCATTGACGATGTCGCGAGTATGATTGGCTGATTAAAAGCAATAATAAACCAATCACGACGTTTCTTACGTAGAGGTAACTTAAAATAAGTGCACTGGACCTTATGTGTATGATGTCATAGAACCCTTGTTTTCCCAACATGTTTCCCTAAAAAATAATCGGTACGCACACAATCTGTGATTGCTTGCAGCCACGTACTCCATTGCTCTTATAAATTCTGGCATTTACTCGATCTTTACCACCGATTATTTTGCAAACTGAAGAAGGGCCTAAAATATACTTGAAACTTGCCCATACTTTCGTAAAATTCATCCTTTAGCTTGCCGCATTGATAATCACAAAAGTAAAATTTTATCCCTGCCATGGAAGTTATCGTTTGATATTTTCCGCTATAACCCTGTAGTATAACATGCAATTAGATTCAGAATTGCATTTCAATGTATCTTCCTTGCTTTCTCTCGGAAAGCGCCGCGTACGTTGCTGTACAAACTGTTCTGCACAAAACACATTGTACAGACTATCGAGCTGCAGTGTTTCGCCTTTTTTTCAAATCCCCAAGCTAAGCATACTGTACATGTCTGTGCATGTTCTGTACACGTAGCTCCTAGAATCTGGTGCAAGTTCGGTGGCTATTATCTTGCATAAATTAAGTCATTTCTAGCATTCCTTCCGTAATGTTATTTATAGTAGGACTTATGCAATGTTGTCATACGACGTCATTGCAAACGAAAACAGTGATGCACGTGGTCTCATGCAGGAAAATTCTTGGCCCATGCATGCAGTAGACTTTCGTGCGAGTCCGTTTTTTCCGCCAAACAAGACGTCATGTTTTGCTTGGTGACATCATATGCATACGATCCATTTCAAAATTTAAATTGGTCCCTGCATCGTGATTGGCTCAATTGCGTTGATTCTAGCCAGCCAATCACAACTCGCGCCTTTGCCTATGTGATTTAGTGTGTGAAAATACTCGGTCTCGAGACAAGTTTTCCCATTGAGTTTGTGTTACGACGATCGCACTTCCCATGCTGATTATATAGCCGGCTAGCGAAGCAGGGCGAGCCCCGTGCCAAATTCACCATGAAACAGCATGTGGATTTTGCGAGGATGTGACTTACGTGCAGATTCAGATTGCAGATTCTTTTCAAACAAGACGTAAGTTTTGGTCAAGAACTGCTTAAAATATACGTGGATATTAATATCCGAAAGGGACCATGAGATACGCTAATCGGGTGCAATTGTTTTGCTTCCCAGAACTGCTAAGATTATCATGAATGATTGCTCTTCATGGGCTTCGTTACAGCAGGAGAGTAGCTATAGAAAATAAACGCAACTACAACCCAGTAAAAGAATGCAAATGTTTCGACATGACTGGGGGATGAAAAATAGAACGAGCATGATGTTGGCCTAAGAACTACATTATTAAAGGACATGTGACATCGACTGCAAACAAATCTACTGTATTAACGGTTGATTTGTATCCCCACTTTTGAAGTGAAAATATTACGCCTACAAAAATGATATCCCGTTCGTGGAACGAACGGAAATTTTCCCAATATTTTCTATCCTGAACTTGTAATATTGCATGCCGGCCCAATTATTTTGGTGAGCAACGGGCGCGAAGGAACGGCCAACCGGGGGTAAAAATCATCCGCTGCCAGCGCTAAATAAAAGCCATGCCGATGAACCAAAATCTTTGAAGCAGAAATTAAGTAATATAAAGCCAACGTGAAGGCTTTCAGTGGATCAAAATTTGTACGAATGTGAGTTTCAGTGCTAATATTTTTGCGTCGACTTACAGAAATTGTGCTGACTAATTTGCCTTAAAAGTGTCACCATTTTGCGTCTAGCGACTTGCATAAGTCACAAAATTTCCAAAAGGGGAGGGGGACAGCCCCTCCCCTTATACCCCTCCCCCAGGCCGGCGATCCAACTACAGACGCAGCAGATGCGCGACGTTCAATTCTAAACCCAGGGAAAACCCTGCTTACCGTCTTGTTTCAAAATAATCAGCAAATGAAATGCACTTAAGTCAGACCCCCGAAAAATCCAAGTACACAGAGATTTGTGCTGCCGTTTCTTGAATCAACGTATTTGAACCAATCACAATGCAGAGGCAATTCAAATTTTGCAATAGATCGTGTGCATATGATGTCATCGAGCAAAACATGGTCCCTTGTTTAGAAGGCAAAAACGGATACGCAAGCAAGTCTACTAAAAGGTTAACCGCTGGTTAATAAAATCGGTTAAACGGATAGTGAATTAACCGAAAATGCACAGCCCTATTGTACACTAAATTGTACCTTGATTTCTTCAATATTAATAAGGGTTTGAAATTCATGTAGACAATAAATGAGGGCGATTTAATTCTGATGGACCTCACTAATGGCTGCCTACAGTCACTGAACAGAACCCCTTAGGCCTACCAGATACATCACAGTATACCTGTAGCCTACTCTATGTCCATTGCCAATGTACTTTATGGTGACTCTGTATGCATCATGTATTGCAGTAGCATGGATGGGTGGAACTTCATGAATGCAACTTTAATTTTAAAAATTAAAAGTATTAAACAACTGAAGATGAAATGTCCCTTAAAGCTACTTATGCTGAATCTGCAAAGTCTTGACTTGAATCTGTTGAAACTTCAATTACAGCTCTGCTTTTAATTGGTGATATCAATCTGTCGTTTTTTGTTGTAAAACTGCCAAATTTCATGCACTAGGTGTAAATTGGAAGCAATCAAAGGAATGGTGCAAAATATATTATGATTCCCCATATTTTAAGAATTCCTGTATGTGACCACTGAGTAAACTGGATCGCTCCTGCTAACAACAGTTACAATAAATGGAGCAAAAAATGTGATTTTCCACTGACCTTAATTTGGGAATCAACCATTGGCTACAGTAAGGATTAAACAACTTACAGTACCGACCTGTTTTGGCTTCCGTGTGAACAGAAACAATGCATCTGCTTCAACAGATCATTTCACAGCTTAGTAGGGTTGTCGCACTAAAAATACGACTACACGAAAAATATCAAACTCCAAGAATTTGACTGATTCACATTGTTAAGTACCCTATTCTAAGCAACCATGCCAAGTACTTTTCAAAATATAGCACATTTTATGTCTCCATAATCCTTACGATTTCTCCAAATCGCCGTATGCTTCAGTGTTACGATCTGCCTGCAAAAGTTGGTCAAAAACAACATCATAACTGCTCACTCAGACGCTTTGATTATTCATCACTGTGTTACGTACACCAGATGTGCTGGCGTGAATATGCAACGTTACTGGGCAAGACACTCAGTGATCACGAGTCCCTGTCATGATAGCTTGCGTTCTGTGTACGTAACATGCAGTAACAAGTCGCACATAGCCTGCTTACACACAGTCTATGCCATAGCAATCCGTACGCGTGCTTACGCACACGTACACAAGTACGTAATTTACTAACCGTACTTCGGTTTTGCACGTACAGGTATATACAATGCAGTACTGTATGTAAGCATATTGGCGGGAAATCCCTTGTTGCTAAGCTGAACAATGGGCTCATACATAAACATATCAATGTTGGCTCAGTACAAAAGATGTAGGCGGGGATTAATGGGCTGTTTCATTTAAATCGAGCGTGCATCAGGGCTGAGCAACAAATCATTTTTTTTTCTTTGGAAATGGAAAGATCGTAAAAAATGCTACAAAATGATACCTGGAAGCAATTGCGGATTTTTCTGGAACCCACTGTAATCATGTCACCAATGTTTTAAGCCCAAAAAAGGTAAAGAAATATTATTTTTGGCGATCACTTCCCTTCATCATAATGCAGAGTTCTTTTTCTTCTTTCTAACGATAAATGGTTTGTAGGGGTCAAAGGTTCAGCCCCAATGCACGACCAAGTCAAAGATGGCTGTGTGTGGCATTTTACGTGTGACCAAAACACACTTTTGACTGTCACCGTTGCAACGATGCTTCAAAGGTATCATTAGAAACTGTAACATATTTTTTTCTTCTTTTTGTTTCAAAGCTTATTTGGTGAAATATTATAATAGAAATATGTCTTTGGTGTACTAACTTTACAGTGTAGGCCTAGGCAAAATTTTGACAATTTTGAGTGTCGCAAATTCAATTTTTAAACACACTGCTTTAGCGCCTTCCTGTTTGGGTGTGAGTAGTTCTGCAAGAATTTTGGAGAAAAATTCTGTGTGCGTGCGACAACCCTAAGCTTAGGCTGATGCTTGGGATTAACGTAAGATAACAGAGGGGCTAACAAGCCTTTGGCCTAGCCTATTAAGCCTATGTAAGACTCTTACTGAATTTAGTATTAAACGTAGCCTAACGTTAGGCCTAGCGTACGTAAGGCTTTACGATAGGCCTAACACAGTAACACTGACAACACTAGTCAGCTGAGCAACAGAGTAACGTTACAATTCTGACGCAGCCTACCAATAGTTGAGAATACCGGCGAAAAGTAAAAATTTATTCAACGTCTTATGGTAAAGATGTTCACTGTCAGGGTTTAAACTCCCACTTCGTATGACTTTTAGGACAAATTATTTGATCATTCTCCACAGTTCGCTTTGATACTAACTAGTTCTGCGTTGAAGCTCCGTAAATCGTACGTCATATAATTGATCGTCAGGGTAACTGTTTCCATCTGCGTGTTTTCATTTAGCTTTCATCTGGCTGTCTTTGGCATACTTTGCCCTCGAGTTACCCTGACTAATGTTTTAAACTAAAAATTAGTGAAAACGATCTTGTATAGATGAATGCGTGCATTGGCGGCGAAAGTGGGGGAGCCAGGTGGGGATATTTTTTATGAGATTCAATAACTGAATGTCGCAAAATAAAGTTTTCAAAAGTAATTACAAAAATTTAAGTTGCTTTCAACACATTTCGGCTATTCTTTGGCTGAAATATTACTTTTCAGAGCAGGGATGGCGCCAGGATTTGCCCGACAGGGGGGCCAAGCTCCCCGACAGGGGGCCAGCTTTTCAAAACCCAACAAAAGAGATGAGTTTTTCCCGGTGAGACGTGGTTTTGCCTAATCTGAGGCGCGCGTAGCCCGCCGAAATTTTTGGCTTTATTTTCAAGAAATACTTAAAATGTGGAGTTTATCTTGAAGAAAAAGTTGGGGTGCGTATTGAAGAATCTGTCCTTCATATGGGCAAAATCAAACACACACATATATATATAGGCGACAGCTGAAATTCTTTTGGGGTTACATATTTAATCGTACTAGGCCTACGTACTAAGGCTTCAAGACGAGACTATTAGTTAGCTCAAAAAGTTTTTCCCTTTTTTGAACGAAGGTTTGAAATTAGCTAAATTAAGTGGAAAAATTTTGGAATTTAATGAAAGAAAATTTGGTTTCTCGGTAAGATTATAAGGAAAAAATTGGGTTTTTTCATTTAGTGATATGCCTTTCAAGAGCAAAATTAGGTAGACTGTTGGGGTTGTTAACAGAATTGGTCTTGATTATTTGTATGGATTATCTATCGTAACTGGAAAATTTTGTCACTTTAAAAAATACTGGAGCTTCTACTGGAGAAAATTGTAATTTTATGACAAATTTGGGGGTTTTATGGAAGAATCTCACCTTCTTTATTGAAAAATGAAGTAGGAGTGATCTGTAGTTTGTTGGAGTTTACCGAATATCATCATGCAGATTAAGGCCCTCGGACCATATTGGAAATTTTTCCCGCGGAAAAAGTTTGGCTCCCCATACGTTTATAGTTTTATATTTGATGTATCGGCATATTCGTACGGGAACGTTTCAGTTTGGGAGGGGGTCAGAATTGTCTTTTTGTCCGAAAAGTGTAATCCTGCTCGAAAGTCTATCTAAATGGAGCGCACAGAAAATTTTGAAAATTGAGAACCCCGAGACAGCAGGGAATGACATTTCCCGGGTTCGTAACTAAAAACAAAGCAGTCATTATTTTGAACTTTTTTCGCAATAAGATTTTCACTTCAAAATTCTGCCCCAAAACGAAGAATAATTTGCAGGCATGCATTTTTCTGTTCAGCAATCTGTTCGACCAAAACACTTTCCAATTGCAAGCGGAGCGCTACCACCAGTTGGCGCGGAGCGTACAGAAAATTGTTAAAAACATTTGACTCCTCCTACAGCCGAAAATGGCATTTCCCAGACTTATAACTATAAATGAAGCAGTCGTTATTTTGAACTTTCCTTTGAAATGAAATTTTAACTTCAATAGAAAAATCTCATCAACAGATAAATGGTACTGCTACAATTAGATGTAATGGTACGTGTTGTCTCTTTTCGGAGGAACTATGCAACGGAATTGAAAACGTACTGTTTTGACTATGTTAAGAATCTAATTCGTTGTATTCAATTGCAAGGTCCACTGAAAAAGATGAAATTTTTATGTGGCTGCCTGAACAACAGAAAATGATTTTACTTCAAACGTATTGAAAATATGTCACGTTACAAGGTGGCTTCTAATGAATTTTCAGTCAGACTTGTGCAGAGACTTTCTCAAACTAACTGTTTATTATTATGTGTCGCTGAAAACACGGCTGATTTTCATTACCGTTGCTAGAATTCGGCTTTTGAGCAATGCATGCATATGAACAACCTCTCGTCCGATTTTGTAAGGAAAATTCGGAAGTTTGACTTTCCTTGAAGAATCTGGTCTTTTAGTATAAGCAAAATAGAAAAGATCGTCCCGGTGACTAAGTTTATCAGGCCCACATCTTTTATCGTGGGTCGGTAGACGAAGGCTCCCCGACGAAACTGGATTTTCTCATCAACAGGGGAGGACAGCCTTCGCCGAGGAGGCATGATGGCGGCATTGCGCGCACGGATTGAAGATGGGATGAGGCGGTGTTTATCACTTCTTCATAGCAGAGCTAGTAAGAGGTGATTAAAACCGATTCAGATACGTATTATAAAATAGCGTTACAAAAGAAAAAAGTTCATAAAGAAGTAGAAAAAAAGTTCATGATCACCCATTCAGTAACTTAGTTTTTCTTTTCTTAGGCCACCCGAAAAAAATTCAGTCCTTCCCCGACGGGAGGAGGGAGGGCAAGGTACATGGAATAAGGTTCAACAGAGCTACAAAGAAGTGATTGAAAATCGATCCCGATATGTATTGAAATAGCATTTTAAAACAAAACACATGTTCAAGATCGCCCATCCAGTAAATTCAGTCCTTGTAGTTTTTTTATAATTTTTTTTATTTTTTAGGCCTCCCCGACGAAAACGGCGACCTTCCCCGACGGGGGGCCCGCCCCCCCCCCGTTTCATAGAGCAAAGGTTGCAAAGCTTCCGGGCGCTTCTCCAGTGAACCCCCACATATAGAATTTACTGTAGGAGAGTTTATTTTCGCCCTTCAAACAGTTGTAGGGTATTCTGCAATTGTGCCCCACCCTGAATTTCGGAATAAATTCAGGTAGACTTTGACAAGCTTCACATATATCTTCGGAATCTCTTGACTAATTTTTACTTGTCGGGTTTCTGGATAATTTTCTAACCATGCAGATTTGGAGTGGCTAACCTTGATGTGGATTAAACTGAGTGCGCTCCTAGCATCTGGCATGTTTCTAACTCCTGTAAGGATTTTTTTTTCAATTCCTGGGGATGCACAAAATTGTTCCAAAATCATAGCCTACTTGGTGTGGTGAGTAGAATATTTGGGTCTTATATATGAGGATCCGAATTTCCACTTTGCACGGCCATTGATGAAAGTCATTGGCCAGTGCAACCAGTAACCCCATGCTGGGACAATGCAGTTTCAAGCGGATCGCAACCTTACGACTATTACCTCACAGGACCTCGCTTAGCTCTTGGCTGAAGTGGACATTGCCAGCATATCGAAAAGTTTTGTACGAAAACTATCATTTGCTCATTATAAACCAAAATTTCGAAATTGTTCTGATTAAGGTAAGCTAAATCAGTTATGCTTCGAAATGACATGTCTAGGAGGAAGCAATTACCCATAAAACGCCGATATTTATTCGAAAAACATCATGATTTTTGACGATTTCAAAATTTGGTGACGTCATAATTTGGGGGAACTTCATGTCACACAAACGCGGTTTACGACAAACTTTATGAAAGTAAATGACCATGGCTGGTGTGAAGTCGTAAACTCTATAGTACAAGCAGACTGGGAGTCCATCGAATTACCACAATAGGTCTGAAAACATTACCTTTTAGTAATTTACTGTACAAATATTAAATCTCTGGACTTTTTAGTACCGTTTTGAACTGTCTCACGTCTTGATATGTACACAAACGCCAAAATGAGGAATTAAAATAAAAAGAATAAATCTCATCGAGATCTGTTGGCTTGCAAAATCTGGCAGATTTTTCTTTGAAATGTGATCGTTATTTTCACTAAATTTTGACAAATTTTTTCGTTTCAAGGTTTAAATTAGTGTCAACTTGTTACGAGACATTCGTTTTTATGATTAAAAATGCAAAAAATGAGAAATTTTAGGTCAACTCTATCAAGCGCAGTATACACTCCGACCATAAAGACCGAAAGAATTTACAAAGGTCAGGCTTTCAAGTCGGTCTCTGAACAAAGGAATTTGTCCAAATTTCATGCCGGCGTTATTTCTAATGTACAGATCCAAAAAACTAACTCTTTTCTTTCTGCTACCTATGGCATGCAGCTACCAAAAACGCGTTTAGCCATTTCGATATATTTGTGGCTAGAAGTATTTATCCTGTAAATTATGTAAATTTAGGGCGAAAAGCACGTTTTTGCGCATAGACATCAATTCCCATAAATTAACAATTTACGACAAAATTAAAGGGTGTTCCCAACCAAAAAAGTATTCTCTAGGCGTGTAATGGTACGAACATCACAAATCCAAATTAGCCAGGCCTTAAAACACAACCCCGAGTACTACATTAAGCGAAAAACCGAACTATACACCATGCGCCCACACACTGTAACGCATTTGTGAGGTTTATGATCAAAACTCTTCGATATGTGGCGTACGAGACTGGGCAGGGAGAAGACTGCCCCAAAATTCCGAAAAATCTAAATTCGGTCAGGAATTTGGGAAAAAACTGGGCAGGAATTTGAAAACAATTCGTACAGCTCTTTAATTTTGAAAAAATGGCCGGTTTTTCAGAAAATTCCTAAATGTGGCCGAAATCTCAAAAAGATATACCGGAAAAAGGAAAAAAACGTCATAGACCTATACGTATAGTCCCAACGAAAGTTTAATGAAAAACCAAGTCCAGATTCCAAAAAGTCGCTACACCAATTCGGGCAGCTCAAAAAGCTGTTATTCGTGACCCTTTATTCCCCAGATAATAAAACACAAATGCCCGAAACTGTCGAATATCCAAGTTCTTTCAAGCATATGCCCGTAAATGGAAAAGCATTATAGTAAGGGTAACAAGGTACGAAAAATTAAAGAGTTAAAAAATCGCGAAACCTTTGGGAAGCCTGTGGCTTAAAAGAAACACTTATCCTTGAGCCTATTTTTAAATCTTGTGTATCACAATACCCGATATGGCCGACTATTTTAATAGCTTCAAATCTTTGCCGAAAAACAGAAGACTATATTTAAAGTACAATTTTCAAGGAAAATAAAAAAAAAAAAATTGGGAACAATGTGAAAAAAGTGTTTCATCATCCAAGCTTCATACTGTAGTCTTGAAAATTTTGCCCGAAATTGTCAAATATTCGGGCAAAGGTTAATAAATGCTGGGACGTTTTCAATTGCCAAATTAATTCAACGTATAGACAAGAGGGTATTCAGGTGTCCAAGAGTTTGCCATCTATCCTGCTCTAGAGACAAATACGAGCAATGGTTATCGAAAATCGGGCAATTTGTTTTTCGATACTTTAATGATGCAGTGTGAGATTGTCTTCCCATAAGTCTGCTTGAAAATTCTTTTAAACACACCTTGTAACGAGACAATTCTGTCAATAAGTGTTACTAATAAAAGAAAAATCATTGACTTCATTTCATCCAATGGTAATGATACCTTTTATCTGATTCTTCTGATCAAAATAGCGACTGCTAAGACCCCCATAGGCCTACCTTTTTCAAAAGTAAAATCATAAATTGTCGGAAGTTCGGGCACGCAATTTTTTCGATACATATTGAATTGGGCCGAGAGTCGCAATATATAGCGTAAAATTAGTTAGAATGTTCTCAATTCCGTTTTGTAGTTTTCCCCCGAAAATATGCGGGACATATGCGGGAACATAGAGCATTTCATCGTTTGGTAGTGATACATTTTATCTGGTAATTTTCTGATCAAATAGCGACTGCTTACGTCCCCCTATAATAAGCCTGGGAAATGTCATTTTCGACCGTCTCAGGAGTCCGATTTTTCCATTTTTTTTTTTTTTTTTTAGCTCCACGCCAACCAGTGGTGAAGCTCCGCATAGATAGTCTTCCTAGCAGAACTTTACTTTAAAGTGAACATTTTTTGCAAACAGAATTAGCGACTTCTAAGACCCCCTATAAGCATAGGAAATGAAATTTTTGACTGTGTGAACGGTCAGATTTTTGAAAATTTCCTGTACGTTTCACCCAATCTATGGTGGTGCTCCGCTTAGACCGCTTTATAGCAGAATCTAAGTTTCAAGTGAACATTTCTTTACAAAAGGAAAGTCAAAATAGCGACTGCTTAGATCCCCACATAAGCCCGGGAAATGCCATTTTCAACTATCTGAGGGGTCGGATATTTCAACATTTTTGGTACGATTCACACCAACTAATGGTGGCGCTCCGCTTAGTCTAGGCTTTCTGGCTGAATTTTAGTTTTCGTTTATCTGCAATTGAAACTTAAAAAAGGGACTGCTTGGATCCCTTGGGAAATGTCATTTCGACTGTCTGAGAGGTACGAATTTTAAAATTTTCTGGACGCTCCGCGCCAACCAGTGGTGGCTCTCCGCTTTGACTGTCTTACGGACAGAGTTACATTTTACCGGCAAATATCTCCTGCCCCCAAACTGAAATGCTCCCAGCTCACGCCTATGGAAATACCTTACTCAGGCGCGCACTGGAATAGCTGCTTGCAATATTCAGCAGTATTCCGGATTTGCGATCATTGGATACATGGTCATAGTCCAGTGGAGTAATTAACTGAGCTAATCAGTATCTCAAAAGTGTGTTTGGATCTGAGAAAAATCACAAATATTTCTCACCAGAATTAAAGACAATTAAACCTGGCAAATGCCATTTTCAGACATCTGGAAGGTTTTAAAATCAAAAATTTTCTTTGTGCCCTCCTGGCCAATGATGGTGCCGCTACGCTTAGATAGCAAACTCCAACCCCCTACAAAATTATCCAGGCCCCCATAGTCCCACCACAAAAAAATCCTATCTACGCCACTGCCCTGGACCCCTGCCAGGGCTTTCGCCCTAAATCCCACCAGGGGCCCTTAAGCGGGCACCTGGAACCAACGCCGATGAGATTTTGTGTTTCGCGCAAAACTGAACGCCTTAAGGCGTCACCACTATGTCGGCTGCCGAAAACTTATGGCCCCCAATAAAAAACATCTTCCGCAGCTAGCTACGATTTATGCGGGTCAGCCAATGGTATAAATCTATTCGGCCAATGGCGTAGCCACGTCACGGGAGGGGGAGGGGGTTGCAAGGGGTTAGAATCCCCCATGACCCAACCTGGGATTTGTCGAACAAAATCCATAAATTAATCCCAACAAGTGTCTACTGCTGATTTTAAATAAATGTAATCACGTGTGGAATAGCTATATCTGTTCTTTAAAGCCATTCTAGAATAGAGCCATATATGACTGAGACAAAGGAATGTTTTTTTCTTCTTCTTCTTCTTCTTCTTCTTCTTCTTCTTCTTCTTCTTCTTCTTCTTCTTCTTCTTCTTCTTCTTCTTCTTCTTCTTCTTCTTCTTCTTCTTCTTCTTCTTCTTCTTCTTCTTCTTCTACTTCTTCTTCTTCTTCTTCTTCTTCTTCTTCTTCTTCTTCTTCTTCTTCTTCTTCTTCTTCTTCTTCTTCTTCTTCTTCTTCTTCTTCTTCTTCTTCTTCTTCTTCTTCTTCTTCTTCTTCTTCTTCTTCTTCTTCTTCTTCTTCTTCTTCTTCTTCTTCTTCTTCTTCTTCTTCTTCTTCTTCTTCTTCTTCTTCTTCTTCTTCTTCTTCTTCTTCTTCTTCTTCTTCTTCTTCTTCTTCTTCTTCTTCTTCTTCTTCTTCTTCTTCTTCTTCTTCTTCTTCTTCTTCTTCTTCTTCTTCTTCTTCTTCTTCTTCTTCTTCTTCTTCTTCTTCTTCTTCTTCTTCTTCTTCTTCTTCTTCTTCTTCTTCTTCTTCTTCTTCTTCTTCTTCTTCTTCTTCTTCTTCTTCTTCTTCTTCTTCTTCTTCTTCTTCTTCTTCTTCTTCTTCTTCTTCTTCTTCTTCTTCTTCTTCTTCTTCTTCTTCTTCTTCTTCTTCTTCTTCTTCTTCTTCTTCTTCAGGGGACGGAGAGGTGCAAACAATTACACAAATTCAGGGCAAGCGGACTAGGAAAGGCCATTTTTGGGCGGTCGCGGTGTTTTTGGCCAACAATTCAAGTTCTTGTACTTATTTTGTCCTGTCTGAGAGCCATTAGGCTAACTTCCTCCAAAAAAATTCCAAAAAACATTTATTGGGCCCTTTTTTAGGGTAGTTCTACTTCATTAATTGCACATTAAGATAATGTCTCTTAGGCCACGAAAACCATGAAATTGCAAACAGGGTGCTGAAGAAGAGTCTTCCTCATGAAGATATAGTTCAACAACATAAGGTAGCTTTGTTTTGTTAGGGACAGTCAGTCAATGAGCAGAGTGGTCAGTAGGACATGAGAACATTTAGTAAATTAACCGTGACCAGTAGCTTACGCAGGATTTCTCTAAAGAGTGGCCATGCAGTATGTTCAGTGATCGCCGGCTTGGGGGGAGGGGTCAAGACTGGGTTAGGCTGTTGGAATTAATTTTTCACGCTCTTTAATATATTTTTCATTTTTTTTTTGGACTTGAGGTACGCTTTAAGGCATTAGCTCCGAGCCACAATAGCCGGCAGCCTTCCGTTTAGATACTCCTCGAAGCTTTGGATTTGGCGAGGGAACGAAATTTTGAGGTCTGCAGACAACTAAGTTTACATATAGTTACATAAACAATAATGGGCAACTCTGTTCTTGGAAATATTTAGGATTTGAAATTGACACACAGAAACTCTGATTAAAACAACAAATCGCCTATTTATATTGTACTAACTAGTCTACTTTGCACTCTCACTACTTTCTTGGCTTAGCCATAACCGAGACTAACCGAAATAACTGCATCAACGTTCTTCCTCAGAGGGAGTCAAAGTCTAAATGGTCAGCGACCATGCCCCTTGCAGCATTTAATGCGTCCCTCGGGCTGCAGGCCAGTCCCTCTCCCTCTGACCATCTCTAGGTCCGCCACTGTCCTTTGCTTTTATCTATAGCAATGCTCATAAATTACTTTTAAACTGCCAAAATATAGGAAGCATCTAGAAAATTCTACTGGGTCTTTCGTTCCAACTGGAAGGCCTATCTACTAGACAAAATAAACATGAGAAAAGCATATTTTATCTCCGTGAATTAATATGCAGTGTAAAATTCTTTAAAATATTGGAGTAGGCAAGGCAACAACCAGCGTGTTAGCCGTTGAAATGACCAAGTTGAAGACTTCTACTTGGCTTGAATAATCATTGTTAACTGGAAGGTACGCTCAATCGAAAACTGAAAGCACGCCCCATCTTTAGCAATTTGCGCATAGAATGTAAGTACGAGACTAGCATTGTTTTGCAGTCGATAATGTAAAAAAATGTTATTGTAAAAAGAAATGTTATTGTAAGTTTTGTCAAAATAACGGACTCGGCTTCGCCTTATCCGTTCTTTTGACAAATTTGGAGTTTTGACGGCTTATTCACCAATTATAGTGACATATATACATTATATACATTATATACATCGATGCTAAATATATTTCAAAGTGAGGAAATGGACCCAACTTTTTTATTGGTGCTTTTCCTTACAAGACATGTCTGAGTGAGCTGAAATATAAAATGTTTAATGAAGTTTCATGCACACACTACAGAATGGTAGAAATCCGTAATTTTTGTTGCCGCTATTGTACTCAAATTACAATCTCTGCCTTCCTTTTTTTCCCGGAGTCCATTATCTTGTCCCAAAATGCGATCACAAGATCTAAAAAGAATGGGATAGCCATGCTATGACCTCTCTCTGTAGAATATGCTTTGCAGAACCAGGAGGGGTTCAAGATCACATAAATATTATTCATTTCAAAGTTAAACAAAGAAAAAACATTTACTTTAAACCACAGAAGAAATCATATCTTAGACTGAGTGTAACAAAGGACCGATTGACACTGCTAGATGAAGAAGATCATATACGTGCACCGTGACAAGGGGACATGTCCTATATTATCACGGTGCACAAAGAATACACTGACAGACGAGGCAGACTAGACATTATTGTAGGATGCTCAGTTTGTTAGCTATTACGGGTGAATGTGGATAGCATATGCCGCTTTGCCTCATGCTTAGCTATCATGGCTCTCTCCTGTCACATAGAAAAACATACGTGGGTATGTTGGGTATAGATGGTTAGGGTGCCAAGTTTCATATTGGTTAACAGTCACAAATGCACAGTTACGTATTTATGTACACTCATAAAGTTGCACAAAGTTTTTGGCCAATTGAGAGCTGAAGACCTCATCCGTCCCGCTATACGGCCATGCAAACCCATGCTGAAAGAATCTGATTCAAGCTGCCTACCCTCACTTAAAGGTCCAGTTCTCTCACCCCAAACAGTACCAATTCTCCTAACCTTCTTACTTAAGCCCCTCCCACAATTGTCTGAAATTCATGCTCATCCAGATACAATCTCAGTTTATTGCTTCAAGGTGAGTAAAGAAAAACTCAATTTATATAATCAAAACACTCTCAGTACAGTTCATGCTGTGTAATATAAGCTTTGGTACTCCGCATTGTTTGAATTAGCTGTCAATCAAAGAGGTGAGCCAATTGAGAATATCGGTACCCCGTACCAAAATTGTAGTTTGGGGTGACAGGTTTTGCCCTTTAAGCGAAGGTTTTGATTTCTAGAGTCTAGTTTGTTACTTATTGTGGTAAGAACATTCGACTTGCAGCCGAAAGTTCTGGAGTTCGACTCCCGGCCGGGACAATCCGAAGGCTTTCTTGACAAATGGAAGCTTCTGGAATCCTGTTTGGCGCTCAGCATGAACAAAGCAGTCTACAGTTGGAAAACAAGCAAGTGGGTGACAAGTGGAAATTAAGAGCCTCTGCCGGCCAAGCCAAAACCAATTGGATGGAATCTGAATCGTAAAAGCTGCACCTATCTTACTACTTATATAACAAACTTACGACATACACCGGTACATTACAGAGCAAGCGCGAAGCAGCTGGATATGCGAAGTCCAAACCAAGCTCTATATAAGCATTATAAATGTAAGCATGACTCCAACCACTGTATTCTGTAAGAATTGTATATATTAACTACCTATGATTCACAGGCTTTTCGTCATCGCAGGCCGTCAACAGTAGGTTTTGTCAGTCTCAAACACGGACACACGCACCAGTGTGGTTAAAGGTCTAGACAGAAAACGCCCCCCTCTATGCACCTGTCGGCATATACCAGCCTGCACCACATGTATAACTACACTCTAAAAAATCCTAGTCAGAATTGAAAAGAATCTAATCAATTGGGGGGCACGAGACGGAATCTTGTCAAATCTTTGACTATAGTTTCGACTCATAAATAAAACAACGCTTTGCTTTCTGCAATTGCAGTTGCTTCGCGTTGCTGGTTGTGCTTCCTGTTTCGAGTGCCCATTGGAAGGAAACTGCCTCACGAACAACATTGTGTACCAAGCAACTGTAACGCGCCACGACAACCACAACGAAGAAACATACATTGGTCTAACAGAGAACACATTCCAAACAAGGTACAGCGCCCACAAGTCTAGCTTCAAGCACAAAGATAAAAGAAACGCAACTGAACTCAGTGAATACTTCTGGAAATTAAAGGATTCAATTGTAGAACACTCCATAAAATGGAAACTCATGAAAAAAGCTCGAGCATACTCCACATCATCTAAGACTTGTAATCTCCAGTGTCTGGAAGGAAAGTTCTTCATTTTACTCAAACCTTCCTTATTATCAACTCTAAATAAAAGAAACGAGCTGATAAGCTCTTGTAGACACAGGAACAAACATCTGCTGTGTAATTATTCTAATAGGTAATGTATCTTGGCTCGCTGTACACAGTTCTTGCCTGTTCACAACGAACACGGAACGAACACGTGCTTTAAAAAGAACACGTCCAAAAAGCAGCGAACACATACGTATCCAACGTTATTGACATCATTCTACTTCAGGCTATGAGGACCGACATTATTGGCCCTTACGAAACAGTTCTGTAAAGCTATGTTGTGAAAACCTATTGCAACCTTTTCAATATTACAGCTCCCTTCACAGGGTTGAGCACTATACCATTGCCTGGTTGACATTATTAACATTATTTATTACTTTTTACTATAACGGTTAAATATAATATATATATATATATATATATATATATATATATATATATATATATATATATATATATATATATATATATATATATATATATATATATATATATATATATATATATATATATATATATATATATATTAATTGAACGAATAATGTTACAGACACACGTTCGCACGTACGCGTAGGACCATATAAAATTGGCAATAATTGTCGTTAGAAAAGGTTTTACATCAGCGAACTCCCTTTACTTTATCGGTTCAAAGAATTTTATAACAATCGGTTAAAAGCTTCAACCTTATTCTTTATTTTTATAATTTTGGACGTTTTAACATTATCCGCTAATTTTTGCATTAACAGTTGAAGTAGATCACCAGAAGCCTCATAAATGAAAGAAGAATGATGACAAAAAATGCATGTGCAAGCATTGGGGGAGTGAAGCAAGTCATAAAGGAGGATTCATGTTGACTTTGTACTGTGGATGGAGTAGAAAAGCTCGCCA
Source organism: Holothuria scabra (assembly GCA_037179385.1). Lineage (NCBI taxonomy): Eukaryota > Metazoa > Echinodermata > Holothuroidea > Aspidochirotida > Holothuriidae > Holothuria > Holothuria scabra. Next base: position 33,137,687 of record CM074199.1, read on the forward strand.
AGTAGCCATTTTCATGATGCAAAGTGAAAGGAACTAAACTTAAATTTGCACTTGAGACAAAGTTGCATTTCCAGTTAATTTGAAAGAGGAAATACTATCCATTAAAACGCGGTTCACACTACAGCGATGATTTCCAATATGGATTTTTGAGAGTTTTAGTTCAAACATTTTCCATCTCGGATAGAAAGGAACCAAAAATTTGCAACCTGTGTAAATATATGACATGTGTCAGAGGATTACGACAATGAAATGTAAAGTAGTTGCTTCGTGACTTTACATCTTGGGCAGCATTTATCGCACATGCGAACAAAGTTTGGGTTTCCGACGAATATACCTCGGCTACATAATGAGAGCAGACTATTAGATTTTCATGGGACAAGTTGGGATTAATTATCTTTATAGCGTGACCCGTATATACTAAGATCAAAGACTGAATAAAAAAACAATTGGTCTGACTTAGATAGAAAACTTAGGATCAGATTTAGGATTGAAAATAACGGTACTGAGATCCAGCCAAATCTGCAAATTGAGCTCAAATCTTCAAAGGACAATCTTCGCGAATTTGACAGGAATTTTGACAAGTGGGACGAGAATGGCCGGCAGGTTCGGGTTAAAAAAAGGATGTTAGAAACCCAAATATGACTCCGTTAGAGGCTAATTTTGGATCGTCCAATGGGTGGTCGACCCCAACCATATTGTAGTTCCACCAATAATAAAAAGACGTATATTTGTTGAGAACATCTGCAAGGATCCAGAGACCACAAGACGGATCAAAGTTAGCATGCATACTGAAGGAGGAACAATTGCCAAACTGGACTGGATAAGGGATGAAGAGTCGCCTTGGCACAAATGAAATTTATGGAGTTAAACTCTATAAGCAGTTGTATTTTCGAAGATCAAAAGAGCGAAACTGCACTTCAAAAGTGTCTAGAATAATCGCCCGTAAGTACGGGTGAGTTTCACTTTAGTTGGAGTTAAAATTCTCTCCAAATCGGGCGATATTATAACCCAATGGAATATAACTTTCATATTTGGAGTGAATTTGCACTTCCATTCCCGGTTCAAGTTCAAGCTCAATTTTTTTTCTATAACACCCCAATGTGGGGTACAAGAGACTGAGAAAAGTGAATAAAAAACAAAAAGAACACAATAATTACTTTGGAAGAAAAAGAGAGAATAAAGAAGTGAAAAAAGAAAAAGGGAAAAAAGAAAGCATCGCTCATACTAATGCAGTACATTTAGTAAATCAAGAAACTCAAGAGAACATAATAAAGACAATCATAGTAATAAAATAATAATAACAATAACAATAGTAAAAATAAATTAAAAGAAGAAAGGATAAATAAATAAAAGTAAAGAAATACAAAAATGATATTGGTAACAACAATAATAACAATGCCGGGTCGGGGGTTAAGGCTGACTTATTAAATTGTTGAAAGATGTATCCACGGAATATACTGATCTTTAGTAAAGTCTTCCTATTACTTGTCTGAAATAAATCTTCCATTTTCAGGGTGTTTGTGTTTTTATTAAAATTAGGGGTTATATACATTTTCCTTTCTTGGGATAGTGCATTACATTCGAAGAAATAATGGAATTCGTCTCCTAACTTTTCTTAATTACTAGGGTGCATATTCTGTCGTGAAAAACAATATTCCTATATCTGCCGGTCACAGCTGGTATTTTGCTATTGCTACAGCGAAGTCTACAAAAGCTAAGTCTGTTCCGAAACGGGAGATTAACTAAATACTTTTCAACGGTAAATTTTACACTGAGCATTGCTATCAGCTTCCACCCACCATTCTTGCTTATAGATAACATCAAGTTTACGATCAATAGTTTGTTTTTTTTTAAGCTAAGGCAACTTTAAATAAGGGCAGTGATATTTGCCATTGCCATTAGTACTAAAGAAACGTGTGTCCCAAATGAAGGGTGTTCCAGTTTTTTCAAAAATACTTTTAATTTTAAGGAGCCAGGGGGTGTAAATACCCTTGTCATGGAGAACTCTAGATACTTATCATGCAAGACAACTTGTTACCGTCACCATTCACAATTCTGCCCCCAAAAGTAACCATCCTACTTTCAATTACTTTAACAAGCTTGTGCCAACCCAGCTCACCATATACCATGCAGTTTGGAGTACTCTTTTTCAACTTTAAAATTCGCTTACAAATATTCAGATGGAAAGCCGCAATTTTGCTTTATGTCTTTCAAGACCCAAACTTCACTTCCGTAGAGAAGGAGAATGATTGGTGAAACTAACTGATCAAAGAGTTCAAGTAATAGATCTAAAGGTAGCTGAAGGTTGTAAGACTTGTTCAAAAGACTAAACATGGCTTTCTTTGCATTACTCATCTGCTTGCATTTCGTTTTAGTAAACTTATTATTATAATTAAATGTTACTCCCAGGTCTGTGTAGTTATAAACTAACGGTGAATTTCTTACGTGCGTACAAACTTTTTAAAGCGCAAATTTCTTTTGTACTTAGGAACCATCATTATAGAGACTCTTTTGGAGTGAATGTGACTCTTTTGACTTTAGAGTGTTGGAACCGTTTTTAATCACCGTAATTAATATAGTTGCAATTCGGGGAGTAATACGACTTTGACTTGCAGTATGGATACAGGTGCATTTTGGGGAGTTAATCTCGCATCAATCATGCTTTGGGCCACTGGTTTCTACTATAATATGGAAGTTTTTGCAGTGCACAGTTACTCTGTCGTCTTTGGTTTGGGTGACTAATAAGCTCTCCCCTTGCTTCCTCCTTAAATGTTTGCCTTTGCTACTTGTAAGTTGTACTCCTAATTACGGCTTTAAAATTTTAAAATATATATTGTACAACCTTCAAAACGCAATACATATTTGAAGTTTGTTAGCAATACATTTTGGAATTAAGTCCATAATAAGGGTTCAAGTGAAGGTACCCTGTACAAATGTCCCGCCCCTGTAGGCATTTATATAGCCTCTACTGGTATAGCGGACCGCTAATTACATACCCGTACATACACTCAATTAGGCGACTTCCGTGCCCTTAGCTTCTTGTAGAAGTTTCTACTGAGACATACTATCCCTCTTGTCGAAGTCCGCAAATTAATGTGGGCTTTTTAGGCACTTTCAAATTTCCAAAGCAAGACAATTGAAATTTTGAGCTAGAAAGCCTTAAATGATAGGTATGTGCATTTTGCATAGCGGGGTAATGTAATAAAAAATAACACTAAAATGGTCAAATTGCCTTGAACTTTCAAAAGTTTGCATTTTAATTATAGTCTACAAAATTCAAATGAAACAAATCGAATCATATTTCACAAGTAACACAGTCAGAAACAACATCTCGTAAAATTTTAAGGCCTTCATCTTTCAGTAAACATTTCCCCAGGTAACAGTATTGGAGTAAGTGGTTCGCTACCTGCTGAGTGTACCGTTTAATTGTTACATTATACCCCGTCATAGCCTCTGTATAATGAGTGTCTATCATTTCTCCCGGCCATCCAACAGTTTTACATCGGAGGCTCTTGTCAATTGATTCATAATTCCCAAGTTTTAATCATTGTATAGATGGGAAAGCTCCAGTATGAAAATTCTCAGAAACGAGCCAATCGAGCATATCATAATTAAAATAAAGCTTTATTCACACAGTCACTAAGTTTACGTTTGAATAATATTCATCATACGCATCGATTGTCTGAAAGCTACTTACCTCAAGCACTGTTTTCCCGCTTTCTTCGTCCGTAAAATTCACGCGCTGTTTATATTTTACCGCTGCGTTGGGAAGAGATGCCCAGTTCAATGTGACGTGGTGGTGACGTCAATTATTCGATAGAAGTAACCGGAAGACCACCAATAGTATCATTTCGCAGAAAAGATGCAATAACCCTTTGGGATCTGTCGGATGATCGTCACAGATATTAAGGCGTTTGTTTATTTTTAGAACCTTTCGTTATACCCCGTAAATGTGTACTAAATCAGTTCTTAAGATCTGTTTGCGCATATAGCTGTGCGAACATCTTGAATTAATGATCTGAGCGTTATTTGCTCCCATAGCAGAGAGCATCTACTCTAACTCCCTGCCAATAGTGAAAACAGCGAACAAACATTCTTAGCACGGTAAGAATCTATCGACCACTACGGGCTTATACTCATGAAGATTTGTTATTGCCATCAGAGGGTTACGTCAGCGTGACATCATCCAAATAGATAGACCGTTTGTAAATATAGTGGAGGAACACGTGTACGTAAATGGCTAATTGCGATTGTGTTAATAATGACGCACCTCACAACCGAAATATACATGTTGATATTCGAGGGAGCCCTAACGTGTTATATGTCCCTCCGTTCGGTTCGACGTTTAACCACAATGCGCCTTCCTGAAATTTGGGTTGTAGACCTAATTTTCATAAATTAGTTATATAATACCAGTGGAAAGAAAATACTTTATATTGAAAATATCTTGACAGTCCAGTTCATAGCACAGCTAATGTGAGTTAATCAGAAGTGTTAATTGCATACAGAGAAGAGAATGAAAGACATGATTCTTTCATACCGAACTTATATTTCTCTTCCGGGTCATTACTAGGTATAAAATAAGAAACAAAGCAAAAAAAAAAAAATAATAATAATAATAAATACAAAAAATCAGATTCAGTGTGTATAAGTAAACATATCAATCTGCTCTTTGCTTGCAATATAGTTATATTGATAACTTACTGCAGTTAGCTGCCTTCATGTTTTGTATAAGTTTTTGTATTTTTGTATTGACTTTAACTGTTAATTCTTTTCCTTTCACGTTTGACGTATTTTTTTATATTTTTGATGGAAATAAAAAAATTATTTTTGATGGAAATAAAAAAATGAATGAAAGAATAGATCATTGTTATGCTTTTATCCTAGATGCCGCAGTGACTGAAATGAAAATCAAGTTTCCCATTTTTTTGACGACAAAATGAGGCCAAACCAGGTAATGGCATTACATTTTCCCTTATATGCTTGTTTAGGCAAACGTTTACAGACAGTGGGCTTGCTTGGAAAAAAATTATAAATTTGAAACGGTTGGGAAAACCGCTCTGTAGCTGACTAATATTCTTTTAGGATCTATTGTCCCACTTGGCAAATTTCGATTGTTTTTATTTTTTCAAATCCAGGAGGGATTCCTCATATAGCTACTCACCTGTGCCCCCTCCCCTACAGGTCTTCGCTGCACAAACACCATGTTAAACAACGTCCGCAATGAAATTTACAAATTTATTTAAACCTTTTCCTCTAGTTGTGGATTTATTTCTGTGCCCATCAGTTTCACCCAAAATTAAAGTTCAAGAGCAGTTCCACAAACTTATTTTGAAGGAAAGCTAAATTTCACAGTTTCCTCTTTATTTCTCAAAGTATCTCACATCATTTTTTAAGACTTCAGTATTGCATATTTAAAGGTAAGCCACACAGTAAATTCTAGTAAATTTCACATTTGAGGAGGAAAATGTTGTCACGTGACCCTGAAGAGTCAATTATGGGACAGGACAGTCTACTACACTACTTCAAGTAGGACCGACTGCATGCTCTTACCGTTTGACCCTATCGCACTTTTTGTCAATCTGTACTGAACACACATATTTATACGTAGATTTCACTGTAAATATTGTCCTCCTGAAAGAAGAGTTAAAATTCAAAACTTAGTTCAATATGATACTTGAGCCCTCAAGCCACACACGAATCAAGGTAAATGCAATTATACCTCCAGGGAAAGCACAATTTTTAATTGTTGAATACACTTTTAAATAAAACCTGGCAAGGTGGTAACGCATATACCGAAATATTATGTCACAATTTGAGGGCAATATGGCGTGCACAAAATGTCATATTATACTAGTAGCCCTACTTCATGCTAGTGGAGCCCCATTTCATACAATTGTATACTTACCTAAGAGAATGTTGCCTTGAACAATTCAGTCACATGCAAGCCTTTTTGGTCGAGGATGTCGATTATCTATTTTTGGTCATAGGAAAGATACATTGTAGTCCCCAATTGCTTTGCCGCCAAATAGACTTTTTTTTTTTTTTTTTTCATTTGTGTGCCAACTGTTATCCTTAACAGCACGCTCCATCATCCCCTCTAGTTCTGTTTAAAACTGATGAAACATGTATACACCTCTAGTCTGCGTGGCAGCTCTCAGCGGATTCAATCATTTCGGGTCTGACACTAATGTTTATTGCATAGCAACCACCTCTATATGTTTCGCTGTCCATTAGTCCATGCACAGGGGTATTACATCTGCTGTACAGTTAGAAAGTTTTACCTGTCTACTAAACGTTACGTTATCACATTTGAGTAGAGATGTTGTACACACCAACAGATTTCTGTTAAAATCCCTGTTGAAGTGTTGATTTTCTTGATCGGAGAAATGAGCTAGAAGAATTGTTACATGTAGCACTACACAATTTTAATTGGGAGGTAATGACCCATAAGAAAATTCTGCCCTTTGAAAGTGGACGTCATGGCTTGGCCGATAGCGTTACAACATGGCCGATTTTACAACAACAGAAAACCGCAGACAACAAAAGGCGGTCACTGGACCATGCTATTTTCAACAATGTTGTTTTTTGTCAGTTGTGTAGCAAGCGTGGACTTCAAGGACAGGAGAAGTTTGTCCAAGCTTCAAGGGAGTGGATTCTCTAATGCAAATTTTTTCCACTTATTAAAAATTTTCGGTGGGCCAATTGTACAAATTTGACTTAAGGAGCGTTTTCGTCTCAGACTGTTAGATTACCTTTTAAAGACAAAACTTTTTTCAGTTGTAATAATTATTGGAACATTTACTTGCGGCAATTGAGGCGAGCTACGCGCGTTCTCAAAATTTGGTTAGCTGGACAGCATATATATATATACACCGTTATGGTTTTGCATTGTCAATATGGAATGAACGTATTTGTAAGAAACAGGCTTTTTGGCCTTTGCTTGAGGGCGGACAAGACTTGAGAAAAAGATCATGAGTAGTATTTGTTTTTTCATCCAGTCTAGAATGCTTTTGTGGGACTGATTATCTGCTCATGGAATGGTTTATGTAATTTTTGTTTGTTGTTGGATTGTTAAGTTTTGTTTTCTTGTTTCTTTTTTAGGGAGTGCACTCTCGACAAGCCTTTGACTTTTAGTTGCACTTCCTTCCACTCTCATCCTACTATGCAACAACAGCTAAATCTCGCAATTCCTTTTTATGTCTTTCAAAGTGTCTTTCGTGATACTTTAGGACTACAATCAATATTGCATATTTAAGATGGACCAAGCACCGAGTTACTCCTAGTAAAAAAGAGATCTCACATGATTCTCAAGAGCCAATCATGAAACAGGACAATCTATTTTATGTTGGGGTGTCTGTATATCTCCTTTAAAGGGAAGGTTTAAGCAAAAATTTAATTTTCAAATGTAAAAGAGGAACCAAATCTACACAGTGTGGTAAAAGTTCCATTCAAATCGGACACGTATTTCTTGAGATATTGGAAAATGAAGTCAGTAGATTTGTGTTCAAAAGTGAGTTTGGGGGCAGCAGAGCTTTTATCACTTCTTCACATTGACAAGGAATGCTTTGTTTCACTTTGTTTTATCAGACTGTTTTGTTGACCTTGAAGTTAATAGGAATAGGACCTCCCTGTGGGGGATGCAAAGTTTGTAAAGTTCTCATGCCACTTTTAATTTTAATAATGTGTGGTTGTAATGTGTGGTTGTTGAGGAGAAAATCAAGTCTGAAGTTTAAAGAAAAGCAAAAGACTGTGCTCTAATGTGGGGATGTTATGTCGTATGTGCTTGATGTTATGACCTTAAACTCTTCTTTTAAGGGTGACAAAACTTTCCAAGGGCTCCGAGGGCATCCGACTGTCCGAGGCTTTGGGATGGCTAGGTCTCTCTCTTCTAACTAAGCCTCTGACTTGAATTCAAGTTTGTGAATAAAACCTATAAATACGACTTTCTTGCCACAGTGGATATAAATGCTATACGATGTTATGTAATGTCAATTCGATGACTAATGATACAGGCTAAAGTACAATGACCACCAAAATATGGTAGGATAGAAATGATTCATTGCCAGGCATGCCTGCCTGTAATTCAGATGCGACGTATTGAGAATTGCAAATGGCTGAGAGGAGTCCAGAAATGTGTGTGCCTTAACAATTATTTGTACAGACAAGAATTTCATAAATAGTAAATTAGACAGGATTTGATAAAACACCTTACTGGTCAGCCAAGATGAATGAATCTGTCCGTGAAGAAGCAAGGAGTCAAAAAAGAAAGTGAAATCGTCACTTCCCATGAAACAATCCTGCCAAAAATAATTCGTGTTTAACGAATATTATGGCAGTGGATACACTTATCTAGATGAAATATTAATGATTAATAGATTTATGGCAAAAACTGATATATTCGGCACTTGTTAACTTCTGGAGTGTCAACTAAACCGATGTTTCTCTCACATTTTTTTTTATTTATTTTTTATTATTTTGATTTCGTAAAGCAACTATACATCAATGATATTGTTATAGCTTAATGAGTCGTATTACGAGCGTGCATGAGGTCACTTTTCCTGGGGTTCTGGAGTGGGGTACTGGAGCATAGCTCTCGGAGAAAAACTTTCCACCAGGGTTTGTGAAGACTAGACATTTTATTCAGAGGTCGAGGGCTATTCAGGGTAGAACGGAGGAAACAATGTTAAACTAGACTGCATAAGACACTTTTATATTTTTCAAGACTGACGTAGTATCTGTGCAATTTTAAACCATACACTATGTTGGCCCAAGTATATTCAAAAACTATAGATCTTATGCAAACTGGAAGTAAATTATAAGGCAGCAGTATACATACGTCAGTTTAGCATAGATTTATTGAAGTTTCCAATGAGGGTGGCTTTTGATATGTTGCACAAAAATCTCTGAACTTGAGTCATCTTGGATGTGTGTCAGGATATTTTAGTTTTCTGTCCCCTTCCCTTTACGTTTTATAAGGAGCGGAGAAGAAAATGACAAAAGAGTAAAGGTGCATTCTCCCATTTTTCATGTAACTCAAAGAAAGTCATTTGCACTTAATCTCTTTATAAGCTTCAATTTTGCACAGGGGTACTATTTAAAGTCTAAATTGGTAAAGCTCTTTAATTTTCATTAAATTAAAAAATTCAGATAGCTCAAGTTGCACAACATTTACTGAGAGTGTTCTGAGCAGGGAGTTACAACTCCCTGTGTTGAGTGAGCATTAGCCCCTCATATGTCAACCAGGATTTGCCCTTAAATGTTTCGGTCTAAAGTAACCGTTTTTTATTCCTCTGTTTTTATTGATAGCATAAATTTCCTGTCAAATGCAATCTATTCAAATTATGGAATCAGTTTAACCTCAGAATTTAAAGCATTCATAAAACCATGAACAAGTGTAACAAAAAACCAGCCATGTGGAAGTAGTAGATGTAAATACATTTCCATATGGGCTATGTGTATAGAAGCGTCTAGTGACCTGGTTTGGAAATTAACAGCATGAAATGATTAACGAAACATAATTTCACAATATAAGACAAAACTGGGAAAGCTCAGATATCGATAAAGACCGGAATTACAATAAAAGGAAAAAGAACGAAATCAATTAAAAAAAATCTTCCAGATTTTGACATGGGTAAAACTGAGGAACACTAGGCAGTGCATGACTTTCCATTTTTACGTTTTCAATTAGCATAAAAATACTTATTTACGATGATTGACATATTTTCAATTTTTAAAAAGCGAAACAGTGACAGACCAGGGAGTTGTTATCATCGAAATCCAAATAACACCTAGGCAGCTAGGGTAGGACCACAATTTGCGCCTCTAAAAAGGCTAAGCTCTGTGAACAGATGAACGCAAGACCGCACTGCAGCCCAAAACCTCCACAATAGTTAACGGTTTGGCAAAAGATTGCTCTCGAAAAGCTCTCTGTTGGCAATTTTTATTTTAAGTAGGCACGAAAGTTAACTTGGTTGGAACTCTAATCTCATGGATATGTCCATGTTTCGGGGATAATCAAGTAAGTAATATCTCAGTCAACTGAAGGTTGTTGGGAGAATTAATAGTTTATAATATTTTCTCCAGTTTCCTAACGACGATCAGAGTCGATATTTCCACTTTCTGGTTCAAACGTAATGAGCACACAGTCTCCAGCAGGCCTACAAACACCAAATTTACGGAAGTGTTTCTCACTGTCTACTTTTTCAATTTCAAAATGCTTCAAGTTTTCAAGGCCTTCAGATAGACCAAACTCGTGTACGTGATGATTAGGGGACAGTGGCTGCTGATAGTACGTGTTATAGGGTTCAAAATGCTATGACTTCCTTCCTAACTTTTTACCAACATATTGTGTAGTATATTAAATATCTATTTACGGCCAGTTTGAAGGTATTTTGTGGTAGGTTTTCTGTGATTGGAGACTTGTTGTTTTTGAGTACGTGTGAAAAAGGAATGGGGGATTGGGGTCGGGTTAGCCCGAGGAGCAGGCGAAGCTTTTTTCGTTCAGCTCATCTCTACGAAAACATCTGAGGGGCGGCAGCCTAAGGAGGCGACAGCTACAGAGGCCATATGCAGGCTAGAAACGGGTAAGCCCTTGTGTGAGGTTAGGTTAGATGGAGTTTTACAGCCCAGTTTCAACCAATGGGTTCAAGTTAAGCCAGACTTTTGCCAGTTGTGACTGGCTTGTTTTTTCTATTCCCATTGCTTATGCTAAGCACCAAGCACAATGGGCAGTAGGTTCCGTTTTTAAAGGCTTCGGTATGACCCAGCCAGGACTTGAACTCCCGATCTCCCGACTGCAAGTCTGATGCTCTAACCACTTGACCATACAGTCGGTAAAGAAGCTTTACACACTTACATGTACATGTCGTTATTTTGGGGGGTTGTCAAACTTGAGGTGATTTCACCATGTCCTTAAACTGGACAAATCAAATTTTCGAAACTGTTTCCCTATATTTCAAAATTTTCGAGCAATTTACGCACGGGGTACGTTTGGATTTCGCCGAACCGCTCTTTGCCACAGAGTAGGGAGGATTTGGGAAGAAAGCTTATGCCATCGAATATTGTCAGATTCAATATATTCTCAATAAATTATATTTTTTCGCCACTCACGTGGCCACAATCATTCAATTTTTGGGGTGAAATTTTTCATAAACTTGAACAGTTTTAAACAGTTATGTAATTTAAAAACATTTTACTTCATGATACGAGGCCATAAGTACCCTTCAAAGTTTTAAAATCACTTCTTGCATGATTACGTCTTTAAAATTAATTCTGTTTGAGAGGCAAAAAAGCCTGAGGTCTTCTACTTAATCATCTCTATGTAACATTAATGACTTGTCAAAACTCACTTCGGCTGAACAGGTTCTAAGCACACCTGGGAAGTAATTATTGTATGTTCCGTTTTGAAAGCATCGGAGAAACTGTTTTTTTATTCTCCCAGACTTGTGTTTTTGTGCTGCTCTGTAAGGCTTTTAATCTTTTAATAGAATGTCAGTTTTATCGTCTTCCCAAGCGTGAATAACTATTGGTTTTAATTCTCAAATATACATGTGGTTTAAAGTAATTTTAGTTTTCGTTACAGTGTGATAACCATTGAAGCACTTATTTTGCCCGAAGAGCTTCCTCTGTATACCACAGGCCCTAATTATTATCAAATATGTTCAATGCAAATGAAAGGTAAAAAGGATAACTACTTAAAACTACCATTACTTTTGAAGGTATTAGGTACACAATTATATTTCATAAAAAAGCTTTTTCCGACATGGGGCGGCTTTTTAAAGTAAGTATCAAAAAGTACGATGTGCACTGAGACGCTGTTTGAATTTTCTCTCTATTTTGTCTTATACAATGGAGTAGGCCTAATTATGCCAACGGGCAGGCAGGCAGGGTTCACCAGATCAGGATTCGATATATATAATAGGTCACGAGACAGAAGATCCTGTCTCGCATCACAACCCTTACGCCGCGGTCACAATACAGCAAGTTCGAATCGGTGTCACGGATAGGGTGAAAAATAACCGTCCACTGACTAATGTTCACACCTAACGTCGTCATCTTCGACCTTTACATAAGTTTATTGCACCAAAGTAAAAACCCCTGGAATTAATGTAAAATAATACAACATGTATGTACAAGTATTTACAACAGAAAACAATACAACGCGATGTTTGGCTAAATAGATTTATCCTAAGTAATATTAACACAAATACAATTAAATTGACTGGTTACCTTCCTGACTTGTCTTTGAGGGGCAACGCCGTTTTATCTTTTATTGACTTTTGCTCTTAGTTCATACTTACAAAGTATTTACCCTTACATTAGATCCTTTGTAGCTTTCTCTGCAAACTGTCAACAATCAACAGTTAATCGTTACTCTCTTGTTCTATACAACCGGCATACTGCTTTAAATAAGTTACCGCCCTTGACGTGCATTCGGCTACCCAAAATAGTATATCTTCATAGTAAGCAACACACAAAACAAAATCAAAACAGTAAATTTACGGAACTTTTGAAGGTTTCCGGTTTTTTAGTGGAGTACGGCAGGCTTTTTAAAGACGGTGATTAAGACATATAAAAAACTTGTAACGTCGGGAGCCACAACGCAGTGTCCCCTAAAACTATCAGCTAGCTCACCTGTACTCGTTAACTTTAATTTTACTAGATAGAAGGATATCCATCAACACAGTACTAGGCGTAGCCATTTTAACTTTCTTGTCCCCAGAATAAAATGATCCTCCGATCGCATCTTTTTCTTTACAAATATTGAACTTTGGAACTTCCTTCCTAACACATAGAAGCAAATTAAAAAATCTTTCCCGTTTAAACTGTTTGTGCATCACTCCTTTTGCCAACAAATCACTTTTAGCGGACCAATGTCTCTAGGGGAGCACAGCCTGTATTATTGTCTGTCGGCGTCTTTCAGCCACTGCAATATTCCAACTTTCTTCCACTCCCTTGTACAATTGTTTCTTGTTTCGTCCTTAGGGACCCCAATGGAATCAGGCAGTTGCTAGCAACTCCCTTATGGAATTGAGCTTTTTTAAGGCTTTTGGGGTATCCCTGGTAATCTGTTTATTACTACTTTCACTTGTGTTTTATGTCTTATATTTCTGTGTTTTCCTGGAGCATCCTTTTTGTATGTCTTTCATTTTGTTTGTGTTTTTTCTATTTTTACATGAACCAAATCAACCAATTAATCAAAGACGCTAGACTACTGCAGCGGGTGTAAGCCCAATGGACATCGTGTCCAGCTGCTATCGGTATGCAATGGCGACTGTGGGAGCTCAAAGAAACCTTCGCACAGCCACAACCGAAATTCATTGTCACACCCTGTCTTTTCACCTGGCCTCCTATAATCACCCCAGATTCTACATTTTATGCAAATTAAGCCTGACCGCATGTATAACGTGAAACCCGGTAATCACTAAACATGACCATAAGGAATTGGATGCAGCGGACAAAGCGCATTGAATTTTTAACCATATCTGCAACCAACTGTATCCCAAACATGAATATTCATGAGATAAATTTACACAACTGCACGATAGACCTGTGCCAGACTTGTGATAGACTTGTGCCAAGCATACTCGTGACGATCGGATTCCGAATTCCGGTCCAATTTTCTCTGTTTTTTTTTTTTTTTGAAATCTTCTTCATTTCTGGCCGGGAAGAAACCAAAAATTTGTTAAAATTTTGTTAGTGTAAATATATGATTTGTATATCTGATTTTAGTCCCTGGAGTCCCTGTACTTTCTCAATTGGGAAAGAAACAACCTCTCTGGCCACGTCCTTCAAATTCTGAAATCACCAGTCGGAGTCCGGACTCGACCACAGCCCTGGAATTTATTGTACGAGTGTGATAAGTAGGGTCATGTAATGCAACCCTGGCAGGCTAGAGCATTTCCATTGAACAGGGAGCCAGGAAAATGCTTCCCTCGAACCAACTTTCAGATTAAACAGTTAAAAGTATGCAGATACTAAACAACTGCATGATACTGATAGATCGTTATGATCTTGGGAATACTGTGTATGTCTGTGCTTAAACATTTAAGATTATGTTAATTTTACGTATGCAGTTTCAAATTGAATATGAATCGGCTTCAATATTTTATGGCAGACATTTCATCGTTGCTTTTCTCGTATGGGTGTTTTATTTCATCCTCGTATTGGTTTTGATATAGATACTCGAGCACTGTACTGAGGGCAAATGATATTCTTTGTTAAACTAAATCCTACAGGCAAACGCGGGTCCAGAGGGGGCGGGGGAGACGCCCCCGCAGGTCGATAAAGAAAAAGGTATAAAAATATTTAATGAAACAAAAAACAATAACATCGGATCTAAATCACACATTTGGTGAGACATTTCCGGTATATGGGGTGTGGTGAGGAATGCGAAGACCTCCATTCAATAGAAACTGAATCATCTTTGAAGCAACTGGACGCTTATCTTAAATGTCTAAATTTTGTGCTTACACCTACCTTCGATTTTAGCGCCTCAGATTTGGGGCGAAAAGTGGGTTTCTAATGTTAATAACTTAAGTGAGGTCCAAACGTATGCCAGACTGTCTTACGTTGCTCTACAGTAACACCGATCAATCGATATGTTAACTTCAAAGTTATTTCGTGGGCCACTAATTATTTTTCAATTGACGACTTCTAGTATCCATAAAACTAGCCTGAATACATCAAGTTACGGCAAGCCAGACCAAGGAGACATGTATGGCTACAACAACGGCGGAAATACATTTACCATCAGAATTTGTGGCAAAACAGCCTATATCGATGGAGGAGACAGAACCAACCTGCCACTGCGCCAAATAATCACATTCATTCACTTGAAAGTCCGTCGTCGTATGGCGCTACAAATGGTAAAATTTCACAATTTATCTCAACTGCTTAAACAGAGGCGCCACTGGGTCTCTTATCATGCATTTCCTTTGCTTTTGCTGTTATAGGCCGATACTTATACAGCAGGTGAATAATTAAGGTTGTGGACTACTTTCTTGCCGGACGTTATCTCACCCTTGTTCACTCCCAAGTGAGCATGAATACTATTATGATACCAACGGGTAGTTGGCATTCTTGGGTGAGGTGGGGATCGGACAGTCTTCAACTTTTGAGCCTCGTTCGGGGTAAGTCGGTGGTATTGAGCATGAGAAAATATTTGTGGGAAATGTCAGGTCAGTCTTGAAAAAATAATGAATTAGGCTGTCAGAATAACCAAAGTCAACCATAGTCACGCTACCGGTGTTCTAATTTTTAGTTATTAAAGAGAACGATCCTATCGATCATAAGTGATTCATTGATATTAGTGACGATAAATGGACTAAGGACCTAAGTCTTGGGCCTACTAATGTCCTTCCATAGACAGACCTTACTTATGATCGGTCGATCTATGGAATAAGCTTATAGGCTACAGGTGTGACCACACGATAGACTCGAACATGCAGTAACGCAACATGTGATGGTAACTTAGAAAGTGACGGCATTTGTTGGAACGTTATTTCATCGGTGCTATTGAAAAGAGTAAACAATTGCAATTTTATTTGAAATAGCTTGTATCCGAATAAGCAAGCGTAGTAAGTAAACTTTGCAAAACAAAAGAAGATGTGAAAGACGTTTGATAAAGATACCTTTAGCGAGATTACTGAACCACATAATTATCATTAGAAACAAATTTGTAGATCTTTTATATTTGATTTGCTTTACATGTTTTTTTTTAACAAATTAGTCATATCATTCTGCAAATAACTTTTGTATAAATTGGAGTAACAGCCTACATTTCAGTTGGGTTGTCAATAATCGTAAACCTTTGTCCACTGACTGGAAAGCACATCTCGCTGCCTTGCAAATAGCCTCCCAGATCATTAAAAGGTAAAATTGAAGGGATAGCTGATCATTTCTTCTCATTTTTTATATAATTTTATTTGTTCAAAATGTCTCATACTCCGAGAGCTTCCGGGTCACCTCCTGAACCCCCACCGGGGCTCCTCCGGCAGACCCCACCAGGGGCCCTAACGAGGGCCCTTGGATCCCACTCTGTTATACCCGCGCTTCGCGCTCGTAATGCACCTTCGGTGACTTCATTCGCCCCCACCCTTACAGCGGTTGCTGGATCCACCTTGCCTAGAGATGGGGAACATCTTGAATTGAGTGAATCTAATGCAGTGGTGTAGCTTTGAAGGGATGCCATGATTACCTTCCACCTGGCTCTGAAAATGAAAATTTGGAAATTTGCGGAACATGCCGCCAGATCATGAAGGGACCTTTCTTCCATGAAATCCCGAAATCTCTTTAATGCTAGCTCTATATTTTTCTAAATATATTTGTAAATCAAAGTGTTCGACGGGGGTCGCGTTTCGCATAATGCAATTTCAAATGCAGTAAAGCTCAAACAGTTGAAAACTATCTGGTTCTTGAAACGAAAAAAAAAAAATGGAAAATTTGATCTATGTGACCCCAGATTATGGAGTGCCAACTACATTGCTGTTTTCCCAACTTCTCTTTCGTGAAATTTTAATTTTTCTCCACATTCTTAAATACTTGTTTTAAAAAGGGAAAATAATTCCGAATCACTCCGTAGGTTTCAAATTTCCCTCCTAATACAGTAATGTTCACACTTCTTACCCGCCCTTCAAGTGTTTGCCTACGACCCTGATTTAGTGCACCCCAAACAAAGTTCGCGCTAGATCCGCCCTAGCAATTCTCATGTCGTCAAGCTGGTTTAGTTTTCTAAGAATAGATTATGATCATTAGCACTGTAGCAGAAAAGAACACATAATTTGCGAAGATCTTCGAAATAGACATTGTGAAAAAACCTTTGTGTGCCACAAGAAAATCAGGTTTAAAGAAATACTTCGTACGTCATCAGGGGTAACGTGTTTGGGAGACTTTGACCGCTTTATTGCAAAGGGCAAGGAACAGTCGACCTTCGGTCATCTTTCCGCATTTTCTCCAGTTAATAAATATTATTATTGAATGTGCTTGTACTGCGCCCTCGTTCATCGTTTGCATTAATCCGATCGTGTAATATCCTGCAATAACCTACGGCCCATCGTTGTTAAGCCTTTATTTGAATAAGTTTTCGTTTGACACCATTCTGGAAAATTGGAAAGGTCAAGAAAAATATTACATACCCTTCGCCTAGGTCTAGTCCTTAAAAGACAGGTAATTAAATTACGTCAAACGAAGTTACAGATGGTCGTAAGATTATCTCTGCACCCTAGTCATGTAGGCCTAGCCACAGGCTAACCTAGCTGCAGCGTAAATTATAGCCTAGGCCCTGTGATTTTAATGGACGATTATGACCTAGCCTCACCCTAGGCAAAATTGAGAAGATATCTTCCTTGATTCTCCATTCTTTTTTCACCAATTTCAATCAGGTCGTCTTCTGTAAAGTTAAGAAATCATGAGACATTTTTCATTGCCTCGATAATAGGCCTGTCTAATGTCCTCCAAATCAAAATTAAATTTGTTTCTGCCATTCCGCCATTGTTTTGTAATTGTTTTTGAGATAAGTTTTTAATTGTAAAGTTACTTCTCACAGTAAGCATATGCAGACGACAAGTTTTTTATTGTATTCATCCGTCGGTTACTATAATGGTGGATCTTGAAGGTAAATCAACAGTCGCTTTGAGTTTATGGCTGGATAATCAACGCTTTCCTGACCGTAATGAACCAATGGGAGTTGAGGATTGTCACTAAATATGAACTTTCTCTTGTTTCACTGAGGTGTCTTTAAAGTTAGCGATAATTTTTTTTGTAAAGTTCTTCCGACTCTTTAGAGAAAAGTCTTTCGGCGAAACCAGTCCTGCCTCCGAAGGAAGCTACGTCAACTAAAACCTTTAGGGCCGGGCTATTTCAAGTGACGTAGTTGTGAGATACTGTCATTGGAATGATTGTTCACGTAGATACAGCTCTTGTACATATTTGAGAAAGACCTACACACTCAATATGAAGATTAGAGGCATCGCCGCAAAGGGGAGGGGGGCGTACCCCAAAACATATTTTGACAAGAAAATGTAAATATATTTAAATATATATTTAAATATATTTAAAACGTAAAGTGCTTCGATTCATGGTGACATAGCCACTGGAATAAAAATACTATGAAGGTTGACCCTATTACATCGTAAAGTTTTTTTTAAAGTTTAGATTCACAAGACAATGCAGATGGAGAGGAGCTTACAGAGCAATCAAAACCCTTGCTATAGTAAATTGAATGTATTTCTGTTTTTACTTGGATCATCGAGAACAGGAAAACTTTCGCTAAAAAATTAAAATGGAATCACGCAAAGAACTACCATGATTACTGGCAGAGTTGAGCTGTCACAACATGCAAACTTTCCCTCTTGTAAACATCAAAAGCTAATTTAGTTATTTCCTTCTTGAAAGTCGGAAAGAGGGGAGGATTTGTTTCTCTCAGGGAAAAAATTATAAGAAGAATAAGAGCCATGCTTTGAGTCTTAGATTAAAGATAATGACATTGTATGTATGTACGTACATTGTCAGGTGTATCCGAAGGACAACAACGAAGGTTTTGAACAGTGTTGAAAATATCATGGACTTACCGTCTTGTCAATCCAGTGCACGTGTCTTTAAATATACCACTAACACAAACATTATTATTTCATCAGTGCCGTAACCAGCGGAGTGGCAGGGGGAAACTGCCCCCCCCCCCTCCGACACAAAGAAACGGGAAGCAAAGGAAGGAAAAAGAGGGAAAGAGAGGGAAGAAGAGAAGAGGAAGGAAGAAGCAAAAAGGAGGGAAAGGGAAGGAAAGAAAGGAAAGGAAAAGGAGAAAATGAGAAAAGAAAGAAACTGGGCCAACTATAACATAAAAAGCAAGATTGATCTGCATTCATTGAACACTGTTTTGATCAATATGTTTGGATTTAAGTTCAACAGATATTTTTGAGAATTTTTTTGTAAGTAGTGTACTACACCAGCATGTATAGTGACAATACCTGTTCGAGTGGTTATTCCTGCCGAAATGCAAGTTGGCATTTGGCAACACAACTGGAACGTCACCGACAGCCAGGCCCACGGTTCCCTTCCATTTTATATCCGTAGTTGCTCGCATTATCTTTGTTAGTTACCGAGTATTTTCGGTCAAGTTCACTTTCCCGCCAACAAAGTATCTGAAGTGAGTGAATTAGTATGACTTGGAGGAGATTTATCGCACACTGAAGAATGATGATTTGTTGGTTCGTTTAGTCGTTCGGCTGCGTTTTCATAGAATACACAGTGCACGGCTGCACGCGTACCCGACACGCTACACGTGTTCGTTCAAAAGCAGCGAACATTTACGTATTCAACGTTATTGACACGCGGTCTTGACACATTGAGATTTGGAGACATGAAAAAGGTGATTTTTGACCCGGGAAGTTCCGGACCACTTATGAACCAATTCTTAATTGTTGGTTCATTTAAATGATAAAGATTAGACAATTTGGTATTTATATTAGGTTAAAAGTGAAACGAAAATGTTGTTTTTTTTTAACAAAACTTCTTGAACTTTCTGAACTTAAACTTTATAGAGTTTCACCTTTAGTCAGTGCTCTCAGAAAGTAAACTGGACAGAACAGTCAAATGGAAGTTCGTTTCCCTCATAAAGATTTTTCATCCCTTCAAATGTCCAGCAGTCCGCATTTATTATACAATAGTGAGTACGGGTTAACAGTTCAGGTGAAGCAATAGACGAGTACGAAGTTTATATATGCATATGCGTGCGTGACCTTTATTTTCAGGCCAACTGGTAACAAAAAATATGAACGCTGCTCCGGCCGCGCATATCATACCGGTACTGGTCGCATATCATTTTAAGAATTCGGCGGCATGGTAATACCTGTAAAAAGTATTATTCGTTGACCTTTGACCTATTGAGCAATACTGCTGCTTGAAGAAAACATATTTCACTGAAATGCATTTTTAGACTTTTTGCAGTTGGAACGGTCTTCAAGCTACTTAGATGACAGAGTAACTGGTTTTTAATTACAAATTTTAAGTCATTCAGTGCAGCATGTACGTAATGCTGTTCAATATATTTTCATTCAATTCAGTGATACCGGTGTAGTTTTTGATTCATAGGACACATTTTGTAATGCTGTTATTTGTGATACTGTTATTTTATCAAATGCATTATTAAATACGTTTTCCTAATCAACTTCTTCATTCATTAATTATGTAATACCGTTCCATTTTTGCTCTATTGAACATCATATGCGTTACTTCGGGTTCGACTCTTTGATTCATTCAATACGTCATACATAATACACTATTGATTCTTTCTTTCGTTCAAGAAATCATGTAACACTTTCAACTCTTCATTTTCATGTGAACAATTAATTTTGATTGGATGGATGCATTTTAAGACTACTTCGAAGTACTTTGGTGCCAACTCAGTTCATAGACAGTTTGAGTTATTCAGCACACTTTAAAAACATCCTGGTTTAAATAAGCAGGATTGCCGTCATCGATTCTCCATACATTTCCTGGTCGAATTTACCAGGAAATCCTTGTCATTTTGACCAGCAGACGTGAGAAAACGATGACTGTCATACATACCCTTGTTAAAGTGGACAAGATTTCCGAGTCATTTTGACTAGGAAATGTAATATGAATCCGTACATTTCCTGGATAATATGACAAAGAAATCCTGGGCACTTTAATTAGGAAATGTTTGATAAACGACGACTCCATGCATATCCTGCTTATAATGACCAGCAAATCCTGATCATTTTTAACCAGGGAATGTAAGGAAAACTGGTAACAACAATCGTGCCTGCAGGCTATGAGATTTGGCCATTTTCAATGTATACTATAGATATAAAATACATTTCAAAGGTAAAATATACACGTATTTGTACATCTTGTTTTATTTTGTTTGTTGTTGCAGACTTTAAAAAAACTAAACAGACGATAATTCCCTGCAGCCATTTTGATGAGCCTGTATTTATTCTAACTGTGGCGAAATTTTGATTACATGGTCTTCTGTCCATTCATACACGACGTTCGGGCACAACAAGGGGACAGGAAATCTTGCCAATTAGGTCCGTTTTTTAGTTTATCAATTCTTGTTCAGTCCCATCTCTTCCCTCACCTTACAGCTAATCAGTCTGGCTCCAGATACGTGTGAGATCAATCCAGTCTGGTCGCTTTCGGGCATATGCACTAATAATGAAAAAACTACAGATATCTCAGTTGTAAATTTTTGAAAGTTATCCCCACTTGGGTCCCGCGACCTTACCTTACAGTGAAAAAAGTAGCAAGCTAGGAGGTTTTATTTTCATCTTATTTCTCTTAGAAAATAGTCTTTTTATGCCAGGCGTTTGTAGATAAGATCTGATTATTATGCATTCGTTTCAAAATAAACAAAGAGTGCATTATGTGTGAATGAAGAAAAATAATATCGACACATAGATCAAATAAGCACAAGTGACTTATTTTAAAGGAAATTTTGCGTTAGCTGTGCATGAAAAATTCATTCTTTTAAAACTTACATTTATTGACATAGAGTGATACATTATTAAAAACATGTCACTACGGTGACTCTCCTTTCAAGAAAACGTTCCTCGCAAATAGATATTCAGACATTTGAATTATTGTTCACCCCAAATTTCAAATAAAGCAACTATACTCTTCCTGTACGTAAAAATTTGACGATATGAAGCTATTGCTGGAGTTTATCGTTTAGACTGACTGGTTTGATAAGGAGAGGCCTTTTCAATACTGTGCATGCTGGATCATTTTACATACAGAAGTTCCCTTCGATTAAGGTTAATGCTTAGTACAGTTAACCTATAGTACTGACAACCATGGTTTACATTTAAGTATATTAATAATTATTTCAAGTGACAACACTTTAAATATAAATTATAATTTAGTAGGGATCAAAAACTGTTTTCTGTATTGAAGAAAACTGACTTACATCTTTGGGGATCGTGATTTTGTTTTAATGGACTTTATAAATATTAAAATGTTTGACTGAATGTCAAAAATGTTGACTAAATGTAGTCAACCGACATGATTTGGTGTATAGTAAACTATACAATATCATTAATGGATCTTGATAATCAAATCAGTTGACAACAGCTTTCCTCTTAAATGTAAAATTAACGAGGTGCAACTGCTTGGTTTATTTTCAATATAAGTTTTGAAGAGCCATGAAAGATACTAGGAAGAAATATAAGAAAAAATTGTAAAATTAATCAATAGTTTCCGTTTCGGGGACTGTTGAATAACCGTCAAAGCAGCGCCGTCGGTAGACTTGCCAGTGAATGTTTTATTTTTTATAGAATCGAGTTTCTTTCTCATAACTACAACAGTTAAACTATTGCTCGGAAATTTAAATCTCCGTTTGACACTAAAAATACGTACAGATGCCTACAACCATTTACAATATCACAACGTGGGTCAGACGATGGTTGACGTTTTTGCTTGTCTTCATGATAACGTTTAACTTTTACTTCAAACTGCACGTATGAATTCGATAAATATTCATGTCCTCGACCTAAATTTGTTGTTGTTCTTGTTGTTGTATTACACCTTCGATTAGAATTAACTTGTATGGTGTTAGATCTGCCTATGCGATTTACCGTCTTTGGGACGTCATTTCTTATATTAGGTTCTATTCACAATACATCTTGTCAAAGAGAAATTCCCATCCATTATGATCTTACTCCGTCTCATGCGATTATCATTTCAATAATTTCATTTTATTACAGTCCACCCAATCAATGAGCCATGCAGTTTTATCGGTCTTGATTGATCGAAGGACACAACGCTAAGCTGGATGTGAAACAACCGTATGACATGCCCCCAGTTACGATTCAAAAACATATTATCACTATCGGTGACGTACGAGTCGTGTTTTGACTCTTTTGGCTTTGTGTTAAACAGGAAATTTCACCTTGAGCAAGTTGACGTCTCCCCAACCCACATTTATATTTTTTGGCGACATTTTTCATTGCTTAGCAGTGAAATGAGATTGATGATTTACACGCCTGCGTGCGTTGGTCCCTATTTATGGACATTAAATTGCCTTAAATACGAAAATATTTACGCATGAATATTATCGGCCACTGCTTTTGGGGCGCCTGCAGCCTTTACCGAAACGTGGTTTTCAAGTGTCCTCAATTTAAAAACCTGCTCAGAAGAAGTGAAGTGTAACAACGGTATACTTCGTGTTATTATTTAGATTTGAATTTTATTATGTCCACTTCAACGCGCATGCGGGGAACCTCAGTTCAAAATTTAAAACCTAGATGAGACACTTTTACATTTTATGGCAAATTAAGTTTAATATTTTCACTTTTACCAATTTCCTCATTACCGTAAAGGAGTTTTACTCAAACACATTGGAAAGCTACAACTGTTAGAGATGTTTTTTTAATTTTTGTTTTTCTTTTTATATGATATTTTTCCAACGGCTAAAGAAAAGTTTCTTCAAAAGGTCTCATATTCAGCTTGAATAATATGACCAGCAATTGACTTCAATTTACAAATAAACTTAATTACAATTCCTTTACAAATGTTAAGACAAAGGACCGCAGTTTCCTGTGACAGGGTCAGTTTAGCCTCCTGAGATTTCAACACCGTAACGCAAGGTTAAAAAATACAGGAAAATGCTGACCTACTGAAAATTTTAACGTACTTACCAAATTGTTTTAAAACTGAAAGGAATTGAAACTAGAATTCCATTTTTCCTCGGTATTCCCTGGAAGACCATATATCTCATTATGAACGCCTTTTATTGTAGATTTCTTTCCCTGACCGTGCTCCTCTTCATTCTTCAACCTAGCAATTCAGCTTGAGTACACCGGCATATATTCAGACTATGTTAAAATAATATATTAACCAAAATAATCATTCGTTGTAAATGTGTAAATTTACAGAGCAAAAAAATTAAACATACATAATAAGCACAAAGCGGATATCGAAAAGTTCTGTCAATCTGTTAATAAAAAAAAAAAAAAAAACTGACCGCACCTTTATATATCCGCTTTGTATTTCTTTCTTATTTTGTTCTGCAATCCTGTCTCGTTTGGTGAAACCAAATGTTTACACCAAATTGAGTTTAATTTCCAAGGCAAGGAAGCTACGTCCTCGGACGTGGTCAATCAATGCTCTTTTGGGTCATACCAAGAAATAGCTCAGAGTTGCATAATATTAACTCTCATGTTTTCATAGAACGATGCTGAAGTAACCACCAGAATGTTATTACCAGTCATTCCCTGTATGGCAACTCCATTGTAGGAAGACGTAAATAACATCTCCATATGGAGACGAAAAGGGAATAACATGTAGTTCCATTACATAATTAAAAGTACATGCCAACCTTATACTTTTCGATCGTATCGAAGCGACAATACGCCTTTTCTGTTTTTACGTTTGTGTACGTGGGGATATGCAAATGCGATTCCGAAGTATAGTATCACGAAATAGGACAGTGAAATTATAAATGAATAATCATATTGGCGTCCAGAAAATACCAGACGAGATATGTACAGCTTTGACAGACTTACTTTAGTTTCCTTTTACGTAACTGCGTTTGTAATGACGAGTGTGGAGAACGGTTACACTCCTGTGACGTCAAGGCTAAATTTGTTTGTGATTTAGCAACCTTAGGTAGCGGGCCCTACCCTGATAATTATTCAGAATTGTTTCAATTGTGTAGGACAAGGACTAAATTTAATGACTTCAGAAAACGCAGAATTAGGACTAGGTGCAAAATGCTTCGCAAAGCAGGTAGAGCGTGGAAGATATTTATTTTCAAAGACCTGTTTTCTAGCTATGTATTTTTAAATTAACCCCAACTAGGATACATTAAAAACATCCTTAATAATATTTTTTAAATTTTCAGGCTAGAGTGGTTCTACCAAACAGGAAATATTTTTCTTTTGCCTTCTGGTTTTATCTGCGTGACTGGTATCTATAGCCTTCGTCTTTTTCTCCTGTGTCCAAAGACATTACCATAAACATCACCGAAGTACTCAAAAAAGAAGGAATCACTAAATGACAGTTTACAAGATAAAAATCCGACACTGATTTTTTTCTGTTTTTGGTCTTATCATTCGACGTGCATATACTCTAGGTGAATCAACAAATATTGTTAATTTGTTCATCTAGAAATATCCTTTAAAACTGAAAAATCCAAAATGGAGGGCAGGGTGTCTCCCTCCCCTATGAAGGCAACGATTCATGAGTGTCCTACTTTCTACAACATAAATATGGCTTGCGTCCCCAAAACAATTCTCAATTCCCTGCAAGTAATACAGCTTAAAGGTCAGTATCGCCATGGAGCTAACACGGACCGTGTTAACTCCATGGTATCGCCGATACACACTGCACGAATCAGTATAACCATGGAGCTAGCACGGTTAGCTCATCTCCATGGTATCACCGATATGCACCCATGAAGACCGAAGAATGACTTCAAATGGTGTTAGATGTTTTACCTGGTTGCATTTTAGGGTACGTTACGTAAATGTTCAAAACTTTCTCAAAGGTGAGGAGACATTCTTTCTCTCCTAGAGATCCCACATGCCGGAGATAAGGTCCTGCAGTAAGCCCGCAAACCATTAAACAGTTTTTTTTTTCAATGAATGCATATCAATCACTTACTCCACGAAACAAAACCTGCAGAAACTGTATGTATAGGTCACGTTTCTGTTATATCGACATTTAAATCTTGGGTAAAACCTAATTAAAGTCCTTCTAATTTTCACATTTTCAACCCATAAATAAAAGTCGGTTTTGGTTGTTCCTGTCTAGTGGACCCAAACCAACGACTAGCTGTGAGTCAAGTTGATAGAGGTGTAACTACGGTGAAGGGGATCACGGCGCGATTGCTCTTGGATCTACAATGAACCAAAGAAAAACAAAAAATAGGAAATATAAAGCTCCATATTTACAAATGTTAACTTCCCTAACAAATCAAATCCTTTGTCGCGCTGTAAATTTCGTTTTCTGATACAGTCAACTATGAAGGAAACAAACTCACGCCAGACAAGATCATTTTTATGTGGACAACTGTGCCTTCTACTCAGTGTACAAAATATGGAATTGTTTGGAATTAGAAGAAGCCGAAAGTATTTTTTACTCTTGCTTTAAAATTTATTTTACTTTACTCTATAGTTATTGTATATTTAAAACTTTGGGGAACGGTAACTTTTGACGTGAGAAATACTTTCACCTCCTTTGAAATGTATCATCTAACCTTTATCGAGCATTAAATGACGTAATAGGGAATTTCAAGTTAGATTAAGAAAGTAAGGAAGCCGAGAAAAGCCCTTATTACAGACGAAATGCATACGTACCGGCTCAGTTTCTAACCAATTGATTTTAGTCCATCCGGCCACGACCTTTTTATAGTTGTGGCTTACTGGCTTGGTTCCCTACTCAATTGCTTATGCTGATCACCAAGTACAATGGCAGTAGGTTCCATTTTTAAAGTCTTCGGTATGACCCGCTCTAGGAGTCGGATTCCAAACTATGGCCGCATATACCTTCCGGATACAAGACGGATGCTTTAACCAAGGAGTTACAAAATTTGCAACTCCCTGCTCTAACCACTCTACCATGCGGTGGGTCAAGTCTTTATTTAGTTATCCATTCCGGAAAAATTTCACAATTCAGTTTTGATTGCTTTTGTTGCCGGAGGAGGAGGGCCGGAGTACCCCAACCCTGAATTGTATAGTACGATCATTACATTAACAGAAGGTTGGAGATGACGATTTACCCTAGTACACCTCAATTTACCCTCTTTCATTTTAAATACCATCCTCAGGTGTCATGTGACATGAGAACAAATTGCCGTTTATACAGCGTTGCATTAATCGAAGAATGTAATGTATTGAAGAGATTTGGATAATGATGCTGCTAATATTTCAAACCGGATTTAATATATTACTAATAGGTTACATCTTTCTGGCCAGTGCAGTTAGTACTAGAGCGACAGTGAGACAATTGCCTCGGCTCTGGAAAAAGAAACAATCGAGAAAAGACCGAACAACTACAGAGATGTTTTCCAAAATATTCTTTCGTAAAACTGTTGGGTAATTTTCTTCAATTGTCGTGCTGAAATTTTACATATTTGTTTACAAAATGAAACAAAGTTTCGGAATTTTGAATAATTAAAGGGCAGTAACATCAACACTCTTCAGCCGCTGTGCGATATCCGATTTTGCTATTAGGAAGGGCAGATTCTTTACCAATACTCAAAGTCTTCACATTTACTTAAAAAAATCAATTTTCTTGGAAAGAATCTAATATTTCTCGCAACAAAAGCGCTATATTTTCGAACATTTGTTTTTAAGAAATGCTCTCCTTTATACAGTTGTGTTTACAATTTTAAAAAAAAATCGACACATTTGGGTGCCTCCCCCCTATCCCGTTAAAAAGTCTCGCAATTTCATTTGGGTTTGGGAATAAAACAGACTTTAATATCAAAGGTGACATAGGCCTACATTGCCGCGGTTTTGTGATTCTGTCTGCACATACTCAAAATTTATTTATTATTCAGTCTATCAGTGCGGGAAATTACCGTGTTAAACATGTCGCGAAACCTACTGTGGTGTATCTTTTACGTTAATTATTTTGTCGTAATTAGACACAACGCACTGCGACTGACTTTTCACCGGATTCTTAGAAGGGGAAATGCAGGCAACCCATTTTTAATTAATAATAATATTAGTGCTCTTTGTAATAACTGTTAGTAGTATAAGTAGTATTAATAGCAGATATTCGTAGTTTACTTAGAGTTTAGCCGCAGACTGAGTGTTTTGTTTCATGATTGGCTCTTGAGGATCATGTGACAATATTTCTCTCAGTTGTATAAAGACCATGAGTAACTGTTTGGTTCACCTTTAATATGCAGTTGATGTCATAAGATATTACTGGAGATAAATTTAAAGAAAAAATAGAAAAAGTTGTTAGATTAACATCTGTTGCTTCAAAACATTTTTGGGATAACTGCTCTTGTCCTTTAAGGTACGGATGAAAGCGTTATATACCAGTTCCACGAGTTAAGCAAGTAGCTGGAAGCTCCCTGAGTTGAGTAAGCATGTGATGTCTATTAGACAAATTTGCGAGCCTCTTACAAATATTCAGTGCTTGTAAATCGCACCTGCACTGTGCAAGTAATCAGTAATTAATTTCAGGGTAAATATTAATTACAACTTTGCAAAAGGTGTAACATAAATTTCTACCGTCCTTATTACCACGACGAAACTAAACATTTTGACATTTTGTGGGTGTTATATTACAGCAGAACCGCAAAGGCGTAATAATTACTCTTAAGATATTGTAAGTGTAATCATTGATACTAATTTAAGAAAACCGAAGAAAGGTTAGTCATATATCACGCCAGACGTCACATCAAGTTAGTGATAGCTTATACTACTACAAATAAAACAAAAGGATTGCTGAGTTTGGTTTCAAGAGTGTATGTGTGTTGAATGCAAGGTCGCTATGAATCAACTGAAATTATTTAACCTTCAAAAAGCGGCAGAGGCTCTAGCGGAACGAACACTTTGATGTGACCAAGGAAATGATAAAGAAACCACTCGCAATTAATATGAAAGACGTTTTGTTAACTGTTTGATGAAGTTTCAAGCAGTAAATAAAATTTCTTGATTACTATTTAATGAAGCTTGCCATCATTTATTGTTTCTTAGTGTTAATTTTTTTCTGCAGGGGAGTTTTTCCTGGTAAACTCAAGGAGGCTTCTTTTTTCAGTCACTCCTCACCCACTTCAACTTGCGGCTTTAAATAAGTAGCTAGGTATTTCGGATAAAGCTATCTCTTATTTAAATCAAACGTCTTTAATCTTTATTTCAGAGCTGATTGAAGCAAGCGTTCATATAATTTCCAAAATATAATTACGTATAAATACATGTCAGGGAAATTATTGGAAGCGGAAGTTTCCAATGAATAAATTGGGGACTGAAGATATGTTTACCCTTCCAACATTTGTAAAGTGCGGCCTTAAGAAGTGGGCACATGCAGCTTCGAACACTCGGGAAGTGCCGTTTCCGACCACCTGGGCGATTTGTTAAGTCAAGCAGTTGTTCTGTACGCTCAGCGCCAACTCGTGGTGGCGCTCCCTCTTATATAGTCTTGCTGAAACTTTGTCCCCACGATATCATTTTTTGTCGTACATGCAAATTACAAAATAATCAATAATAAATTAAACGAAATGAAATCTCGTGAGTACAGTGGCGCAACGTTTCACATCAAAGAATGTTTCTGACACCTTAGTTGGAATGCAAGGTCCATGCGAGAGATTGTATGAGTGCTAGATTGAGGGTGTGTTTCGAAATATTGGACTACTTCTTTATTCTACCATAATAAAATTTGTCAGCATTATTTAAGTAACGAAAACTAAAGTTATATACCCACTACTCCTCAAGATTAATATCATTTCTGGTTTTTATTGTCTGTACGTTAACTCTCTGTGTTGGTTATAGGCCGCCATTCAAGGGCAAGTGTAAATAATTGATCAAGGTTCTGCTAGAATTGGGCAGGAATTTGGGAGGAGGGAACTCTTACATTTCCCTGCAGTACTAAGGGTAACTTTCACTCCCAAATTTTTTGGCTCGAAATGGCCGTTTCATCCCCTAAACCACCACGTAAAAACGATGTACAATAGACAATTAAGTTGGGAGCTGAATTCACTGCACTTCCGGCTGGGTTTCAATATCAAATGTACCTAAGCTTCTCATAATTACGTAATCGTGAAGATATATCTATACCTATCCAGAAAACGTTCATTCCTTGTTCTGCATTGCCTCCAATAACAGTGGTTTCACAACTTCTACAAATCGATTTGAAGGTATATATCATATATTATATTTCCCAATGGTTCTTTTAGTAACGAGTCGCAAAAATCAACTGACTTGATAACCTTCTAGGCTGGAAATGTGGATAAGCCAAAAAGTAAATAAGTTGACTCCATCTACATCGGAACTTTGGACTAATGCGGACGCTCTTAAAATTGAGCCATGAAGTTAATGTGATTTGTTCTTTGCTCAAATATCTTATAAAAAAGCTTGCAATCCACTGAGCAGTTATTTTTCTACTAAGTCTTCTTTTGATTTAACCCCAGGATTGAAATACAAAAAATCTAATCTAAACGAGCGCCATTGACAATCATCGGTTAATCATCTCTGTTTGATATTGTATCAATGTTTATCCTGAGTGTCACACCCCAGGGCGTTGATCTGGTTTATAGACTGGGGCAAAAATTTGTCCAGTAGCAAGACCCATGGATCGTGTCCCGAAGCGGACTCGTGTATACACTCAAGCGAAGCAATACGAAAACCGACTACATCAAAGAATCATTCGACCGGAATTCACATGATGCTGGACATTTTCGACTGTGGCATCAAGAAAATCCGCCACTCAAGTTTAGGAGAGTTTGCAAAAACAGTTTTCAACAGAATATTCCATTCCGTTTGACAAACACAAAATCAAAATATATATGTAGCCGTGGATAATCTTCAATAATTGAAGTCCCCTAGATACAATTTGATGCTCCAGTTTGTAATACTTTGGAAGAATATTTATTGAAAAAGTTTGCTATTTTCTTAGTAATTTGATGCATTTTTCAGAGAGGAAAATAAGGGGTTTCTGTCCTCGAAGGTAAAGGTAGAACCATATTTTCCCGCTGAAACGGACTAGGGCTCTGGTAACCACCCTGTTTACCCCCATTTACATATATACAGGGAAAGGCTGTAACGGCGGATGACATCACACTCATTTAAGCACCCCAAACTGTTTCAACGAATCAATGATGAGAGTTCTGTCTCTGATCTGATTAGCTTAATACTACAGTAAGATGGCAAAACTAGAACTCGACATTATTCAGAGTCGTCGATCATCAGGGCGAAACAGGGGTATTGCCCTACAAATGAAAATATTTGGAAAAACATTTCGTCTCCAATAAATTAGTCACATTAAAAACTAACAGGCAGAATAGGCAAAATTTAACATTGTGGTAACAAATGTCCTCATGGCGTCCATGAAACGTCAGTTTGAACCTATTAAAGTTATAACAACAAAATAACAATAAAACTGAATTTATATTGCACCAGCTATTTTTGTGTACCAGTGTCCTTCTTTGTGAGTGTGTATACCCGGTACGTGTTTGTTTGCGAGTGTATACTTGTACGTTCGCATTTGTGTGGCTTGATTCTATAGGCGAGTCCTGTCTGGGAAACGCTAGGGTTGCGGCTGCTGGAAAATTTTTGCCCTTCAGTCCACAAACCAGATAGATGCCCCTTGCATTATTTAGCCCTGGAGAAGAGGACCGTGGCAACAATCGACTAGGGAATGGTCCAACAACTTTTCAGTTTAAATAAAGAAGCGAAAACAACAACACGGCTGGAAAAGAAATTTAATTATTTTGTTATTCAATCTGGATAATAAATCACATCGTTAGCTTTACCTCTCGAAAAGTTATAGAAGTTGCAAAATTGGAATTTTGGAAAAGCTTGGATGATCAAATTACTCTGAAGAAACAGATACGCTAACTGAATTCTCTTTGAAAGAATTTTTTCTTGAAAATGTTGTCCTGCCTTATTTTAAATAGTCTAGAGTATTGTGTCAATAAAACTAGTGATTTTCAGGTTTCGTAATTATAAATTTCTCTTGTTTAACAAACAATATTTCCCTTTCATGTCCTGAACCCATTGGAAGCTGGAAGAGCTTCCTTGATCACAGTTAAAGAACACTCTAAAATCAAAAGAGTGAACTCAGTCACTCTTTGATCGAGTGAAACGTGTTAATTCACTCCAAAAAGAGTGAAGTTCCCTCCAAAAAGAGTGAAGTTCCCTCCAAAAAGAGTGAAGTTCCCTCCAAAAAGAGTGAAGTTCCCTCCAAAAAGAGTGAAATTCACTAGAGGAAGAGGGAAGATTCACTCTTCCAGGAGTGCCTGCAATAATCGCTCTTTTTTAAAGAGCGATCACTGTGGGCACTCCATCAAGAGTGAAACTTCGCTCGTTTCAAGGGAAGTTCACTCTTTTTGGAGGGAACTTCGCTCCTCTTGGAGTGAATTATCACTCTAATGGAGTGAATTTACACCTTTTCACTCGATCAAAGAGTGACTTAGTTCACTCTTTTGATTTTAGAGTGAAGACACTACTTTCATTCGGTATTATAGCTTCTTATTTGATATCAAGAGTGATACCACGTGATTTCCGCAGCGATATTCTCTTTAGGCCATCTACAAGAATACCTAGTATCATATCATGGAAATCTTGTCAAAATCAGGATCATAGAATACACCTTTAATTTAACTTTGCAGTACTGTGAAATACCGTCATTGAATTACTATTTGGTTAGGAAATTAACATACAGCTTGTTATCAACATCGCATGAGAAATTGTGCTTAATTGAATATTGCGTCCCCAGTCATCTATTTTCACAATTGAATGACAGTATCTACTCATATATATTCAGTTAGATTGTCTCTGTTAAATTAGGGCACCCACCAGAACAAGCGACCAAAGATTTAAGTCAAAATATATGGCCTAGGAAAATTTCCATTTTAAGAGCCACTGTAACAGAAACCTTTCATCGTATTGGGTTTGTCTTTCTTTGCTCCCGACAGGTGAAGTCGATGAGCAAAAACTTAACTGACTTCTCCCTGAAAGCGATTGATCTTCAGCCTTGCTGAGGTTAGGTACAGCTAGGTGTGGTTTTACAGCCCAGTTTCTAACCAACTGGTTCAAGTCGAGCCGGTCAAGGTCAAAGGCCTTTTTCCGTTTGTAGCTCACTGCATGGCTTGTTGTCCCTTCTCCATTGCTTATGCTGAGCACCAAGCACAACGGCAGCGGGTTCCGTTTTTAAAGTCTTGGGTATGATCCGGCCACAACTCGAACTCCAGATCTCCCGAGTACAAGTCTGATGACCATGCAGACTGTCTCTACCCTTCATGAGCGGAAAACTTATACTGATATAAATTGATTTGCACTGATATGCAGGGATCACTGGTCAGCCTCGGAAATATATTTAGTTGTAGGTATTAATGATCAGTTTCGGAATGAAATAAATTCCCAGTCAAGGAGAGCTTAGGGTATTAGCTCCTCTTGACGGTGAATTTTATTTCTTTCCGAAACTAGCATTCCTTCATACTTTTTAATAATCCTTACTCTGTTTTTCCATCGCGGAAAAGGTTTATCCTGAGGGAAACCCCAGGTAACGGATAAAGGAAAAATTCACTGAGTCTATTCCGTTTTAGTCTGGGTTTTCTGTTTTAAAAGTGGTTATTTTCAAACAAAATTTTATTTGTATTTCGTCTTTTACTTCAACAGTGCATTAAAAAGTTAAATTATCCACTCTCCACCCTTAGCGGTCGATTCTTTTGCTGGATGCACTCAGAATAACTTAAGCCCTTGAGCATCACTTGTGTTAACCCCCAAAGTGCATTATTCTGGACTAATGCACCTTTAATTTTTGAATGGGATAAGCCAAGTCCAAATCTGGTGTTATGAAGATACAATTAAATCTCATTGTTTTTTGGAAACTACGGTTTTTAAATTTTAATGGATTTTTCAAAACATTGTAATTTTAGAGCATTAACCCTGAAATTGCCCTTTGATGCTTTTAAAATCAATAAAATCAAGTAATAAAAATAAAAATAGATCATTAAAGGAGCGAAGGGAATTTTATTCCAATGATTGAATTTCGTGGAAACAGGGAACACACTCACCATAATTTAACAAATAATTAAAAAATAACAGCTCTACGATCCTTTTTGTGAAATTCTTACATTGGATTACGGAAGGTCAGGTCAAATATCACTTGTCCATGCAACCCTAACTATGATTTTGAAACAAATTCATTATTTTTTCTAAGAATTTTTTCTTTGCTATGATATGAAAGGAAACTACGCCTGCCGGTCGGAATCATAATTCGATAACTTATTGGTTGATTTTAAAATGAAACATTACATCTTTTGAATCTGCAACAAAGAAATGTCTTTTTAAAGAAACAAATCAAGCAGGTACGGTCAGGTGAAGGCGTTTTTGTTGTGTAAATTTTTGAAATGTTAACAAAGTTGAAAGTCTCTTTATGAAAGATGGCCGAGAGACAAATTTGGCAATCCTTCCGTCAAGACAAGAGAGACAAATCTGGCAATCATTACGTCATGACTAGAGAGACAAATTTGGAAATCCTTCCGTCAAGACAAGAGAGACAAATTTGGAAATCCTTCCGTCAAGACAAGAGATACAAATTTGGCAATCCTTCCGTCAAGACAAGAGATACAAATTTGGCAATCCTTCCGTCAAGACAAGAGAGACAAATTTGGCAATCCTTCCGTCAAGACAAGAGAGACAGATTTGGCAATCCTTCCGTCAAGACAAGAGAGACAAATTTGGCAATCCTTCCGTCAAGACAAGAGAGACAAATTTGGCAATCCTTCCGTCAAGACAAGAGAGACAAATTTGGAAATCCTTCCGTCCATCCTTCCGTTAAAAAAATGTCTCCAGACAAATAAGTGCAGACAAATTGGGGATTTTTTGTCTAACAAATTTGCCTAAGTTTGTTGACACGTACGTGAGTGGCCCAAGTTTCCCATCCCTTTAAACACTCTCAATAGTAGCTGTTTCTGCAAACCTTATGTAAGTTACTTTAGTTCATGTAATAATTGTGTAAGTGTTTGCATTACACAGTACTTTTTGAGCAGTACCGGGCTGGACTCCTTTGGACGCTACTTGAAGAACCGATGGATGGAAAACCAAACGATTATCCCTATGAAGTGCTGCTCGACCCAGAGGCCCTCGTCCCCTGTATGAATAGTCTCTTTGTTTCACATGTGTAGAATAGCCTACTTACGGGCTTTTCCGATTCATTGACCAATCATCTGCCTGTATTTATTGGTGCAACTTGTGTTAGTTTTTTATTAATGCCAAAGCATGCATTCTGCATTGTGACGTCACATACATAAGATTAATATGATACCATCGTATTAAAGTCTAGTCAGCCTACCCTGACTGCAAATGAACATTTTCAAGTGTAAGAATGCTTCGAAACGGCCAACGATCAACGTGGGCCTCGTTAAGGACTGGGCATATCGTGAACTTAAAAACTCATTCACATTTGGAACATCGTTGAAACGTTTTCAAGTTCTATGGGCTGGAATGTCCAAACAAGGGGCACGTCAAAAGAAATGTTATAAAAATTAATATATGATCAACTGACCTTTATTGGGAATTCGTTAAGATGTTTTATGGTCAAATGATGAGCTTCCAAGCGGAAATCTCTGCGTCGTGCAATGGGGTTGATGGATTCGATGCTATTTACTGATCACTTCAAACTGCCCGGAGAAATAATCTGAATATCGCCTACAGTTGCTAACTATAATGTGAAACGCTTTGGCAATAGCACTCATTTGTAGGCGACCTTTCATAATATAGTGCGTACAACAGTGTGCATCTCGAGTCAGAGATCGGTTTGTTGTCAGGTGCAATGATATCCACGGTTACGGGAAATTAGGTAAGGCAGGAGTCCAGTGACGGCTACAAGGGCGTATCTGCAGAAGTTTTATGGTTAGTTAAAAGTTTTTAACCAGCCCCGCCCTATGCACCCGTGCAAAGTGATTGTGAAAACGCGACACCCGCGCACTCGGACGATGCTCACTGTTTAACATGAAATTTTCTAACTGGCCAACGACAGCGCTAATCCTATCCCTAACAAAGACTACAATGGATAAAATACAATGCCAACAGCCAATCAAGAAAGTCCTGGGGAACGCACCTCGTGCTTTCGGATACTTGCCCTTTGGCACCATACCGAACTTATGCAATTCTGGGAGTGGCGCTCTTTATGACCTTTATTTTATAAGACATACTATGAACCTTTTGGTGGCGTCGAACCTTTATGATGCATCAAAATTTTCATTCAGTGACTGTAAAGATGAACCTAAAGTAACACCCTCCCTCAAGTGCTTCTGGACAGTTCAGCATATTTACAAGACGGTAGCGTAGCCAGGATTGTGTCATGGAAGGGGGGGGGGGGGCACGATATGAGGAAAAAGTCTAAGGGTAGAGAGAAAAAAACCGCTATTTTAGGTGTTTATGGCATTGCAAGGTTGGGTCATTGAAGGGTGGCTTTAACCACCCCCCCTCCCACGCAACCACCCCGTGGCTACGCCACTGATGCAAGACCGTCTGTTCCTTTGTGCGTACTCGTCTAGAATTTAGAAATAAGTGGCTCACTGGCTTCTTTTTCCTACTCTAATAAAAACCTACTGCCGTTGTGCGGAGCATCACGCACAACGGCAGAAGGTTCTATTTTTGAGTGTTTGGTATGACTTGACCTGGTAATCGAACCCGGGACTACCGTGTCAGAGGCGAATGCTCTACCGTTAGACAAAACACACGGTTTTCATGTCCAAGGTAAAGAAATGGGTTTCATCACATGATTTCACCATTCAGTGAAGTGCCATTCATTAAAGGCATTCTCGTAGGGGGGTACACAAACTCTCCGTTGGCCCAGCTTTTTGATTGACTGTTAATTCAAACAATGCAGATTACCAAAGCTTATATTACACAGCATGAACTGTACTGAGAGTGTGTTGGTTATACACATAGCGCTTTTTAATACCCTCTGTAAAGCAATAAACTGAGATTGTGACTGAATAAGAATGAATTTCAGACACTTGTGGGAGGGGCTTAAGTAAGAAGGTCAGGAGAATTGGTACTGTTTGGGGTGAGAGAACTGGGCCTTTAAGTAGGATAGACTACTAGCTTTTTCCGTCCATTTCTTAGGGTGCTTTTCCTATAAGTATACCTTGTTGTGACAGACTTTAGTAAGAAAAAGGCGAATGTATTTCTTGACTTTCCTTTCTCCTTCATCCGTCGATTTTAATCAAAAACTAAAAATATTCTTCTACTGTTTTTGAAGCGCCACTTGTTCTTTGGAAATTTCTTGGTGTGGGGAGGGGGGGGGGGGGTAATTTCATAAAGACACTCATGAGAAGCAATATGTTATCTGTCGACATCAGTGTCCATTCCAAAAGTGATTCCTATTGACAAAAGGATGTTAATGAATTGAAACATCTTATTTGACTCCCTTTCCGGATGAAATAAAAATGATTTTAGATGTTAAAATATGGTTAAAGAGGTTTTCCGTTTGTGCTTACTCTTACGTTCATGCGCTATTGTTTTGAATGTTGAGCTAATGGTTGAGTGGCCTTTAGGTTTTTCATCCGTGTTGACTACATCGTTCATGCACTTTCTTAAAGAAGTATAGAACAAGTGTAGAAACTTGAATCATAATATAATTCAGCGCATTAATTGTTTTAAAAGTAGAAAATTGTGCAAAAGAAAATTCTGCAATTGCAATACCAGGTCCGACTCGACTTATTATTGGTTGTTGGTATGTTGTCGGTTTCAACTGCAACTTTGCTGGACAGTTGTTATAGCTTACAACTTCCTCCAAATACAGTTTCATAAAGGTACCACAATATAGATGAATCCAGACAGATTGTGATGGCCTGATTTTAGTTGGTTATTACTGGGGTCCCATTACCTTTAATCTTTAAATTTCCTGCCTTACCTGTTGCATGGATGGTTTTACACTGAGGTGTATCTTGATTTTTTTAACTTCACTGAATACGAGGATTTGAAATTCAAGTTGACAGTAAATGAAGACGATTGAAGGCTGATGGACCCCACTAATGGCGGCCTACAGTCCCTAAAAATAAGTGCTAATCGAATTCGTCTATAAATGCACTGATTCAGGGCAAGTCTGTTAAAGTAAGGTATTTGGAGGCAAAACTACCTCCCCTTGGGGCGACCTGGCAAGGGGCGAAACGACCGGTAACCATTCAGTGTATCCATAAAATCTGAAGTTGAATGGTAGAAAGGTGGTTCCAAAAAACCCTATTAACTCCTGCCTCCACAAAACGGTTCTGAGCTGAGAAATAAAACGTCCTAGTTCATTTTATCAATTTAAAATGGTTAATTGTGTCAGGGGTGGTGTCAGGATTTGGCCGACAGGGGGTCCAGCATTTCGAGTCCCCGACAAAGGCGATGAGTAAGTCCCAGTGGGACGTGACTTGGCAGAATCTGAGGCGCGCGAAGCGCCCCGAAATTGTTGGTTTTTCAACAAAGATTTAAAAATCTGGAGTTTATTTAGACGAAAAAGTTTTCAAAAGAAAATTTGGCTTCTGTAAGGACCATTAACATTTTGGGGTGTTTATTGAAGAATCTGTCCTTCAAAAAGATCAAAAACGTTACATAGGCGACAGCTGGACCTCTTTTTGGGTTAGGCATTTCATCGTACTAGGCCTAGGAAATAAGGCTTTCAGACGAAACTGAAAATTTGCCCGAAAATGTTTCCCCTTTTTGGGACTTTGAAAATTTGAAAATTAACAGCTTATCGTATTGGATGAACTTTATGAAAAATTTTGCTTTTTGGGTAAGATTACAATGAAACATTTGGGCTTCTTGTTCAATGATATACCTCTCAAGAGCAATTGTCGGAGTGATTAAGAGCGCTAAATTGGGCGTTTCGTCGTACGGAGTATTCATCGAAAATGAAAACGTTTATCATTTTTAACATATATTAGAGAATCTGAAGGTTATATTGGTGGAACTGTAATTTTATGACAGATTTTGGGGGTTCATGGAAGAATCTGACCCTCTTATGAGAAAAATCAAGAAAGGGGTGATTTGTAGTTTTGTTGGGGTTTCTGAATTACATCATGGAGACTAAGGCCCTCGGACGGAATTTTTCTCGCGGAAAAGGTTTGGCTTCCCATATATTTCAATTTTTATATTTTGTATATTGACATATGCGTACGGGAGTGTTTCAACTTGGTAGGGACAGAATAATGTATTTTGTCTGAAAAATGTAATTCTGCCCGAAAAACTAACTAGAAGTGCACAGAAATTTGAAATTGAAAAAATTGAAAACCCCAGACAGTCGGAAATAGCATTTCCCAGGCTTGTATAACCAGAAAGAAAGCACTCTTCATTTTCAGCTTTTCCGCTTTAAAATTTTCACTTCATATTTCCCTCAAACGAGAATAATTTGCAAGCATGCATTCAGTTCTGTTGAGTAATCTGTTCGATCAAAACACTATCAAAGCAGAGCGCCACCATAACTTGGCACCGAGCGTAGAGAATATTTTAAAAAATCTTACCCTCATACAACCGGAAATGACATTTCCCAGACTTTTAACTAGAAATGAAGCAGTCGTTATCTATAAACGTTTCACTTCAATAGAAAACTTGCTATGTGATCAGAAAATAGCCATATAAAAGGTACCGCTACAATTAAATGAAATGGTCTTGTCTTTTCTTGGGGGAAAACTTTGTAACCGAATTAAAAACATATCATTTTTTACTCTGTGGAGACTCCTCGTTGTATTCAATTGCGAGGTCGGCTAAATTTATGTTAATTTTCTATGTGACTATCCGAACTCCCGACAATAAATGATTTTACTTCCCGCCGACGTCTTTGAAAATATGTCGCATAACAAAAAGGTGTCCTCAAATGAACTTTCAGTCACACTTATCAGAAAACATTCTCACACTTCTGTTTATCAGTTTATATTACTGAAAACGGCCTGGCCGATTGTCATTACCGTTTCTCGAATCCGGCTGTCTGGGCAGGACAGATGGCAAACCATTTGGGCAATTCATGCACCTGAACAACTTCTCGTCCGTTTTGTAAGGAAAACTAGTATTAATTTACTAGTAAAGCAGAATCAAGAAGATCATCCTGGGACTAACGTTCATCGGACTTACATCTTTTATCGTGGGCCTATAGATGAAGGCTCCCCGACGAAACTGGATCTTCTCAACGACAGGGGAAGAGGCATGGCCCCCTGGTTCCCCGCTGGTGCCACCCTTGGTTACGTCTGCACGTAAAATTTCCAAGTCCCTAACACAAGTCTTGGTTATGGGTGACCTTTGGACGCACGGATTTAAGATGGGACAAGGTACATGTAATGAGTTTTAACAGAGCTATGAGCTATGAGAAGTAATTGAAAATCGATTCCTATATGTATTAAAATAGTGTTATAACGGGAAAAATATGTTCAATGTCACCCATCCAGTAATTTCAGTCCTTGATGGTTTTTTTTATAATTTTTTAATTTTTTAGGCCTCCCCGACGAAACCACCGACCACCGACCCCCGACGGGGGGTAACAGTGTTCCCCGACGGAGGGCCATGCCCGTCCCCCCCCCCACACCCCTGAAATGTGCAATTTGTGAGTCATGGTTGTAACACTCAAGTTCCAGTCATAATGTCAGTGTAAATCTTGTTTTGATGAGCGCTACGTCAACTTTTGCCAAAATATGATCATATACATATTGAAAGGTGACCTGTCTACAGAGTGCTTCCTCTTACGTCACAAACCCCCACCCCATTTTGACGGGCAAAAGTAATCGTGTTGAGCAATTCGTTGCCGCATGTTATTAAGACCCGATTCTCTCACCCCAAACAGAAGCAATTCTCCAAACCTTCTCAATTAAGTCCCCCCCCCCCCCCCCACAATCGTCTGAAATTCATCCTCATCCAAACACAATCTTTGTTTATTTCTTCAGGGTGAGTATAGTAAAACTAAATATGCATTATCAAAACACTCTCAGTACAGTTCGCGTGGTGTAATATAAGCTCAGGTATCTGCATCGTTTGAATTAGCTGTCAATCAAAGAGCTGAGCCAATTGAGAGTTTTGGTACCCCCTACAAGAACTGCAGTTTGGGGTGAGAGGAATGGCCCTTTAAGGAGCACAGCGTGGAATATATACAAACCGAGCCCAGCACGAATAGGCTACGGCGTGCATAACACACTGAGCATAAATCTGGACGAAAATAAGGGCCTCAGTCATATTTTACGCAGATTAAAATGCATATTTTTACACCAAAAAGACATTAAGACATAATCCACTGCATGAAACCACACTTGAGATCCCTCCTTATTCATGAATAAATAAAAAGAAAGAATGATTTCATAAAAATTTTCATGTGTGCTCAAATTTAATTTGAAACTTTGTAATTTGTAGGCTTAAGTGCGGGATTGGTTTGTTTATACCGACGATTTTCATGATAGGAGTGTGTGCATAGTCACAAAAACCGAATTTCCAAACTCGCATATTGCAGGTGAAGTTTAACGCTTACCATTGTACCTAGCTGAGGAGCAGCTGACTACTACGTGTGACTGTTGCATTGAAACGTTGTTTTTTGTGGGCGTGGGTTACCTATACTGACGTAATGTGAAAGCACTCTATACAAACCCTATCCGAGAACTTATATGTGTAAGAAAACAGAAAATGTGCCACATCATGATATAAACAAAAGAAATAAAAGCAGGTTATGGGCGGAGTTGCACAAGAAAAAAGTCAACAAATTATCCCGCAATGGAATATTTGAATTAAATGGAATAAATTTAAAGTGCAATGAATCTTATAAGGTAGAACGATGGGGGATGAATGAATGCAATATCTTCCACAATCTAAATATTATGTACATGAAATTCTATACTGTAGTTACATTCTTATAGTCCTTTTACAATGAGGACACATAAAAACACACAAAACGCCAAAACATTCATATTTTCATTTCTTTT
Organism: Holothuria scabra; assembly: GCA_037179385.1. Lineage (NCBI taxonomy): Eukaryota > Metazoa > Echinodermata > Holothuroidea > Aspidochirotida > Holothuriidae > Holothuria > Holothuria scabra. Next base: position 33,179,277 of record CM074199.1, read on the forward strand.
ATTCGACAAACATGGCTCAATTTTCTACGAAATTAAAATAATAGAGAGCAATAGCTTCAAGATTGGTTTGAATCAAACAAATTTACGTAATCGGTATAATTGAGAAAGACGTGAATTTATTGACATTTTATCTACTGCTTTACGGAAAATAGTTTCAACATTTTGGAGCTTGTGAATGTTGCAAAATGAGATGATGAATATCAACATACAGTGGCTAAAGACCCATTTCAAGTGACGTCATATGCTGCTTTCGTCGCAGTGATCGCGGCTGCTGTTTCGCCCACCTATGAACGAGCAGTGCACACACATAGTAGCCTACGTTATATCATCAATGTGTACTATGAATTGTATGGGATGCTAATGAATGGCAAAAAGCACCACTGGCGCCTTTGTCTGAATCAAGTCTATTGGTTACTTACTCGGTGTAAGCGTATAGAAATGTTTCATGTGATGTCCTGTGATTGCGATTTCTTTTAATGTCGGATTCAGCTTATGTACAGACAGTGTTTGTACACTACACGCCTACTACATGACCTTAGATAGTTCCTATGTCGGTGAACTACTGGAAATATGACGGGCAAAATAACGAAGAATCAAAGAGACGCCCTCCGTCGCGAAGTCGTTGAAAAAACCTTTACACACCCGCGCCTCGCATTTTCGCCCGACATGGTGCAGATCATCAAAATTACCACAAGGAATATGACCTACGAGAAATGGATCTGGAGACACGTATACCAACTAAGGTGTGTCAGATATCAATTTAACAATGAAAGAGTAATGAAATTTTAATTTGTTAAGCTTATTTACATCTTATTGGTGGAAAGGTATTACAAAGCGGCGGAAGTTAAATCGTTTCACCTTTTTATTTTCTTTCCTTCAAAGCACAAACTATTGTGAGCATGCAGATCTACAAATTCAGTATCAATCACATGCATGATGTGACGCATACAATGTTATATATTGTGTACATGTGGTACGGCAAACAAAGTCGGACGGCTGAATGGTGCACTGGAGACAGTTAGGTCGCATCTTTCAACAGTATTTGTTTTGACTGGTTACCTCAAAATAAAAACTACTAAAAAAACTACATAAATATCACGGAAAGAGTTTTCTAAGTTGCGTTGATTTAAAAACATTTAAAAGCAGACATTTACAGTTGTGGAAAGAAGGTAAAATCACAATGCTAAGTTTAAAAACATGTTCACCTTACGAGGAAGCCCCCTCCCCCCTTACACACCTTAACTTCTATTTGTAATATTTATCTCTGTTGTCAATAAATGCCATTTCAAAAGTAATATAAAAACTGGAAAAGTAAATGAATACGCTGTTGAAAAAGAATAAAAGTAAGGGTTCTTATCAAATTGAAAAGCAAACTGTGAAGTTACCAACATGGAGCAATGTCGACGTTAAATTTTATTTTCGTCTCTCAAAAGGCAATGACCTTCACCGGGTAGTCTCTTTTCAGCCGATATTACATTACTGTGCTTAAAAGTTTTCTTTTTTGGTGATAAAAAAATTGAGTCTGACATTTAAAACCAGAATAATGGGGAGGGAAATTTACTCAAAGTCCTTGATCCGACCACTCCTAAGGATTGACAACCTCTCCATTAGCAACATCAGATCAGTCAGAAGATACAGTTCTTGCCGCCATCATTATATGAACGTTCCAACGACGACATGGATTGAATGTCAATTTCATAGAACCACTGACTCTACAGAAAATTTTCAGTATACAACTTACTGAAATATTTATTTCCCTTATCGATTACTCATTGGTTTTTGATAGAGTGTGGGGATAGCTTTGCAATGCTTTCGCGATACATTAATTGTCGTTTCATTTTTGCTCTTTCGGCGATCCTTAGATGAATGATTATAAAGCCTTTCGACATTCGATTTAAAAGGAATGATGGAAGCTGGCTGCACATTTTAATGAAGTCAACACGAAAACTATCGATCAAGTTATGCCATATATTCCATAAGATGAAAAGAAGAGATTGATACTTCATCATTGATGGAATAGACAATGAAATGACGACTGAGAAGAAGACTAAGTTTATAGTAAAACTAAAATGCATTTATTTTATGATGATCAATAATATTTCTTCAATGTGACTTTCCTAATAAGGATGATACATTTCTTTAATATTTAATCGTGGAATGTTACAATACGTAATATCGTCTAAAACTGTGAGGTGACTTCAAATTTAGGAACCAGGGAATACTCTACATCTGAGAGTCACACCAGAAATTAAGCTATTTCAAATTCGTCATTTTTCAACGCAAGATCTTTGCATCGGTTGACGAGAAACTGGTTTTTGTGATTAAATGTGTGAAACAACTGTTTACCCCTGAGACTGCTTAGACCTACTTTGCTATTTCAAGTATCTTTTGTTTGGAAACCTTTTAAAAAGTAGGAGAAAAGGCCCTTACCATAAAGAGTGAATTTTCCCATGTCCCGTCCAACCTCTGCCTCTTAATGGTCCTGCCTGTAGTACACTTTGTTTGAATGTATGTTATTAACTCTACTCCCTATTTCTTCATTAGTGATTATTACAAGAACGACAGAAAAAAGATGTGCAAATTAAAAGTGTATGTTTTAATATGAGTTAACTCTCATGAAATCAAGTCATTCCTTTCAAACAAAAATCCACAACAAACTGACATTTAGAAATATCAGTGCGTGCCATTTATTTTATGTAAGTGGTTCAAAACTAATTACAACTTAGGTTAATTAATTCTCACACCTTCACATCAATAGCTCATTGTAATTGCAGCGTGGCAAAAAGTCATCGATTTTCCAAATGTGGTCCCGTGTATTTATTAAACTTTTTAAATCCTTGCCACCTGCTGAAAACATTGAACTGACAATTTCTGCTATAAAACTCAAAAGGAGTCGATGTACCTTGATACGTTGAATTGCCGGTCGAGTGCTTTGTATTCCCCATAGGTGTATAATTTCACAGTTTTTTTTTTTTTTTTCATTTAAAATGTCCGAAAAGAGTACACGGTTTTCACCTTAATCGTAAGCTTGGGAAGTGATGACAAAATAGGCCAAGGTCACGATGAGGTACTTCATTGAACTAAACCATGAAAAGTGTCACAGAAGAAGACATTCATGTCTCACGGCTGATTCCTTCCACATTTTCATGATTTTCCTTTTCTTCTTGAAAATGTGGAAGTATGTTTAGCGGGTTTTTTTTTTTTTTAATTCACACCTGTTGCTTCTAGAGTTTGCCAAAAAACTCTTCGTGTTTGTTCCGTTTTCTCATTAATGTTTCATGAATTTTTCATTTTTATCCTTATTTTATTTCACACGGTCGGCGATTACCAGCAATTAAAAACATTGACATGATTCGTAAGTAACTACGGTGTTTCAGGAAGAGTGCGATTATCACTTACGAGAGGTAAACAATTTCATGTCTTCAAGTTTCTTTATTTACGTGCAGTCGATTATTAAAGGCTTCCTTAGATTTTATTCTTCCGAAGTGGTGATCAAAAAGAGGAATCTATAAGGAAAGAAGAAAAAAACAAATAGCCTTGTTATTCCGACAAACCATGTGACTTAATGCTGATATGATCTATTTAGACACATTGTCAAACGTGTAGGTTGATTGATTTCAAGGTTTGCGTTGCAAATAATGGGACCAAATTGGCACAATAATACAAGGGTAATATAAGAAGTACGGTGTAAGTAGGCCTATACCAAGTGCCTTTTTAAGGCAGGCTGAAAGAGTCTCTTTAATCGTAGCGAGTGCACCACAAACTCTTACTTAAGACCCAACTTTGACAGTAACCCCCTTTGACAACTTTAACCACCCAAATATGGCATTGTAAATGGTGGGTTAAGGCAGAGGGGAATTCATACTTGTTGGAAAATGTTGCAATGGAATCAATTGTTAGGAAACTGAATTCTCTAAGTGTGTCAGCGGAAGGGTCTGGAGAAGTGTTTCTATCACTTTTACGTTTTACTCATTTGGAAGGGCTATTAGGTATATTACAGTTTATCTGAATGTATTCGAAAGCAGCATAAAGACGATACCTGGTACTTTTAAGTAATGCGTTGAATATTCATTGGAGGAAAGTAGTAATTGCGTATTCAGTGCATCAGTCTGTTTATTGCAAAGTCAACGTCCGTTTTATTTTATTTTTTTTTAGTGAAACGGTAAACTGTGACTCGAAATAAATCATTTCGTTGCGACGTCACGAAGCACCGTTCAATCTTTCTCTTTGCAATCGAATACGACAAAAATGATGGGGTGTGACGCAGGTGTTATAAGTGCCCATCTAGAAAGGATGTCTTTCATATCGAAGCTGGTAACAGCCTCAAAAACCGTTTTCCCAAACGAAATTTAGCCAAGCGCATCCGTAGTTGATGAGCTTTCCGGGGGATCACCCACATAAAGCGAACTGCGTTCTTCAATGCTGCAGACGTTAAGAATTGCCTAATAACTGACAAGGCGCTAAGTACGGTTGTATTATTTTTCAATCATCGTTTCAGTTAGACTAGAGGAAGTTGTAGCTAACTGCTCTTAAGGCTATAAAACAATCAATAATATTAGCTTCATCTTGGACGCATGAAAATGAAAACACCCCCTTGATTTCTAGATAATTCAAAACCACTTAGTAGTCTGAATTTTTTTTTTTCTGTTTTTCCCGTCATAATATGTTTAATGCATCGGATAGCTTTAGTAGCCACCCAGGTGAAAAATTATCCTTTTGGAAAAAAAAACATCAACTGGCTCTTTTAGTTAAAGGAAAACGGTTCAGCACAAAATCACAAGAAATACTCTAAGCTGACAGGAACGCGACGGCCGAAAAAATTCAAATAACTGATTGTGATATAACGCAGTGTGTTTTGTTTTCGGTTGGCTTGGCAGAAAACATAGCCTATGCGCACATTACTAACCGTTTACGATTTTTCAGATATCTTTCCCTACAAAGTGAACATTAATTTCTATTCTTTTCTCACGCTTGGTTATATTTTTATAAAAAGAAACAAAACACCTTTTCAATAGAGCTTAATTGTGTTAAGAATTTATCTCTTTCAGTTTAAATGAAGCAATTTTATAAGAAAAGAAATAAAACATTACAAATCCGTCATGGCATGAAAAGCCAACATGTCGTTAATGTGTAAAAGCATCATACAAGCCAGTGCTAAACATTGCAACTAATCTTCGATAAGTGTTGAGCACAGTTACCCTACGTCAGTTTGTAAGTTTATCATTTATTTGGAATTTAACAGCCCAGACAGCTGAAGTACATGTTAGTTGATTCGATCCTTGCATATTCAAATCAAAATGTATTACCCATGGGGCAAAATAGAAGTGCCTCAATAGGTACAAGCAAACTGGCAGCACTTATAACGAGTTGCGACAAAAAATATCCTTTTGGGAGGGCGTGAGAATAATTAAACAGAGTAAAACAGATTTGGTAGATAAATCTAATTATATCAATTATCTAATTATAATCAGAGTGTTACATTTATTTGCAAATATTACGTTTTTGTCTAAAATGCAAATGTTTGGAGCACTTAGTTATCACTAAAATGATGGATCACGTCTTTAGGGCGTTTTATAAAACATAGTCAAATGGACCTAATGCACTGGCAGTAATTAAAGGCTCAGTTCCCTCACCCCAAACAGTACCAATTCTCCTAACCCTCTTATTTAAGCCACCCACAATTGTCTGAAATTCATCCTTTCCAGCCACAATCTCAGTTTATCGCTTCAGGGTGAGTAAAGAAAAGCTCTATGTCACAATCAAAACACTCTCAGTACAGTTCATGCTGTATGATATAAGCTTTGGTAATCTACATTGTTTGAATTAACAGTCAATAAAAACCAATTGAGAGTTTCTGTACCCCCGTACAAGAAGTCTAGTTTGGGGTGAGAGGATTGGCCCTTTAAAATCGGTTCAGTAGCACAGCTTCATGTTTTATAGAGAGGGTGTAGCTGTTTATGGCAGTGCTATCAAATTCAATTTATAGACTGGCTAAGAAACTCACACTATTTGGTAAATGCTTATGCAAATTCTTTAATCATAATTAAAGGATGTTTACAACATTTTAATTTGGTAAGTTAAATCTGTAATAAGTTTTTATGGTTCTGTCCTTTTTATCTGTCTATTTATCCGCTTAATTTGATTAGTGTGTCGTCGACCTATGTTTGTTTCCTTTCAGTTTTCTAATTTAGTCCGGTTCAAGATGTAATGTAGTTAAATTAATATATACTCGAAAAAACTATTATCTATACAATTAGGTAAAAAAAATATTACATATCACTTTCAAGGACTCAGAGAAAAAAGTCGCGTTAGCTCGTCACAACGTTTCGTGTATGTCCATCATGCCATTTTACGCTTCTCAGCATCCTCGATCTCCCATTTTTTCAAAATAATTTGTTGTTATAAGGCACGAAAAAATGTATTTTGAGAAATTTCCGGTTTAAGATTACACCCATTCTTGCATGAGATTATGCATTTTTCGTAGAGTTTTTCAATGCTGTTCAACTCACAGACTATCGCCCCCAAAGTAGACGCGACAATAACTACTTTTTGTTGTTCAACGCGAGTTACTGTATGACCCGACACTGGTCGTCTTGAAAGTACGCTTCAAGAAAATTCGTTTCATATCCTTGTCTAGAAGGGTGACTTTTTATCTTTCTTATTTTTCATAGGAAAACCAACTAGAATACTACATTGGAAAATCTTGAATGATCTTGGAACAAAATTTACGCCCCAGGCACCTGATTAGTAGTTGCTGAAAATTCATGATGAAAATCTATTGGCCCCAGATGTGGTTTATCTTCCTACGATAAAATTAATGCCCGAGTTACAGTACACCGCAAGTATGTCGGATCTGATTACTGTCTAAATTTTGTGACATTTAGTAAAATGTACTCCATTGTTGGTCAAAAAGACCCACACATTTGCGATATATATATATATATATATATATATATATATATATATATATATATATATATATATATATATATATATATATATATATATATATATATATATATATATATATATATTTACATGGATATAGCCTTTGTGTATTGTCTGGTCATAATGAGTAATGGTCAACTTGCATTTTCTTTATGAAACTGTGAAATAGGAAGCTGCCTATTTGATAAAAATTCCCACCGTCCTCTGAATTGGTTTAGTGGAACAAAAACAGGGAAAATCATGAACTGAAATTTAGATGAACCTAACTTTAGCGAATTCTGATTTGTTGGCACTAACATCCAGCTTTGCCTCAAAAAAAAAAAAAATAAATAAAAAAAGTGCAAAAACTTAAATAGATCGGATTGTATTTATTTTGGTCCGTTTAACTTTAAAAAGTGCAATTAGCAAAAGATAACTTTTGAAAAGTACCAAACATTGGATCCCCTAACATTGCTCAGATTTGTCGTTTCCTACCGAGCTGTAAGAGCAAAGCAATGGAAACACCAAGCACTTATTGAGAGTTTGTATCACCGTTTTCATAATAATTTCTCTGCGACAGTTTTTCCGTGTATTCTTGTTGTCAAGAAGTTACCTCTTCAGAATATATGATAACTACAAACTGAGACGATCCGAAAGTAGGGCTTGAATTTTGTAACAATCTTTACATTATTTTTCGTTAAATCCGTACAAGACAAGAAAGAACCTTTCGCAGAATTCACTTACTAAACGAAATATTTGAAGATAAGGTCAGTTGCTGCATTTACTCCAGGTCGTACAAACTTCGCCTCCTTCTTCCAAGGTTCTTATGGTATTTGCCAGTTCTTGCTTTGGAGATCATAGATATACTGTCTATACCTGGGAGACCAGATAACCTCTTCCTGGCGTAAACTGAAAGAACAATGAAAAATGAGATGGTTAGATGCATAGCCAATAGATGAATACGTTCAGCACTTGTATTATTGACTGTAGGCAGTCATTAATGGGGTCCATAAACCTTAAATCGTCTTCATTAATTGCCTAAATACAATACACACCCTCATGTACTGTGAAATGGGTGGATTCAAGAGGCATTATACAGTGTACAATCATCTTTGGTACCGTTAAGCAAAGAAATTGAAAGAGTAAAAGGTGATAGACCCAAGTTATGGCCGACTAGAATCTGAAAATCATACCATCACTTGCTGTCCGGATTTCTATATATATATATATATATATATATATATATATATATATATATATATATATATATATATATATATATATATGTATATATATGTATATATATATGTATATATATATATATATATATATATATATATATATATATATATATATATATATATATATATATATATATATATATATATATATATATATATATATATATATAAGGAAAAATGGAAAACAGAGTGTGCATATAGATCCAACGAATGATTTATTGAAACAGAAATTTTCGCCGCCTCCTGGCGGCTTTGTCAACTGTGTTATGGAAATCAACCGTTACATACAAACAAGAAAGAGTTGAATGCGTACAGTACCGCGTAATATTAAAATAAGTTTGAAAAGTTGTAAAGTGACGTCATAATGATGATGATCGGAAAGTACGTAGTTACAAAGAACGCACGTTCTCACATAGTAATTAATAAAAAGCGCGAACATCATAACCATGGCAAGCTTGATTAGCCAAAATAATGTAAAGTGACGAGACAATCTAAAATTGTAGTGTGCGTACCTCATTTCGTTGTTTGAATGGAAGCGTATGTACATTACCATGGAGTTTTGAATATGTACATACGCTTCCATTCAAACAACGAAATGAGGTACGCACACTACAATTTTAGATTGTCTCGTCCCTTACATTATTTTGGCTAATCAAGCTTGCCATGGTTATGATGTTCGCGCTTTTTATTAATTACTATGTGAGAACGTGCGTTCTTTGTAACTACGTACTTTCCGATCATCATCATTATGACGTCACTTTACAACTTTTCAAACTTATTTTAATATTACGCGGTACTGTACGCATTCAACTCTTTCTTGTTTGTATGTAACGGTTGATTTCCATAACACAGTTGACAAAGCCGCCAGGAGGCGGCGAAAATTTCTGTTTCAATAAATCATTCGTTGGATCTATATGCACACTCTGTTTTCCATTTTTCCTTATTTATTACGTCCAACACACGGAATTAATTAATGCTATCCTTTGGACCAAGACTTTATATATATATATGTATATATATATATATAGAATTCGTATATATAGAATTCGTCCTTAAATATGCTTGACGATTGTAAAAGCTTAAAGACACGTACTTTGAAATATGCATTCCAAGGCACATATTTCCGAATTATTTACACTTGTTTCAAAACTTAGGGTTCTGGTCAAGGTATTTAATCCTGTAGACGGGACAAAACCCCAAAGGAAAATATTAATTAATTTCCATCGATTAGATGGGGTTCAACTTTTATTTTACTGAAAGCATTATGTTCATTTGGCATTGGTTTACTTGAGGCTACTTAAGCCGAATTTTGAAGATCAGCTCTGGATTTGTTTTTTTAAGGTTACAGTTGAATGATGTAATTTTAGAGGTCCAATTCTCTCACCTCGAGCAGTATAAATTCTCTTAACCTTCTTACTTAAGCCCCTCCCACAATTGTCTGGAATTCATCCTCATCCAGACACAATCTCAGTTTACTGCTTCGGAGGGAGTATAGAAAATCTCACTGCGTGTGATCAAAACGCTCTCAGTACAGTTCATGCTGTGTAATATAAGCTTTGGTGCTCTTCAGTGTTTGAGATGTCAATCAAAGAACTGAGCCAATTGAGAATTTCTGTAAACCCTTACGAAATTTGTAATTGAGATGAGTGGATTGGCCCTTTAAAGGCCCAGTTCTCTTACCCAAACAGTACCAATTCTCTTAAACGTCTTACTAAAGCTCCTCCCACAATTGCCTGAAATTCATCCTCATACAGACACAATCTCAGTTTATGGCTTCAGGGTGAGTAGAGAAAAACACAATTTGTATAATCAAAACAATCTCAGTACTGTTCATGCTGTGTAATATTAGCTTTGGCACTCTGTGTTGTTTGAACTATCTGTCAATCAAAGAGTTGGGCCAATTGAGAATTTCGGTACCAGGGTACCAAAATTGTAGTTTGGGGTTAGAGGTTTGGCCCTTTAAGCATTCAAGGAAAATGGTGAGTTTGTTTCCCCATTCTTGATGAACAGTCGAAACAGAGAGCCACCTTACTGGAGATTGCAACTTTACTCTGCTTTTCAATACTGTTCAAATTATGAATGACAATTAGGTTTTTTGAGCTATTACTCAGACATGTAAAGCAAGAAGCGAACTTAGACTCGTTTCCGACCCCTTCCGGAGTCTTTTTAAAAAATTCGCAGCACAAAATGGAACGTCAGAAATTTTTAATTGACCAGGAATAGGAGGCAGGTGAAGTCGAATCAATCCACGCCAATAACATAAACTTTTCAGAAATTTTCGTTCGGGTATAATCGGTATAATTACACACAGTTCAATGCATCAAAAGTCACAGTCATTGATACATGATTTATCGAAAGGGCGAGACTACGATTTCTCGGACTTTTGACTAAGACTTTACGGAGAATCTTTTCTTTTGATCCATTTGATCCAGTCCAAAATGGAGCCATACAAGACCAGTCATGTAAATGGTCTGAGAGGGTTGAAATTGGTCGGTAAAATGTTGCTCTTTGCTGGACCAAGTTTCCTTGATAAGCAGTGTCGTTTTGGTTTCGCCGAACTGCTCTTTAACAGAGAGTCTGGGGGACTAAAGAAAAAGAATACTACGGAGCTGAATTCAAAAAATACCCATATATTGGGTATATGTGTTAACAAATTGCAATAATACTTTTAGCAAATTGTCGATATCGCCGAAATGACCGTAAACGGCGTCCACTTAAAAAGAAATCGGGCTGACTTTTCCTCCGGTTTTTCTACTTGCCTCTTACTTGCCCAGTTGGGACAACTCGCCATCAAAATTGGTTGCAACGTAGGTTGTGCGCTTTACTGAGGTACGGTCAAACGGTCGAATCGGCTGACTTTCCATTTAAGTTGCAAATGTATGAGATATATGTTTAAAATGAAATGTATGCCTAGTAGGTGACCTGTTGCCAAAGTGGAACACAAATCTTACCCTAAAAATGACTCCATGATTTCTCAATGATTGGGGCTCATTTTTTGACATTTACTTTCAAAGCACTGTTATAATCATACAGCTGAATGATCTTCAAAATTCCCACGGCAACCACAGATGAATAATTGACCACGAAGTACACAGTATTTTGGATCCGGAGGGATTCATGTCTCATAAAATCTTGAAAAAATGTCAAACTTACTCATTGAACTGTGGCTGTACGAGCTCTCAGTTTGATTATGCATTTTGATAACATTTCATGAAATGCTTGAAGCATTTGGAAAAGCTGTAATCATACATAGAATCAGTCTTTGACTTGTTTCACTTTCCATACTTTTGATAAAATAAGAGAACTGACCAATGCTTTTGATGGAAAGATGCTCTTTTGAGAAAGTGTTATTCATTATTGACGATTAGTTTGCAATCACTAAGTACTCAAGGAATTACCAGCAAATGGTGCAGAAAGGTACATGGGTAAACATTAGTTGCAAAAACACCAACGGAATATTGGAAACGGTTTTAGATGATTTCGAATATTTCACTAGTCTTATCTCTTACTATTTTTATTATTTGAATGGTGTAAAACGTATGTTTACCGTTTCCAGGTTACATTTGGACATTTCATTGAAATCAAAGCAGTTATGAAATAATGTACCAATCTTTCAATGCACGTTCTGACACTTGCTAATAATGGCAGTGATCATTCGATTACGCTGTAATTCATTTTGGCGGTTTGTCTGGCCTGTGGAATTGCTTATGAATATTCTGAGACGTACGGTACTCTTAATACGTAGTAAGTCAACGAGACTTCTTCCGTGTGTTTTGATGAACAAATTACACACTAAGCCCTGCCCACAATCCTTTGCAATAGCTTTTGAAAGACATATTTGGTCTCGTCACCTGATCAGAGAAGATACGTGATCCAAAACTTTTATCACAGCTACAAGATGTTACAGTTCATTGTTAACTTTAAGTCAAGCTCCACAACAGGGAGGTATTTCGCCAAGTCTGTTAAATTGTGAAAAGTCCCCTAATTTATGAAAATATTTGCGATAAATTGACAACAGCCTTTTGGTTATAAAGGTTTTTGACGTAACCCAAAATTCGATAAATCTCAGTAGACGTGGTATTGCCAACTTGCTCAACTTATAATTTTTATGTTTTCAGTTCCGAAAAATAATCCCAACGCGACTCACAACAAGTAGAAGCAGTGTTGGCAAGTAATCACTCAAAGTAGTGGTAGCTTTTTCTCGACTATGTTTTACTCGTAAATCTGCCCTTAAAAGATTGAAATACAAAACACATTTATCTGATAATCTGTTTTAGTAAGACATAGAAATTGTCATTTCCGTGAGAGATTCTTCAATTTTACAGCAGAAGCTCTTAATTCTCCTGACAGATCAAAGAAAACGCACATTATCAACTAAATTGTACATTTGCTTGGTTTTGTCAAAGTGTATTAGTCATTAAAATACTTTGCCGATGGCCAAAAACTTACTTTGTTAACAGATTTACTGATTTATAAAAACAAAAGACACAAACATTTCTTAAGACTGTAAAAACAAAATAAAGTGTTACATTTTTCAAGAGGTTTTTGTAACCTAATTGCGCTAACTTTGATTCGTTTTCTTTTATGTGCAAGTAAATTGTATCAAAGGAAAAACTTTCAAATTTACTTTTAATTTTTTAAAAAATAAATCTACGCGCAAACACTTAGCAACGCTCAATCTATGAATTCTAAAATTAAAATTTTTGACAAACTTATAAGTCTCCTTGTAACCTTACACGTTGAGATAACATCCGCCGTCTTCGGAAAAAAATCCACTTTGAACGACTTTATAGTTTAAACCATCCGGAGTGCATCGACAATGTAATTGTTTTACCCGATCCATAGATTATTTTATCTCCTGGCTTTCGAAAGTTGCATCAAATTCACAGTTATGCCATTTGATTAGATGGCATCTCTCACAAATGATTTTATTACTGTTTAGTTTGCATTATTCTCCATAAAACAGCCGTTTGCACTGTACAAAATGCTAAGAAACACTAACTTGACTTGATTTAAAAGTGTTAATTACTAATCTTTGCACAGAGAAGTTAATTTTAATAATTTATTGGCACACCAACGTATCAAAGATAGGCCAATTAACACGTTAAAGTGCAAATGTTTTTAATATAAGGTACTATTAATACATGCGATGGACACATTCATGTGTCCACATCAAAAACATATCACCTCAACATGCTACATGCAACACGCCTTATACACGGATCCGACAGGAAGTGATGGTCTGATTTCAGTCAGAAATAACTGGGGTCCTTCACCTTTAAATCTTTCGATTTCTTCGCTTAACTCTATCATGGATGGTTTTACACTAATTTTTTTTTGAATTCTGCAATTTCGCTAAATATGAGGGTTTGAAATTTATGTAAACAATAAATAAAGACGATTTAAGGATGATGGACCTCACTAATGGCGGCCCACAGTCACTAAAAACAAGCGCTAATCGGATTCGTCTATTGCCTCGCCGAAAAGGTAATAATAAGGTAATAAAACAGCAAGACCTTAACCTTCACTGTAATTCTTTAGTGTATTAAGTGTTACTTTGTATTTTTTGTACAGCGGGTCAATATTTGATTGCATTCTGGCTCATCGTGAAAATCAGTCAACGAAATGAGGTGTATGTGTCCATTGACTTGCTCAGATTAAGATTGTAGTTACTATGTTTTTCTGCAACATGAAAAGAAACTTGTATTGTATAATGTACGTTAGTATGTCCTAAAACTATATTGATATATTATGTGTTCTAAAAACAAACCCATTCGTGAAAAAATTTAACATGCAATAAGGAAGTACGAACCTCAAAGGATGTAATGCAACGCAACACATATGCATAGCCTGAGCCACATAACTTCTTGGATTTCTTTGAATAAGCCAGAATTTCACTGAAATTTAGTTGACATTTGCTAGTCAGCTTGAAACAAAGAACGTCAATGTGACTGTAGCTAATTTACATCTCCCGATTTAAAAAACTTCTGAAGCAAAATGGTTCAATAAACTTAAAAAAGATTCTTAGAGACGGGAACATGATAGGACTGAATCATCAAATACTGCAGTTTTGATATTCTATGCTTATTTGAAAAGCGATCACCATTGAAAAGTCGAGGTTTGTGAATTCTTTTTTCTTCTACACTTGAAATGGTTCACAAAGATACTGGAAAATATAGCGTATTTTCATTGACGTCCTAAGCCCCGCCCCTTTTAGCGGGCAAAATCTAGTGTTGCACACGTTTAGTGTAGCTAGCTGAGAAGCAACTCAGGACCCACGTGTGCTTGTTGCGCTAAAACACTGTTGATTTTTTATGGCCGATTGCGGGCGTGGCTTACCATTGTGACGTCACGTTATGTTTTTATGTAGTCTAACAAACCATGGATTAATAAGCATTATTGGATATCATAAGCAGTCCTGATCCAGTTCGTAACACATAAACATTTTTGGGCTTTACCTTGTTACGTTTATACAGTTTCTTCCTTGTATTTTAAAAAGATGCATAACGTTCATTTATTTGTCTGGTATAAATTTGCCTGCGAGAGGATAGTATACCACGATTGGAAAGAATAATTACTCCTTTCAGTCTTGAGGTGATATGGATGTATACAATTTGTAATTAAAATGTCACTGTTGATCCGTACTTATATCAATCATAATCTTTTCTGTTATTTCATTCTCTGATTAAGATGTGATGAGAATTGACATGGACACAATTAAGGTTATCATCACACGAAAACAGAAAGTGCGCCCTCTAAAAAATTGCTACGCTCTCAAAAGCAGATCATTGATTTGTGTATCACCTAGCGAGTTACTTTGTGGTAGCTTTAAAACTTATAACCGTTAGTTCGACGATTATACCCGAAGATTAATTGCTCTGAATTAACATTCTTCTAAAAAAAACTAATAAACGTCCCTTTTAATGGCAATAGTTTAAAGGGCAGGAGCAGTCATCCCAGATTGAAGAAGTGTAGTAGACTGTCCAGTTTCATGATTGGCTGTTGGGAGTCATGTGACATTGTTTATTCCTCTTCAAATGTGAAATTTACCAGAAATAACTGCTTGGTGTACCTTGAATATGCAAGAGTAAAGTCATAAAATGTAATTAAAGATACTTTGAAGAGAAATTACTAGATGAAAATTGAGTTATTTAGCTTTTTCTTAAAAATACGTTTGGCGGGACTGCTATTTACCTTTAATCAATAGGTTATAGAGTTAGAGCTACTGCAAGGTATATACCAAAGGAACCCTAGAAGAAGTCTAAATGAATCCAATATATATTTTTCGCTCTTGACTTATTTTTTTATACTTCAGAGGATACCCTAAATATTACGGTTTTGAGGGTTTCCAGAAAGCCTCCTTGGTTTGGGTGGATTAGGTACGTATGAATTATTGTCGTTGGTATCGAATGCCAGTTAGTACAATTCTCTGACGCCGGACTCGATGGTCTTTCAAGTATATTGATACAAACGACTGTTAGTTTGGACATCAACATCCATACTTAATTTCAACCTCGAAATGATACCGCAGTCAGATAGTTGGTTACATCTTGGCCCCATCAAATGAAAAGTGCTAATGTGAGACCTGACCCTTCTGGCCACCCTGTGATAAATAGTCATAAGTCTTGGTCCCATCTCT
Source organism: Holothuria scabra (assembly GCA_037179385.1). Taxonomy (NCBI): domain Eukaryota; kingdom Metazoa; phylum Echinodermata; class Holothuroidea; order Aspidochirotida; family Holothuriidae; genus Holothuria; species Holothuria scabra. The sequence goes on from CM074199.1 coordinate 33,195,084, forward strand.
AATTGCTATATTCTTGTTTAAACACCTTTTACTAGAATGTTCCTCCTTTTTCATGTTTCCCATGAGCAATAATCTGACAATTTCGCGTGTGTGCTTATGTCAGATTTTTGTTCAGCACTCCATTAAGCGCTATTAGCCAGGTTTATTATATGAGGCAGTCTGTTCTGATGAGTTTTTAAGTTATTCATTAGACATGTTCCAAATAATTGTTAACACCTTTTGTTTTACTTATGTATTTTATGTTTTCAACGGTGCCATATAAACGAAGAGCATTTCTTAAATTCTGAAGAAAACTTAATGAGCCCCCGAACTTAAGTGCTGGTTAAACGACTTGTAACTTGAAAAGAAACGAAAAATTAAGTAGAAGGGGCCTTCTCGACAAGATCGGATACTGTCTCTGGAGAATTATCTTCGCTAGCGAAATATTGCGTATTAGGTATTCAATTAAGTTCCCATATGGATGTGCCTGTACGTAGACGAATCCACCCGGTAATGTGAGTACTACGATATTGTTCCGTGTTGCATCTCTAAGTTTCAGTTTCAATACTATCTCTTATTGAGAAATGAAAGTATATCAATTTAAATTTACATTATTTGTACTTTGGTCGTACTGCAGGCGCCAGAAAGTACAACGGAGTTAAGATGCAGTCAACTGTTTAAGGTTTGTGGGGTATAAATAAACCCATTTTATTATATTTCAATATATTCTGAGCAAAGTCAACTATGTCGAAAAGTCCGTGGAAACAGAACGCTACAGGATACTAAAAACAATCTCGCGAGATTAAGGTAATGGGTGACGTACATTCCATTTTCTGGGTCTTCAGCATGCCGTCATATTATGTCAATTCATGGGATAATCCATTTAGGATACCTCACCCGATGTTGTCAGTTCTTGTCTTTGTTACATTTAATCTAGACCTTTAAAAGTTTCGAAATTCATGAAATGATATAAAGCTAAGAAAAAAGTCAACTTGCAAATATTCCCCTTTCGCTTTATTTTGATCTTGTATTTTGCTCTTGTAGATATCATTAACAAAATTCCCTTCTTTCTGCAATCCTTTTAAACGCCTCCTCGCAGCCAGAACCTCAACTTCCCAAATGAAATTTCTCCTCACACGGTGATTTTCCCAGCGAAACTAATTATATATATTCCCAAAGATTAAACGTGCTCGCTTGGGACGTTGTCTAGCTACGTCTATCTCCGCGCATTTTTACAATTTTCGCCCCTTAACAATGTTGTGAGACAACCAACCCACGCTATGATATGGCTGCATATAATATATTTTTGTGTAATCAGTTTTCGTTTTTGAAGAGAAAATGATAGAGTTAGCAAGGCAAATGTTTGAAATGAAAACCAAATCTCTGGCAAGAAAGTTGCTATAAAAATCTCACAAACTCCCAGTCGGAAATACTAAAGTACGTTTCGTGGGCAATTACATCAGTTTTGGATAAATTAGTGGGATTGCCAAAGGAAATCAAAGGTCCCTTTGCACAGCCTTAATCAAGGATATTCTTCGGTACCTTTTTACACATGAAAATGGTTAAAGAAAGCATCGGAAACAACTATTGCAAGAGCAAGTTGGTTTCTTTGCTTGGAGCTACAATATATTGTCATCCCCTGTGTATCCGTACTGCTCTCAAATAATTACGACTGACCCAGATTCTACTTTCATTACCATATACTGATATGTCGTCTGTCTCTTATTAACCCTCCTCCTCATGTAAGAAGAGACAAACTCAATAAAACTTGATCTGATTTATATTTTGTTTTCGACACGGCCACTGGTTGTTAAAGGGACTTATCAAATATAAAGTGGTGTTTTCATATCACCAAGAACACACGTCAATTTTGTGTAAACTTGCTAATTCGGAATGCTTCTACTGAGTGTTAATTTACTGTTATGTCTGTCAATCAAACACTACTGCGTCATAAATTGGGTTCAATGAGACTAAGGAATTCCAGGAATGACAATTTTCGAGATTAAAGTATCTTTTTTCTTAATTTAGGACTAAAAAATTAATTGATGACACTTCCCAAACCTTCTCGTTGGAGCCAAAGTAGTATTCAGAGGAGGGACATAAGGGCAACACTTTCGGCCCCCTTTTTTTTTGTTCCGACGTCCGTGTAAAATTTCAAATTACCACGGTCTTAATATAAATCTCTTCTCTCACTAACCCCTCATCTTAGGATATAGATTTCAAAGTAGAAGATAGCTAACGATTATTTTGTCTGACTAGCGGCTACTTGACCCTCATTTTATCTTGCTTTTCGTTAACCTCTGTAGGAGCAGGGAGCTGTTGCAGCTCTTTGAAAGGAGTAAGGAAATCATCCCAACAGAAAGAGAGTATTTCAAATGGGGAAAAGCCACCGGCGTCGTACGCATTAACTACAAGGAAGGTTGTCTATGCATTCCGTTGAACAGAGTATTAAGAGTATTCAAACATGCAATAAATGAATAAATAATTTATCAACTCTGCCCAGGGACTCAGCCATCATTTCCTTGTATTTATGGTGATAGTGTCATCAATATTTCACCATGTCGAAATAAATGTACCGCATGTTTACGGTTAATTATGCTGGGGTACGTTTTAACATGTTGACGTTATTTGATGTCGAAGTTTATCCTGAAATCGACCTTCCATGTAGCCAGGAAATGAAATAGAGACCTTAACGGGGCTTTTTAGACAATAAAGCGTCAAACAGTATGCTGTGACGACGCTATCACCTGCCACTTGCCTCCAGGTTAGGTCCATTAGGAGTTGAGTTACCCTCCCCCCCCCCCCCAAAAAAAATAAATAAATAGCTTACCTCTCCAGAGACTTAATTCTTCATCAAGCTGATTTGACTAAACCTCAGAGCTTCCACGGGCTTCACCCCCAAAGAGCGCCAAGTTGTTGCTCTCTACATTATGCTTTGCCTATAGTTCCCGTCCCCCCCCCTCCCCCCTGCACAATTTTTACATTCTGGCTCTGTCACTGACTGTAGAACCTGTTTGGTACGTAGAAACTGCTTTCATTTAAATGAGCTTATTGCGTTTATAAATCCTCTTATTTCGACGCTAGAAACCCTTTGGTGCTTCTGCTACACTGTTACAATTCTAAACACAAGATACTTCGGAAGGAAAACTTCTTAATGTCGTCAAAATTTTAGCAAAAAGAAGTACAGTTTTCCTTAAATAAATGCTCATTATCAAGCGATAAGCCGCGCCCACATTCTTATATTGAATATGCATACTATGTCAAAGGTCACGTTGAGCCGGTATGGTAGGTCCCGTGTGTTTGTTGAACGTGATGCAAAAATAGTACATGCAGTGTGTTATTGTACATTGTCTCATAGCTGACTTTTGCCCACGAAGCTTGGCAAATCATTTTAGCCTTGTGCACTCGACAATTTACACTCAAACCCTAGACGGTTATGCCCACGGAATGGAGTCGGCATCATCACAGGTTGGCAACGCTACTTTCCTTCGTTCTGCTGTTAGTTTTAGGCTAACGTTAGATGTTTTTCCAGAGATCCGAATTTATTATTTCGAGGTAGGCAACAGCTGATTGCTACATGCTACATGCAGAATACATCATTCTATAACGTTAGTTGTTCGGTTTACAGTAACGTTAATAGGGCTTACGCTACACTGGCTTACCACAAGAGGGCCCAGCTGTTACAGTACTGTTAGACATAACGTTACAGTACATGTTGTCAGGGGCAAACCCGATCAGACTCGATGTTTCTCAATTGCCTAAAGACACTTTAGATTTCCACAATCCATTATACTAAGCATTTTCTCGGACAGTTAGCTCATTTACTGAGCATTTTCAAAGGTTCGATAAAAAGTGTAGTTCACAGTGTGCAGAAGCAGTACACATGTTCATGTAGTATGGTGTATGCAGTGGCCACTTACCAAAACAAGTTGAAAGTGTGTCATTGTGTGACGTCATTAGTATGACCAATTTGATTGGATGACCGGAGAAAATGAAATAAGGAAGGAGAGGTTTGCATGCATAATTGTTTGGGTGAAAAAATTTTTCGATTCAAATTTTAACGTTAATTACTGGGTAATTAGAGCTTGTTGGTTAAAAGTTGTGTCGTCAGAGATACTGTGTAATCTTCAGCAAGGTACCGACGTGCTTAGATACCTGAAATGCGGAAAATACCAAACAAACGCAATAAGTTCCTTTAATGTATATATTGTACGTTGCACTTGAGAGGGATTGTTTCTGTGTAACACGTCATTCACAATTTAAAGACTGCTATCTGTTATCATTCGCTTGGTTTGGAACAACTCCTTACATTCCAAACTTTAAAAGGCTGTTCAAATCAAAAGGCCCAGGAGTCTTGCTATCTTCGTCCTTTTTAAGCCAGTAGACTCATTCACGCTTACGTCACTGGTTGGCACAGGACATGTGCAGGAACATATGTCCTGGGCATGACGTTAAACTGCATCCAGGTTGTGGCTTCTGTTCTATTCAGCCAGTCTAGAGCAGGACCACCCAGTGTTTGCCCTTTGGAGGGCATACTTGTCCTTTTGGGACGTTAAGCTCCTTCAGGGAGCAGAACTCCTCCGGGAGTAATCGTTTGGTTTTCGCCCCTTGGCTCTTCGCCAGAGAGTCGTGGGGACTTTTAGAAAAAAGGAACATATGCGCTCACATTCGGGTTTGCGCGTGTAGTGGTCTCGCGGTTGAAGGCAGATTGTAGACAAATTCTAAATTACAAAATGTACGCGTACCTCTTCAACTCTTTCGCCAAGCAGCCCTGACGTCATTTGTTTCCAAACATAATTCTTTCTCTTGAACGATGAAAATTCATGCTTAGACCCTAATTTCCTAATCTAGTAGTGTAGTGACTCGTTTTTGAGATTCACCTCTCCACACTTCAGTTCACCTTCAAAAGATTTTAAGGACCGATTTGTATTTCCACGTATAAAATATAATATGGATAGAATCGAAAAAAGTGGCTAAATTAGTTGCCAAATAAATCTTTAACTCTAAAAATCGGGTCAGATGTAGTGAAGTTTTGCAAGGAAAGAAAACTAAAAATGCGGAAATAGAATAAAAACTAAACCTTTTAGACCACTCTGTCAAATTAGGGATATTTGGGACGAAAAATTGCGAACACATCAAGTATTTCATGTTATGAAATTATCGAAGAGTGTATCGATAATTACAAACGATCCTCCTGTCGATATTTTCCTTAGAAAGATACATCCATAGCCTCTTTTGAGCTGTGAATAACTAGTAGAAATATCAAGGTCAGTTTGTTATTTAAGGCTTTCTATCGTAATAAAAATCGAACAAGTCATGGCCTTCAGTTCCAAGGGGAAAACTTTCTAATGTCGAGTGTCCACATAGAAGTCCATTTGAAAAATTTTTTCTTACTTTGAAGCATCATTCCACCATGCGTAAATGGTCTTTCACTGAGGTTTCGTTCAGGTCAGTTCAGTTTATTTGAGATTGCATCAATCTTTAACAAAATTAAAACCAGAAGAAATCACGGAAAATGGGAAAGGGGATCCAAGTTGGCATGTGGTGGAATTCAGGCAACGTAACTGCTGTCAAATGAGATTTGATCCATTCCTTGAAAGTCTGATAAGATTTTAAGTCTTTTTTCATTCGAAAGATAACTGCACTGTAGCAATAATTACGCATTATCCTTAGAATTGTGCCTAGGAACTTAAAAGAGTGAAGTATTTCTTGTTTAGTTTGGAAGGTATGTAAACCTCATTCTGTTCAATGTTACAAAATACTACAGACATTTTATTATTTCCACAATTATTCCATAAGCTGATGAGACAATTACACTTTAAACATTGAGATTGCTAAGAATGTTTGAGAGTTTGGATGGTGAAGTTTAGTCTACTGAATTTTGGAACAACTATAAGAAATGCCTGATAGAAATAACACTCTAAAAATGTTGTGTAGAATTTACATAACATTGTGTGACTAGTCCACCAATCAACAAATGTGTAGAAAGTACCCATGGTTGTGTAAAACATTTACACAACATGTGTACAATTTACACAACGGTGTGTGATTTATACACATGTTTAAATTTATTACACAACTATGTGTACTTTCTACACTTTTGTTGATTGGTGGACTGGTCACACAATGTTGTGTAAATTCCACAAAACGCTTTTTAGAGCGAAGCACATTCGATAATTTGTCTGCGCGTGCGCGCATCGTGTCAATCCTAAGGATATTAGCAAAAGTCTCTCGCACTCAGAACATGTCGTTCAAATTTTATTTATCTTGAGAAATTTGTTGAATCACTATCTGTAATCAATAAAAATACAGAGATGGTTCCGTCTTTCTGAAATTCTGTGCTTGTAAACTACCTCCTTAATTGTTCCTTGTTGTAGTAATACCGATTTTAATCTATCGTTTGGTAGGAGCACCAGGGAGGTATGATAAGTAACAGCTCCCTGGGAAAACCATGTTTCATTTCCGTGCAGTAAAGTCTGGGCTACAGATAGGCAACGTCTCATTGGTACAAAATAGTCCACACGACAATAGGGGAATTGAAATATAATGCACCACAATAGGGGGATCGCTTCTCGGCCTTTTGGCTAAGATCATGTGTAGTATCTGTTCTTTTCATCCAGTCAAGAATGGAGCCATACATGACAGACCAATGATGAAAATGGTCTGAAGGCCGCGAGGTTGGTCGTTAAGTGTTGTCCTTCAGTGGACGTAATAGCTTCTTCGGGAAGCAGAATCAAGTTTGGTTTCGCCGAACGGCCCTTTGCCAGAGGGTCGGGAGGACTTTAGAAAAAGTACACTATAATCTGGCCTCGGGTTTTGTATTCCTCGTGTTGTTCCATGCAAATTTTATGCAACACCGAATCTTTTGCTGGCACATGGAATACTGCGGACATACTATTTCGCCAGAGCGGAATGTTGAAATGCTTAGTTTTCCCACTGCTTTAAATAAAGCGAAACGTGAGAGCGGCTTTGAGATTATATCTATCGTTCAGACCGTCTGCATGGTCAAGTGGTTAGAGCATCCGGCTTGTGCAGTCGGGAGGTAGGGAGGTCTGGAGTTCTACTCCAGGCAAGTTCATACCGAAGACTTATAAAATGGAACCTATAGTGCTTGATGCTCAGCGTAAGAAATGGGTAGAAAAAACAGTGGGCCACAACTGGAAAAGTGCGTAACCGGAACGACTTATACCAATCTGTTAGAAACTGAGCCGTGAATATGTAACTACATCTAATGTACGTATTACGTCTGCCAAACTTAATACATGTTTCACAAAGTTCTTAATTCTTATTCACAATTATTTCAGTGAGGGACATATATTTAAAGTCTGGCAAAGAAACAGCTCCTCTAATTATGAAAAGATATCAGTAATAGCCAAATCTGGACACGTGACAGGTTTGTTAGAGGCTAGTAAATGAGAGTAATAATACACATTATTACCTTTCAGTGATGAATGAGGCAGGTCTATTTGGGTAAACTGGCCTGGTTAAGTTATGAGTAATTCTAACCAAAACCGTAAAGACAAATAGGCCCATAAGGCTATATGGCCTTATTACAACTGTGATGTGTCACCATGGCATCAGAACTATGGAGCTGCAAGGCAGTCTTACACCTTATGTCATCTTCTGTTAAAATATTATCCACTTGAAATGGATATTTTTCTGAGAATCACTCGAGTGAGGTTTTTGTGCCATCTTGTAATAGAGACAATTTTTCAGTTAAAGTTTAAATGGGGAAATGTAAAAATTAGTCCAAAGAGATATAATGGACATGTGTTCCAGAAAATGTAACCCTTGATAAATGCGAAGACTCTGCAAAGAACCTCCTGGTATGAGATTAGTGCGTGGCCTGTGCCTTTTTGTCATTTGCTTTGACTTCTCGCGACATCACTGTGAAGGACACACAGGACACGTGGACTTCTCAACCTCGAGTAGACTCACGTGCGTATACGACTGGTATAGATACTTTTCACGAAACGTCAGAGAAGCTTTTCAAGTGGAGTATTTTAGCCATGGGCCATGTCGGAGGGCAACCCCAGCATGTACGTACAGGCGTGCCCTCAGACTTGGCGGTTGTCAACACCTAGCTGTAACGTAACCGAGAACTATCTACACACACCAACCTTCTGAATTTGTTGGTGTAAAGTCTGTTAAATATAAATTATAGGCTTGCATATACTGGGGTAGAGTTTTTGTTTTGTGACGTTGTGAGTTGTATATGACACTTCGTAAGGCAAGTCTTCTGCATGATTCCCACTTTTTCCACTTTACCAGGAAACGAACGTGCTCAAAATCAGTTGCGCCAGGACCGCGTCACTTTCGTATAGCAAATCGTGACTTTCATTCCCTGTTTTATTTTAAAAGATTCCCCAGTCATACAGTATCACTTTTTCCCCTTTAGATAATTTCAACGTCTCCGTGTCCCTTCCTTAACGCAAAATACTCGTAAAGAGGGAGAATAAAGCCATCGCAAATCATGTGTGAATATGCTTGTCAATGTCTCTCAGACTGCAGCAATAACATAAACTACCCATAGTTTTGGTGATCAATTTCGGAATTTGCAGTTTTCGACTTGAACATGAAATGATAGGATCTTCAGGAGATGGACATTACAGTACATCCAGTAAATACAACAGTGTTATAACACATGATTCCATCCATAACAATGAAACATTCCTGTCCTTTATTTATTATAAGTACAACGACTTTGCCTCAGGTGCTTGTAAAAGGATGAAAACATTTTCACAGATCTTGTTCTATGTCATGAGCTGAACATCGTTGCAAATTTCTTCTCTTTTTCCCTATAGAGATTTAAAGTAATGAACGTCGAGGAAGGGATCATTTTGCTTTCATGTAAAAATGGTGTAACAATTTCTTTCATATCATTTAGAAGAAACAGTAAGGCGGTTAGTTACACAGCAATTAAAGGTGAGGGGGCTGCGATATTATTATAAAGTGCTTTAACTACGGAAATTGACTCCTCGTTGAAAGCATGAGAGGCAAGTACCGATGCAATGAAATATGTAGCTAATCATTTATTACATGTGTCCTTAGGTTCAAAAACTTTTCACTCAAGGGTTAATTGTGTAAAGGTTTAATGAAGAACATTTTAAGTTAATACCCCAAAAACTGGTGTCACAAAATGTAGTTTTTAAGAAGAAATCCTGTGCAGTGACTGCACAATTTGCCAAACATTTTTTGTTACAATGTCGGTTTTTTTCTCTTCTTAAATGGCAAAATGAGTGTTTATTTTAGCATCTTCAAAGTCTTTTGGTTACGGAGAATTCTGACATCTTGGAAATATTTTTAATAAAATGTTTGGAGTGAAGCTTTCATAACCAGGCTTTAATGTTCACATGTCCTCATTTCTCATTCGCTATTTTGATTTTAATTTTTATAACATTCGCACATCACAGAAAGAATTATTAAAATTAATTTGTTAACTTTCCACCTTCAGCATGCCAAATTCATGGAGAAACTGACAAGTCGCATTACATAAATGATTGAATATGTTATCTATCCGTGGGCAGAGTTCGCCACAGCCTCAGAATCTAGCTATTTTATCAGAACGATAACTTCATATAATGTTTCGAAATGTGAAACCACCTTGCTAAGGAAATGGGGCAGGACATTAAATGACACTCGATCATTCCTCCACGCATTGTAAGTGGAAATGTTGTAGCATGTAAAGCGTTTCTGAGACTTTCTCCCAAACCTGAATAACAATGACGCCATTAATAAATAACCATTTATTACATTGATCAAAGTAGGCAGGTGACCTCTTGGGAATAACTGCTGATTCCCCTTCCACGATGACCTTACCGTCATCCTGACGATTCTGCACTTGGAAGTTGAAACATTACTACTTCGCTTCCTAATAAAGATGAATTTCAAAAAATTTGGTCGATATGTGTGGGAAAAATCGACAGAAATTTTCCAACCTTTTGACTTAAGTTCACTTAACTCCAATAGTTCTTTCTGTAGAGAAAATAAAATGATGATTTTTAAACTGTTGATAATAAATTACAACAGAAAGATGTGAATTTTTGGGATGTCATTCAAATTGTACCTAATAGGGCATGACAATATCGGAGCACAAGGACAAATCATCCAACCAATTTACATTGAGTGAATTTTTAAGTAATTAGTTTTATGCTTCTAATTTTACGGTCTTAGTCGGTATTTTTTTCCAATCATAGCTGGATTCCACTGATTTTTCAAAACTTTACGTTGCTAATAAAACAAAGACTAACTTGACTTCACAGCATGTGAATGGCAATCTGAAAATTACATCAGTTATTTGTCTAGCCAATGTGGCTGGCAATTTAAATTGTGTGAAGTGTTACTAATATGTATCAACTCTTTTGTGCTACTTATTTTACGGTGGTATTTGTTCAGTTTTTTCATTTAAAGAACTCCATTAAATATACTGCAAAACTTGAAACTGCTGTAAAAACACATTGAGGTACGTGGCTCTACAACATGCCAGTAGCAGTCTTGCAGTTAGAGCTGTAATTTGTCTAGTCAAATTGGCTGGCTAACACAGCAGCACATAATCTCCGGAACACAAAACGATGACCTTTAAAAGGCTGATTTTGTATTGGGCGTTGTGTAACCATTTTATAAATCTCTTTAAAATGGGGAAAGCTCTCCAGACTCGAAACACTGATCAGTAATCACAAACTCAAGCAATTTTTCTTGGAAGCCAAACAATGGTCAGGTAGGCCTAATTCGCTCTATTCAATTCTTCCCTGTTGTAATGATCGTAACCATGGGCTTTCGATATCATCACAAACTATGCGCCGCGCAATCAGTCACAACAGATTGAAGACGAGTGAGCCGTGCTCGAGCAAATCACTATAAAGTGAGTACAGTTATGTTAAATATCAAAGAGGCCTCCCATTCATAGGGGCCATCTTCAAGTGTCGTTAGTTATGAACGTTGATACTTAGTCTCGACCACGGAACGCCCTTGAGGAAAGTGTTTGATTTTAGTTTTAGGACAAAATCAAAGGGAACCATGTTCTTCAACCTGATTGTTTTTAACAGGAACCGACGTTCTATTAATTTTTTCGCACGTTTTACTGCAAAGCACAGTGCTTCGTCGATATCTTTAATTGAAACCCCAAATTGTCAAAGGTAGATTATGATCGGCGGAACTTGTGTCTAAGCTATCACAGAAAGACTCTACTGGTAAAGAGCATATCTGTGAGACCTACTTAATGACCTTCTAAGCAGAATTCTTATTACTGCGCATGGGGTTTGTGATTTATTTCAACGGTCGTTTGAGGAGACAGAAACAAATAAACGCGGCAAGCAGAATGTTTGGAAAATATCAACGGGAAATGTTGCGTTTGAAACATGGCATACAAAAAAGGTCTTTAACATTGCTAACAGTGTTACTGGTAAACTGCAGCGAAAACTCCATCTTCGCACAACATCAGACGTGTACCCAAGGGGGAGGCGAAAGGGCAGTCGCCGGGCCACTTGATATTTTCAGTGTACATTTTTAGGTTCATTACAAGTTTGTTAGTGTATCCTGGATTGAGTGTGAGTTTATTCTGGAGAAACAAATAACTGAATCTAGTTTCTGTTTCTCCTAAAACACGGAAGGAAGGCTATCACATATTTTATTATTTCCGATTATTTATCTGCTTGAAGTTAGAATTATTGGTTTCAAAAATATCAACATTTTCTGCGATTTTTCCTTTTCGAGACAAACATACATTAAAAAGCTGAAAAAAAATATATCCAAATCGTACAACTTCTATTCTTACAGGGCATTTCTGAAAATAATTCACTCATATTAATATTGTTGATTTCGCAATGACAATAATTTGCAGTTGTGTCACTATTGTATATATACTACTCAAATAAGTGTCTTTGATTTTGTTTTTCGGGGGGGCACAACAAATTTGGCCCAAATTTGACCTCTGTCTTTCTGTAACACAGGGTCCTATGACTTAGCGCACCCTCTGCACACCACGTTTTTGATAATGCGGTGTAAGAATTGTTACATTAAAAGTAATACACCAGGTAACGTGAGTTGTTAACCCTTTACCGCTGTGCTCCGATCGGGGCATATTTGCGCGCCTCGGGAGTGGGCGGAAAAGCGGACGTAGCCCGCCCTCATCAGCTTCCGTAGGCCATTGACCCCGTGACCTTAAATTATTGTCTCTCTCGTTCTTGTGGCCGAATTTTCGGGTAGCTACTCGCAGTTACGAGCTCCGCGTGAAACAGTAAAGATGGGTGACAGCCGAGCTCTCCGCATGGGTCCAAAAGGACCCAAACAACGGTAAAGGGTTAAAGAAGGAAGTCAATGATAATTGCACAATCAAATGTTTTAGATTAGCTACATTCAGAAGTAGAGAAAACTTTGAGAGAGAGAGGGCTTAATGATTGCAATATAGAGGTACAAAAGTGACAAAAGGGGCCAGAAATTGCCTAAAAGGTGTATTCAAATCGTCCACATTGAATGTCCTATGTCGAAGAATGTGAAAAAGAATTTGGCTCAAATTTACCAAATACCAATGTTTGTAGAAAGGAGTTCCTTGACTTTTGCAGATGAAAGTTATCGAAAAAAATCGAAAACTGGTTTTCAAACCTGATAACCTACGAAATTGCACCCAAGGCTGTTGTTGACTTTGTCTAGAAATTTACTCTGTATTTGCCATCACAATAGAAAATATAATTTTGTTTGGAGTGTTTTTTCATATGCCGTCGGGGAAATTTACTTAGTCCCCCAGCACGCTTCTTGAAGTAAATCATTGGCGAATTCTGCTCCTTGAAAAGTGGACGATAAGACTTGACCGATGTAATCACGTGGCCGATTTTTGAACAGTAGAAACCCACAAACAACAATGGGCGCTCACTGAACCATGTAATCTCTAACATTGTGGCTTTTTATCAGTTGTTCAACACGCAAGGATTTAAAGGACATGATAAGTTTGTCCAGGTTCCAATGGAGCTAAATCTGTAAAGCATCACCCTTCTGTTTTGGAATGTGGCAGATCCCTGGTCTAACACTTGCAAATTATGTGTATAATGAGATCCCCTTCATCAACATGAAGGAATTTGCAGATGCTGTTTCTCAGATAATATTAGAAAGGCCAAATTTCAGGAAACACAACACAAGTATATAAATCCAAGCTTTGAGAGATATTATCTTTACATTCAAAATCCCAGACACGATAAGCTCCAAAATAAGGACAAAGTTTCAGTATTTGTAACTTTATATCTTTTTCTCATTTCTTAACTTATTGTGCCTACCTTGAGAGTACCAGTATAAATCTGATAAGAAGCGTCAAGTGATTTTCTCATCAATCTCTGACATCTTACACGATATGTGGAATTAAACTTGGAGGCCTCAACAGTTTCGTAATAAGTGCCTTTCAGGTAAATGATTTGGAATGAATGATATTGAAGTGAAAGAATTTTTTAGTCATCATCAGATTCGTGGAAACGTTTAGGGAAGGTAGCTCAAAGAAATAAGAAAACGACTGTTAAACGTTTAAGCTAAACCACAAGTAAATTACCGAAACAAAGCACGTCCATCAAAAAGAATTCAATAGTGTTTTCCATTTTATTGAATTTTTGAAGTGTTCCCTTCACTTGCAGTATTTGCTTGGTTATAGTTTTAGCAACAATTTATAACTACATATTTGCAATATAATTGCTTTGTGATAAGGTAAAAGAGATGGACAGAGATTTTAAATGTAACAACTCAGCATTTCACAGATAACATGGGAGAATTCACTGCCTTGAAAATTGGAAAAACTTATCCTTATTTCTTACTCAACTAACAAAAAGCAACATCGGCCAAGTCATGGCGTCCACTTCCAAGGAACAGAATTTTCTAATGAGAACCTTTTATGTACACGATCTTCATCCTATCAGTGATATGTTTTCTGGACTCTACCTGTTCCGACATATTGACTAGTGATTATTGACGTCTACTTGGCTGCATGTTTACAAAAGCTTACCATTGGCTTAGCAGTGTCACACTACATTGCACGTGAACAGATAATACCAGTACAACATAATATGGCGAGGTGTCCCTCATTACAAACCCATTATCGCTAAACTAGTAAAAGTGGTTTTTGACCTTCGAAAGACTTCTTAAATGTTTACTTTATAGCTTAGAGCATTTTAAGTAAAGGAGATTGATTAAGGCTGGGTGTCGACGCTTAGTGTCCGTCAATCTCGCTGCGGTTTGTTAAGGGAACGTGATATCAATACTTTCGATGCGATAAAATTTCACCAATAAAAAGTTAAGAAAAGATTTCACGGCGGTGACTACAAGCGCGAATTGTTTTAAACGTAAAACGATAATATGCCATGATTTTCATAATTGGGTTTCATAACTATGAGCTTACAAAAATATAAAAGAATGTGACTCTTGCAGCTTGCTATTGACTCGCACTGGTTAACAAGGACTTTCGTGATTACCTGTTTCCACTGTATTGTGTCGATCTTTGGCAGGATTACGGATCGGTGCTATCCTTAGTTATGAAATTTTCTGTTAAACGGTCCGGACTGGTCCGATGTTTGGGTTTAAGGCTTGCTTACGTACACATATAACGCGGTTAAGGCATATACTAATTTTATACATCGATATTTGATAACTTGGCAAACGTCTAAACACATACATACCAGGTTTTACAGCCCAGACAAAGACTAGGCGTGTACCTTAATGCTCAATAATTATTTTTTTCTTGTAATTACAAACACGTCTTTCGCTAGCACGATGTACCCAATTGATATGCCTTATGTCCGAAGGATCAATAATTTGACAAATTCGTATAGAAGTTTTTATCCTTTCGGCATTTTTCAATTTTATTTTCACACAACAGCACTTAATCTAAACCGAATTTCATGATTCAAGATTTTATTTGGCAACTAATATAGCTAATGAATTCTCTTCTAGTTACATTACACGGTGAAATACAGTTCACTCCTAAAAGATCTTTTGAAGGTGAATGCCCAGTATCTTAAGTGTTACCGTAAAGTACCTCACTGCACTGTAAGATTCGGAAATCAAGATCAAATTAAAAATGTACACCATGCATGGGGCAGAATTCTCTAATGTCAACATCGTTCAAACGCCGTTAATCATGTTTCCAAACTATTTAGCAAAAGGATGCGAATTCTTGTTAACTATGGGTCTTATGCGTTACTCTCAGTGACTTTTACCCGGTGCCGAAGGAAGAATTACGCAAGGATCCTAATGTTTCATATCAGTTGTCTGAGTTTCCAAGGTAATCTATATCTTAATATTCTATTCTCTATGACATCATATGCATAAGGTCTACAATCCTCTTTTCAAACTTGCGTTATCGATTCTTGTTTTGCTCGTCCGTTTGTTTGTTTGTTTGTGTTGTTCACCATTTTCCGTTTACTTATAGTTTATTTCATAAGATTATAGGCCAACCTGCTTCCAGTTTCTCCTCTGCTAAGTTTCCTCAAGTTGTGATATTTTTTCATATAAACCATTTGGTTTTATCAGACAGGGAGCTTCCAGGTCCTTGGTTACAACTTTACCAGATTGGAAATCAAATACTGAATCATTTGACTTAAGTTTTGAAGATGTGTAATTGTAACCAGTTATTAACACATACGTAGCATCTGCATATGATACGAAATTGTAATGTGCCCTCACTAATTCGTACGAAACACTTTTGGAGACAAATGTCACTTCATTCATTGCCCCTTCCAACTCATCTGTGAAAGACAGTCATTGTCATTTCTATTCAAACCAATAGTCCACTATTTCTACAAGTCGAAATCATACGTAGACTCAATTTACCTTTTTTCCATTACCTCTCTTTCGCATTTTAATGGAAACGTTGATTTGTTCGCGAGTAATCTATAATTTCATGATAAATTGACGTATATATATATATATATATATAGCAAGAATAAGAAAGTTCAACATACCCAAACATATATATATATATATATATATATATATATATATATATATATATATATATATATATATATATATATATATATATATATATATATATGGTTTAACACCCAATAAGTATACATGTAGAAAGGGAGACCTTCCCCATCGAACATGCCGTGCCATTCGGCAAGTGACACCTTGGAACATTCTTACCGACTGCCACTGGACACCGTCAACCGAAATAACAATTGTTACCCCACCCATCTATCGGTCCATGAAATTGACTTACTTGGGTCTTCTGCGTCCTGTTGTTGTTGAAGTTCCAGCAAATATTCGTAAAAAAGTTGTCTAAATGCTTCCTCCTTGGTTGGGTTGTCCAAGGCACTCCGTGCAATCCTCTCCAAAAGCTCCTGATTATCGTCAGCAACTGGGATTGCTTCTGTGATCATTACGAATAAGAGGACGACTGTGAGGGTTGTCATAACTGCTGTGCAAAGGTTTTTCATGATGTATTGTGAGAAGAGTCCCTAAATAAAATTAAGAAAAAGTAACACTCAGGTTGAATCTTTACCAACAACGTTCTTAAGAACTTGGATAATTCACTTAAGTGTATGTATTGCTTTTTTAAGTTTTTAACTTGGAAAGGAAAAACAAGGATCATGGAAATTGACCAATTTTGATAAAGGATACGTTTCAAATTTGGTTTTTGTCGCTATAAATTTTGTGCATTTGACGGACAAAAATACGCTAACAAGTATTGTACATATCGACACCTGAATGTTAACTACGTTACAGATATTTCTGAACTTATGTCTGGTTCTCGCGTTCTCAGTGATTGCTGTCTATCGAATCAAGACAGACTCAGTGATGGAAGAATGTTGGTTGTAGAGTTGCAGATCAGGGGGGCAGTAGATCTTTTTTGAAGCCCTGTAGTCATCTATTTACTGCAATGTTACATTTTTTAAAGCCGTGCGTTTCATTTTAAATCTGTCTAAATTCTCCCTCCCAGGATAGACGGTCCTGGTGCAGATTGTTTCTTAGAGTAAATGTTAAAAAAGTTATTGTGTGCAGTAGCTATGATATTTCATGATAATTTGGTGATTTGGTAAAATGCCCTCTTCAATTACTCCCTTGCCCAGTTTAAACAATTTGATGATATACAGACCTGATATCACCTTCACATTTTATTCAGCTATAGAACCCTAGCCAAAACATGCAGACCATGCACATTGAACCTTGTTGATATCCCTTCCCGATCAACCGGGTAATTATTCGTAACTTTAGTGGAATAGAAGCATGATTTATAGTAATAAAGTGAAAATTTGATAACCTCACTTGGACAATAGAAAAGAAGTGTGTGAAAGTTGCGACTTTAAGAAATCAAAATTCAGCATATGACCTTGATAACTTATTTAATGCAAACGGTTTTGGGAGACTTGGCTCTGCAAATAAGTATATTGTCAAAATTGGTACATCCACCGGCCGAGGGAAAGTTCCTTATACCAGGCGATAGTCTACTTATATTTGAGAGTGGATGCTTGGTTATTCTACACTACCGTATGAACTGCTTAAATTGACGTTGCACGCTTCGCCCCTTTTGACGGGCATTAACAAGCTAGTATAGTTACCTAAAAGCAATTACTGACGACCACGCTTAATATTTGAACTAAAACACTGTTTATTTACGTGGACGCGGTTTACAAATTGTGGCGTTACGAGAAAACATTCTACAGGTCAGGCTAAATCATTGCACTTGGGCTTACCAGCAGCATCAATAAACCCTAATCTCTTTGAGTAGAAGTTCTATTAAAGCAGTGGAAAAGAATCTGGGAGATTTCCGCAACTATATCCCGATCTAAAATTCCGCACAGTAAGTGCTTTGTATACTCACCAACCAAAGGAAAGTATTTCGTGATTAGGCAATATTTAGTTCCATTTAACGGTTTAACGTTTTCCTAACTACCACGCTAATTAATTAATCGTTGACATAATGCGTGCAGATGGAAACGTTTTTACTAAAAGCTGATTGGATACAGCTATTCAGTGGCATTCAAAAGTTAGTTACAAATCTGCCCAACTTTGAGGAGTAAAGAAGGTTACATTCAACCTCCCTGTACTTGCACACGCTCTACGAAAATAAGCTCAGTGTAGATGGAGAAGATGTTATATTTTTTGCCTCAAACACAAAAAACAGTGGAAGATTACATCCACACTTTCTTGAAAACAGAAAGCGGAAGACAGCAAGACATGATCTATACTACTAGCTAAACACTAAATGGGGTAGAAACGTAAGAGAAAGATATCATCCACCATACTCTGAAGATATGACCCATGTGCCATGCACTGAACACAATGAAGTGAAAGATACTATCGCCAGTGTCATAAATCACTGCTGGTACCAGATATGCTCCCCTGCCTTTAAACAATACATATGTAAGATATTATTTATAGTGCCCCAAACTGAATAAGGAGAAGACACACTATGCAAACACTGGCTGTGAAAGATGTGATCGGCACTGCTGTAGGCCAGTGGAAGGGTAAAACAAGATCGAAATTGGGCCTTCTAGAAAGAAGGTGAAGTATTTGACCTACGTTGTAAAGACTATCAAACGTAGAAAAAGTTAATTGATTTTAGCACCTGAGAGTAGGCAGTGACGACGCTACGGAGTTCAAGGGGGACGTTTACCCCATATTTTGTCCTTGTCACCCCACTTCCTCCCCCAAGTTAGGTCATTTAAGGGTTGGTTCAATCGAAAAAATAAACAACATGCCTCTCCTGAGACTTAAATTTTTTATTCAAATATATGCCAAAACCTTAAAGCTTCGGGGAGCTTCTTCCCCAGATCCCCACCCGCAGAAATGGATTCTTAGTGCTCGGTTTCACGTGCGCCCGAAAAGTTTGCACCAAATAGTTTTCTGTGCCCATAATTATCCCCTTTCCATATTCTTGCATTCTCGTTCAGGGACTCTACAAAGGACGACTGAGTAAGATTTAAGTTTAGTGTCCTCATTGAAAAGGTCATCCATTTTCAATCATCTTCGTCATAAGGAATCACGTGTTATCAATATAATTGGCAAGTAGAAGAATACTGTAAAATCAATTTGGCTGTTTGACCAATCGGCAAATTAACCGAACCGAGAATATAAACTTGCCTTGACATCGTACTTTGCGTTGCTTGCTTGCATTTCATTATCTTGAAATATTATTGTTGTGCAAATAGTAAATGAATGTGACTATGAATAACACATAACTGGGAAAATGACAAATTTAGAAAGTCAAAACATGTTTCCCTGGAAAGGAGGTATCCATAAAATAATAGTCGTTATATTGCATTTGCACTCTCTTGACCTTTAGGAGACAAATATAGTAGATCATCTGTTTGATGGTAAACGATCAGGATGATATTGAGAGCGGTTTGAAGAGGGCACCTGCAGTCGATAGAGTCCTTGTAAACGAGGATTAAAAGGAAATTTACGTCAGATTGCCGTTTTGTAAATACGTTTTCAGAACGTATTCCCACAGGTAATATTGACTACCCTGTAGTCATGTTTTAGTAGTCCGATCTCATTTTCGGATGAATCGTTTGATGACCACGCATGCAAACATTGTCGTTTAAAAGAAAAGAACAGGGTTAAAAAAATTAAAAAAAAATGCATTGTGGAAAGATTTTCATTAAGGTACTGGATCTGGCAATGGTAACTCACATTGCTTTATTTTACCAGTAATTGAAATTTTTTATTAACCACCAGGTAATGCTTGATTTCGCCATGTCTTAAAAATGCTGTAATAACTGCCAAGATTCCTCTCTTATCGAAATTTGAATGTACTCCTTAGCTTCTCCAACTCTTTTACAAGTAACTCATTTAGGATATACCCATTTGCTAAAAGAGATCATCAGAAAATATTATAAGAATGCGTACCCACGAACTTAACCAGTAGAAAAAGTCAAGTATGAGAAAGACATGTTTCAAACGACATTTAAGTAAAGGAGATAAAATTTCACAATGATGCCTTGTTCAGAGAATGAAGTCGTATCCAAACTGATGTTAAAGTCGTACATGTTTTGAAAAATACCCTGCTCACCACTGTCTTCTTAAAATAACATCAACGATGCCTTCAGTATGCTAGATAAAACTGATGTCTGCATCTTAAAAAAGGTTACGAAATATTTACTGAAATACAAGGTTGTTGACTTGAGTAAGTTTAAATCAAATGTTTATTTATTCAAGAATTAACCCTAAGAAAAGTCATGCAATGGAAAAAACTGACATACATCCATCTTTTGCTTGCGATACTGACCTGCGGCCTATTGAAAAAAGTTACTATGAGTTTTCTTGAAAATAGTAATAAAAAGCTGTCGTCGACGCCACGAAATGGTATTCTTGCGTGTTTCGTCTTCTCCTATGCATTCCCTTTACTTTGACGTCAGTTAGACTAGCGTTGACTATTCAGGGACAGTTAGATTAACACCCTTGGGCAAACGGGATCATTTCTGCGTGTTTGACATCAAACTCAGTGAGCGGAAATACTGATATATTTTCCGATTTAAAACAGATAACTGTTATAACCAAACCACTCACGCCAAAAAGAACAAGAAAAAACTTGAAAATTCCATCCAGAAATTTTCTAGGGGATTTGAAAAGCCGTCAAGGCAATAACGATGACAGATGATAACTGTGAAAAATGTTCAATGGGAAAAACACTCAAACTGCTTTTAAAAACTTCTGCTGTCTGTCCCAAGAGATTGATTTACCTTTGAAAGAACCTTAATTCAACATGACAAGACATTTTATGGACATATGCGTAACAAACTTTGCGGATTTTCCTTCATTTTACAAGTCGTTACCTCATTCGCAAGGATATTATATAAAATTTGAACAACTGCCAATCAAAAGGTACTGAGTGAAGCCTCGACAACAGGCTGAATACATAATCTATGTTATACGGTTTCGGAGATATTGACCGATGAAGAATAAGATGTTGTAACTCCAATGTTGAAAAATATTTCAAGGTTCTTTGGCAAAAAATGAGTAACATGTTGATCATTCAGTCCTTACGTTTGTCAATTTTTGCATTTTTTTTTTGATTTGCTGAGTTTAAATTGTCAAAGTATCGAATGATCTATACTTTCTATTTATCTAGATCTGTAGTAAGAAACGAAGCATGCACCTGTCGATGTTAAAATCAGGAACGCTGTGATAATGTATTATAAAAATATTCGAAAAATGCAAGTCTTCTTTTTCCAAAGATATTATAATAACCAATGGTAAGAGGTCTGTTACCATGGATTCAACAACATGAAACGTGGTTGAAAAGGCTTTTCGTAAGAAACCTTCAGCTGTTCGATTGCATAACCGTTATCGTTACACAATATCGTCGGCAAACCATCGTTATCGGTGGCATTAACAATGATAGCGGTATTACCGTATAGCTACAAAAACGGTATCCAACGGCACGATATTGGTATCCTCCGATATCGAAGATTAAAATGGCTAAAGGGAATGTCTGCTGTAAGTCACATAGTATACAGAACTAAATTAGAACTCAAACGAAGGAGAGGGCAAGCGCAACCAGCTGGTCAAAACATTACATTAATGGTGGCGTACTACGTTGTTGCAGTACTAAGTATGAACTATCAATGAGAGGCTTTTAGTGTCGGCTCCCTGGTCTCCTTGATATTTCCAGTGCCCTGCCCAAATGGTAGTTCCAGTTGCATGGGCTATCGGACTATAAGAAAAATCCAATGAGACTGATGGGCACTGCTTATTAAGAATTTTTCGTAACTGGCTAACGACATCTCTGATCTGTAACCTAATCTTTAGCCCTAACAAAGAATACAATCGATTAAAATACCAACACAACAGCCATTCAAGAAAGACCTTCTAAAAAAGTGCGCGTCGAAATGTATATTATTTATTTTGTCGCTTAAGAAAACTCCTAAATGACCTAACTGGAGAGAGTTGGGCAAGTGGAGGAACAAAGACAAAATGTAGGAGCAAATGTCCCCTCTTGACGCACCATAGCGCCACCACTGCGCTTTGCTCTTCCTCTCGCCTATTTTTTTTTGTAACCTACAGAAATGAACTTTAAAGAGTGTATAAAGTTATGACATGAGAACATCCTTCTACGTGCCAAAAGCTTTAGCTGTAAAGAAAATTGCAATAGTTTTTTGTGTTTCTTTCTCTTAGAGAGTTTCCTTATTTAAACTTCATTTAACGAATACTGAGTATTACTCAAAGCAAACCCAATGTGGTAGAATATGCTCACGGGTTTTCCCGCCTGTCGTAAGGGGTGACTTAAGGGAAACCAAACTTGCACTTGAGCCGTACATGAAAAGAAATTTAAACTTTGGAACTTTTATCGAGTGACTGACACTAAATACATTCGTGTGAATGTGTCGTTAAATCTCATCTAACTACCTAACTAATCAAGCAAACAGAAGCAAATTTTCGTTGGAACATTGGAGATTACAAAAAACGTCCGAATAAGAGACGATTTTATGTGGAGAAAAAAGTTATATTTAAGCCATTAATCCTAGTAAACATTCCATATACAGTTACGGCACAATTGTTTCGTAAAATGAATCAATCATCAGGCCTCATTGCCTGATATTTAAGCCTAACTTGTGAAGTAAATTATAAAAAGCAAGGCTAAGAAGAAGAATTTCATCTTTGTTAGACAACATTCAATCGTATACGCACTACCGGGAAATCTTAATAGATATTAAGGAAATATATTAAAAAGGATGTAATCTAGCAGCTCAAGAAAATTCTTGTCACCCCTTGAAAAATTAAAGGTAGGTTTCCCTTAACGAACAGAAATAGTCCGTTTAAATCCTGAGGAACCTTCCTAGTATCTATTGGCAGTTAAAGAATGTAAGAAAGTCTATGGTTATACAAACTATGGCGTTCCCTTACGCATAGCCAGCAGCTAACTGGCATAAAACTTTCACATTCTGTGTGCAGTGACGTGTGAAGCTGTAAGATCCAATCACGTTAGAAGTATTGAATTTCTTTTCTTGATTTCAACATGGCAGAAACACTGTATTCATACTATGCATTTTATTACACATTTAGAGTCATGCCATGTCCACGTTACTAGCACTTGCATCCCTTCTGTATACAAGTCACTAACACTTACCCTACAATCAACATATTGAGTATGGGTAGGACGGATCGAACGGGATTGACATAACAGGGAACTTATGAAGCTTGGTCTCATGCATGACAGAGTATATATGTTTACGTGCCATCACAACAAAACACGTTTTTTTCCTGTTACGTAAAGATGACACATCTCCACTGATGTGGCCAAGATCCTTAGTTAGCCTTATATTCCCTCGAAATATTTCGACTCTTAGTCCCTTCATAAAGGCCTATTGTGTTTGTTTCATATTAACATATTCACTTGAACATTATGTTCCTCCAGAAAACGTCTTGCTCCCTTTCAATACATTATCCAAGTAGGAGTCTGGAGCTGATTATTTTGATACTCAAAACGACAGGGCTAAAATTATGTCGAAAGGTTTGGTTTCACATCGCAGGTTGGGAGCTTTCGGTAAGCAACAACTTCGAGCTAAAAGCCAAAGATTTGTTCCTTGAGCAGAGAGTGTTTTTTCAGTTCCACTAAGCATTTAATCGATGTTTAACTTCCTCAAAACAACAATTTTCCTGACCAGGTTTCACGGGAAAACGGTTTTTTTGACATTTTGAGTAATTTTCTCAAATCCATTACTTATCACATGGCCTTTCTACCATGCCTGCATATCGGTTTTACACATTTGCATATCAATTTACCTCATTTGCATGGCAATCTACCCGAAAAGAATCAAATCACTCACCCACATATCGACACCTTGGATAAGACTTGGAACTAGCAAGAAAGTCAGGTTTTGATAGTAACAGAAGGGCTTAACTATATTTAATAAAGATTACTCTCAAAATTGAAACCACCGTCATCATTTAATCGATCTCGGTGATGCTTCATGGGGCCCTTATGAGTACTTCTGTTTTTACAATTGAAATGATCTGTAAAAAGTACAAAACGTGATTTTGAGTTCTCTTTTCTTAATGAAGCTTTCGTTTTTGATATGGCATCCATTTCTTAGCGGTTCAGCTCCCAGTGCAAGTAAATGGCGTCTATGTGTTATTGTTAGTAGGTTTATGATATTGCCCTCACTCCAAAAGGGACACATTTTAAGCAAAGATATTTCCAATTGATGAAAAATGGAGACTTAATTAAAAGAATAAAAATTTCTGATGAGTATACCTTATTAATTTTGTCCTAGGTTGCATAAACCTCATACATTAACATTCCAGTGTAGTCGAATACAAACATTTAGCAAGCTGTACCAGATGTAGGCGCATTTCCGATTGGTTGGCGCGATTAAGCCGTCTGAATTTTGTTGGTGTAACTCCAAAGGAGGGGTGGCGCTGTGACTTCTGGCTCATAATGCCTATTACTTTGACTGAGATGCTGTATCTTTACTCCTCCCGTCTGCATTAACTTACCTTTCCCATCGTGAAGTGAACCTCATACTAAAATATTTTTTACTAAACTTCTGATGTTGACGAGTATGTTGGCAACTGCTACCCAAAATATTCATCAATAGTAGTATTTCTACTTGCTGAACTGAATTTGACAAAACGGTTCTTTCACATGATTCAAAAGGATAGGCCAAGCTGATACTTGGTTTGTTGTAAGGAAAGGAAGAAATGAAAGATAAATTGTTTATCATCCCAACAAGTACACAAACCACAACCATATATTCCATTTAACAACAATACAGGGCAGTGTTGACGCCAGAATTCTCCCAATGGGGGGGGGGGGGGGACTAGTAGCCAAAAGGATCAAACACTTCTCAAACCTTCATGAAACACGGAATATATGACAACTTTACGGAAAGACAGATCCAGATAGGTTGGGTATTTTTGAAGGAAAATGAAAAGTTTTCATATTTCCATATGAACAAAATCAGGCATAAGGTCGACAGCCTAGATTATAACTCTCTGATTACAGGGAAAAATTTGAAAATGTCTCCTTCGGTGAAACCAGCTTTACCTACAGAAGGACATTCCGACTGTCCCTTCCTCTTATACTGTCATCGCTAGTACACAAAGTAAGTGTTTCAGAATATAGCACTTCGTTAAACCTGTACCAAACTTAAAAATTACACGTTTGAAGTCTTAACATGTTTGACATTGAGTACCGTAAACTACTGATGTGATTTTTTTGCACATGCCCTCTACTTGAGACAAGTGGCCAATAAGATTTATACATTTTTGCAAAGAAAGACGGAAGGCTTTTAATAGACCGATTGGTGAAATAGGGAATGATTATGTGCAATACATTTTAACGCGAAGAGGACCTTGTATCTACCAGGTATAGTTGGGTATTCGGTACACTTGTTCTAACGACAATTCAGACCAGGGGGTTAAAGATAGCTGGATAGGAAGATATACCTACAAACATACATAAAAGACGAGAAGGTAAATTAGTAGGCAGATATACCTACGTGCATACGTACTCACGAAAAGGTACATTTGACCTTGCGACACATTCGACCGGAATTGGTTCGGTTCCAACTGGTTGACAAGTTCGACTGTTTGACATTCCTAAAAAACGCCATTTTATTAACTTACATTTCTTGCAAGTCTTTAATGATACCTGTTCACGTTTGTCCGCATTCAGGCTGATCATACCTTGACAACTGGTGATACCTATGTGTTGTTAATTGGCTTGATTAATTCGATAATTGGGATATCGAAACGTGTAGGACCAACTGTACCGCGTCCTTCTATTTTTGTTCTCTCTTTCAGCTCGCCTCAGTTCTAGAACTTCAGCCTAAAGTGACTGTCCTTATGAAATGCGAAAAAAATCCCTTTTTGATAATTTCCCAAATGACTTTTTGTTCCATCTCTGTAACGCGTTGATAAATTAAATCTTAGAAAGTCTAATGGAATAATAAACAATGAGATGTCTTCCCAAATTCCCAAAATACAAACCCCTGTCTTTGAATAAACATAGAACCCGAGTTTACAAAGGAAGAGACCAGAGCACCCCTACGGGACTACCGGTGTAGCAAACGACTTTGAGTACTGGTTGTCTAGAGTTCTCATTAATGCAAAACATTTACAGGAAATGCTGCAACGACTAGTCACGATATTCCTTCGTCAAAATGTCTCAATGATGTAACTGACCTCGTATGGATTTCCCCGGAAAGCAGTTCAACCTAAGGATACGTTAAAAGGCACGATCAACTAGAATCCGCTCGGTAAGATAGGTGTATGTATTCATATTCTGTAGACATTTAAGTAGACATTATGAATACTTTACAACACAGAGACGGAGGTTAACTTGCGCGTATCATTAATAAGCGAGATCGGTGATTCTATTTTGGGGGATTTGCCCATGCGCATATCCTCCGAATCGTTTGTGATAAAAACACGTGTAAAACAAGTTGACTTCAAAAAAAATCTGGGGAATCATCATTCTTTCTTAATTCATTCATTTTATACGAATCTTGCGTGATTGCTTGCTCAAAAAACAAAGGCAGTCGCCTCAACTTAAAGCAGTTAAGTAGACTGTCCTGTTTCATGATTGGCTCTTGAGAGTCACGTGACAATATTTTTTCTCCTTAAATGTAAAATTTACTACAAGTTACTGCTTGGTTTACCTGAGATATGTAATTGTTAAGTTGTAACATACCATGAACGATATTTTTCAGAGGAATGAGAAGTAAATTGTGAGATTTAATTGTTTCTTCGAAATAAGTTTGGGGGTGGCTCTTGAAATTTAAAGCTGGTAAAGTGACTGTATCTAAACTGACATTTTCGTGCAAACAATTGCATTTTCTCAATATATCCTAAATTAGGGCTGAGATTCCTATCTTCTTCAATGTTTAATGAAGGTAGGCCAGGGGCGTAGCCAGGATTTTCTTGTGAGGGCAAAGTCGACTCATCGTCCCCAATTCTGACCGACAGGACTATCTAAGCGGAGCGCCACCATCAGTTGGCGCGGAGCGTACAAGAAAATTTTTGGTTTTAGAAACCCCTCAGATGGCAGGAAACGGCACTTCCAGAATGTTTATTGCTGCATGTTCCCAGCCTGGAAATGTGGATCTCATTTCTGAAATTTCTCAATTAATGCAGCAAAAAAAAAAAAAAAAAAAACAGTCTATGAAAAATATTAATACATGTTTTTAAGCGGAGCTCTACCACCGATTGGCGCGGAGTGTACCAGGAAATTTTTGGCTTTACAAACCCCTCAGATGGCCGGAAACGGCACTTCCCTAGTGTTCAAAGCAAGAATATGTTCAGCCCAACTTCGAATTTTTCTCCGCTTCTTAATTGGAGCACTTGTCAAATATTGAGGGGCTGAACGTACCTTTAGCCCCCACTTTTCCATTTTTCATCGCCGCCACTGGGGTGCGGCATTTTCTTGAGGGAGCGAAGCGCCCAAGGGAGGAGCCGAGCGATCGAACGGGGAGAGGGCGTGGTTTTCCCCCTCCTACCCCAAGGAGATTTTGCAATTTTACATCAAAATTGAGCGATCTGGTGAACACCTTAGCTGGAATTTTTGGACATTTTCAATCTTGTATCAATGTTTTCCTTATTCCCTCGAGAGTTAGCATGCGGCTGTGAGAGGGTTACTGTACGAGTCAATGGGGCCTTAGGGAATTGTGTTGCACTGAAACAAAACAGCTACTCATAAGGCTTACATTGGCTAAGCCGGCGGAATTGACATTTTGCCCTGAAAACGCCATAACTCCATTTAAATAAAAAAAAATAAAAAAAAATTAGGTTTGGGCGGGAGTAAGTGCGAACCCCTGGCTACGGGCCTGTTCCCTGGGTATCCCCCTCCCCTTTTGGAATTTTTTTGCTGTCTCGAAGAGCTTACATGCAATATGGTGCTGTGTTTTGTTCTTTTTATACTAGATTCCAGTGTTCTCCACAGGGAGTTTAAGAGGGGCGACACGCCCTCCTAGTGAAATTGGCCGCCCCTCCAAAATAGTTGCCGCTCGCCAAAAAATGCAGCTTCCTTTTTTAGTTCATCGCTTCATTACACATATACAAATCATAACTGGAAAAAATGTGTCTTCCCTCCAGGCTTGGCGCCAGGATTTGCCCGACGAAGGGCCACTCTCCGAACGGGGGAGGGGTAGGGTGGGTAGCGACCCCAAGCCCCGATAGCCAGGATGCCATCGATGTGTTGGTGAGGGAGATTTGAAGAAAACCTGTGCACTATACCTGCAATTTCGAGTCATATACGACATAAAATTTGTGTATGCTGGAGAAAGATATTTCCGCACTGATTTAACCGTGGAAAAGCGGGCGAATTTTTTTTGGTTAGCCTACCCTAAAAAGAATCTGTATTTATTTAAAGCTTATATAGGTACATTGTCCCGGCATTCGGGCCCTATCGGGCACAACTTATATTGTACTTCTTCTTCGAGTCCGTACCGCACGACTGACACAAGAGATTATTAACTTTATTTATTAAGTTTAGCGAAAGCAGATGAAATTACCGAAATGTACATTAATCCATTTATTCAACTGATTAATTTACTTGAAAAGATGGGAAGGGTTTGTACTTTATTAGCTCTAGGTAACGGAACTGAGGAAGAGTGTGTAAAGCGTAACGAACATTTGGGGTTTTATCCCAGAAATAACTCTTTTGAAAGCCAAAATTACTAAACCGACCATGGGAAAGGCGACAGATTATTTACGACAAGTTCCGATAGCCCCTATGTCGAGGAGGTGGTGAGAAGGGAATATGAAGGAGCCTAACTATCCCATGTCATTGCAGCCTGGGGCACATTTTGCACAATATCACTTAATATTTTAAAAGCCGAGTTGCGCTCTGATAGTGTTCTTTTGAGTCTGAATCGTGAAATTGCAAAGCGCGCGAAGCGCGTGAAAATTTTTGGTGGGCTTACAAAAATAACATATCCTATGTAATCATTAAGAACAAAAAGAAAAAAATAGAAACTATAGGAGTTGTAGAACGTATCGGGGATAACATACATTGTGTCGAAATCGCCTGAAATACTCGATATTATAGCCAAACTATGCTCAGTGAGTCACTCACCAACTGACCTATCGCATGACACGCACAAGAGTACAGCAACTAGGCTTTGTGATATACCAGTTACTTGGTAAGGTTGACAGACACTCCCTAGATATGTGCCATGGAAGTATTGAAAAAACTGGAGTGAATCTACAGCGCGCGCAGCGCGCCGAAAATTTGGGGTTCTTATTTTTTTTTTATTTTTTATTTTTATTTTTTGGCTCTCCTTCATTTTTTCAACATCGCCCATTGCGTCCCCAAAATTTCTGTGGGGGGGGGGGGGCACTCTGCCCCCTTGCCCCCCCCGCTGGCTACGCTAGTGAGGTAGGCCTACTGCAGGTAAACAAGATAACGCAGTAGGCTATATACTTTGTCCCGAACTTTGTTTGCGATGCTCACCTTGTGATCCACGATGCCATTCCATTCGGCAGCAAATTACGGAAAACAAATGCATTTAACTGATTTTGTTAGCGGTAGGAATTTACTTCGCACGCAGTCGTGCAAATAGAGTGCTTCTTCACTGTTCACCTTCTAAAACACGTCACGTGACCTCAATGCATCAAGTGTGTTTTACTTTTCTTTGTAAGTTGAACTTTCATAAAGCTGCACAGTTATCACTAAATCATAACTTAAATGAGTGCAACATGAATCAAAAAAACCTCCTGTTCAAGGGATATCTTAAGGCGAAACAATTTGCTTGAAATTTCAGATACTTTCTTCAAGTTATACTACTTTCAACGTATATAACGCAGCAATCCTCTCTGTTCCTAACCGTTTTTAAATAGACAAATAGGATAACTTAAAATGATTCCAGTTTAAGATTTCTTTTTACTGACGTCACGATTTACAATTTTCGTCCTTCGTCGACCTGTAAATTCCGACGGAGAAAATGTTCAAGGTACTTGCAAAATACTTCACCCCAAACGCAGTTGTGTCCAGAGGGTATTTCAACGGAGATATCTCATTTCAGAACGAGAGAAAACCTTGCCAAATTACCCGCGGCGTCCCTGGTCAAGTGCTCTGTCAGCGGTGGAAGCGCGCAATTTTTAGTCGAGTGTACGTCGCGTAGCTTTCTGTCCTAAAACCCGCTTATTTCCGTGTCTTCCGTGGCTTTGTGAAGAGGGTAGACTGCTTGTATTATGCATACAGACCCTAGGCTAAATCCGTGTTCCTTTGATACAGCTATGGAGAAGACTTTGTTTGTGTTAAAAATATCATAAGATGATTTCATTCGAATTGCATCATTTTGATAGGCATCAAACAAGGCAGATATGTTGTAAACCGTTGGGACTTTGTAGGCCTACTTGCATGCTTTTAGGCCTTAATCGTTTTAAGTAAGATCAATTGAGCAGAAAAATTCATTCGAAGAGTTAGCTAATTATCTGCAGTATAAATGCTTATTGAAACAATAGATCTAGTCAGGGAATGGATGTACACTCTAAATTAATGGTTACGTTTTTTTCTCATGGGACTTTGCACCGATCCAATGACAACCAACCTTTTTGGACCTTGTGGTCATTCTCAAATGAATTTTAACCCCATCAAAAAAAGCACTTAATTTCTCTTTTGATATGAATGTAGGGAGGTGGTGATCAAAGTTAAGACCTCTGAATACTAACTTTAACATGATTCCATCATTATTTTCAAATATCATGCCTACAAACAAAGAGTGACAAAATCACACGAACACACACACTTACGCACGAAAATAACAAGCATTGCGGTTGTGCGTATAGATTCATTTTACCTTCGAAAAGGTATCAGTTTATGCATCACTTCCTCGATGATAAATCGCGTTAGATTCGACAGTTTAGATTAGACAGTTTCCAACCAATTGGTTCAAGTCGAGCTGGCCACGGCTTTTTCTCCAATTGTGTCTCACTGGCTTGTTTTCCCTACTCCATTTCTTATGCGAGTAGACTGGCAGTAGGTTCCGTTTTTAAGGACTTCGGTATGACCCTGCGAGGACTCTAACTCCCGACCTCCCGACCGCGAGTCTGATGCTCTAACCACTTGGCCATGCAGCTGGTCTTCACGTAACTCATCCACATTATAAACCACGTAGGAATATATGACAATAAACAAATCGTAGGGGTAATGTGATGTGGCAATAATAATTTGTCTTCCAAACTCCATTTCATCAGAAACACAACAGTTTGTGACAGCTGCAGACAAACGACTTACAAGAGGTTAACTTAGGCCATTTTAGCAACCACCACGTGTTAAACCCAACAGCTATCTTTCCCGTACATTTGTTTTGGACATCAAAGTGCGAGGTCAATCACGACATCTGATAGCAGTAATATCACATTAAATCTTCATAACAATTTTATGAGGGGATGGTGAATTTTTTGTATTTGTTTTTTGTAGCAGTTAAATGAAGTGGTTTCATCTTTTGTATTTTTAGTTCCTGTCTCTTTTTATGTGTTTAAATGTTGTTTTGTGTTTCTTACAGAAATAGAACGCAATTCTTTTTGTGGTTAATAAAGTAACTACATTATCTGTTGGATAGAAACAAAAACAGGACTTTTTCCTAACAGTGCCTCAATAAATGGAGAAATTAGATTTAAAAACCCCTTCATCTAATACATTAAAATCTTATGCAAGTCATGTCACAATGCGAACAGTACTTTTCCTCTGGACGAGTAACAACCTAACAACAAAAAATGCGGACAGTCGATTGGACAACAAAATGGAATTCGCACATAAGTGGTGGGCGAATTCTACGGCGTGTGACCCTGCGTTTATTCTTACAAATATATATATATATATATATATATATATATAAATATTTTTTATATATATATCAATCACTTGCCCCCATTTCATGGGTGAGACTGCCCCCAATACCAATATAATACAAAAACGTACGGTAGTCTAATAAATGGGGGCAAGTGATATTTGCTTATTTATTTATATTTATATACCAACCCCCGGAACTTACTGTCATATATATATATATATATATATATATATATATATATATATATATATATATATATATATATATGTATGTATATATATATATATATATATATCAAGTCAGTTGTCTTGCTTCGTGGTCATTGCCTTTCCTCTAGATATGACATCAGATCATAAGATCTATGCTAAAGTCTGTGGAAAGTGGATCAGCATCATCGCATATCTGACGCTATCTAACGCTGATTGTTTTGTTTCAGACCGTGGTAGTCAATTAGTAGGCATTCTGCATCCATCCCCGTATGCTGCAGGACCTGCACTACTGGTTCTGTATATGATTGCTGACAAAGTATTGCTCACTTGTACACATACTGTGCTAGGTGTTCTACCAGCCCACAGTAGTATATCCAAGGACACGTAAAAAACCAATTGTTTACCATTTTACCTCGTGTAGATAGATAGTGTATACAGATGATGTAAAAGAGAACAAATGTTTTGATAATATTTTTCAGTGTTAATTGTTCAATTTACACCATTTTGTTAACTATTTTCTTAACTAACTAGTTAACTTACTGATTATCCAGCTGTCCAAGTGACTAGCTGTTCAATCGACGATACTAATTAACGATGTTTGGGTTTCCTTCATTAAAGAGTAGTAAATTGCAATTGAAGAATTACCTTCCTTAATTTCACGTTTGCTGGCAAGAGTATCACATTAACAGTGGTAGAAAAATGATACATTCAAAAGATAGCAAAAGTGTCTTTTCCTTCTTCAATGAAAAAATACGGTTACACGACAGATCGAAAGAAATTATTACTTTGTATTGTAGAAAATTTATCTTCCGTCAAAACAGCTTATAAGAGGATGTGAACATGAGTACTCATATTTTCTTTTGGGAAAACCTACGTTCAGTTATTTTGTTCCTAGTGGATTTAAATGTTTAATATGCTAGCACGACCTGCCAGTAAAGTCAATTATGATCACACGTTGTGCTCAAAGTAGAACATTTGAAATTATTCGTGCGGCTTATGTTTTTCCTCCATTTCGACAATGATTACTTTTTCTCGGTTCGATAAGTAAAAACCACAATTTGAAAATTGCTTTTGAAATCCAAGACGATTTTCGATATTAAACATGATTTTGATATTCTCAGAGTACGCGGATCATGACGGTTACTTGAAGAGACACCTATTTGACTTCTTTGAGGAGCTTAGTCTGTGATATAAAGATAATTGTCATATTATCAGGGAAGTTTGATTTTGTCAGACATCAGTAAGTTGAGAAGTATCGTGATGACTTGAAATAAGGATGTTACAAAGAATGGAGACAAGTTCGTCAAAATTTGCAACTATTAATCTCAATTTGATCTCAATTTAACTGTCATTTTTAACCAGAAATGGCACTTCGTTGACAACTTTTCGGCATTTCTTTCTGTCAATGAGTTCCCACTTATTACTAAGTTCACCACCTTTGCAGCCTAAACTAGTTTCAACAATAGTGATTTAATAGTGAGTGATGTCATTACAAAAATACAAGATACAATTCCCAAGTGACGTGGTGTGATATGGAATGAAACCTTGGTGGGCAAATGCATAGAAGGTTCCATACAAGTTCTGTGAATACTTTGTTCTGATTTCATTTTGAAAAGCTCAGAGAAAGCCGCGTTCTTACTATGCTGATGAAACAGGAAAATGATATTTTATCAACTCCCCACTCTACTGTTAAACTTCAATAATTACGATCCAATGTGTTAATATAAAAAGGTTGTAACCCGCGAGTTCGAACTCTTAATTGACTAACAGGAATGGCAGGTCAGTAAGGCAAAATTGGTTCGCAGTTGATCCAGAGGTCTTCCGAGCCGATTTCACCCGAGTTTCGTAAAGGAAGTTTCATAAATATAGTATAAAGTTGGGTTGACGTGGTGCTCAGTTAACAAGTAAATGATAACCTACAGTTTAATGTCCTCTTTCATGTTGTCTTACCACAAGAAGCGTTTGCAGTATAAGATGCTGGAGCTTATATACTAATCGTTAAATTACCTGGCTCGAAATTTTTCTAAAAGGTTACTCTTTGGAATCGGAATTAGGTAAGATGGACGCTGAGAGAGCCGTGAAACATTACATGATTCAAACTAAATGTTAACGCGCAGGAATAATAGGAAGTAATAAAAAGGGGAACAACGAACGGAATCCATGATGATCGGTTACGGGACGAAAACACAAAAGAGAAGAACAAAAGAGTTAGCGCCAAACTTTTACATATTTGCATACATGAACGATTTGCCAACGTTTCTTATTGGTATCTTTTGCAAGGTAACAGCATTATGGCAGCCATTGTGTGTGTATGATTCATTTTCTAAACATAACGTAGTGAAACTACGTTACAAGACAAGTGAGGAATAAGTATTTAAATTATTCGAACCCACTTGTGAGAGTCTTAGCAACTCCCAGGTTTAAGTGTATCCACTTTGTAAGCTTAACTTCACGCTTATTCCTGAAAATAGAAGTGTATAGTACAATCATTTGAGGCACCGATCATTACTTAAACGTTGTTCACACCATTTTCTTTTATAGCAATTGTTTTTTTTTTAAATGAAGTCTATCTCTAAAATGTCACCTGATTGCTTTCTCTGGGTAGTCACAGCGATCACTGCAAACAACAGTGAAATCGATAAAGATTTTAAAAAGTAGTGCTGAATTCTCTCCCAAAGTTTATTTATGTTGCAATCACGGCTTCGTAAATTGCATCTGGCATCTCCCGGTCTGTAAGTTCTTAATTAAACACTGGCAATTAACTTGTCATTTACCGTCAGACATGACGTCACAATAGAACAGCGATTAACTCCAGTCTCGTGACCTTAGATCGATCGTCAGTAAGTCAGAGTCAATACATTGTAGCTCAAAGTGATCGACTTGGTAATTGCCCTTCGAATAATTTTTCACCAAACGTTACCCTAGCAGATGTGGAATCGTAATCAGTGGATACTAATACAGTAGTTGCTTCTAAGAGAGATCAATTTAGTGAACTATTACATTAAATAGAAAATGTATCAAACCATTTTCTTTTAAGCAAGTTAAAACAAATTCTTTGCACAATCTGAACTAAGCTTCAACAGTACGACAAATGAAGTATGCATGTTTTCACAATATAAAATTCGTTATTACCTATTGGAAAATTTTGGTCTTGCACCGACCTGTCTATAAAGCAAAGTACCTTCTTTGGGGTTTACAGCAATCCAACCAACTGTTACAGCATGGTGCATCATTATTATTTTCTTTTAAACTGATTATATTGTCTTGGCTTAAAAGCTTTTTATGCATTATTACATTGTCTAAGTGGGGTGTGTTATGCTACAAACACATTTTACATTGGAAGTTCAAGCAAAAGCACCTGGAAATGCATTCAGTTTGAAATCGCTTTTGTGTAAATCTGTTATGGCTGTCTGTTTTCTTTGAGATAACTGCTTCACTCATAGGACCCTCAGGTACAAAACTAGGGAAAAAGCAATTAACGTATCAGAAAAGGCCAATTTGTCACGTTTTAAACGACACTGAACGACCATACCTCTGACTGTATCCCTCTATAAAACTATTATATTGACTTTACTACAATGTCTTAAACCATGAACTAAAAATTTTTCCTTTGTACATGGTTGTAATTTGGAATGTACAATCAAAAATAAATTACACTTTTACACTATCAAACCTTCAAGTTACTCCTATTCCAAATGGACGTCGAAGACAAAGTTGAATGTGCATTAATTCAGGTCTTTCGTGCAATCCGGCAGTAGCCTCTACACGTGACCATTTTTTATGTCTTTGATTCCATGAAGTGGAAAAGTGCTCTATTCCGGTACATTTGACACAAAATTTTACCTCCAAAAAGCTTAAGGCAAACGTCTTCTAAAATGCGGCAGTGACGTTCCCGAAACAACTCTGGGGCATATAATATTATCCGTTTGTAAAGTGGATGGGAAGATACTTAGTGAAACGTAAAATATTCTTCGATTTTTAAGAACAAAAATCAATTCCAGTAGACTCTATTTTACGGAATGCTTAAATGTTAATTTGGTGTGGTCATCTGTATTAGCGTTCATTTGAAGCATTTAAAAACCCGCTGTAGTATTATACGGTTTAAGGAAGTATATATAGAGAAACATAAATCGACTGCAAAGACATTTATCACGCAAGAATGACTTCTCGTAATGAATTATAATATCAACAACTTTTGGTTTTATCTATCCGAAACAGTGACGAACTTGTTCAAGGCACTGATTATGAACTAAGCTTGTTTAAAATAAATCACATTACTTCATTCTCTTGGGCAAACAATATTGAACAATTGCTTGTCATTGACTGCGTAATAACCTTAACAGGAATTGAACAGTATTCTTAAAGTTATTGATTGCTTGGACGAAAGAAGTTTCTCCCAATGCATATAGAGCTCCCTTTTTAGTATGGAAACAATCTGGTTATACCATCCTACACCAAAAGATGCAGTATTCACCCTCCTACTTGACTCATCTCCAAAGTGCGTGTACCAATGTTCCCCCTAAAAAACTTTTTCTTCATATGCCCCGCATACTTCTGAAATTGCGGTGTCCACACTGAACGCTATGCGAATA
Source organism: Holothuria scabra (assembly GCA_037179385.1). NCBI lineage: Eukaryota > Metazoa > Echinodermata > Holothuroidea > Aspidochirotida > Holothuriidae > Holothuria > Holothuria scabra. Next base: position 33,231,582 of record CM074199.1, read on the forward strand.
GTGATATAGTGGTAATTTCCTCGATAAATCGATGACTGTGAAGAATTTGCATCGATTCGTCTTTCAAACTTACTGTTTTAAAACGCATTTATTCATTCAAAAACATAGTGCTACACACACTTTGTGGCGAACAACATTAAGTTTACTATAAAAGTTTTAAAAAATCACACAAAGACAAGTAGAAATTACAATCAAATTCTGTACCTTTCAAATTTCCGATAAAGCTCAAACATTTTCATTTAATTGCAAGTTGCATTCAAATTCAATTTATCCATCCTGATCTATCGGAAAAGGTGAGTATCAACTCAGTTACAGGGAGTACAATCATAACCGATCTCGTGTTGGTTATTTATTTACTCTGGTATTCATTGTTTTTAGTGAAATGAAGGTCATCCGTAAGAAATTGAAAGTGATATTGTCAAATTAGATAAGAAAGAACTAATTGATTTCTCTTAACCTACATACATACGTGCATACATGAAAACTTTCATCGTCTAGTGACGATTGTACGCCTTCCTTGCCATAAACTTTCATTACACCGTTTGATTGTCACGTAAGTCACTTTACCTTAGCAAATCAGAAGAAAGGTCTCCTCACAGAACATCACTTAACATGGCATATGGTACTATTTTTGCAATTACCGTTTCTACGCTATCCAAATATCTATTGGACATTTGCTCTTTCGAAACTTTTCTTAGTAGTTGCTCCCTACGTTACTCATTCTCGTACATTTCTTGTCTTTTACAATGTCACACTTGACACCTGTCAAGTGAGAATTTCTCTCCAATCTCATTTTCGGTAAAATAACTCATTCCTTCTATGGATGACCAATATGTCTTTCTTCATATCTTCATGATGCTCTTAAGATTAATGAAAAGTGAAAACGTTGCGATAGAAGACCCGAGAGGGTTTATTTTGACAAGTCACTTTTCTTTGCAGAAATCATGCAGTGATTTTTTCTGAAGACAAAAACCCGCATCAAACGTAACCTTTTGAATCATTCCTAGAGTTGACAAATTATTTCTTGATTTCTGATATGCAATACCTTTAAAGTTCCTCCTTTTTAAAATTGACTCTGATAAAGCTACTTTGCTGGCAATCAAAGCTAGGAAATATGTGACATTAAGAGGAGCCTCATCTTAATCAACGCATGAAATTCGTATTAACAGATAAAACATATGCTACTTTAGCAATTAGTATTTATCAAGAAGGAGGGTGGTGTTGGACCAAAAAACATTTAATACTTTCGTTAAAGAAGATAGATATTTATTCAATGGGCAGAACGTCCTGTTTGCCATTTACGGATTCGATATCACTTTTTCACTAGTATTTGTCATCATAACTAAAGATGTTCTCTCACAGTTTCTAAACAGATGTGATTCCTTAAATATGTAGTAGGGATTTTTGAGGAATGCAAAAGAAAGTTTTTCCGGTGCAACTCGGAGTTTTTAATAAACTTTGGATGCAAGGCAAAGCTTTTGTGTGAGAGTCATTCTAATCGCTTAATGCGAAAGACTTAAAGGATTTCGTCCATTGCGCAAAAATATTCTGAGGGAAAGCTCAAAATCACACCAAAACTACATACTTGCAATAAGATCGGAGGTGAGTACAGGTGTCATCCCATACAGTGCTATCTTCAATATATTGAAAATGGAAACTGGGGGGTAAAACTCCATCTAACTAACTTGTACGCAGATTTGTAAATATTGTGTAGTTGTATTTTATCGAAAACTTTGCCTAAACATCAAAATATGACCACGTATCATTCTACACTTTCCCATCAGACATATTCAAAACAGACCGTCACTGTTTTAAATGTACGGGTATATCATAAATATGAAAACGATACAGTGAAAATCTGTTATAAAATGAAGAGAGATAGTCTATATTCCTTCTCTTCCACGACTGAGCTAAGACCAGGGTCAGCCATCAACTTGTGTAATGAAAGTTAGATTGAGATGATAATGTAACAAATTCGTTCTTATTTGAAGGTTTTTAGATTCATTTGGGTATTTATTATCATTTGAGGCCATTCCTTCAGAACCTTGTCTCCTCTTTTCCAAATATTTCCTGATTCATGTCTCAAGATTTATGCAGTCGTGCAACACTTTCTCTCAATTTTGTTGTTGGGAAAGTTGGTAGCAAATCTGATGCGAAGAGATCGAAGGATACTAAAGATTTCTCATGGTAGCTGTTGCATGATTTAAATGTGATCCTCCACAGCGCAATCTAGTCGGAATAAAAAAGTTTCAAAATATATCTGTATTACTCTTGTCATGTTACATGGAGACAACATTGCTGTAATCTAATGATTGCAATGCTCTTTAAAAGCAACATGAACTGTTGCTGTGGTTCATGGACAGTAACAGTGAAAAATGATAGACGTATATAAATGAGAACTACATAGATTCCTTTGCCTTCCGGTAATTAACAGTCAAAATACGGCACCGTCGAGAAGACGTCTTCGCCAAATTTACAGTGGGTAACACACACTGATGGAATAGCTAATGTCAGAAGTGTTTGCTATGGGAGTCATAGTGCTCCATCGGTAAATTATTTCCTTAGGGAATGATCAAGAGAGGCCAAATGTGTCAATAAACATTAGCAAATCTTTTACTTTTAGAGCATTTCTATAAATATTTACCCTTATACTCTGTTTGTAATTTAGTTTCTTAATTTGAAAGGAGGTCTCTCATAGGATACTAACATTTACGCCTTTTACATATACATTAAAGAGTGATTGAATAATTAACTCAAATCATTTGAAGAAAACGAAATACTATAAATTTGTGGTGTTTGGTAAAATATTCAGCACACATGAAATATCCAGCGGGACAGATATCACTTTCTTTTTAAAAATTCATAATTTTTTCATTACGAAGCAACCGGGAACGTCAATCCTGGGGGGACAGAAGGGCAACTCCCCTTGATGAAAATATGGGGGTTAAATATATTGTTTTACCTTCATTTATGAAAAATAAATGGGCCCCGGATGGAAAGTCATACAAGTTCTGGATATTGCTCCGCATGCTACCGCAAATCTAACACATATTATGAGCTTCATAAAAATTGACCTATTTATTTTTTCCATCATGCAAAATTCCTTCGTAGACTTGTAATTTACATTGCAGTTGATTTCATTTTAATTTTTGGCTTACATTTGTTGGATGAAATATGACATTTCAATATTTAACCCTAACTGACAGATAAGTGATCGTGATTGGTGGTGATAGTTTAAACACACAGGAGAAAGCAATATACCTGTTCAAAACAATAGACCGTCATTGTATGTTCAAACCTTACAGCGTTTTGGTGTGGGTTGTGTGGCTCGTGGTGTGCGCAAATTTATAGATCAATTTTAGTAATTAACAGGGACAGATTTGCCTTAAACTGGCACTCGTTGAAGTTCTCTGTAAAGACGCGGCTTCTGAACTAATAAACACGATTGGGTCGACCCTCGTCCGGGAGCGGCCGCGCCTTATTTCTGTTTGACAAATCCTGGTGCCCTGTGTTACTTACATTGCTACAGTTTCGTCATGGTATTAATTTAAAATTTCTGAGATCGTAAAAGAAATTACGATGCTATGACTTCACCCCTATTGGTTTTGAAAAACCACTGCTATCACAGACTATTTCAGAACTTCATTTGCGCATTCTCTCTTGTAATAGATCTTAGGTATATCGTCGTGTAGGCAAATTAGTAAAGCACTTTGTGCCAACGCTATAGAAGATTACTTTCGCTCTTCCTTTTGTTTCTTCTAAGGCACTCAAATCATCTTCCGACACAGGCACTTAAAATGAATGTAAGTAATGGAGGTAAAACACAACCATAGATGAACAAATATAGGTCTTGGGTATAAACTCATAACACTTTTTTGCATTGCAGTTTACTTTGCAGCAACCACTTTATATACGTACCTTGTAAAGAGCACGTGAGATAGCGTTGGTATAATTGACAACCAGTTCATCGTTGAATTTGACCCTATGGCCTAAGCTACAAGCATACTTATGGACAAAGTGAGAGTAAATAAACTGTCAGTTTCTTTCTTAATTTTAAAACAAGCGTAAAACTAACAGATATTACTATGGACGAAATAGTTTGAACTCAATTGCATGACCTCAAGACAGTTTGTAAACGGCTAAATTTGGAAAATACGTGGCAACCGTATAGCAGGAAACGTTGTAGCGTCTCCCTAGGCGAACAAGTGAATACTTCCCGTTAGGGATATTTGCGATGCACTTATGATTAATTTTCGCATTTGCCAATGGGTAAAACCAGGGCTTGCACAGTGTTAAAACGATGCATGTACCGACTTTCTGAATTTTAAAGGAGTATTTATAGGACAATGATATAACTTTCAGACGTTGAAAGTTAGTGTAGGAGCTTCATTAAAAACCATACAACCTAAGCTCACTAATAAACCAAACGGATCGCCACTTCGAAAGAGTAAGTCTCCCTCTTGAGACAAGACTGACCAGTCTTCCGAATAGGAATAATTAGAGCAGTGAAACCAGGTCTGAAATGTCAATCCTGTTTTCGGGGCAAAGAAAATTACATTTTTTGACTGCGAAAGGTGAACAACCCTTCAAAAGATCAATGCCTTTGTGTCAATTTGTCCTTATAGTGTACGAAACCGAGTCTTCACGTGCCCACAATGTCTAAGTGATTACACTCTCATATACAGATGTAAGAAGAAGATTAAAGTAGGTGGTGGATATGTTTTATCTGAGATATAATGACACATGACTTTCTGTTTACAGACAAATCCGTTTGTGTTTAGTGACTGCAGGCAGCTATTAAAGCGACCAATCAGCTTTAAATTGTCATTTGATGTATACATACATTTCAAACCATCATTTTCAGTGAAATTGAAAGAAGCAAGAAACAATTCAGTTAACAACCATCTATGATACAGGTAAAGAAGGAAACTGAAAGATTAAAAAGTGATAGACCCCAGTTATTGCCGACTGAAATCAGACCATCAATTGCTGTTTGGATTCGTCTATAGTAGTCATACTTCATTCAGTATAAGCATAACAGTTGACACTGTTATCTAATGAGATGAAATAGCTAACCATATGTATGCTACATGAGTGATTGATTACACAAGCAACACACTTTTACTGAGATTAACATGTATCGCTGTCAGTCTGATCGGCAAGGCGTAGGTTCCTGGCTACAGAGGTAGGAGGTCGCCTAAGTTCGAGTCCTGGGTCGAGCACAGTTTTTCATTTCTAACGTCTATCCAATGTTAGACGTCAATATGTCAAAAGGATTTCAGAATTAAGGAACTGGTTCAGCTGCTTACCCTATCCTTCAGTTTTTATATATGTATGGAAATATATATATAATTTGCCTAAATCCTACCTTAGCTGGACATAAAGTCGTCTAAAACCGCACCTTAGGTGAACATCATACTTGAGGCAGACATTTTGGAGTCCAGCTAATGTTTGCATCATATTTTGTCCTCTTGTGCTCAAGCTAGTTCAACAACTTCGATACCTATGAAATAGTTGTATGGCCCTTGGCATTGGGTTACCGTGTGAAAACCGTACACAAAACACACTGCGTATAGTACACCACTGGAATATTAGTTACATTGTCAAAAATGTCCTGTAAGGGATACGAACGTAGTAAATATTCAAGTACATATAACGTTATATTTGTTTATTTAATCTAGTGTTCTTCACAGGGAATAACTATAGGTGATGACCGTTATGCAAGACTCTAATAGTATTTTAATTTATAAATTTCAATGACTCGTATATGCAAATATGTGATTTTAATGTGTCCTTTTAAGGTCTCATTTAGTGGGGAAATTGTTATATCTTCTTGTACATAGGGCGAAAAAATAACAATAAAATACATCGGTAAAAGAATTCACCCTAACGTCTAAACGTATAACTAACGTTATTTAAATGGCCAGCCATCCGTTCATGTTGACAGCTAGGTGTTGGTAAATATGACAACTTTGAAATAATTTGTTTGTAAATCTAAGAGGGCGGCCTTGTCCGTTTACGTATTCCCATAGAAAAAGTGTGTAGAAACGTTAAGGCGAAATTTATATTTCGCCCCCAAATTTCCCCCCCTAAGGTCGACTTTTCAACAACAACTTTCTCCCAAAGTGGGGAATAAGACAAATATATATATCAAATATATATATATATATATATCATTTATATATCATTTTTGTCTATATGAGTAGAGAGTGTTGGAGTCTTCTTGTCATTTTGGGTTGTTTTCTTGAGAAAGGCACTGTGTTGCTGAAATTTTGAAATAGATTCCTGGAACTGAAACTACAAGTTGTCTTGTTTTTTCATTAATGGTTTTATATATATATATATATATATATCTATATATATATATATATATATATATATATATATATATATATATATATATATATATCTATATATTATCGTAATAGTAACAAATAATAATTAATAATGTCAACCAGGCAATGGTAAAGTGCTCAACCCTGTGAAGGGAGCTGTAATATTGAAAAGGTTGCAATAAGTTTCGTAAGGGCTAATCATGTAGGTCCTCACCCCTCAGAAGCCTGAAGTAAAATGATGTCAATAACGTTAAATACGTATGTGTTCGCTGCTTTTGAACGTGTCCGTTTTAAAGCACGTTTTCGTTCCGTGTTCGTTGTGAACAGCCAAGAACGGTGTACAGCGAGCCAAGATACATTACCTTTTAGAATAATTACACAGTAGATGTTTGTTCCTGTGTGTACAAGAGCTTATCAGTCAGGGGTGGCGCCAGGATTTGACCGACAGGGGGGCCAAGTTCCCCGACATGGGGGCCAGCAGTTCAAGGCCCCGACAAAGGCGATGGGTTAGTCCCGGTGGGACGTAACTTGACAGAATTTCAGGGGCACGCAACGCGCCGAAATATTTGGCCTTTTTTTAAACAAACACTTAAATATCTGAAGTTTATTTTTTGAAAGGAATTTGGCTTTTGTAATGACAATTAAAAATTGGGGGTATTTATTGAAGAATCTATCCTTGATATGAACAAATTCAAAAACGTTTTACACGCGACAGCTGAAATTCTGTTGGGGTTATGCATTTAATCGTTCTTGTCCTTCGTACTAAGGTCTCAAGACGAGGCTTAAAGTTTGCCTGAAAAGTTTTTTAATATCCTTTTTTGAACCAAGATTTGAAAATTAAGAGCTTATTTTATTGCAGAAATTTTGGGATTTAATATAAGAAAATTTGGTTTTTGGTAAGGTTATAATAAAAAAAAAATTGGGTTCCTTATTAAGTGATATGCCTCTCAAGAGCAAAAGCAGGTAGAATGTCGGGGTGATAACAAAGTTGTCTGGTTATTAGTGTTGTACTGGGTATCCATCAAAATTGGAAAATTTTGCCACTTTTAACAATCTGAAACTTATATTATGACAGATTTTGGTGTTTTTATGGAAGAAATTGACCTTCTTATAAGAAAAATAAAGTAGGGAGTAATCTGTAGTTTTATACAGCTTTGTTGGGGTTACTGAATATCATCAGGTAGATTAATGCCCTCGGACCATATTGGTAAATGTTCCCGTGGAAAAAGTTTGGCTTCCCATACATTTGAAGTTCTGACATAGGCCGACGGGAGTGTTTCAGTTTGGGAGGGGCAGAATTGTTTTGTTTTTCTTTTGTCCGAAAATTATAAAATTGCCCAAAAAACTACAAGTGGAGATATTTTTGAAAAATTAAGAACCTCCAGAAAGCAGGAAAAGGCATTTCCGCGGCCGGGCTGGTAAGTAGAAACAAAGTACCGATATAGTCATTATTTTGAGCTTTCTTTCGCAATAAAATTTTTACTTTGTAATACTGCCCCAAGACGAAGAATAATATGCAGACATGCATTGTTCTGTTAAGTAATGTTTTCGACCAAAACACTATCTAAGCGGAGTGCCACCCATCAGTTGGCGCGGAACGTAAAGAAAATTGTTAAAAAAAACTAACACCACAGACACCCGAAAATGGCATTTTCCTGACTTGAGCAATCGTTATTTTGAGCTTTCCTTTGAAATAGAAATTTCACTATAATAGAAAAAAAACAACGTGGTAAGTGATCGGAAAACTACCAGATAAAAGGTACGGTACTGCTACAATTAGATTTAATGAACTTTCGGGGGAAAACTATGCAAAGACATACTGTTTTTTTTACTCTCCCAGAATTCTTTGTTTTATTCAATTGCAATATCCACTAAAAAGATGAAATTTTCTACGTGACTGCCCGAACTCCAGACAACATGATCTTACTTCCAACGTATTTGAAAATATGTCACGTTACAAGGTGGCTTAAAATGAATTTGAAGTCAGACTTAAGGGAAGACATATTCAAGCCACTGTTTATCATTATGTGTAGCCCAAAATGGCCTGGTCGATTTTCGTTACCGTTTCTAAAAATTCGGCTGTCGGGACAGGCCAGATGGCAGACCATTGGACAATGCATGTCGAACGGACCTTTGCCAGAGGATCGGGAGGACTTTAGACCATTGGATAATGCCTGCACATGAAAAACCACTTGTCCGTTTTTATAAGGAAAATTTTGAATTGCCAGTTTCCTTGAAGAATATGGTCTTCTAGTAAGCAAAATCAAGAAGATATTCGGGGGTGACTGAAGTTATCAGGCCCACATTATTTTTATTGTGGGCCTGTATGTGAAAGGTCCCCGATGAAATTGGATTTTCTCTCAACAACAGGGGGAGGGAAGTCTTCCCCAACGGGGGCAACGATATCGGATCGGATTTCGCTCCGTTTTGTGAGGGTTCTTTTATACCTTCTTCATCTTTGGTCGGAAAGAAACAAAAATTTGCCAACCAGTGTAGACTACGAAATTCTAAGTAACTTATACCAATTATTCCGTGACGCCACATCCACAGACAACTTTTATCGGATACGCGTAGTTCGATAAAAGCTATTTGACAATGTGACGTTACGAAATAAGTAGTATATATTTGTCTTCCGTATTCCTCTCATACCGATCGTATATTTACACAGGATGGCAAATTTTTGGTTTTTTCCGAAAATGAATGGAGGAGATTTTAACTAAAACTGACAGAAATCGGATTGTAATCCGATCCGATATCGCTGTGGTGTATATACTAGGCTTAAAATAGATGCATCAAAAATAGGGTTACAAACGAAAAACAAACAGAAAAAAAAAGTTCACGACCATCCATCCAGTAACTTCAGTCCTTTACGTTCTTCATTTTTAGGCCTTCCGCAAAAAATTCCGCCCTTCCCCGACGGGGAATGAGATAGGACAATTAAGGTACATAGAATAAGGTATAACAGAGCTAAGAATAAGTGATCGAAATTCGGTTCCCAATATGCTTTAAAATAGCATTGCAAAACAAAAAATGTGTTCAAGATCACCCACCTAGTTACTTCAGTCCTTTTAGGTTTTTTAATGAATTAATAAATAAATTAATTAAAATTAATTGATTAATTAATTGATTGATTTTATTATTTTTAGGCCTCCCCGACGAAATCGCGTGACCTTCCCCGACGGGGGGGGGGGCCAGTGTTCTCCGACGGGGGGCCATGGCCCCAAGGCCCCCCTCCCCTACCCCTCCCCCTCCCCTCCCCCCTCGTTGAGGAGGTCGGCAGTAATGGAGGGGTAAAACTCACAAATGTCAAAAGCAATAAACGATTGTTGGTGTTTGTCGTGCCACTGGTTGTAACCTGTAGATTGTTTGATTTCTGAATTTTTCTGGATAAATTCAAAATTTACCCATCAATTACTGACGACCTTCTCAACGAGGCTTTAGACTTTGCATCAAACTACACAGACATACCAGCATTCGAGAGGCATATGCCGAATTAGTGAAATATATATATATATATATATATATATATATATGTGTGTGTGTGTGTGTGTGTGTGTGTGTGTGTATTTGCCTAATTCGGCACTTAGGGGGGGGGGGGAGTTGTTGTTAAAAGGTCGACTTAAGGGGATCCTCTGGCGAATAAACAATTGTGTTCAGCTGGATAGCATCAACTTTGATCTCTGGTTAGGCTTTCGTCAAACGAGAACTAGTGTTGTTCCAAAATTAGGAGCCTGCTCAGGGGGTGAATTGCGAGTTGCTTCATCTGTTATTTGAACAAAGGCCCAGGGGGTGAATTGCGAGTTGGTTCATCTGTTATTTGAACAAAGGCCAAACCAACTTGGCTTCATGGCTCAGTGGTTAGAGCGTCCGCACTAGAAAGCGGGAGGTTCCGAGTTCGAATCCCGTCCTTTCACCTCAGCCAGGTTTTCCAGCTTTACCAAGTTGATTAATATGTATATATAGATATATATATATATATATATATATATATATATATATATATATATATATCTATATATACATATATATATATATAGATATATATATATATATATATATATATATATATATATTAACGGGTGTTTGTGTGTGTGCATATATATGACCAATTAAACGTATTGCTTGCATTAGAAATTAAAATCGGATCAGTTTTCGGCAATCAATAGTTCATTTTGTTGATTTCCTGTGAAGCAATTAAGTAGCTGGCAGCAACTTTTTGCTTCAGAGTTGAGTCATCCTAAATTACCAAGCTTTTCTTATCAAGCTTTTTTCGACCTAACCTTCTACATAGCAGAACCAATGACGATCAGAACAATGTGTCATTGATTAGAGCGCCCTTCTTATTTCTTTGGTTCTTTGGTGTACACGATGGGCTTACAGTCAATAACTTTCATGGAATATCCTGAGGGTATTTGAGGAAGGTCAACAAAATATTTCAAGGAAAATTCACAACCTTTAATCACTGAATTCCAATTAACAACTTCACACATGATTTGTTGGTATTCGGTCTCATCATGTCAGAGGAACTTGTCAAAAGAAGCTCCATAAAACCTTGCTCTGATTGAAATCATGAGAAAAAAAAGAAAAAGAGCGTTGTTCACAATTTCCTTTCCTAGAAATTTATGATGTGATTGTTCCCAGGGAATCTTCTTACTTATCAGACGTAATTCTCAGTCGATCGCATTTTGATAACAATTAGGTGGGTGGGGTTGTCTAATCGTGTCGTGGTTCTGTTACCCACGATTAAATTTCTTTCTCAAAGAATCACCAAGGTAGATTATCCAACAGTGGAATGCACTTTCTAGGTTACGTATGCAAGCAAAGTTGGGGCCAAGATGTTCCCGATTTCATGCCAATCTACTTTCAGAGGACATGTAAAAGTGAAGTATGAAGATGTTGTCCACTTTGAGTCAAAACCAATTGACTTAAAACTTTCCAAAAATCAAGTATGCGACATAACCTGTTTTGCCTTATATTACAACGCGACCTCCACGCATAGTGACATATCAATTTTGTAGGATTCCTAGAACTGAAATGATCACAGTGAATGTCAAACGTTTGGTTCCTCTGTTTTGGTGTTGGGTAATTGCTAGACCATAGTTTGCCGCAGAAGCATAACAGAAGTGCCAAAAAGGGGGAGTTGGGACGCAATTAAGGCAATTGTACCAGTAGTGGGTAGTCAATGTAACGACACTTGTAAAAATGGATACAACCGACACTTGTCAAAATGGATACACTTTCCAAGTAACCCTACATTGTGCGTAGCCGTATCTCGTCCGATCCATCCACCCATAACAGAACATTAGCCACGAATTCTGACATAGGGGGCAAAGGCACTGCGCAGGAGGTGCCAAAAGTATTATGTTTATAGTCAGTCTGTCAGTAGTGACACCATGTGATAATTCTTTGCAGGAATCACATTCTCTTGCCTACCACAGATAGCTAAACCGACATCGGCAGTACTACTCGTGCCAAGCGCGACAAAATTTCACTTTTCTGGTTAGAATTTACACTCTCGGTGAAATTCCCCCGAATGTCCAAGGAATAGGAAAACCAACGTTGATTTTTTATCAGGACTATGAATTACACCTAGAATTCAGGCAGTTGGTGCAGTATTTACAAGTTTAGTTTAATCTCTTTCAAGATTTGTTCACAGTACGAGACACAACTTCGATTGTGTCGACTGTTACTATTGCACACAAATAGTGCAGACATATGGAAAGGAGATATTTATCTTACACGGTAAAACCTGCTAAACGGACTCGAAAAGGTCGCTAAAGGAAATGCTCAACAATGATTCTAAGCTTCCGCTAGGGATTCGGTCACAATCAACTATGATTTGCTAGATAACGCCGAACGCAATGTTTGGGGTCCTGCCAAAAATAAAATAACAACAATCTCGGGAAGAGTTGGATAATTTGGAGTTTTTTTTTATAAAAAAATCCTTTTTCATCACAGCAATTTCAATTTTCCCAACTAAGTCATTTCTAACCATGAAAGCAGTTTTGACTCTCTTGTGAAGACGCAAACTCTATTATGTTGTTCATACCCTAACCTACATTGCATGCAAGGCCAGTTTAAAGCTATATGTTGTCAAAACGCCCGATTTGCATGTTGTATTATGTTACAGCACGATGCACCTTTTGGCTTTGATAGCAAAGCCAAATAGGTGCACAACTAGATACACCCTTTCCACTGCCATGGACTCGGTATAGAGTCACTTATCTTTTCATACGAAATATTGTGTTGCATTTGTGTAATGACTCTTCCACAAGGTAACAAAAAGGGAACAGAACTCCTTATCGATTCTGACGATTCCAAATAGTATTTCCTGGGATCACTTCCAAGATACGAAAGAACAATGTCCACATTGTGAAACTAAGGTACACCTTTATGCTGCAACTTTATTTAAAACTGGTGCTAATCTTTAAAAAAGATTAACATGAATGCGGGCGAAACGCGCGAAATTTTCTGCATTTCTTCCTTGTAATTTCCGCAGATGGGGATCATGTAATATGCGTTATCGGAATATTTTTCCACAGTCCTCCCTTTACAGATTTACCGACAACATCAGCCAATGTACCGACAAAACATCCAAAATACGGAAGTGGCCCCTTACTTTACGCTAGTGGTGTGCCGAACATTTGCAATTCCCTTAGATGAAGTCGCCTTTGGTGCAGTTGAAAACTCACTGGTGTAGCATTCCCAATTTCCGATATGGGGGTTCCATATAGGACAGCATATTGGGCGCATATAATTTTTCAGGACGGACCAGTAGCGGGCCATATGAGCTAGTCCATATGACCATATGGCCCATTTGGAATAACTGTGGGCTGGCAACTGATACGTTAGTGAGATATTAGTAAACCGCATAATAAATGGCATACATGTCCATTTCAGTCTCGTATGAATGCAGAATATTGTGGGTCGAATGTGAGACTACCTATATGGGGCCGATATAGGTTTGCAACCTGACTTAGAGCAGTTAAATGTAGTTAGGGTCTCATAGTAGGTAGCTCAAATTATACACTTTGCAACCCTAATGATTGGTAATGGTGATCAAAGCGTTTGCTAGTAATCTTTGAGAGTTTGCATGGGCGTCCGCAAGGGGGGTACTTGCCCCCCCCCCCCCGGAAAATCAAACTTGTGAAAAAATAATTAAAAATTAAAATAAAAAAATTAAAAATAAATCATCAAAATACCTTCACTCACAGCGTCAGTTTTTACTCGTGAAATATGTGGACATTTGACCAGGAATAGCAAAAGAGAAGATGGTGCAGTATGCTGAATAGTGAAATCGTAATTTGGGGACCATCATACGTGATATCTATTGGAAATTTGTAATTGTAAAAACTATGTACTAGCATAGTTGTCAGGTATGTAGTGTGCATATGGCATTCGACCATTGATGAATGCGTTGGTCTTGGTTTGGTCCCGTGCTGATCTCAAGTGGTGACGCGCGGGTGTAACTGGATATACAAGGTGAATACGGGGGTGGGGGTGGGGGAGGGGGTGTATGCATGGTTCATAATTAGGTAACGGACATAGGCCTATGTAGGCTGTTTGACAGTTGTAAGTTTTATCGTGCATAGGCGTGCGAGGCCGTTACCGAGAGGCAGATTTAGGGCTGGGTATATGCAGCTTAGAACACTCGCCAAGTGTCATTTCCGGCAATCTGGAGAGTTTGTAAGGCCCAAAATTTTCTTGTACGCTCCGCGCCAACCGATGATGGCGCTCCGCTTAGATAGTATACACAATTCAATCATCCATGATTTTCCCTTCAACAATTTTTTACATTGAAAATTCTAAAAATCTAAAAATTACAGACATGAAATTCCTGTTTCGAGGCTGGGTATATGCAACTTAGAACACTCGCCAAGTGTCATTTCTGGCCATCTGGAGGGTTAGTAAGGCCCAAAATTTTCTTGTACGCTCCGTGCCAACTGATGGTGGCGCTCCGCTTAGATAGTGTACACAATTCAATCATCCATGATTTTCCCTTCAACAATTTTTTACATTGAAAATTCTAAATATCTAAAAATTACAGACATGAAATTCCTGTTTCAGGACTGGGTACATGCAGCTTAGAACACTCGCCAAGTGTCATTTCCGGCCATCCGGAGAGTTTGTAAGGCCCAAAATTTTCTTGTACGCTCCGCGCCAACCGATGGTGGCGCTCCGCTTTGATAGTGTACACAATTCAATCATCCATGAATGATCTTGCCCCCGCCCCACCTTATAAAAATTTCTGCGGACGCCCATGAGAGTTTGGGATATCTGACCTTGGCAAAACAGTTAATAGCCCATACACAAGTCACATCCTTAAGAATATTGACTTAAGCAAGAAGCTTTAACCTAGATTTTGATCCCGATAACATGATTTGACTATAAGCCTTCCAATTTTGTTAATAATTAAAAAAATGTGAAACGTAAAACGTTCTAATGGTTCACAGGTAAGGTGAAGTTATTAAGGAATTCACACCACAATTTATAATCATCTAACTTAACCAAGAGGATCCCACAAGAGGCCAGGGGCCAATTTTGAAGTGCGGGGGCTAATCATCGAAGCTGGCCCAATATGTCCAATAAAGTAGATGCAGTTTAAGGCGGCCCAAAATGCACTTTAAGAAGGGCCAAAATGCCCACAGCAGAAATAGTGTGGTCCCTGCTCACGGCCCTTTTCCAGTAGTGGAACACAGAGTTTTCATACCTAGTGGTGAATGGATAAATCATTTAGTCATGTGCACATGACATGAATAACTTGGAAGTAATCTCCCTGAGAATTTTCAGAATTGTATGTAAAAACACGTGGATCAGGCTGTAGTAGGCACTTCGATCGAGTAGGCTAACATTTTAATGCAGGTTCATAGTTTCGAGTTGATGTAGGCAAAGGGAAAGCAGGAGGTGCTGGGTTAAACAGTTAGTTGAAATTGTAACAACTAAATTGACCTTCAAGACTTACTTCTTAATTGAGGTATATTATAAACGTTGCTACTTTAAACTTAGAAAAGTAGGTTTCTTCCAATCTTGAAAATTGATTTTGTGAAAGAAGATCTTAAGTGAGACGCATTATATTATACAGATGTATTAACATTTTAGTGGTTCGGATGGTTGAAAAAAAAAGATTCGTCGTCTTGAGGTTTTAATTGTTTAAAATTTAAGTAAACTGTTAATAATTTATGCAACTTGAATGCCACAAGGACTTCAGTAAATTTATCGCTCGAATTTCTGTAAAGAGGATCATAAAGTCAATAAAATGGCGGAAGAGTCACCGAAGGTATTGAAAATATTCTGGTAGAAGGCAGACGTTAATTTAACAAAGACAAAATTCAATTTAATGAAGAATAAAAAATGTCGTTCAAATGTACATGTGCATTGGTCACGTTCTTTTATAATTACTTCAGTGTGTCAAATTTTATTTATTTCTTGTTTCTTCCATAGTAAATGGTAACATGTGATAAACAACAAACAACTTCCAAGTGTTTTGACTATCCAGACGTGACCAAGATACCTTCAGGGAACCGAATTTATGATTCCCCCTGAATATTTTCTGCATACTTACTGAATAAAACAAAAGAAAATATGTTAGTGAGACACTTTATCGTCAGTTCGATATGTCTCTGAGTTTTAAAATATACCAAAAAATTTCGATCAAAAGCTTCTTCATGAATGTTTGATATTACTTCCGTATTGACTCATATTTCAAAACACGACTCAGTGTCACGATTTCACCCTAACTTTTCTTCATTAATACCAAGGTAATTAAGTGCAAACTTTTCTCCTTAGAAACTTGAAATAATTTGAGGATTTTCATGAAAAGACAACTAGACCTACATCATTACTCAAGTTTTTGAGAAAGGTTTTCAAATGTTCATTCAAAATTCAAAGTGATTTGCGATAAGTTGCAGGGAAGAAGTACAGTCTGTAATATGATTGCACTTTCTTATAAATAAGCATTTGTTAGTACTTGGCTGCTTGGATGTCTTAGTTTCACTCTTTATCAACTGCTTAGTCAAAATATTGACCTACTGTTAACTTGGCTTACCACATGCATTGTGTTTTATAACAATATACGACCATGTTAACAAGGGTTTGTAATTTTAGTGGTTAGTTACTCAAAGAGGTCCCATGAACAAATGTCACCTATTATACTATAAGAACGAATATTACAATTTCAGAAATTTGGTAAAATTATCTCAAACACATGGAAACGTTAGTGGCAATAAAAAAGTGGATAATTTTTTGTAATAATAATCGGTCAAACAAGTAACGGGTTGCATAAGAAATTAGGACTCTTCCTTACAATTTTAAAAAATAATTTTACCCAATTGGAGTATCTTCACATTCGTGACCACAGTTGGATATCATTTTATCCAATTCTTTGAAGAACTATTATTCTTTACAGTCAACCAATCTAATCTTCACTGGTTTTAAACTTTAGCCTATTGGTCCGGTGGTACGTCTAAATAGTAAACACTACAGTTGTGTACACTAATGGGAGTGTAAAAGACGTATTCTAAAACACATCTCTCGTTACTGCTTTTATACTAGATTGCCTTTAGTACTGAATCTTAAAACCAATTAGAAGTTTAAAATTCTTCCTCGGTGGCACTCAGACAATGATTTCATTGTTTTTCATTTCATTTCATTTCATACATAAAACGACACGAACATAACTTGGATACGTCCATGGACCTCAGATATTGTATGGTCATGAACTTTAAAAGATGTCCCTCGACGTTTTTGCTTCCTTTCAATAATATGGCGAGTTTGCACGTATTTTGCAAGAAGTATAACATCATAACAGAA
This sequence comes from Holothuria scabra, assembly GCA_037179385.1. Classification (NCBI taxonomy): domain Eukaryota; kingdom Metazoa; phylum Echinodermata; class Holothuroidea; order Aspidochirotida; family Holothuriidae; genus Holothuria; species Holothuria scabra. The sequence goes on from CM074199.1 coordinate 33,248,726, forward strand.
TATAAAAAATATTTCAAATACTGTAAATATTTCTCACATGCTAATGGGTGTAATGTGTGAAAATTTTTGACTGTTAAAACAGAATTGGGTCAGGTATGTACAATTAGGCCTAGTTTAACACAGTAGCAATCATTTAGATATTTGTTTTACATCATTCCAGTTTGATTACAATAGTTCAGTTCTATATTATTTGAAACCGTAACACAAGAAAAGGCTTTAGAATGAAATTACCGAGTTTCTCTCCCTCGGTGGTTTCTCCCTATGCAAGTAAGTGCCTTTCTATCACTGTATTTTTTCTGATTTGTAACCCATGCAATGTGATTGTTAATACAGCGTGAAACAGAGGCAGGGAGCTTCGTGAGAAGTTTAGACTATAAATCTTCCTCCCAATCCTTATTGTGACATTTACGTCTTTTAGTGTGTACAGAGGAACAAGCGAGAGTAATTTAATCGAAACCGATTTATACACCACAAAAAGACCGGAAAGACAGGAAATGCTTCTTGTAGGTGGAAGCTGTTTGCACCACAAGGCGTAATGACTCTTTTTTACATATTGCATCACGTTTACAGTAAGCTGAATGCTTATCCCATCATTTCGTACGACGACGCGTCAATAAACGAAACGTGTACCCCATGAAAGCTTTTGTCAGTTAAGCTGTAATGAACAAGGAGAGGGGTGTTAATTTAAACCATTGTCTCAAATGATTTCATTCATTTTCTCCCTAGAATGCAACACGAAAAGTGTAAATTGGCTTAAAAATTAACAGACGAGTTTATTAACTTAGATGACACAGTAAATCAACCGAATTTACTCTTTCACAGAAATTGTTCAAAAACAGAAAATCACCCTGTTGAGTACTTCAAAAGACTTTGAAGATTTTAAATTGTCCCTAGAACGCGGACCTAGCATTTAAATAAATGACTCGTCATCTTGAATTTACTCCAATCATCAGTAGCGAGTGCTAAATGCGTTTACTACGGTTTCGTGATACCGCTATGGTTACCCTTTAATATTCTCTTCAACAAGAATTTGTTAAAAGGTTGGTGGAATTTTAAGCTAGTCATTGATCGTATTACGACTTATTTCGCAGGACGATGAACCTTAAAATTTCGATGGAAGAGTAAAAAATCGTGACTTGTCGGAAATAATTCGAAGACACAGAAGGAAACGATGGAATTTTATTGTTAGAGGAGCCTTAATCCAAATAATCTGCACAGCTTCCTTGTCATATCGTATCTATCATGTGATGTTATAGACTAATGAAAGGATGCTATCGACATTTATCTGATAAACTGTATTTTTTATTCTTTACTAAGCACCAATTACTAGAGAAAGTTTCAACGTTCCTGCTAAATTAGAGAAAAAACATGCATCACTCCAGAATTTTAGCATTTGGCCAGATTTGTAGACAATATGTACTGTCCTGATGTATCTATGTTTGATTACATGCCATGTTATTAAAAGTTAGGAAAGCTTGATTGATGTAGAAAGTCTGTCATTGGCCTGAAAAGAGTGACGTCTCTGATTGATTTTGATGTCCGAGAAAAAAGTGAAAGAAAAAAACTACTTGTAATTACAAAGTCTCTGGGATGTAACACTGTCCAATATCACCGTAGTTTGTTAAAATATTGGACAGAATTGAGAACATGCTGTGAATGACATTGAGGAACTTTTCTTCCAGGCTGGAAGAAAAGCTCTTCATTATACTCAAACCTTCCTTAGCAACTCTTAATAAAAGAAACGAACTGATAAGCTCTTTTAGACACAGTAATAATCCTAATAGGTAGTGTATCTTGGCACGATGTACACCGTTCTTGCCTGTTCACAACTAACACGGAACGAACACGTGCTTTAAAACGGACACTTTCAAAAGCAGCGAACACAAAGTATTCAACGTTATTGACTTCATTCTACTTCAGGCTCCAGAGTTGTGATGACCTATATTATTGGCCATAACGAAACAGTTCTGTAAAGCTATGTTGTAAAAACCTATTGCAACCTTTTCAATGTATATATATGTATGTATATATATATATATATATATATATATATATATATATATATATATATATATATATATATATATATATATATATATATATATATATATATATATATATATATATATATATATATATATATATTAACCTGGCTTCATGGCTCAGTGGTTAGAGCGTCCTCACTAGAAAGTGGGAGGTCCCGAGTTCGAATCCCGGTGGAGTCAACATCGTTTTTTCACCTCAGCCAGATTTTCCAGCTTTACCAATTTGATTTATATATATATATATATTTATATATATATATATATGTGTGTGTGTGTGTACATGGAAATAAACGAATTACAGAATTCAGACTTGCGTTTTGCTTTCTGCTCAGGGATTCTTCAGGTGAGTTTGACTGAAAGTATACTGCACTGACGTTGAATGCGTCAAGTGGCACTAAAAATGTTTAGACTTTCCCAAGCAGTCCAGTGTCGACAAAATCCTCTAGAACTGAAATGTTATATTATCCAAAAAGTCGGTAGGTGGAATGCAACCAACGGATTTACGGAATATGATAATATTCTCGGTTTATGTTCGTTTTTGTGGTAATTGTTGCTTATTGATCTTCATGTTAGGCAAAAAGCACATTTACGGCCGTTATCTTGCTGAGCAAACCAAATTTGTCTCAGTGGTGGCGTTATAGTCGTTGTCATGATCCTTAGTTCTTATAATGCAACTGCAAATGCAAGACCATTGAAAGATTACTTCCATTCGATCGTACTATTGCCGACTTATATTTAATGTGAAACATAGAATTCATTTCTTCACAAACATCGATCTCCCGAAACTACAAAAAACGTATTGAGAACAGTTGAATACCTTCCAGCAAGAAAATGAAATACTTTGTTGATCTTACGTTAACCTTTAAGCCCATGGACACGAAGTTTACCTTGCTTCCGTTTTGATAGACAAATAACAATGACAAATTGAAGCAAAGCTTTCAACACAATAAACTCAACCTAATGAATCATGATCCAACCCCCACAACACAAGAGTAAGTTAGGGCTCTAACCTAATCTAAGAATGCCTAAACCGTAATTTAGACTGACGTTTACGGTCTTACAAGTTGTAACATCTTGATCAAAAAGTAACGTGAACTTTTTCACATGGGCTTCAGGAAATATCTGGGGAAAACTTCAACCGGGGTTCGTGACTTCCTTATAAACGACCTTCACAATTGGTCACGATTTAAACAGCAGTATATTCCAGTTGTTTGCCTTCTCTTAGTAGTACACACGTGCCACAGCGTATCGCAAATACGTGTACCCTACAATTCGCGATCAAAATTGGTAAGATCAATATCTGTGTTGGGCATGCAGTGTTCATTGAAACTGATGAACTGATGTAGGAGTGTTTATTCTGCCTTTAGAGTGAATGATTCATATTCATTGGTTAAGGATTTACATTACCTCTAAGCTTTGGTAAATTAAGAGGCATTGAAGAATCACATCAGGGAGCTGATCACATCGCGACTGACCGATATGTTGTAGGCCTAATTATTGGATAACTGACCGATAATAACACCCCAATCTATCTGCTGTCTGTCTCATCCTCTACTCGTTTCACCGAAATCTGAAGTATCATGTCCGATAAAATGGCACATTCTCTGCTCAAAAGTGACGAAATTTTGTCCACCTTTCCCATCTTCTTCGCAAACAGTTGTATAAGATGTACATGAGCCAAAAGTAAAAAGTCATCTTCCCCGCACATTATTTTGCCATCACAATTTTGTTTTTCATCAGAGAAAAACTTTTCCGCACTAAGGGAAGTATTGAAGGGATAATCATCTCACCCCTAACAGTCCCAGGTCCACTAACCTACTTAATTTAGCCCCTCCCACAACCCCATCCAGACAAAGTCTCCGTTCATTACTTCATGGTGGCAATTACACATGACCCAATGTGTATATAAGAACACTTCCCAATGTTGTACATATTGTTTAATGGGAGCAATAGTCCTCTGAATTTGCTGTCAATTAAAGAGCTCTTCTATTACACAAAAATCGAAGTTAGGGGTGATAGTTGACTTCTTTTCAAATCGCAGGGAGCTCTCCCTTAAACTGGCGTTTCGTCTTAGTTGTTTAGTTGTGTTACAGTCACATACTGAACCAAAGCTCACATTCATGAAGAATCTTGGCATTGCATTCAATGGATTTAAACTGAAACGTCTTGGCCAAACGACCTTCTTTGTGAAGTTTTGTGATTTAAGTGGGAATTTTGCTAACATTTGGTAAATATACCATTCCTCGGAGCTTCGTTTCGTTTCGATAAGCAGTGTTTGAAATTCCTTTGAGAGTTTTAACCATTCTACCTGTTTGCATTGGATATTACAACCAAATTGCAAGTGATCATGTATTGTGGTAGAAAGATGGAAAATATTATTTTTAAACTTTTAAACTAAATAATCTGGAATTTAACATGACACATTTTTGTCATATTGGCAGTGTCCTTAAGTATGAAAAACGTGTTGACATTGAAGATTCCAGATGTAGAACAGCGACCATCTGTCAACATTTACATCGTGTTTTTTATATGAGGCTTGTCTTTGTTGCATAAATAACTAATGAAACTTATTACAAGCGATCTGCGAAATGTAGGTTACACGAAATGGAAAACCGTCATGCTTTTCAGTTTGGGATAGATTGTGACAAGAAATGCAAAACATGTGGAGATCCAGTCAGAATAAAGAGAGCTCTAGAACACCCCAAACCCACATCAAAGACGTTGATGGTTAGGGTTATTAACACTAAAACGCATACGACTCCAATTGAACCGAAACCGATCACTAAACCTAACGTGATCCCCTTTTCGTAATAAGTCTCATCTCAAAAGAGGCCTGCATTTTGATTCAAAAATGAACGGAATGTATTCATATATTTTGGTCATGATTTCGGTTCAATGCTCATATGATCGAATTCGAGTCAAATTTAGACGGAAAGCTTAAAAGGAAAGCAAGGATAGGAAACATTACAAAGAAGTTACAAGAACGTTAACTCTGAAATGCGTAAACGAAATTATTAAATCTGTTCATAGTGTAACACGAGGAAGTTTCAGTTTTTTATCCTTGGCAAATAATTTATCTTTCCTTATACTCTCGAATTACACATAACCAGGTGGAGAAATGTGTCTTAAAGAAATTCTATGTTGAGGTCAAGCTTGGTGGAGTTTCAGAAGGTATATTTTCTTTGATTCAGTCAATACTTTGGCCGTTTATATTTATGGAATATTTAGCTCTTCTGTGATAATAACGTATGAAATAAATAACTACTTTGATCGAACCTTACTTCCAGGGACAAACACATTTTTATAACGCATCTTAAGCTGCAAAACTGGAAATGAGGGGATTCAAAGAGCGATGTGTACTTAATTCATATTGTTCGTATGGTATATATTACCCAAGGAAACTTTTTTAAAACACCAAATGACCTGTGTAGGTTCCGGAACCCTGTTTCCACCTCTTGTGTATATGTGTGAATCCTTATATATTCAGTTCCCAATGAAGTTCACCTTATTTTCAAAAGCTGTGTTTCGCAATTATAACCACCCACCCACCCACATAACCGTTACAAGCCAGGGTTGAGCAAATCTTTCTGCTTTCTGCCTAACTATTGAATGTGAACCTTGAATCATTATACTGATTGAAACATTTTTGTGTGGTGGAACCCCTCTGAATGGTGTAGACATCAATTCAATGTATGCCCTAAATTAGTGGATTATAGACGTCTTTCAGGAGCAAACAATAGGTGGGGTTTCAATTTCCATGTGCCTTTGATGGAGTTCTTTTCCCTATAAAGGCATGCAGTAAACCCCGAAAATCTTACAAACATCTTTTTTCTTCCAAGACATTTCAGAACACACTTAAGCCGACAAATGAAATCACTTGATTCTGAAGAACTTTTCATTAAATAGGTATTCTGGTATTCGTACCCAAACATAGATTAGTGCAATTTTTCATTTGTTCTTTGCTAAAACTATTTTTGTTCATGTTTCATGTAATGTTACAAGGCAACACTGACAGATGCCGTTTTCAGGAAAAGAATTCGAGTTCAGAAAAGTGTTTTCTGATGCTGTGTCATTTCTTGAAAGGTTTTTCCTTCAATTAGTCTCGTGCTCGATTCATGATTTATCGCCTATTGATCGGGACACGTGGTAAACACATTACACCTATCTTGTAAAAATGCCGAGTGGTTATAAACAACACAGAACTACGCCGTCAAAGAACTGCTACCTTCTACAGATGTCTATGCAATTGAGTCGAGACTGCCCCTAGAATGAGAATTTCCTTGTGAACTAAAACTAGAAAGGAAAAAATGTGAATACATACAAACGCATTACATAGTACGCGGTAAGCCAACAGTAATACCACCATCGAACGTGTTAACCAAACAATGGATTCAAAACAGACGAAAAGCCTAAGCAGCACTCCAAGGATTGCGTTTGTTGTACTGTACGGAGAAACCCAGTGTTGTGAACTTAATTTGTAAAAACGTACTCATCGGAGGAAAAACCTAACATTTAAAGAAAATTATACCAACGTTAAATCGTCAAACTCACGTTAGCAAACACTGTTGTGTTGTTTTAGTACAATGCTATTCAATTATGTGTGTATTATTTTTGCTCTATTTATCCTCCCTTTCACATGTATGATATTGAATATCAATCAGGTGTACACAATGTTGTTGGACAACGTTTGTAGATTTAAAATGTATTAAGGTAAGGTAATGCTAACTTGTTCGCAGCTTCGAAAGACCATGACTGATTATAAGATATGATATATATTAAATGATAAATAATATATTTAACGGAGACCTGGCCGATATGACTTGGTGCATTCATCGGTGTTATAAGAACTCCTTCGGTTGTGGGAAATTGTGATCCTAAAATTAGCAAGGTGGTTTCTTCGTTTTTCGAGAAACCTACCTTCCTGTTGCCTCGCAAAAGAAGCATCCAAATGTTTTTATTGATTAAACGTTCTGGCTGTTTTTTAAGAAGCCTGGCGAAATTTAACTTTTACCCATTCGTACCTTTCTGAATTCTACTGCTTAGTTACCCTACTAAAACATTTTCTTATAATATCCATCAGTAGGCCTAAAATACAAGCAGTGACGTCGCCAGGATGGAATTTTAGGGGGCTTAGGTAACAAGTGGGGGCCTGGTACCTCCGAGGGTCAGGAGTTGCAAGACTATCTAAGCGGAGCGCCACCATGAGTTGTCGCGGAGTGTGGAAGAAAATTTTGGGCTTTACAAACCCTCTAGATGACCGGAAACGGCATTTCCCACGTGGTTTAAGCTGGATGTCCCAAGCCTTGAAACACGAATCTCATGTCTGCCACTTCTCAAATAATGAGAATAAAAAATCAATCAATGAAAAATGTTTAATTTTAGTTTTGATAAAAACCAAAATGAGTTGTTCCCCCCTCTGAGAAAATTTCTTTGCGTTGGATTTCCCACATGCAAAATGGTGCCATGTTTGGCAAAAATTTGATCTGATTATAGGTCTGCGTTTTAGGATTTTCCTTTTTGGGCAGCATGAAAAAAATTTAAAATACTCATTCTTAGTCTTTGTAGAGGTTTTACAAGTGACATACATACTACCAAAGAAACAATGTTTTCTGGTTTTCAATGGTATCTAGATGCAAAATCATCGGTACATCACATCAAAATATTAAACCGCAGATCAGAAGTAGAGATCATATGGAAGACGTATGAAATCCGGACCTTATAGACCCTTTTACAAATCCGCCAGGACGCCAGTGCCAACTAGTAAAAAGCGGGCTTGTCGAAAAAGTCGTTCCACAGTGGCAATTGTCATAGGCAGGAGTGCGGCAGGACATAGGCCTGCTTGTTAAAGATGGAAGGGAAGAATTATTCGAAGGCGGTACCTTACCCTTAATTATGGCATATTTTGTGCATTATTTAGTGTCGGATAGTACATATGGTCGTGTAAGAATGGTCTCCAGTGTATGGTTGCATTGTTTTCAGTAGATCAACCAGCCATCCGAAAGGCGAAAGGGTCTTAAACTAATAAAGTCACATTAGAGTTTGAGAAACGTTCGTTCCATCTTCGAAGTGAAATGCAATAAACGACAGTGCAGTTTGTATACGGTATCTAATTTAGTGAAAGTAGGCAAGTAATTACTTGATTTCATACGTGCGCACAAAAAGTGTTTAACAGACATTCATGATTATTGTTTTATTTATTTACTGTTTTTGAAAGAAGTCCTTTTTTAATTTTCGTTTAAACATTTTATTTTTTCTGAATTATTTTTTTCAGGACGCAAAAATCTGGGGCCTGATGATAAACTGGAGGACCTAGGCCCCAGCCCCCCCCCCCCCACGTGGCTACGCCACTAAATACAAGTTTGGGAATAGACGATAAATATAAATGAGACTGAATTATTTCGAGGATAACAAATGAGGTATTATGCCCGCTTGATAAGAAAAAGTCACGCAATCGAAATTGTGTCAAAACCAATTCAGACAAGATAGCGACCCAGACATGAGACCCAGTGAATGATTCTCCAGCATAAGGCAATATCATTCCCTGTTCAATTACAATTACGGTTGGTCTTCTTACTTTTATTCACCCTCAAAAACGAACATCCGGGAACGTTCTGCTTTGCGTTTCTGTCATTAATTTAAGTACATAGTTGTCTCCTGAAGACGGAATCTGGAATTTCGCTACTTGTTCAAGTTAAATCATTAGATATTCCTTGTAAACTAAATATGGTGGAGGTAAGCCTTGCTTTTTCTAAGTCTCGTATCGAAGCCTAAGAATAAACCAAAGTCCAAAACCAAACATGACTCCTGAAAAGACTCTGCTCCTCTAAAGAACCATGTCTCCGAAAAAAAATCAGACTTGCTGTCCAGTCTGGCCTTACCATGTTCTACTCGGTATATTTAAAATATCCCCAGAACAATTCAATGTCGTTTAAAATAGATTTGATAGAGAACGTTAATTTAGTATCATCTCCCTGATGACGGTGGTTTGATTAGGGTGTAAGATCGGTGGGTATACCGTACCCGCTTTTGTTACCTTCCGATCATTAGTCACTGGGGGAATTACAGCCAATCATCTATGGTCATTACAAAAAAAAGAGGTCGTATGTTCTTACCCCGCAGAGTATTATAAACACATCAGACGCGAGGAGATCTCACCGGTATTTGTTCAGTGAGTAGAAATCAGAGTGACGTTATGGGTATTTTGAAAAATGAAATGAACAGAACAATATTTAACAACATAAGTTAAGGAAATAAAAAACCGTTTCTCGATTTGTCTTGTTGAAAAAGGAATGGATAAAGAACATATCATTTCATAATTTGAAATATCTGAGCTTAAATTTTTCAAACTTTTTGTTATACCCATGCCACCCTCAGTTGCGTTTATCACATTATTGATATTCTTTCTTTGTTACTGCTTCTTTCTAGAGTGGATCAACTAGTAAAGCCTGATTGAGTATCACAAATATGAAAACATCGAGACGTTACGTACGGTTAAATCCGTTCTTGATAAGAGTTTACTGAGCGGTCAGTGGGTCAACGTGTATAGAAAGGTCCTATATTTATTAAACAAAAACAGCAAAGTAGAAAAGTGATTATATTCTAGTTGATCCCATTTTTCTAGGACATATGTTAAAGGTCAGAGACAGTCTGAGGAAATCTAACGGTTTAATTTGGATTCTTTCCCTTTTGTCATGCACGATGTGAGTAAAATGCTAATGTCAGACACTTATGTGAGGCCGTGAGAGTGTAATATGAATAACTGTAAATCGTCGACCTTTAAACAATACTAGTACCTCAGTAACTATTTCATTACGTCAGAAGTCCGTTAAAATGTGTCAGAACATGTCTATTGCCAACCATTTCTCGAAATTGTCGTTTCGTTTAAAACACGGTACATAAAAATGAACGAAGGAGGGACTGCGGGAGGATAACCTATATTATATTCTTTTCTGCCATCTTAGAGTAACCTTTCCAATATCCCTAGCAATTGTGATGAATAGTATAAAATGTTTGTTTTTCTTTCTTCTCTTTTACCTCTATTCATTTTTCAATTATACCGGATCAATTGAGCGAAACCAAGTATTCTTAGTATATTACTTCACGGAACTTCTTTTTATGTGAGGGAAGTCTCAGAGAAACTATCACGTGGGATGTTTTTATTTTTTACTGATGTCGTGTTATCGAGACAACGTTTAGTTAATATCATTTGTAACGAATATTCTAACGAGTGTTTACACAGGATTGAAATATGAGTTTCTGAACGTAAAATGTAATAGTTTTTAGAAAAGGAGAAAATAGGAAAATCCGGCTTATTTGACATGTTGCCAAACACTTTCAAACATAGAGTGCACTATAGGATGCTTAGAGGGGTTTTTTATTAACTTTTCCAGTACATTTCAGTTTCTCCGGTTGAGTACGTATACTTTTCTACATTACGGTCAATTTACGTCCTGTCCATCCAAATAGCACAGTACTTTTTCACCACAATTGCTTTGTTAAAGATAGAAAATAAACTAACTTCTAAGCACTTATTTACTTGGAAGAAACTTCAAGTCATCGACCTGACATGTCGACTATGGCCTCGGGGGACATTATCCCAGGGTGCTCTTATGTCTTCGTTTATTGTTGACAAAAATATGTATCATTGTGTTCTATCATGACAGACACCCTTTAACTTATTCTTACTGAATCAGGCAGATTCAATGGTTCGTCGAGCTTTAGGCGTTAAAAGTCATCCATTTGTCTCTATTCTGTCATTTGAAGCTTGTTAAAGTATTTGGACAAAAATGACCGTAATCATTGGATCAATGCTTAATGACTCATAGACATGTATTGTTTGACAGCAATAATTAGAGGGGGGTTTGAGGACAGTCAATTGTCTTTGAAAGTTGTACGAACCGATACTTTTTCATACACTTCTCCTCAATTAATTCATTCAATGTGCGTTGTAATTCACACAAAGAGGAGTTCGTGTATTATAAATTGATAAAAATATTAATTATTGTCACAAGTTCATTTAGCTTGACCAACTTTGTCTTGCACAATAGATCAGTCGACTTAACCTCAATTTTTTGAAATATACTTTGGAAACTGGAATTCTCGTAACCAGTATTGATAGGCATTTTTTCTTTCTTACTTTCTTTGCTCGCTTCAAAACAAATATCTTACTAGTACCGGGATAGATGAGACCCGCTGCGCAGGTACTTATTATCGTCTAAAAACATGCATGATCTTTCAGAAATTGATATACCCTCTGTCTCACCCTTAAGTCCATGAAAGCACAAGAAGTGGGCACAATAACGCAAATAGTCATCATTTATAGTACAAATTATATAAAATTCACACGTAATAGCAACATCATTCGTTCTTTACTATTATTTTACTTAAAGTTGTTATATTTCAAACAGATGGATGGAATAAAGGTATTATTTTTCTCATTTGTGTTTCCATATCACAATTACTTCTTTCTGTCCACACCATAAATATTGTAATATCTTTGAAATGTTCGTATAAATGAACATGTTAAAGAACGAAACCGTCCTTCTAAAAGGTTTTATAGATCCAGCAATTTTGCTTGGTATTACTCCTGTAACAGTTTCACTTCATAATTTTCGAAATTTCGATACTTAAAGGAGAAATAAGAGAAAGCTAGCATTAACCGAATGTTTAAACTTTACGAGACTTTTCACTAAGGTAAACATTACGAGCAGTTTGGAATTACAAACGATTTAACACCGTGCAGGCATATATATCTGACTTGAAACTGGTCCCCTCTTTGGATCCTCGGGATACGTGTATTTTTCTGACCTTTCGAAGAGTTGGCTAGTGATAATAGGATTGACTGTCTTAAAGGAATGGAGAAGTTCCAGGTAGCTTTATAGGTTAAAGTTTACCCTCGAGCGGATCGTTCCACCTTTGATAAGGTATCAGGGAGAAAAACATATCGTACCTTCGTCCAGTACCGTTAGTTGTTTATTTATAGAGAAGAAGCTATATTGGTTTTGTAACTTTGATCGTATTTAATGGAATTGTTTGTCTTTTTTTCTGCACACCTACTTGAGAAATTATTTTTTATTCCTATTGCCATTTATGTCGCTACTTTGAACTTTGTTGATTGAAACCTTTTGTGGGTAAAATAAGGTGAAATGTTATAAAAACCTTCTAAGAGGGTCTTGTTTATAAGTGAAATAACCCTTCTCTTAAACTAAATTGTGACATTTTCATCGTGATAAATAAGTTTTGTCCTGCAATGGACGTATAACTTCTTTGAGAAGCAGTTTTAAATGTTTGGTTTCGTCAAACGGCCTTTTGCCACAGGATCTGGAGGACCTTTCAAAAAGGGTTTGATCTTTCCATCTAGTCTAGAATGGAGCCATACATGACAGACCAATGATATAAATAATCTGAGGGCCCTGAGGTTGGTCGAGTGCTGTCTTTCATTGGACGTATATTTTCTTCAGAAAGCAATTTATAGTTTAGTTTCGGTAAACGTCTCTTTTCCAGAGAATCGAAAGTGCTTTAGAAAAAGAAAAACGCTTTGCTCATAGAGGTATCCGTTTTGGAAGTGTGCCGTTGTTAGTGCTTTTTTAGGATAAAGTACTGTTTTCCTTGTTTGATCCCAAATACAGCATTACATAAATGCAGGTATCGTGCATTCTTTACTAACTTCAAAGATTGATCTTGCAATCATTTCAGCACTTCAGGAAAATGATGGCAATACTTGGTAAATACTTGGTAAAAAGAATTCTTAAATTATCATACAACTCCCCAATTCAGGCCTAGTTTAATGTTGCTTAGTTTGAAGAGGTTTTACACTTTACAGTCCGAAACTTTTTATGAGTATAATACTTCCAAGGTACCTCAAATCTTGCCATAACAATCCAATTTAAAACATTTTAATACTGTTATGGTCAAGTTTCGTTCGCATTAGTGTGAGTTATGACCCTCGTATATCCCGTTAAAACGTCATGTAAATTCCATAAAGACAACTAACGCATAACTCATATTAACCTTAACAATGGAACATTGGGTAGAAGAGAGGCTTTCAAAGACCTGAATGTACATTAACAGTTGTTAACGCATATCACCCCCATTACAACACCTCATAACCGCCTCCCGCTTGAAACCAGCAAAATCACAAAAGATCCATTCATATTTCTTTGGCATTGTGTCACACAAAAGACATTAACCTGTCTTACATGATATTAATTGTAAGTTAGGGTTAAGACATGGTATGAGTTCAGAATAAGATTGTCCCGGGGTATAAGCATCCTAAAATGATATCACCAACTCTAATTCAAGGGTACTGAAAGGACCGCATAGTTGGTCTAACGGTTAGAGCATCCACCGCTCACGCACAAAGGCCGGGTTCTATTCCAAGGTCAAGTCATAAAAAAGACTTTTAAATGGGACCTACTGCCGTTGTGCGTGATGCTCCGCATTAGCAATGGAGTAAGGAAAACAAGCCAGTGAGCAACAGCTGGACAAATGGCCGTGGCCGGCTCGGCTTGAAACAAAAGGTTGAAAACTGGGGCGTAAAACTCCATCTTTCTAACTGTCAAAGGTACAAAATATCATTAACATATAGGCATCGTAAAGATTTGGTGCGAAAAACATTCCGACCAATGCATATTCATGTCAATCTGAAAATTGGCACTTACTTGTAGCAAATCATTTAGCTCTTCCGGTTAACCATTATCGTAGCTTATGAAATATGAGTTCTATAGCCACACAACGATAATTTCATTGACTGAATATCTGAAAGGTAGCTCTTGAATTGAGGGAATTCTAATGATATATCACTTATACTGTCGTTTTGGTTTTGTTGTTAGGCAGACGTTCAAGTGATCCTGAAATCCATTTGATAAAATATTACCCGTTTAGTTATACACATATCTAAAAATAGGAATTCTTAGGGTCTTTATTTACTGCAAAGCATTTTGAAAAAAATTCTGTAACAGCACCACGTAATTCATACGTTGGCATGGGACTTTTTGGCGTCGATGTGGACTGGACCACTTCTTCTTGAAAATACGCCCATTGAAAAAAGATTTTTATACAAAAAATGACCGAAGCAGCCACCTTGCCACCCACCCCATAGTCGAGAAAAGATTCACACCAATGCGTAGATTACTGTAAAACGATTTGACGTTGGTTATGTATCAAATGTATGTAAGACGTGATGTTAGCCCTATGGTAAAATACCTCGCCATTGAGCTAATCTATTTAACAACGACCATTTACAGACCTCATCAAGTGTTCAAAAGTCAAAATTCATGAGCTAATAAGCTCTTCTTTGATGCTACCAATCTTTTCTTTGATAAATGTTATCCTTAAATCTATTGGAAGAGAGGCTTTCAAAGTTGGTTGAAACCCTTTTCCCGGTAATTTTTTATGACCAAATACAGCAAGCAAAAATTTAAAATTGTTTGAAATATATTAAAACATTTATTCAAATTGGAAATTTAAGTTTTTTTTCTCTATATGCTGATCTTTACCTGTTTTTATGAGTAGCATTTCCAATGATTACATTGACCCTTGTACAAAATTTAAATCCCTGTTATCATATACCAACGGCTACAAATCTTTCGTTTCAAGAGCAAAACAAACAATAGGAGAGTTCGGTAACTCGTTTTGGTGGCTATGAACGTGCGCACATGCTCCAAATCGTTGGGATAAACAAACCAATCCCAAAACCCAACACGTGTTCCAAAATTTGAGTATGCTGGAAACTTTGGTGAAAGTTTTTTATCCAGTTATAACATTAGGAGAAATCATTAGTGTTGTTCTGGAACGAGTTTGTCGTATTTGCCCTTTTGGTGTTAAAAAAAGCTTTTTAATCTGTTGTAAGGAAGAGCTGAGTCCCTAATTTCGTTCATGCTGGTCATTCAGATTTATGCTAAGTTTTGTATATGCACGTCCTGTACGCAAATAAGGGAACGATGTAGACTATGGACTGAGCTCGTTTTGTATACCCACGCTGTGCCCCAAAATTCCATGCGTCAACGAATTACCGAACTAGCTGATTTAACAAATACACTGGTAAGGTACGAGTAAGTAAGTAGTCACTATAAGTCTCCTGTAGATCTAACTGTTCCGTTGTAGAGGCGTGCCATGTTTTCCGATCCATCCCACGCATTTCGTGTGTAAGTCATAAAATAATCAAAAATCCCCTCACCCGTGTCCGTTGCCAAATTATTATCTAATGTGGATCCTCAAATCATCAAGGCGTGAAACGTCAGTAACTGTCGCAGTTCGATCGTCGGGTTACGAATCTAATTTTGCATGAAGTTCGTTTGACATTTTAGGTGGCGTCTTGAGACTACCGCATGTGGCTTACACTGCTAAAAAGTATTTGCCAATCATCCAAAGCTAATGGTCTAACCGCTTGTCTAAGACCTATCTCTTGAACACTCAAGATTGTAATCCCTATAAGGTTTCCACTCCTGAGATTTCATGATATCCACCAGGCATTTTAAAATGTAAACCTAATTACAGCAAGAATATTAAACTTCTCCCAAAGTAGTAATGATTTTAGCGAATGTAGCATTCGGGAATTAGACTCTCTCTCTTAGAATATAGACTCCATGTAGCTGAGCGAACGGTCGTCTGGCAAATAAATCTAAGATATTTCGTCCCATGTGATTCCCTTTTTCATTTGATTTTACATAATACCTCGTGACCAATGAGGAGATACCACCTCAAATTAACTGATAAAAAAATGTCCGAAGAACAAAAAATTTAAAATTCGGTTGTTATCCTGCAATATTTTGTTATAATGTGTTACTACAATATTGAATGTTTTTCTTCTGTCCTACAGGCGTCAGTAATGAAACAGTCAGCGCAAGTGAAGGAACTGAAGCTGGATTTTGAGCAAGCTAAATTTCGTCCAGTTTTTCATGGAAATTGAAACTGCAGTTTAAGTCGTAAAGGTGCTTGCGAAAAGTCTTATAGAGAAGAAAGAGCTGTACTAAATCCGCAAATGATTACACTAATGTACGGTTGAAGGAGCAATATTTCTTTAACAGATGACTAGTTTTACTGTAGCATTACTCTTAAATATCAAAACCGTTGGCTGTTATAAAGTCATACTTTGGTGGACCATACACATTGCGAACAAATATTTCGTTAACGTCAATAGATTTATCAACGAATCCACGAAAAAAGACTTTCTTAAACTATTTTATTTCTGCCGGCTATACTGCTTAGTAGTCTATACTTTGTGAAGCTGTCATATTGTACCGATTTGCTTTTGATAGAGCCTGACTAAACCTTCATCGACCTATTTGCATCTTTTGAAGTGGATTGCAAACTTGAAAAAGATTAGGGGATATATAGAATTTTGGTATTCATTGTTTTTTTCGATGGCATTTAGCTGTAACATAAAACGAGGGTGCGGTCCCACAACTGTTTTAATTGCTAGTTTGATGTTTGGAAAACGTTCATGGTGTTTCGAAGATCAAAATAGAGGCCTTGAGGGCAAAAGCAAAAATAACACTATGTAATTCATTGAAACGGTTACAACCAGACCCATATGTTATTGCTATCAGTTATCTCTTATTCTGTCCCATTTTATCCCAGTTTGAATGTGTACATCCACTGTCAAATGGCAAAGCATGCACATGTTTTAAATGAAACTATATTTCTGTCCAGTTAATGGCTAGATGAGGTTTTATCTCTCAGTTTTTAACCCATTGATTTAAGTCGTGTTGTCCACGGACTTTTTTCCACTCACTGGCGCATTTACTCTACTCTATTTCTTAAGCTGGGCACCAAGCACAATGGCAGTATAGGTTCCATTTTTACAGTTATCTGAATATTTCTTTCAAATCAACACAGCTATTTTGTTATAGATGACTGGTTGGTATCCTATGGTGTACATATAATATAACAAATTTGATAACACAATAAAGTTCCTCCAAACATCTGATTGGAGAATCGGGAGTCACGTGCCAAGATTGTTCTGCAATGTTACCATAGCTGCGTTGCACCATGGGTTAGTACGATGTTACCCGCGGCACAAGTTAGTCAGTGATCATTGCGGTACCTACAAGCTATACCAGAAGTCAATAAATTACTCAAATATATGAATTAAGTTTTGATAAAAATCGACTTAGAAAGTTAGGATATATTATACAAAATCAACAATCAACGTTTTGCATTTGTGCGATAACATGAATGATTTCATGCAATGAAAGATTGGATGCTCTATACATACTCGCGTTGCCTCGTTGACGAAATCTCTCAATATTTCAGCTCATGAAATTACCAATGATGCTGCAGACACCATACATTTATTTTTTGTGGAATGATGGGTATGTGTACGTCAATGCCGTGAAATATTCAGACGAAATTTGAAATATGTCTGGAAGAGCCGCTTGCTCCTTTAAAATTGTTTCTTCCAAAAGAATTCCCTGCCATTATCTGGTTCTTTTTCAACACATTCTCTTAGCTACTTGATTCGTTACTGATGATTTTCACCTTCATATATGTAACAACCTATAGACTGCACATGGCTTTTGACTACCTTCAATGTCGTAAAAAACAATTAAAATTTTCTTGTGTGGAGTAGGTTAACCCGACCTTTAATGGAACTTCCTTCAATTAGTAAGTTAGATGAGGTTTTACAGCTCAGTTTCTAAACAATTAGTTTAACAAGGAACGGCCACTACCTTTTTTGAGTTGTGGCCCATTTTCTCGTTTCCCGAGTCCATTGCTTATGTCGAGCACAAAACACATTGGTAGTAGCCACGACCTGGTCAGGAACTCCAGACCTCCTGATTGCCAATCAGTTGCTCAAACTTCTAGCTTAAGCAGTTGTGTAGCCAGCTTTTTAGGACTTTAAACAACCCTGAATTCACATGAAGTCACATTAAGCACTTCATCGGACAGTTTACTTACTCAAAAATTTTAATCAATTTGTCTACTTTGGAAAATTCATTTCAGATGGGTTAATTTTATGTTCCTGTTGACTGAAGAAACACCCGCTGCTTTCCTCCAAGTAGGAGTCGAACCCCTCAACGTCCTGTTTGCTAAGTTTATTCACTTCAAATGCCACTACTCCCACTTGGTTGCACCACTCCAACTAATGTTGGACCGCGCTAATTAATTAATTAAAAACTGTGCTCATTTCGTCAACATAGATAAAATTTCCGTTAACGTGACCGATCTTGTACTTTTTGTCTTCATGAGTCAAATTAAATGTTACTTTGAATCGAAGTGTTTTTAATACATGTGGGGTTACAGAAAAACTTCATTAGTGTACATTATTTATTTCTTGCACACGCCACTGAGTCAGCGGTGCACTTTTTAATTTTCAATTTCGCAGAACGATACATTATAATGTTACATTATTAATTCAGTAATCACACCTCGCGAACAACTGATGTTAGGAACATCCTCCCCTATTCACTTGGAGGATTTTAACCTTGAACTTTAGACAACATAGGACTACATAAGGACGAAAACTAATCATAAACAGTAAAAAACTAATTTATACACCTAAGATTGAAAGCTTTCGATTGTCTGTAATCGTGTGAAAAGGCCATTTTAGAGTAACGTTTCAAAGAGTTCAACGCTTTGCTTTAAGGCGGAGTGTTCATTTACCTCAATGTACGAAATTTTACATTAACATATGATTTACTTCACGCGTTCGGTCTGAATTATTGGTATGAGAATCCTCTTATTAGCTTTTTCAATCAAAGGAGGTAACAAGAGTACAGAAATGAAGATAGCGGGTATTTTTCTTGTCTGTTTTGTTGAATTTGTCTTAATTTCTAAGTTTCATTTCTACATAATTTTATGTTCCCCTCAGTGATATATGTTCATTTAAAGACACTGACACCACATATTATCACATGTATCTTTTTTTTTTCATTTTATCTTCCAATCAATCTATTCAAGAATACGTTACTGCCAAAAGAATGTTATTTTCAGACGTATTTAGTCGGTTTTAAAATAAAAGAATGTTTCTTTTTGATATCAATATTTTTTTCCCAAGTGTCTTTCCGATTAGTTGTTTGTTTATTAAACTTTTTTACTGTTTAAATAGCTTGATAGAAGTCTATCCAATGCTTTACTAAAAAGATGAAAATCCAGACGATATTATCTTTGATTTGATGATATTTTCCTCCATTATTGTATCTTCCCCAAATGCTTAATGTAACATAGTCACAAACTTTGCAAAAAACTTCAGCAAGAAAACCTACCTGTCTTTTTATTGGTAACGAATATATCTCTATGCCTTCTCTTTCCCTCTGTAGGACACGGTTCCCTGGTTCCGGACTATTCAGTAAGTGAGATTTAATTGCTGGCTTTCCTTCAGATGCACTTGAAATGATTCCCTTGTTTTAGGACTGGAAGTTCTTTTATAACCACACTAAAGCGTCCTCTAAAATGCGTATCCGTTTAATGAGCACGAAACGGTCGTGACTGCCTGTTTAAACTGACCGTGGAGTCTTAATTTAACCCAAACCGTCTTCTCAACGTCTACCGTGAAACGTCACTGGCGTTGATGAAAAATCGACCAATCAACGAGCGGTAATAAATATCATTCATTACGAGAGCTAAAGGGAAAGCTAATTACACACTGATTCAACGAATCACGTTAAATATTGACTTCTCAGTCTAACGTACCACTGGTGTTCGTTGAAACTATTTGTGAAAGTAAACTTTTGTCAAATATTGGAAAATTTTAGGAGTAATAATTTCGTAACGGAAATAAATAAGCAAATAGTAACTTTTCAAACAAAAGGGGAAAAATAGAGTAGGTGGGAAAACGTATTTCTTTCGATTTTCTGTTTTAATTTAGTGCTTCACGATAGCTTCAGTACGATCACGTGCAGATCTAGAGCGGAAGCGGACGTGAGTCGCCCATCATGTTAAGTCGTCGGACAGCTAAGGGCCTTGTCACTTTCAAGGTTGCGTGCATTAATATGCTACGTCGGAAGTAGAAACACTTTTTTGTTTAAAGTCTTTGGCCTTAATGCTAGGTAGCATTTCAAATGCAAAATGTTTACCATACTTTACCCGTGGAACTTTAAAATAAAGTTTTTTTGTTGTTCAAAATGGGGTAGGGTGAATTAAAAAAGGCATTGTCCACTGGTTGGTGTGGTGACATCGAACAAGTCTAAATCCAACGTGACATTTTCTATTATTCCAGTGGCCTATACACTTATAACCGGCGACAGTTTGCTAACAATATTTTCCAAGTTTTCGGAGAGATTCAGAGCTTAGCAAGTGTTTGGGATCTAACAAAGTAATTCCTGGCTTTTATTCATGTAGTACATTTTTACGACGTCACATTTTGTTAACAAATCAAAGCACTTTCTTCTACAATAGTTTTTTTGTACAATAGTTTTCCAACTTTTACAATGTTGCCCTACAAAGACGTCGATTGGAGGGGGGATGTGGGTTGGGGAGGGGGGGGGGGTAACGTCACCAATGAAAACATCGTTCCCTCTTCAATTCAGGCAAACATTAAGAAAAACAACATACAGAATTAACAAAACTGGACGTTGCGGTATACAAACTTCAAACTGGGCCTGTCAAGGTAATAGAAATGAAATAATACTGCAATTCTCAGAAGAAATCCATGTTTGTGTATATGCGTGTCAATGTGCCTGTGCATGCGTTTTTGTTTGTGTGTGAGCACGTGTGCGTGTGAGTTCGTGTGAGTGGATTACTTACAGAAGAGTTCGTTCCCGGACACGATCCAGGGTTCCGGGTGTTGGTGAATTTCGGTGCCCTCCCCTAATCCACAAACCCGATCGACTCCCCTGCTTCCCTACGATAACTTTTTCCCTTCTTACCTCCCTAGCCCCCCCCCCCAAAAAAAAACCCCTGACTTAGAAATTGCATCCCTAGATAAGTCTCGATATTCGTTGGGTGAAGGGTAGAAACAACAGCGTGTTCCCAACTTCCACCTTCAGCTCGTTTAGTAACATAAAGCCGATTCTTCCTACTCCACAATTGATGGCAACGGTCAATATTCATCCAACAAAGATGGGCGAGTTGCAACCGATACAGTAAAAACTACCGGTAACCGATAACGGATAATGAAAGAAAAAACATACCAATAATGTAAAGAGTTGTTGAATCGATAGTGTAAATTTGTTAACCGATAATGTGAAAAATATTTAGTGATTTTTTCCTATGGCCCTACGTATATGGGTGTGGATAAAGGTGAGGAACAGTCAAACTGTCTCTTCCAAAGTCGTCTCTTATTAAGTAGGCCCTAGAGAGTTACCCCCTAAAAAGCCCCTTCAGAAACTCACCACCGGCCAACAAACCTGTTCCCTTACAATTTCGCCCTTCAGTCAACAAACTCTACCTTGAGTTGCCCCCTAAAAAGTCCCGGAAGAAAGTCCCCACCGGCCAACAAATCTGCTATCTTACAATTTCGCCTTCCAGTTAACAAACTCGCCCCCTGATTCGAAATGGTTTAGCTGCAAGTTATATCCTGTGGTCAATTGAAAGTAGAAAGCTTTGCATTCCCA
The DNA here is from genome assembly GCA_037179385.1 of Holothuria scabra. Classification (NCBI taxonomy): domain Eukaryota; kingdom Metazoa; phylum Echinodermata; class Holothuroidea; order Aspidochirotida; family Holothuriidae; genus Holothuria; species Holothuria scabra. The sequence continues at coordinate 33,270,267 of CM074199.1, forward strand.
CATGAGCAGGCCGACAGTCACCTTGCTTTACAATTGCAACCAATTCTCAAGTAACGTGAAAAGTGAAATGAAAACTCGTCTACAGCCTTGCTATATTATAATACAAATTTCGCATATAGCGAATGCTTTACATAGCACATTCTTGTTATTGCCTTAGTGTGAGAGAAAAATGTACAAAAATAAAGCAATGGAGCCTCTCTGAAAGATTTTTAATGCGTTGAGTTTGTCAGAGATTTTTTTTCAGGGACTAATTTGCGGGGGGAGGCTTTTCAGGAAGAAAGCCAAGCGACGACTGCCTCTTTTATAGGGGGTTATTTTGTTGACCGAAGTAGGAGCAACTTTGCTGGGGACGACCTGACTGCCCCTACCTACATAAACATATTCATGTATGTAGGACCATATCAAATCATTACCAAATAGGATTTACAATTATCGGTTAAAATATATGACGTTATTGGTTTTAAGTATATTTTTTACATTGGTAGGTCGTTTTCAAATTATCGGTTAATTTTAACGTTATCAGTTGTAATAGTGCATAGACATATGGGAGCCAATTAAGAAGATGGAACACGTCACAGGAAACGATATCTTTCGTACTGTTTAAGTATAAATCTCCCTTAATCGTAAAAAAAAAAAATACTGCAGATAAGCTGAGAGGTTGAATAGTATAGTAGTTCTACTGATAAAATGTGACGAACCTTTATAATGGGTAGGCATGTTTTAGCCTGGAATATCTAATATACAAGCGGGATGGGATGCTCTATAGAGCTGATGTGAATGTAAGATAGTAGTAATACGTTTTTGCTATCGCAACAACCTTGTTGTAATCTTACCCCCTATAAATGGGGCTCCAGCGGAGGTGAGACAATGAGATCCGTTGAGAATTACAACAGCGTCATATTTAGCATGTACTAAGGGTTTGTTCGAGAGTAATGTATTTCTATCGTATCCGTCCAAATTTCCCAGTTGACATCCTTGGCAGTTTCCGTTTCTTTATGTAAAAAAATGTGAAAGATTTTGCGGCTCTTCCATACTCATAAATAAGATGAAATTTGAGGTAGCAGATCATGTTTAAGTTGAGCTAGAGGAGGAGTAGTTAGCCTACCAACGAATATCAGAAGAGTCGTTAAAGGTCAAATGCCGACTTTTCAACTTTAATTTAGAATTTCTGTTGCGACAATAATTTCATGAGATTTTTTATCGTATAAAAGGACAGTCTTAATGTTCCTTGAAATTCATGAGAGACACCTATATAAAGAAAATGGTGATTGTTCCGATTTATGTGAAGGAGAATGGAAATACTTGGAATTCTCTTCTTTTGGAATTTTCAGTAAAATTCGATTTCTCATGAGACAAATTACAACATATTTATGTCCGAAAACGAGGACTGAATGAGGTTTCTCAGCACAACTAGAATTCCCGTCTCGCATTTCCTGTTAAATTATGACAATACATTTTAGATGAGATCTGTTCTACGGATATATGTCGAGACATTGGCCAGCTTGGAAGTAGCTGATATTTCTTCACAAAACTACATTGGTCATTGGTTAACTTCATTCATTCATTCATTCATTCATTCATTCATTCATTTATTCATTCGTTCGTTCGTTTGTTCTTTCGTTAGTTCATTCTCCCATCCACTCATTAATTCATTCTTTCATTCGTTCGTTCGTAAATTAATTAATTCATTCATTCATCCGTTCATTCGTTTATTCATCCATTCGTCCTTTGATTGATTATTTCTTTCGTTCATCTAGTCATCCATTTATTCATACATTCATTCTCTCATTCGTTCGTTCGTTTATTCATCCATTCATCCATTCCTTCATTCATCCATCCATTCATTCATTCATCCAGTCACCAATTCAATCATTCATCCATCCAGTCATTCATTCATTCCTTTTTTCATCCATCCATTCACTCATTCATTCATTAATTCAATTTGCTATACCTTCCATTCGTTTGTTTGTCCGTCTTGTTGGTTTGGTTGGATTTCTGTTTAACGATTTACACTCATTTCGGAAGTTGATACATAGGTCTAGCTGTTATTAGTGATAATACTATTTCCGATGGGGTCCATTCAATTCATTTTCGGACACGCTGGTTATACTTCATTAGTCATGTAAATTAGAGTCAGACTCAGTCGGTAACTCGTTCATCCCAAAGCACAATATTGCCCCGGGTATTCCAGAATTTTCAGTTGACACAAATCATTGAATGACATTACATTAAAATATGCAAAATTGCTCATATACACTGCATGCGCTGTTAGGGTTCGCTATAAACCAGGATTGTGTCTGGATAAGGATGAACTTTAGACAGCTGTGTGAGTGGCTAGAAGTAAGATATTTGGGAGAATTTAAACTGTGTGGGTTGATTAATAACTGCCTTTACAGTAGTTAAGAACTAAAGTTTGATAACACATCGGAACACCATTAAGTTACAAACTACCCGCTGGATACAAATCTCTTTAAAGTATTACAAAATGTACGCCACACTGTATACAGTACTTTGGGTCGGTCCTGTCACCGTCAGTCCCAATATTGTTGATTGTTATGAATACTCCCAAATTCGTTAAACATATTACGCAGGGCCCTGCCTGACAACTTAGTTTTAACAGACTATAAGTAGGCTAGGTTTCTCAAGGAAATTCAGCGTTACAGAAAACCATTGACATAACTCCCGTATTTACCAAATTTACCCCATTTTTACACCTTGTAGTTAATTTTTCACGAACATTGACCGTTTTTCTTTCCTGGTGAAACTATACAACACTATTCGTGTTGTTTTGTCGTAAAATCCCATCTAACTAACCAATGCAACATGTCCAATTCAAACTAACACAGGAATCAACATCCAGCGGTCTTCTGGTAAACATTTGTCCGATGAAGATCAGCTGGCAAGACATCCCCATGCCTATCAATGGACCATCAGCCGGCTGTCGGACATTTTCTAACGAACAACCGAATTGGCAGGTCCATGAAAGAGCCGACTGAGGTTTTCTAGCTAGGACTCTACTAAAAAAAGTAAGGAAGTTGATTACGATGGGTTTTTATTCCCTTCTGCTCTCGGCAGAGATTCTATTGGCTTTGGAAAAAATTAGGTCTAAAGTGGTTGTCCCAGTTTCAGTACCATAAAAATTTTCTTTGACTCCCCCCCCCTCCCCTCTCTGAATGTGTAATACCGGTGTGCGTCTTCACCTTATCTTTTCCCAAGCTTAGGCCGTTTTTAGAAAATTTGATACATTGTTAACGTAAATTTCTTGTGCCCATTTTACTGCTCTACATATCTCATCGTGGTCTCATTTAATCTTTCGTTTCTGTCCAATGTGCCTAATACAATCTACTTAGTACGTATAAGCTTTGTACCGTGCATACTCTATGTAACTTCCTTTTTTACAACAAAAGTTTCCAACAAAGTACACTTTACTTTCTTTCTTTTGTCTTTCCACCCTCATAAAAATTAACTTTTAATGAAAAGAAGAGAATGGAATAATCTCAGGTCGTAAGTACATGCTTTGAAAAAAAAACTTAGAAGATTTAATTCCCAACAGAAACTTTATTTATTGTTTGTCGACGTCGCCATTTTTTTTGTTTCAATAGCTCTGTTTGTGATTTCTCTAGCCTTCTCCACGTGAATCTGTTTTAGTTTTTCTTTTTCAATTTTTATCAAAGTTCGACAAATATTTATAAAAGGCGAAATGCAAACACCTGGATTAATAGTTCAAGTTGGTAATCCTTAGAAAGCAGGTCTTATTCTCACCAAATTTAATAAGCAATTTGCCCAATAAAAAAGACAATCAAACAGTATAATTCGGACTCAAACTAAAGTTTACTAAAGTTGAAAAGGATGTGATTTTTAGTTTGATTAAATGTCTCTTTGTAACACATTGGTTTAGACACTTCAAATATGGAAACATTACTTAGAGAAAGACGTCAATTGAAAACGTGCAAAGAAGACCAGAAAAAATGGAAATGAGAGGAAAGACCATGAGGGAAGACTAAAGGACCGAAAGTAATGCCACTAGAACATAGCAGACAAGAGCTAACGTTTTACCAAACAATCAATATGAAGATGAACATAGAACTGAATGCTATAATTGAAGCTGCTGGCAAGGGGAAAAGAAGAGGGTAATTCTTTCAAAATGAGATCAAAGTATGCCAAATTAGAAAACAGAAGGAATGCATATTCTTTAGGCTTAGTATCAACTACCCAGACTTATCCAGATGGAAACTGATGTAGCAGAAGGTAAGTCACGGTAATTTGTTGAGCTGTCAGTGGCGGTGAAACCGGAACAAGGGTGGCGCCAGGATTTCCCCGTCAGGGGGGGGGGGCAGCATTTCAAGGCCCCGACAAAGGCTTTGAGTTATTCCCCATGATACGTGAATAAGCATGTTTTGAGGCGCGCTTAGCGCGCGAAATTTTTGACTTTGTTATCAACAAACACTTAAAAATCTGTCGTTATTTTGAAATTTGGCTTTTGTAAGGACCATTTAAAATTTGGGGTGTTTATGGAAGAATCTGTCCTTCATATCCCTTACTCCAAATCCAGATATGGATTAATATCTGGATATATCTGGTTGAATACAACGTTTTTATGGCCATATCAATCCGGATATACAGCCAGATTTAGATGCCTTGATATTATATATCAAGTTTTATAAGGCCATATCAAGCCAGATATAACTTGACTCAAGAAAGGCCCAGATATGCAAATAAAGCTTAATAACGCCATATCACGCCAGATATAACTTGATGAAATGCAATTCCAGATATGCAAATAAAGTTCTATATGGCCATCATCCAGATATAAGTTTATGAGATGCCTTCCCAAATATGCAAATGAAGTTTCATATGGTCATGTCAACCCAAATATAACGTGATGAAATGCGATTCCAGATATGCAAATAAAGTTCTATATGGCCATCATCCAGATAAAAGTTTATGAGATGCCTTCCCAAATATGCAAATGAAGTTTCATATGGTCATGTCAACCCAAATATAACGTGATGAAATGCGATTCCAGATATGCAAATAAAATTTTATATGGCCATATTAAGCCGGATATAAATTGATGAAAGGCCTTCCGAGATAAGCAAATAAAGTTTAATTTGGCCATATCGAGCAAGATATAAAATTGATTAAATGCCTTCCCAGATATGCAAATAAAGTCAGATATGGCCATATCAAGCCAGATATAACTGATTAAAATACCCTGCCAGAATTACATATGAATGTTTATATGGCCAAATTAATACTTTTTGGCTTAATATGTGTACAGTCCTACATAAAGGCCTTCTCTGGAAGCTGAACAACTATCAGCAAACCAAAACCATAACATTCAAACCATATTTAGCCATATTGTATTAACATATGCAAAAATGATTTTCCTATGTGGGCGTGGTCAGGAATTTAGGGTCCTGATTTTCTTTTTGTGATTAAGGAAGTAAAATGTGAAAAATCATGAAACCCTCAACAAAATTTATGCTGGGATGTTGCCCCATATGATAATTTAAACCAACAACGCAGTGTAAAAATTTTAAAGTAGGAATTTCAAAGCAGTTCTTTTCTTCGCTATTTAGTAATTAAACAACTTCAAATACTTAAGTCAATGTTATATAATGGACATTAAACTTTGTTAGAGATGTTCAGATAGCCCTTAACATTATGCTGGCTCAGATGGCTTCTGAAACGCTTTACACAAAGGTAGTGCACTGATAAATTTTGGTCCAGTCATATATGGTGCAGACATGGGACATATATGTACCATACTGGTCTACTTTATATGGGAATGCAGTAAGTCTTTATATAAACCAGACATAACATTGCTTTATACGGGACCAATATGGAATAGCTCTATATAAACCATATATGGTATTGCATTATATGGTCCATATCTGTTCCAGATAAAGACCTGATCCAGATAAAATTTAATCTGACCCATATGTGGATTAGATCTGGTTTTGGCACAGATCAAGCTTATATCTGCCCAATTTTTTATCTGGCCCAGATATAAATCCCATATCTGAAGCAGATATGGGCCAGATATGAAATCCATATCTGGCCCATATTTGGAATTTCATATCAGGCCCATATCTGGATTTGGAGTAAGGGTATGGCTAAAACAGGGGTGGTGCCAGCCGGGGCCGGGGCCCTGCAGACAGTTTCCACCGTCGGAAAAACTACCCCCCCCCCTCCCCGTCGGGGAAGGTCGGTGGTTGCGTCGGGAGGGTCTAAAAATAATACAAAAAAAATTAAAAAAAATAACATGTAAGGACTGAAGTTACTGGATGGATGATCTTGAACTTTTTTTTTTTGCTTTGAAATGCTATTTTAATACATATCGGAATTGATCTTCGTAAAGGACTGAAGTTACTGGATGGATGATCATGAACGGTTTTTTCCCTTATAAACTATTTTTTTTCTTTTGTAACGCTATTTTAATGCAAATCTGAATATGTTTTTTTTTACTTCTTACTAGCTCTTCTATCTCTCATCCCATCTTCAATCCGCAAGGTCATGCCTCCGTCGGGGAAGGGCAGCCCTTCCCCTGTTATTGAGAATATCCAATTTCGTCGGGGAGCCTTCATCTACATGGCCATGATAAACTGATAAAAGATGCGAGTGTGATACTTCAGTCACCTTCTTCATCTTCTTGATTTTGCCAACTAGAAGGCCATATTCTTCAAGGAAACTCACAATTCCGAGTTTTACTTACAAAAGCGGACCAGAGGTTGTTCATGTACATGCAGTGCTCAATGGTCTGCCATCTGGCCTGTCCCCACAGCCAAATTCTAGCAACGATAATGAAAATCGGTTAGGCTTTTTTAAGGTACATTTAATGATAAACAGTAGTGTGAGAATGTTTCCCAATAGGTCTGACTGAAAATTCATTTGAAGCCACATTGTAAAGTGATATATTTTCAAAAATTCAAATATCGTTGGGAGTAAAATCATTTATAGTCTTGGGTTCGAGCAGTCTCGTAGAAAATCTCATCTTTTTAGCGGACCTTGCAATGGAATACAACGAAGATTCTCAAAAGAGGCAAAACACTAGTATGTTTTCAATTCCGTTGCATAGTTTTCCCCCGAAAAAAGGCAGGAAAATTACATCTAATCGTAGCAGTACATTTTATCTGGTAATTTTCTGATCCCTTAGCAAGTTGGTTTTTTCTATTGAAGCGAAAATTTCATTTCAAAGAAATTTAAGCTCAAAATAACGACTTCTTCATTTCTAGTAACAAGTCTGGGAAATGTCAGTTCCGGCTGTATGAGGGGTTAGATTTTTTAACAATTTTCTATACGCTCCGCGTCAGATGATTGTGGCGCTCCGCTTTGATAGTGTTTTGGTCAAACAGATCACTTAACAGAACAATGCATGCTTGCAAATTATTCTTCGTTTTAGGGCAATATTATGAAGTGGAAATTTTGTTGCGCAAGAAAGTTCAAAGTAGTGGCTGCCTTATTTTTAATTATGCGTTCGGAAATTTCATTTCGTGCTCTGTAGGGTTTTTTTTTTTTTTTTGAAAAATTTCTGTGCTCTGCACTTTGATAGTCTTTTGGACAGAATTACATTTTTCGGGACAAAAAACACAATTCTGTTACCTCCGAAACTGAAACGCTCCCCTACGTTTATGCCAATATATAAAATATAAAACTTCAAACATATGGAAAGCTCAACTGGTTCCGCGGGAAAATTTTCCAATATGATCCCAGGGCCTTAATCTGCATGATGGTATTCAGCAACCCCAATATGACTACAGATCACCCCCTTCTTGATTTTTCTTATAAGAGGACTACACTCTTCTATAAAACCCCAAAATCTGTCTTAAAATTACAATTTTACTCAAATTTAAGCTTCAGATTGTTAAAAGGGGCAAAATTTTCCAATTCAATGGACACTGTGTACAATAAATAACCAAAGCCAACGCTGTTAATCACCAAACATTCTACCTATTTTGCTCTTGAAAGGAACATAACTTAATAAAAACACAAATTTCTCATGGTAGCCGTACCAAAAAAGAAATTTTCTACCATTTAATTCCAAAATTTCTCCAAAAAACTAAGCTCTTTATTTTCAAATTTTTGTTCAAAAAAGGAAAACCTTTACGGGCAATCTTCTAGTTTCGTGTTGAAGCCTTAGTTCGTAGGGCTAGTACGATTAAATGGGTAACCTCAAAATATTTTCAGCTGTCGCCTACATAATGTTTTTGATTTTGCCTATATGAAGGACAGATTCTTCAATAAACACCCCCAATTTTAAATAGTCCTTAAAACATCCAAATTTCCTTCAAAAATTTTAAATTTGCTCTTCAATATAAACGACAGATTTTAAGTATTTGTTGAAAACAAACCCAAAAATTTCGCGCGCTACGCTATGCTAATTCACGTCTCACTGGGACTAACTCAAAACCCAAAGGGGGAAATCAAAAACGTTATAAAGGCGACAGCTGAAAATATTTTGAGGTTAAATTCAGTATTTGGAGGTTTTCTCTTTTAATTTTTTATTATCTAGGCCTCCCCGACGAAACCGCCCACCTCATGTCTGTAAAATGCAATTTCTAAAAGTGGTTCATGCGGCATAGATCACCCAGGAAATGCCGTTTGCGGCTACCTTGGGATTTTTAAGGGCAAAAATTTTCTGGCGTGCCCTCCGATTATGACGCTAAGATAGTCTTGCTGGCTGCCACCCCCCCCACCTCCGTAATTTTCCGTTCTGTCTCGCCTGTGCTTTTTGTGTGAAGCTGAGGAGTGAAAAAGTGAAATATAAGGAAATAAATTTCATACCTTCCACTGAGTACGGTACATTTTAAGTTTGAAAAGCGAAACTTGACACAAGTCAGTGAATATTAGAATGAAAGTTTCCTTGACAATATAATTGGAAGAATAATATCTCGGCAAAGAGATTTTATTGAACTTAAAACTTTTTCTCCTTTGTTTCGTTATCTGTTCTGAAAAATGGGTACCTTTACTTCTTCATGTTACTTTCCATAGGCTATGCTTTATTGCTTGAAAAATACGCTAAAAAGTAAGAAAATTTGGAGCTGACGTTAGGCTTAAAATTTTCTCACAGGTCACTCTGTTAGTTAACACCCTTTCTTAATATATAGGGGCGCTTAAGCAGATGCTTAACTTTGAATGCATAGGTAATAACCAATTTGTAAGTGTTCCTTTCAACCTTGCTCACAAGTCTTCTCATATCAGGAGCAAGTTTATATAAATGTACATGTATATGCAGTGACGTCACAATATCAGAATTGGTTTTAAGAGCAAAGGATAATTTTTATTGAAAAACTTTTCGGAGTCTCAACGAAGTCGAGCAAAAAGCTCCCCTTACGGGGGGGCGGTGGACACCAGGGGAGAAGCCCGCGGAAGCTGTGAGGGTTTTGCATATGCATGGATGAAAAATTTAGTCTCTGGAGAGGTACATTATTTATTTTTTCCGGTTAGCCCAACTTACCGATCTAACCTTGGGGGAAGATGTGGAGCAAGGACAAAATCTGGCGGACAACTGCCACATCTTGTAGCCCCCGTAGCGCTCCCACTGTGTAATTGCTTCTGAATCGATGTACTTGCTATCTGTTGTTCTAATCTCCATCAATATATTAAGTCTCTAGTTAAGGATATTCCAACTTCATAGCCATTACACCCCCTTGATCACGTTCCATAGCTTCGGGCCTGTATACGCCTAGATAAAATTTCACTTTATGAATCAACCATTTTTAAAAGTGTGATTCAAGTGTGATCCATGCATCAAAAACGAAACGAGGGGACAGTTGTAAACATAATGCACATTACTACAGCAAACCAGACAAAAAGGAAGACTGATATTTTAATTTGAAAGCCACTGTAGAAAATGATTTGTGATTCCTAGTTGCTTTCCCCAAAAGGACGACACTTATCACATTCTACGAACAGGTTTTATTACAACTTTACTGTGGTCCAACAAAATTTTCAATTCATTTTATGAATTTGGGCTAAATTATGTAATTGAAATATTCTGAGGAAAGTCACTTGCTCACCTTTGTAAATGTTGAACATCAGTTGGCTTGTAAACATATCTCAAAAGATCATTGACGGATATTTCTCACACAATATAGGCCATTGACTAACAGGAAAGACTTTTTGTTTTTGGTGGGAGTCATATTTCTTTCCCCATGTCAAGTACCACAGTCGATTAATAAACACATAGAATTCGTAGTAACGACTCAAAAACATGGTATCTCAAGAGGGCTTTATGCATTGACGTCCAACAGCGTCATGCTCGAGGGTAAACAATGAAACACCCACGTTCTCACGATGTAGACTTCCACGAATATGCTACAACAATCAGCTTTTGCATATTGGTGTAACTGCCTAACCAGCTAACACTACATGTTACATCACCATCGCGTTCATTTCTGGTCTAGGACGTCTCATGAACAAGGTCTACAACAGAGATTACAGACATTTTACGTTCGGTTTCTAAATAGTAAGACACTCTTGAACCAATAGGTTGGAAAACTGGGTCGTAAAACTCCATCTAACTAACTAACTCTTCGATACATGTTTGCATCAGCAAAAGACCTCGGTGAATCATTGATTGTTAGTTACATACCAAGGTGTGTCGCATAGTATAACATTACAATTAAGTTGTTTGGAACATGGGTTGACTTTGCTCTGTCATTCTTTGGACTTGGATTCAAGTTTCTGAATTATAGATACTCCGATAATGCTGAATGTAAATGCATGACGGACTGGTTGTACTTTTTGCAAAAGAAAAAATACTTTTGGTAGTAAAATGTATTAGTCTAGAACAATCTGCCTGCAGTCCTTTGAGATAGAAACTGTCAAACTGAATAGAAGAAAAATATTTTAATAAACAGATATTGTTATTGTTAACTGGTTAACATGAATCTCTTAAACACGGATGCAATGAAAAGTTTTAACTCTTTCCCCTTTTTGCACTTTTAGAAATAGTTTCATCTTTTTGGTAAGAAACTTTGGGTTAACAATCATCTTTTTATCACGACGAATTCCATCTATCATTTATTTAGCAGGATGTTCCTTACAAGCAAACATTATTGAGCATGTCCTTAACACTCTATGGTATAACATTATACTTAATTTACATTTTTTTACGATTTGAACTCATTATATTTTTTGCAATCATTACTCTGTACAAAATAATTCATGTTATGACTCACTTGTCATATCTTCAATGGCTTAGCGAATATGTCACAAATTATGTAAAGGTGGTAAAGGATAAATGTAGCTTAAGATAAGAATTAGCTTAAGATACCTTGCTTTGTCAGCAAAAGATGCTAATAAATTAAATCATATCATAGCCCGACAATGGCAAGCCATTTGGATTTAATACACGTTAAAGCGTTTGGGGTTTTTTATTGTACATCAGTCTTAGTTAGTTTTCTAAAGGTCATGCGCCCTATTACGTTGATACCAGGGAGCTGCAATTCTAATTAAAAATCTCTGGTTATGCGAACGTCTAAAAACATCAAATGCACTTTTTGACCTCGGATAAAATATTTTCCCGACCCATTTTACATCATATCGGATCATTGTAGTGAACGTAACTGCGCCAAATATGCCACCTATCACTGAGTAACTCTGCAAAACTAATTCCTGGTCATCTTCTATGTAATCGCCCAACCGCATTCCTCTATTTCATTGAAATTGTGATGAATCTTAATTTTGACCATTCTTTATAATGACAGTGACCATTGCCGTGAACGACGGTTATTACCCAAAATATGCTGTCATCCATTATATATGGCAAAATTGATTCCCGGTCCTCTTTAAGTCTGTTATGTAATTTCCAGACCGTATTTCGCTATTTCAGTTAAACTGTGATAAATCTTCACTTACAAGTGTTCAATATCGTTAGTTTAAGTTTTTGCAGTGAATATAAGAAACGATATCTGCCAATGTGTGCCAGTGATTTTTATAACTACTGCTCGAGAGTAAGGGCAGCTTACTGAATTTTACTAGTATTAAAGCTCGAGTATAAGCTGTCATGGCCGGCTCACTTTGAACCAATAGGTTGGAAACTGGGCCGTAAAACTCTAACTAGCTAACTAGCCATTCATGTGAGGGCGTATCGTACTTTTTGCAACATGACATCAAATGCATGAGGTCCATACAATAGATGCATGTGAGCTGACAAAACATTAAGCGTTTAAAATGCACCTTAGAATTGTTTCATTTAAGTTCACATGACGAAAAGTTGTCTTACTGTCATTTTTCTTCTGTTCATGATGTTCATATGAACAATGAAAATATGCTCCAGACAAAAATATGGGGAAAGTGTTGATCAATCTATAAAAGTTCGGACACCACTGCGTCACTGTAGTCTAAGGAATGTCGATTCGAATATCACCAAACGGTGCCATGCATATTCTACCTAGAAAAATAATTTACATTTTTTTTTCATATTTTGAGAGTCCACTGTTTTGTACCTCTCCTTTTGGCAGTTCTACTTCTAAGTATACATTCACCAAAGAAAATAATGTCGTATCGAATAGTTTTATACGCAAGTATAAGTAGATGTTTGCAAATGTAAACAAATGGTTATACTTTTACTTTCCCTTTGCATGTTTTAATGAGCGTTACACACAGGGAAACTTCAAACGATTTTGATGTATACAAATGTGGTGATATGTGTGAGACTTGACTTTTAAATTATTACTACTTACAGTAGAAATTTTTTATCCAATAATTCAGGTGGGTTGTGTGAAAAGTGCTCTCAAAAAGCAATAATTCAGTTAGATAATCTGTACCGTTCTTAAATTTTAATCCACTTCTAATCGTTTTCATTAAGATCCTCCAGTATCCATTGTTTTTATTCCCAACCTCGTACCATTAAAGGTAAAGTTTTACAGCTAAGTCAATGACTGATACAAGCAAGAAGTTGTTAGACTGAGAAGATGAATCTGATAATGGCTAAATGTTTTAACGTAATATCAAAGAAAAACTCTGAAGTTTTTTAGATAAAGGCGATAACTGCAATTAATATTTATTAATCAAAATTATAATTTGTACATTAGTAGTCCGCAGTAGATCTTGTACAAGTAGTGATATAGTGGCATTTGTAGTAAAGATACCATTTAGAAAAAAAATGTCAGAAAAAATAATAAATCGGACTCGACAAACACGAAAAATGAATTTGTCCTGTTGTCCTCCTGAAATGTTATTTTCGCCACCTGATGAAGAGATTTTACCAGGAACGTCGTGGAGTTTTTCGTAAAATATCAAGCCCTCCTTACAACCTTTTATCGGTCTACATACTTCCTACGTGTTCTACAACGTTTCGATCCTATAATATAGCCTATAAATAAATCGTTGTACCTGAAACGATTCATTAGAGAATTTTGTGCGAATAGTACAAAACTTTCTGCATAATTATCTTTGGACATAGCAACTTGGTTTGTAGTGATTTTTTGTGAATTGTAATTCAGATCACTGAAATGTCGCTTTCTGAAGACTTCTCAAGCCAAAATGAAGTCGTTGATAATAATCACAGCTTTCTATGTAATGCAAAATTCACTTCTGTGGTGTATGGTTTTTTCTGAACTTATCTGCATCTGCTCACCAGTGACACTATAAACTGTTCTAAAAGCTTTCAAATTAGTATTGAAATGCAATAAAGTTCATGCATGATGGTATTTAATGAAGGATTTTCATTAGCGTCAATTTCAGATGACGCCAGGAAAATAAAAATTTGTAGCGCAGTTTCTTTGTGAAGCAAACTCAACCTTTTACGTTAAACTATGTGGAGTGCGATATAATCTTTGTGTTACTGGGTACAAACGCAACAATCAGTAAATAAGACGGAGTGTTAATTTCCGCAAAGGGAGAGGAAACGTGCTTGTCGGTCTGTTCACACCTGTGTGTAAATGAATACCGGAAGTAAAGCAATCACATCCCTCCGTAGGTATTTGCAATCCCTGTATTCCTTTAAGGCATTATGTCACTGCTTTATTAGCTCTAGTTTAAAAATTCATCTTTTTAAGGTTCATTTTGAAACCGTGGCTCTTATGTTGCTCTGAAATTAGGATTATGGTAATACTAGTACGCAAAGCCTAGTGCATCTCGTCGGTGGTTAGTGTGAGTATAATAAACCCTCAAACAGCTAAAAGGAACATATTTTTGCACAAAAATTTTATCTTTGGAGCGTGGTAACGACTACTACGTTATCTTTCTAATAATTGTAAACCGTCAAACTCTTTTTAATTCCAAGAACGGGTAGGGTTGGGGTCTTTGGGGGTCTGGATTCTCTCTCGTGGTTCGGCATTAAACTAGACGCTGTCAAATTTCCATCCATCGGGCAATAAATGTTGGCATAAGCAGAAGCCTAAATGGGCAAATTCAAAAATCTTTCCAAAAGAGAGTAGAGTGAGGCAAAAGTGTGAATTTGGGGAAAATTCCCATTCACGGGAGTTCCAACCATCTCTTGTTCATATTCTATGCTGTTAAATTTATTTAGAATGTTTCATTTTCTTTCTCAATCTAACCGAACACCGGATCCATTCCGATTCCAATAATTATCATTTCGGTCCATTCCAGACTATGACAATGAGTTGATACTGTAGCCTTGCATATGATTACTTTTTTTAATTGCACTGTCAAAACATTTGTTTAATTGCAGTAACGAAAACAAAAAAAAAACATGTGAATCCATGGTACAGGTGAAGCGGGGATTCTTATGTATTTTTTTACCTCAATATTACTAGAAGCTTTTTTAATAGTGTACACGGTCACATTTTAGAAGTCTAACTCATTTCAGGCCTTCCCATTCCGTGACCTCCCATATAAAAGGCGAACTCCTGTTTATCCTTACTTCTGTCAATACACCGACTGCAAGTATCACATGGAACAATGTGTTACATGACATTCCAAATAACAATCAGAAATTGTACTTAACTAGTTGAAATGTGGTAGTGGTTATGGTTATTGTCACGTCAAAAAAAGCTACACACCAAGTTGGAATAAATTTCCGTATCGGTTATTGGCAATAACTCAACATTTACAGAACCTGGATTCTGTACAAGATTTGCTGATGGAATGTAAACCTGGAACATTTTTTACATTTTTTCTTTGCACTCTGTATCAATATTGGTTCTCTTCTACCTGAAAGGAAAAAGTTTCCACTCTCAACACGGGCACCAATTCGAGATAATCCACAAACTGAAACTTGCCAATAAATTCAAGAAGGAAAAATGGATAAATATGTAGTTTTGTCATATCTAAGTCACCAGTTACGACAATTTTCTGCCTAAAAATAACAAGGACTTACTTTGAAGTAGGGCTCTCACCAGTAACACTCACTTTACCACTGCCTGTTCCCTCAACAGAGTGAGAAACGATATTGTGTCACATGTTCTCGTCAGTTGTCGCTCACTTTCTCTCAGACTGTTCTGACTACTCCCACAATAGTCAGAAATAATTTACCGTGCCAAATTCGAAGAATTTATTTGAGCACAGGCGCTCAAATCAGTTCGCAGGAAATTTTGACATGACTCCTCGAATTGGTTTTGTGTAGATTTTTAGCAGAATTTAACCCCATTTTTTATTTTAGTTACTTTCAACACCACTTTTACATTGTTCTTCCTGTCCTTGCTCAGATTTTATAACCACACTTTTATTGATACATCTTTAAAATGTATCCCAAGTTTGGGTAGATGCGCACCGTTTAACAAGGTGTTTCTTGATTGGCTGTTGCCATTGTATTGTATCGATTGTATTCTTTGTTCGGGTTAGGGATTGGGTTAGGGGTTATGGCTATCGTTAGCCAGTTTGGAAATTTCTTGTTAAACAGCACGCATCAACACCGCCCCCCCCCCCCCCGCTCCCCTCAAGTCTAGAATTTTAGAAACATATTTTTAGAGGTAACAGAATGAATCTTACTCACCCAGTTTCCATTGTCATTGTTCTTCCCATTGTTGAGATATTAAAAGTTGAAATTTAATCACTTACAACGAAAAAGTCCATTATGCAAATAATTTGTGACTCTCTTGCTGTACAATCCATATAATCTGTGTTGTTTTCCTTTGAGAGTAAGAATATTTTTATGATCTTGAACGATTCCTGTTCCTTCCGGAGACCGTAATTTGACTATTACAACACTGATATCACAAATTATTGGGCAATGAACCATTTTAACTTTAGTGAATAAACTTCAATATTTTGTATCTTCCCTCAAGAATGTCCTATGAAGATGGTAATTGGACTGTTTGAATTCATTTTTCATGTTCTGAAATAAATTTAGACCTGGGGTACTCTCTAAATCTCATCTAAGTTACTAACTAACTAACAAGGAAATCCGAGTCAAAATTACCTCTTGGTTTAATCAGATCAGCAACGCGGTAAGCATGCTATAAGTTGGACTCCTCGTTTCCCTACACCCTAATGAAGTGAGGTACTTCAAAAGTCTTTCAAAAGTATAGCACATGTTTTTAGAGCAGAGGTATGTGTGAAAATCTTTTGTCGGTCTTATGGATGTAATTGCTTCATCAAAAGTCCAATTTGTTTCATGACTTGCCAGTAAACAGTCCCTTGGAATGAAAGTATGAATGTAAGCATTCGAACGTTAATACGAAAAGTACCCTAGAGGTAAATTTATCGCGAATGTAAACTTCACTGAGAATTCTGTTACGTTTTTAATCTTCAGTTTCACTTCCGTGTCTATTTGACTGTTTACATTTAAATAAGGAAAGGCGCGGCAACCATTGCCTGACAATTATCACCCAGGGCTAGTCAAAATAGAGGAAATGTAATTCTAAAGTATATGCCGCAAGTCTTGAGAGAGATGTTACTTGTGACATCTAACGACTATATAGAAGAAAGCCAGACTTGCATAATATTTTAATAGGCTGTATAAAATTCTAAAAAATGGCATCTACAACGACACTTTTTTAACAAGAGGTTTCTTGTAAAAGTGTTTAGGGACAACTGTATGTTCTATACATATCAAGACCGCCTGCATAGACAAGTGGAGGTTTAGAACATCCGTCATTTTGGCCTGGTCATACCTAAGACTCTAAAAAAGAAACTTACTGCCATTGGGCTTAGGGCTCAGCATAAGTAATGGAATAGGGAAAATAAGCCAGTGAGCCACAACTGGAAAAGAGACACATGGCCGGCCCGGCTTAAACCAATTAGTTATTAACGGGGCCGAAAACTCTGTTCAACCTAACCAAATCTATACCTTCCCAAACTTTACATCTCCTCAAAAGGATACTGGTTACTATATTCCACACATTTGATCAATTGGAAAGATCAACTGGAAAGAAATGTATTCCAGAACAGCTTCAGCATGATTGGTTTTTACGATCCTATCAGCGATATTACCGCATCTCTCATGTCGAAAATCATGCGAATGAACATCTTTTCCCACGAATACTTGTGCATTAGTCTCACGCAAAACTTAGCGGGGTCGCTCGAGGGACGGTTGAAGTGACATACTTTGTGGGAACTCTATTTTCTTTTCTGGAGGGCTGTAGCATGATTTAATATCTTGTCTGAAAATATCTTTGTGACCTCCACTGTTGCCCTCAATTTTGCACAATATTTTGGGGGCGGGGAAGCCCCTAGTCCTCCTACCTTAGATCAACCCCTGGGTCATTTCTTCTGAGAGCCCCTCAGCCTAAATGCGGGCCAAAGTCTCACAAATGTAATTCTTTTCTATAAGGAACAATCAAACTGAACGTGACTAACGGCATGTCCCTCAGACATTCAGGGCTTTCCCGTGAATCTTTCATGTGTAGTTTTGTAAACGTTGTTCGAAAAAACTCGTAATTTTAAATCAAGTAGTAGCCACGATCCCACGACGAATTATCACTTGGACCTCTCTAAAGTTCTACATTTAAGTTTGTTTAAGTATTTCAGTATCATGAAATGTAATGCATTCCAGCTTCAAAATTTTAATGGCAAAAGCAGTAAATTTGAAGTCTTACGAAATGGGTAAACATGTAAACACATTAAAGATGCAAATTCTGTTAGTATCTGAATTAGGTTATTATCGCTTTCCAAATGTGAACGTTGCGCCAAGGGGAGCTTCTTTAAAAGTAGATGTCATGAACGACTGAAGAAATACTATGAAGCATAACAGTACATATTAGTGATGTGTCCAACTTCTGAATGAAACACGCCAGGAGCACTTGGCGGATTTACAGGCTGTAATGTTGTCTTAATTAGCTTACCAGAGCAACCATTCTGTAATTATAACGTAACTTTCCAAGTGTGAAGTTGGCTCTCTGAGACACTTTTAGTTAAGTGGTTGTCACGACGGACTGAGAACTCATGAATGTGAAACACATTGAGGCGAACTTGAATCGTAAAAGTGAAAAGTAGGCTACGAGGTCGGGTCGTTTCCACTCCGTCTAATCATGATGTTGTTAGCGTTGGCTACACTAAATCTCTGAGTTCTTTTCCATTTATGTGCCAATTCTAGTTTATTGCTGTGGAAATATCAAGAAAGGTAAGGGCCTTGCGGTCAATGTGTTCTCATTCGGTTACCAAACAGTCTTACATCAATAGTATTTCTTTTACAAATGGAATTTGATGCAAGTTGAATAACTCAAACCACACGTCCTTGTTACCATAAATAGAAGATCATATTGTGTAATTTTGCCGACAATATAAATTAGTTGGAAAATAAAATGCAAATTTCAAAGCGAAGTGTGCGAAGTTGCAATATAATACGTGATATATTATATTTTAATGGTCACTTGTAATATTTTGACAAACTTCTTCGTCTGTTTCATAAGTAGAGATACGTCATGACCTCGTTCTAAAACTTAAGGCAATTCTAGGTGAACTACTTTTAAAATGGACACACGGGTCTAAATATTGCTAGCGCTTTTTTGTTTGCTTTTTTGTTTGTTCGTTCACTTCTGGCTGGACACGACAAGAACATATGTCGGATGTCATTACATCAGATTAGTAGACATATATTTTTAAGATTTTCTCTATATTTGACAACCATTATTCTTCTTTAACAGTCCCATGTTATTAGAATGTGAAATTTTGATAGGCATGGTGTACAAACTTTGCATTCCTCATAAGGAAATCCCACCCTTAGTATTCTTCAAAATCAAGATGACAAACAGAATGTACAAAGGCTACACAAAACTTCTCAGTGTGAGGAAGTGACTTTGCCCCAATCTCACTTTGTCTCAGAAACGTAGTGACTTCATTTTCTGTTATTTCGAGAAATATAGGTTCAACTGGAATAGAAGATTCAATGGAAAATTAGAGTAAATTTCAGTCCCTCGTAGTTTGCAAATGTAACCTTAGTTCTGCAGAAACATCTTCTCTAAGATATAATTGGAATAGCTGTCATGAATAATACATTTTTAAAGGCAGACATTCGTCATCTCGAAAACAACAATTTTACCAGTAGTCTACAGAATTCAGTCAATCGGCACAACTATTTATTTGACATAAATTAAAAAAATGTCGAGTAGCTTGTAATACACAGCATGTACTGTGAGTGCTCTGATTACACATCAGGGCCTTGTTTACTCCCGCCGAGGGTATGCCCTGAAGCAATATATTGAGGTTGTGTCTAGATGAGGACGATTCTGGATGGATATGAGTTTTAGTGATAGTTGTGAGAATTGCCTTTAAAAGAAATGCTAATCTTTTTTGTGGAACACATATCTCTCAATTTTTTAAACCTATTTTTCATAGTTGTTGCATCAGAGGGAATTCAAAGGTGGACAACAAAGTCCCCTTATTTCCTACGGAATTACTCAATTATTTGCAATTCAAAGATAATTTGTTGGTCGGCCTTTCAAAATTTCGTAATAAATTACTCTACCTTACAAACTAAAACCCAGACGATAAAATGTACTTTAGAACTTTTGAAAGTAATTCAGGCTTTGGTTCAGTTGCTTTTAGGCACCAAACTACTGTGATTGCAGAGAAGACCATGGTGTGTGTGTTAGAGTTAGTTACAACAAAAAGGAAACTACTGCGTTAAAATGAACCAAATAAACTAATACAAAATTTTCTGCAATGCAAACTCCATATTTTCTAATTTTTTGGCTAAAAGGGGCAAAAATTTCGGCACGTTCTGAGCTCCGCAAATGAGGCTCCTGCTACAATGGTGTTCTACTTTAAAAGAAAATTGGAAAACTTTGGGTGCTCGCCACCAACTGGAAGAATATCTAGCTACGCCACTGATGCAAGAATAGTAACATCTTCTTCTACCCTGTAATCAATCACGATGTTTGTTAATTTGAACTTAATGTGCAGATGTAAAAATAAACTCCTTTTGCCGCTTTAAAACTCAATATTCTTCAATCGCAGACTTTATCATCGTTCAGTTCACAACGGATTGATTTAGATTCCGGCAGGTTATTTCCCTATCTGATTAAACCTTTGTAATATTTTTATCTTTACTTTTTTTTAATAATTCCATGCTATGAAAAATTGTAGGAGTTAAAGTCAGACTGTTGCACACGGCACTATAGGGAGTTTAGGGAGTCAATCTCAAAAGATGGTTATTATACTACCGATCAGAATCATGTCTAACACTTGCTATATAATACAATCCACAAGGGTCTTTCACGGAGAGGACATTTTCAGTCTCTGGGGACTGAAAGAACCAAAACTGTAGATTACAGCAGATATGCTTTGCTCATGGTCCTTATATAACATTCAAATTTTCCACGTAAGGGCACTTCTGTATTTAGGATTTGTCCTGGCTGTCTGCATCAGTTTTCTTTTTCAAAAGAGGGTATCTCTTAATGTTGTTCCAATGAGAACTCTAATCAAGCTTCACATTTAATATTTTTCGTCAATTCTGCAATATTGTTTTAGTATCTTGTAGGCATGAAATAGGTAAAAGAGTTGTCTTTCACGAAATCATCTTTTAAAGAGGGTTACTTTTTAATTATGACATGCTTACACAGATTTACGAACGGAGTAAGCCAAGAATATAAACTTGTGATACATGATAATTATGAACGGCCTACGTTCTTGCAAAAAGTTGCAGTAAATGCTGTCAATCTTAACCATTCCTTATAGGAGCAAATATAATTTGAAGCACCAAATCAAGTAAAAACGAATGTGTTCTTGCACCGCTCTTTCAAAATAAGTAATTCTGTTCACGTTAGAGAAGAATAAGGGACCCATTTCAACATAAATGTAGGCCTAACAAAACCGTATGAAAAGCTAGACTAACCAGTTCGGGAGATAACCTCTTTCCGGTTAAATCAATTTTCACCCGATCGGGGAATTATTTTGGCATGGGTGGCACCATTTTCAAATATCTCCCACGATGCATTGCAATCCTACCGCGCAAATTTAACGGAGATAACGTTCAAAACAGCCTTGCAATTTTTATCGATTTTAGGAAAGAGAAATTCGGGCATTTTAAAAAAACTCTGTTGATAGGGGAATAAAAAAGCTTCGTCATATTTGGTTGTTCACTGAGCCGATTTTGAGAAATCGAGCAATTTTGCTACGTTGTTTGTCCTAAGCTTAGTTTATAGACTCCACGCAGCCGCAAGATTTGCACACTATTTTTCACTTAAAGGTGTTCAAAAAGGGGGGATGCAAACACATGTTTGTAAATACGTGGTTGAATGTCCATGGTAATTTCATTTTTTATGTCTAAACTATAACCTCCCAATTGAATATATACACATTTGTTAAACAATTCGAAGTCTGTGAAGAGGTAGACACTAAGTGCTCATAAATATTCATACCGTTGAGACAGGCAAATTTTCCCCCAATCGGGGTAATACTCATTTTCTCCCGAAAGCGGTTATCTCCCGAACTGCTCACTATCAAGACCTAGGAAGTCGGATGTTACAGATTGAATCTAAAATTTTAATACCAAATAAATATTTTTTAAGGTTGTGTCGGAAGTATTAAAATGAAAATGTCGGAGCAAAAAACAAGCGTATGTATAAAGTTTGATCCAGATTAATTTGCCTTTAAAAATGCCACGTCTATAAACTTGTTACGGATGTTTCCTCTGACAAATGATTAAAGTCTTAATTTTGTGATAGGTCTGGGTAAAATCTCAAAAGACCTTTTTGGTTTCCTTTGATTCATATGAAGTGTGAACGAAGTCGGTTTCTCTTTTCCCATGGACTAATAAATGAATTTAGATGTGAACACTGAAATGTTTTGTTTCAAAGACGTAATACAAAATGTGTCAAAATTGTATTTACAAAATCCTTAATACTGATACTTTCATTACTCATTAAACATATTGTCCCTTTAGGTGCGAATATTTGCAAGGATTGCAAATAAAAAAAGAAACCAGGGAACGACGACGTCTAAGCCCCCAACTTGCTAACCATGGTCGTGACAATTTGACCTAACTTTAATTACATGAAACAGAAACGAAAAGAAAGTTCTTCTTGTGAAGGTTCATTTTGAACATTATTATTGACGACATAAGACGTTTTGCTAACTTCTTTAATCTTAAATGAAATGGTTTCCTTAATAAACAAGGAAAATTATGAAACGAGAAATGTTTTAATATTATCATTTTATTAAATGTTTTTTCTCTAGGGGCAAATTTTGATACTCTGTAGTAGCAAAAGGTAATGCCGTCAGGTGTTTATACCTTTTTGCAAGACTTCCAGTTATTTACAACTCGAATATGCATTTGTCGTAAATCTGAAATGGATTAGGTGTGTTTTTCAGCCTTGAAAGAGCGGTGTCGAGATGCTTTGAATCCATTCACCTCAGCCAAATTGTGAATGAGGAGAAAACACGAGTGCTAAAATTTAACAAAGTGAATTGGTTTGTTGTCAGAACTAAGACATTATTCTCGGTGGAGCAGTGGTTATCAGCCTCCACTCTTAAAAACAACGGGCATAAGGTAAAGAGCCCGTTAATTGGGGGCGCACTGTTTAACAAGAAATTTCCTAACTAATTGTACATTTGAATAGAAGCCATTATGGTGTTTATCTACATCTTTTATTAAATGAGGACAATAAGCAGGACTGTTGTCCCTGGGGCAGGGGGAAATTGCCACACCAACGAAAATGTTGGGGAAAACATATCGTTTTGCCCCGAATAATTCGGGCAGATTAAACAAGTAACAACAGGCAGAATACAAAAAATATAACATTATGGTAAACATATGACCTAAGGACTTCCAGAAAATGTCGATTTGATTGAAAGTGCGTGTCAATCAGTGTAAGGGTTTGTATACGTGACCCCTCAAGTTGGTGAGGATGGATTACTTACAGGCGATTCCGGTCTGCAACACGATCTAGGGTTTGACCCGCTGTTTGAAAATCCCCACATCCTCCCAAGCAACAAACCAGATAAGCGTCCCTTGACAACATTTTTTTCCATTCTTCAATATTACGTTCAAAACCTCTAAGTTCTTAAAGATGGAGTGTCGTCAGAAAAAGAATTCTCAAAACGCAAACCTTCGGTGACCTTTTCACGGATTACGTCACGACCACGTGACTTCATAATTATTATTTGAAATATTCATATTTCAGATATTAATTGTGAAATCATGTAGTCCTGACGCAATCCGTGATAAGGTTACCGAAGGTTTGCGTTTTGAGAATTCTTTTCCATGACGAGACTCCATCCTTAAGTTGTTTTTGTTTTTGTTTTTGTTTTTGTTTTTTTAAGAGAGTATACAAACTCTCAAACGAAATGCAGATAACAGTTTGACACCAAACGGTCAAAATAAGTATACATTTATATTATAACGATTTCAATGTAAGTATACATTTATTTATTAACAATTTCGATATAAGTATATATTTATAAAAATAACAATTTCAATATGAGTGTGCATCTATATAATAACAATTTCAGTGTAAGAATATTTTTAATAGCCATTGCTAAGCAATGAGAGCTCAGGGTGGTGATATACTGACTAGTAAATGCTACTGTGAATGCCACTGTTTTACAAAGGGAATTTAGTCTTGTCTCCCAAACATGTGCCCTTCAAATTTCTGGGTCATATGAATTGAGATACCATCTTCAATGCAATGACGTCACGGAGAAATAATGTCACATGTTACAAGAGCGAGATTTCACTTTATTATGTACTTGTATTACTTGCAATGAAATTTGAAGCGAATGCTACAAGTCTGAAAACCGACTTCAAATTTCTTTGGTAGCATTGTTGTTTTACCCATCTACATGATCTTATCACATTTTTACTGCTCTTGTAAAATTCTAGTTACAGCTCGAAACATAGAACAATAATCTTTCAAGCCTGACAGTAACAACTATTGTTACTATCAAATTCCCTTGTGTTTTTGTGAGAATTTATGCCACAGTTTGGGTATAACGTAGCACGAAAAGTCGAATAAGACTGCCATATACGAAGTTTGTCTTCAAGGTGTGGGCGATATGATTTCGTGAAAAGCTCGTGAGAAAATCACCTTTAAAAAAATCATGTTCATTTAAGTGACAGAGGGAAAAATGGGTCACCTCAGGGAAATGTGTAACGTTTGACGTGTACTACAAAAGGGAGGTGTTATCCAGGGACTTCACATATTTGCCAAAACTGAATATATTTCACATCCATGAATATTAATCTGGCAGAGGCGCGAAAAGATTATTTAAGTGATATATTGTATATTATATAAATTATGCAACATTTGTTCCTGTGTAAATTGAAATTAGACATATGAACGACAGAAGTACGATTTGCAAAATCTACGTCGGGGTTTTGAATAAGAATTATACCATAATATCACTAATCATGTTTTCCTAATTAGTTGATTAAACGAAGAGAAATAGCCTAGGTGATCAAAAGGACATTTTCACTAATAATCTTAACAAAATAATTAGAAGAATCTGTTCTCCCGTGATGAAAATTATATTATAAAAGTCTCACACAAAGTTAGAACCAAATAGTCGATTATATAACTGTATGTTCCTAGTTATTGAATCAATTTACTTGTAGAACCTTGGTGGGGAAACACATATTACCATAGCAGCGTTTGAAAAAAATGAAACCGTCTCATTGGTAGAAGCAATAAGAATAGAAAGATCTGTTTGCCTTATTCAGTTATTACATAGTGTATGATCCAAGAATATCCCTCAAGCCATATTATTCCGGTGACAGATTTCAAAAGTCTCGAAAAATCGAGGCACTCTTTCTCTTAACTGGTGAAAAAATCCATCTCAATTGCATGTTGCGTTCAGGTGCTATGCATTTTTAAAGGAAATATTCTGACCCCACTAACACATTGCATTGTTGGAAATTTGTAATGTCCTATCGGCAGATAAATTGAGCACTGTTTGTATTGCTATGGTTACACATGCAAGTAAATACACAAACACTTTTAAAGCCTCAGCCTTTGTTGTCATAAAAAAAAAAAATTTAGATCAACCTCGAACGAACATTATTCAAGGTTTCAATGGTGTGAAGTTTCGAGTCAGTTAGATGACATTTAACCACATACCAAAATGAAAGCGTCCTAAACTGTCATCTAGTTTAAAAAAGGACAAAGATAAGGTTAAACTAAAAAGGAAAACGCTAGACAAAATCCTAGAAAGTCTAGGGCAAAAGCAAACGCAAAAGTCATGTCAAACTTTCTTGTAAAAGGCCACTTTCTTTGAGAAAGTCCAAAATGAGAGAGGGACGTCAAACAATGTCTTCAGGTCAGGCACAGTGTAATATTTCTGACGAATATGGGAGTATTCATAACCATGGGCGTCCGTAAGGGGGGGGGGAATAAAAAAATAATTAAAATAATTAAAATAAAAAAAATAAAAATAAATCATCAAAATACCTTCACTCACAGCGTCAGTTTTTACTCGTGAAATATGCGGACATTTGACCAGGAATAGCAGAAGAGAAGATGCTGCAGTATGCTGAATAGTGAAATCGTAATTTGGGGACCATCATTCGTGATATCTATTGGAAATTTGTAATTGTAAAAACTATGCCAAAATTGTACTAGCCTAGTTGTCAGGTATGTAGTGTGCATATGGCATCCGACCATTGATGAATGCGTTGGTCTTGATATGGTCCCGTGCTGATCTCAAGTGGTGGCCCGCGGGTGTAATTTGGATATACAAGGTGAATATGGGGGGGGGTGTATGCATGGTTCATAGTTGGGTAACGGACATAGGCCTATATAGGCTGTTTGACAGTTGTAAGTTTTATCGTGCGTAGGCGTGCGAGGCCGTGACCGAGAGGCAGATTCCCTTCAACAATTTTTTACATTGAAATTCTAAAAATCTAAAAATTACAGACATGAAATTTCTGTTTCAGGGCTGGGTACATGCAGCTTAGAACACTCGCCAAGTGTCGTTTCCGGCCATCTAAAGGGTTTGTAAGGCCCAAAATTTTCTTGTACGCTCCGCGCCAACCGATGGTGGCGCTCCGCTTAGATAGTGTTCAAAATTCAATCATCCATGAATGATCTTGCCCCCCTTGTAAAAATTTCTGTGGATGCCCATGTTCATAACAGTCGATGAAAAAATCTGATAGACGGTGACGGCCCAATCACAGGGAATACAATATGATCTTTCTACCTGTGGAGCAAACAAGCATGGGTTTGGTAAGTGTGACCGATTCGTGACTAGTCAGTACCAAATCATCTCCACGGTTTCCGAGGCTGCAGTTTCCCCCAGTCTAGACTGTTGGTTTCAATCTGTACAATTTGTTCTCATTGGATGAAGAGTCGCACAGTTCATGTTGTTTTGATTTAACGTTACCGTTGATTTGAGTACGGTAATCAGTGTGAGGTAGGTTGAGGTTTCTGTAACGGATGGCATGCAAAAGTGCATCTCGTCCTGTCGCCGCGGCTGCGACCCTATCCGTGGCTTTGGAACCATAGGTGTAAATCGCATGATAACGATGGACTTTTGTTTCAGTTCATTAAAGCTGGCACGGTATGCCAGTTCTTGAAATACTTCCTCTAAGGTCAATAAGTAGCTCCTCCAACGTCCAGGGAGGGGCGATGGCGAAAGTAAGCTGTGCCATTCTGTCGGGGTGGGTACACACCTGTGATAAAGCTTCACAAACGCTTCACAAATGCTTCACAAATGGGGAATGGCCGTTGGTTTTGCGAGACATATGTGATCAAACTTATAGTTGAAGGCCGTCTCAAAGGTAGCCTGTGTAGTGCCTCTGTGGCTGCCGCCCTCTGTTTTTTACCTCTTGGTTTTCGTAGCTATGAGTTAAACGAAAAGAATTCGTCTGCTTCACGGGTTATCTCAAAGGTCGAGTTGTGTCTATGGCTACTTAGTTGATGGCAAACTGGAGTAATATTTTTTCCATCTCAACTGAAAGGGTGGTTGGTTTGCTTCGATGTAAGTACTCTGCATTTGAGACGTACGGAAACCCCTCCCCCCCCCTCTTTCAGCCAGACTCGAAGACCTTAGTTACGGATAGCGAGAAGTTTTCTAAGGTATGACTCACGTGCGAAAACAAAACAACCATTGTCGAGTTTGGACCTTCCCCGCGGAGCGGACTCGGTTTGTTCACTCCCCCTTTAAGCCTTCATAAAACTCCGGAGCAGACTCGGTTTGTTCAACCCCCCTTTAAGGCTTCAAAAACCACCGTCCGCCATGACGAAGAGGCCTGCGTTCAATTTTAGACGCAAACACGTTACCATAATGTGACTTATTCATCCTGCCTCTTTTTTATGCTATTGTTTTCAGCGAGTATGTGTACTCTTGTTACTATGAACTGAAGGATTAGATTGAAACCTGATCGGATCACTACTGCGTTGCATAACCAACTGTCCAGTGGGTACTACCGGGAAATGTGCTTTACGATGTCATATCAGCTCTGTGGGTGGCATGGGCTACTGCATGATTTATACGGGACCAGATGTTGCCTTCTTTTGAATATTCGTTAACATTCATCCAGTCTCGAGGCCACATATTTCTATGAATATACAAAGCAATCTGATTGATGTTCACTTTGGGAGACTTGGTGGGGATATGACTGAACAAGTAATATGCCCTACAGTCTGCTACGCAAGCAAGTTTGGACCAAGCTAGTGATTATAGAGACGATGCAAAGCGGGACGGTCATCGCCCTAGTCCATCTTTGAGACGACCTTAAACATGTTCAGCGCGCATTGACACGTCCGCTTTAGATGGTCGATATGCGCTTTGAAGATGAGCTTAGTGCACTGGGACGTGAGCACCGTTTCGAGGTCAATTACTTCAATTTAAAAGAATACGAAACTATTCTGAAAGTAATATGCCGATATTACAAAACAATGTGTTAAATTGAAGCAACTGGGGGTCTTTTTTGGCTAAGATTCTGCAAACAGGAATATCATGAGTTGTGAACAGGTTATAGGTGTGTGGTTTGAAGGGGTACGATAAAATATTCCCTTTTATTTGAGGCCTTATGAAATTGACACTGGAATATCCTTTAATTACACTTATCACTTCAAAATAAATTACATAAAATAATTTTCATATATCAAAATTATGAGGCCTGTTATAACGCATTGTTTTGAATGATTCTTGAGCAATGAGACGATTTTAATCGATGAGAAGGTTTTGGACAAAGGTTTATCATCTTTCGTTCTCATCCTACCACCTTTCGATGATTTTTAGTTGATTTTTTGTAGGAAACTGGCTAATTTGTCCTTCAAAATAATGCATTTTTTCAAATAATTTTCCAAAAGGCGTTAAAAATTATTGATCTCGAACAACACTACCCGTAGCAAATACCACAACTAGACAAATATAATCACACGTGTCAAAACATGGAAACTCTTAAAGATGTAATCTGTGAATTTGTGGATAGACACTTGGTAGGCGAACTTTGTAAAGTTATCTCACGAAGCCAGGATTTTCTTTTGTAATACACAAACATTAAAATTTTGGTCAGAGTTTGGAAAATTGTGCCAAAACTTTGCCAATAGTTTAGAACGAAGACAAGGATTTGTTTAAGATTAGGGAAAATATTTTGTGGAAATTAAGCAGCTCAACTGTTGTCAAGGGGATATTTGTAAAGCTAGATCTACGTGGAGTAAATTTGATGAATATCGCCATATTAATATGTTTTCACATTTTTCATGTTTATTAAACAGTTATTCTAAGGTTGTCTCCGTATTGGTTCTTGGTATTCATGCCTAACACAGGTTCATAACTACTTTTAAAGAAAAAAAACTCCGAGTCGCCATAAAAGAATACATTACGTCACTGTCAGTAGCAATAACAGTTGTTCTTCGAAAAGAAGCTTTACTTCATTTACGTATCTTAGTTCCACCAGATACAATCTGAAAGTACAAGATTTCTTCCACATGGGATGTGCTGTTATTGCACTCCCATATATTTGCACTTTTACGAACAATGCTGTAGGAATTTTTTCAATCATCCGGGACACCAAGTCTTCTCTAAGGAGGCTCGATCGTTCCGAAATGTGTATCTCATTTATTCTCTAGAATCTTTGAGTCTACATCCCATCTACGTCATGCTTCATAACTGTCACGTGACGTAAATGACATAAAACACACAACTTAGCCTAAAGGCGGCAATATTATACCTTTTGTGGGGTTGCATTATCAGGCAAATAACCATATTGACATACCAGGCAATCTCGAACTAGGGAATATTTCCTATTTTAAACTGGTCTTGCAATTGCTTATTGATCAAGAATGTTCTTCCCCTTTTGGGGGCGATTTATCTTCGAACATTGCATGTTGTCAGCTTATCCTTAATTAGACGTAATGAAGAAACATGGTTGGATTTCACGTTTTATTTTAATTCAATTATCGTTGTTATTCAGTAAAAAATCACACATGACAGGCTTTTACACTTTTTAAACGGACTTTGACCGTAAATCGGCATACTTTGAGACCAGCACGATGGCAGTCGCTTTTTGTTTTTGTGCCTTTCAGCCTTTAACATTTGGTAATGCACGCTAAAAATAGTTGATCACATTTATCAATGCAATACAGAGACTGATCATATGTTATAACCGCATAAGAAGTATTAAAATGGCTTGGAGACTGTAGAATGAGTAAGTATGCAGACATTTCAAAGTTTTATTAGATCTCTGTATTCTGTAACGTGATGAGGATATCTCTTGTAATGTAATGGTTTTAAGTTTAATTTTTGAATTCAAGGAGTACGCGAAGCGTTTTCTAGTGCCCCTTACCTTTGTCAAGTCTTCTTGGAAATGATAATAGGCAAAGATGTTTAATTCAATTCATTTTCTGAGCGAAAACAACCTGCATTAAGAGTTTTAAAGGGTAAAACATAGAAGTTTGGAGCAATGTAGCTATTTCCAATGTTTGGTACGAAAATATACATGTAACAACAGTACAGTTAGCTATGGGTACTTAGAATATTATCGATTCCGAAATATATTGTATAACCTATGAGTTTGTGCGTGTCTTATTTAGAGTGTTTTCGGGCTATAAACCAGAAGCTTATCAATCCTTGATAATTGTCAAGTCAATAAATCATCTTTTTACATTTGTGTGGTTTTGTAGAAGGTATGACGTTACATTGACGTTGCTTTATGTGGAGATTCACTGGCGACATAACAAGTTAAAAGGTTAACTAAGTCTATTTACTCCTATAAGATTGAACTCGAAAACGAAAACGAAAGACAAGACTGGAGACATGACCTTTATTTCCCCTCCCCCCTAAAAAGGAGACGTGGCCTTGAATCCCCCCCCCCCCAAAAAAAAGGGATGTTAGTTTTATTAATCAAGAATATTGCATTTCGATACTACTTGTCACTTTCAAATTTTAGGTGGCTGCTTTTTTAATATAAGTATGAATTTTCTTGTTTTGTATCCTCAATACAGTGATGTTCACATTTAAAAAAAATTGTAAAGTTTTTTATGCTCCCCGCCCCAACCCCCCCCCCCCGCCAAACCCCGTCTCCCCAACCTCCGCCAACCCCCCAATCCCCCTCCCCCGCCTCCAGGAAAAGCCTACCTGCGGGAATTCGTTGATATTATCAAAATTGCTTTAGGTTCAGCTGGGTTTTGAAAACATCATTTCTTACCAAGAAAGGAAGAAAGAAAGATAGTATACATTAGATATTCCGTTTCATTCTCTTAAATTTTAAGAGCATTTGTAAATCAGAATACTTGTGCAACATTTCAGTCTGATTATGGGAAATCACTATGTGAAGAGGAACACAGATTGTGAATTATTGTTTAAGATGAACCAGGGAGCTGGAAAAGATGAAAACTCGAACAAAACACTACAGCTGGATGCCTTCGAATCCAGGATATAACCAGAACAACTCACTTCATTCTCTTCGCCCACAATTTGTATGACAAGCATTAATTGACGTTGGTGTTTGTTTTACCTATTCACAATTAGTTTCACTGAATTACACAGGCACCTTTCTTGTCAAAGTACAAACTAAGTTGAGTCGTCAGGTCGTGCAAACCAGTTAAGTTTTACTCTTGGAATAATTTTATGTTTATTGGATCCACTCTCTGCCAAACTCATCCCAGTGTCACAATAATATGACTATGACAACAAAACATCCTTAACCCGACTGATTCTTTATCAAAATTTAAAGGGAAAAGGCACATGATGTGACGTTGCTAAAGGCCCAGTTCTCTCACCTCCTAACCTTCTTACTTAAGCCCCTCCCACAATCGTCTGAAATCCATCCTCATCTAGACACAATCTCAGTTTATTGCTTCAGGGTGAGTAAAGAAAAACTCAATTTATATAATCAAAACACTCTCCGTACCGTCCATGCTGTGTAATATAAGTTATGACACTCTGCATTGTTTGAATTAGCTGTAAATCAAAGTGCTGAGTCGATTGAGAATTTTGGTATCCGTATACTAAAATTGTAGTTTGGGGTGATAGGTTTAGCCCTTTAAGATTGCAACGTAGGCACCCCAGTAGATCAAAGACGGTGCTGGATGTATGTACTATCTGAGTTTGTAATATGATCTGTGCCCTCAAGTAGTACATGGTTTCATTGGAAAAGAAATTAACACATACTAAACTGACCTTTAAGGTACCTCCTCCCCCGAAATCAATTGTATATGTAGTGTGCTTTATTCCCTCACGGAGGAAATAAGGCATAACAAGCACAGAAGAAGGTAAGTTTCATTTGGCAGTTACTGCAGTCGCCCCAAAATTATTTTGAAACAACAACCAGATCCCACAGACTTTCTTCCTTATTTAGTTCCAAGTATATTATTATGATATATCTCTACAGTTCAACATATTGCATATATTCAAAGTAACCCAATCATTTACTCTCATAAATTTCAAATTTATGTATTGTCACATGACCATTAAGAGCCAACTACGTAACACGGCCGACTGTTGCACTAGTAATCCTAATATGGGTAGTGAATTACCCCTCATCATCCAACCTCTGAAAATTTAGTTATATTGTTTTAAATAATCTCAATGTAGGACATTTACATATCGAAAAGTTTTGTACAAAAAGGATCATTTGCTCATTCTATATCAAACATTTTTAAAAGTTCTAATTAAGGTAAGCTAAATCGACTATATTTTGGAATAATATGTCAAGGTGACAGGAACTCATGAAATGCCGATTTTCATTCAAAGTACATGTTTTTTGACGATTTCAAAATTTTTTGAAGTCATAACTTGGGGAATTTCCCCCAAATAATAGGCAATTATATACATTTACTTCACGCGTTTTAAGACAAAAATATAGGTTCAGATAAAATCAATTCTTCTCCTCCTGTTACCTGTGACATGCAGCTCCCAGAAATGCGTTTAGCCGTGTCAATTAATTTGTGGCGGGAAGTGTTAATTCTCTAAATTATGTTAAATTGGGACGTTTTTAGCCAATAGGTATCAAGTCCCATAAATTAATGATTTACGACAAAAGTATGCCCAGTCAAAAACATCTACTAAATTTGCAATAGTATGAACTTCACAAATCCAGTTTAGCAAGACCTTAAAACACAACCCCGAATATTACATAAAGCGAGAAACCTAAAAATGCAAAATGCGCCCGCACACTGTAACGCATTTAGGAGGTTTATGATCGAAAATTTTCGGTATGGTATAAGTGCTACAAATTACTGCCGCTTTGAATCTTACAGAATTGATATCAGAGAAAAGGTGACACACGTATTGAAGGAAAGCTGGACTTGTAAATTTCATTCACCGTTCTAAATTCAGTGAATCGTTCCCACGACCCCACCCACCCACCAACAGCAGACCCGTTTTCTTTCCTCATTTTGTTATGATCTTTTTTTATTGCTGCCAGCCTTCTAAGCGGTGATAATTCGTTTCAGTAAAAAATGCAATATGATGACGACCATTTCAGTGAGAGAGGGGTGCACCAGCCCCGAGGTGCCAGTGAGTGCAATTTGCAGACCTTGTGCATTGACGACACACTGACGTCTTCGATGCAGAACAATAGAACACGTGACCACACTCATAGGAATTCGCCTTGCACCTGTAGCAGACAATGTGAGTATTCGATGGATTCACAAATGAGCTGTCTGCATTTGTCCGTGTTGGTTTGTTTTGCCCCCCTCAGCCCCCCCCCCCTTCCCCGGAGGGCGTACTTTCCGCTGTGTGACATTTTATGCACAAGGAAAACTGACTGATAGAAAACTGACCTAAATACTTTTTAAGTTAACCAAAACCACCGGAAAAATAATAATAATATAGAACCATGATGCACCCCGAGCTTCTGGAGACCTTCGTAACATGGAGTCCTAATAAGAAATCCACAAGGGGTCCTTTTGGGCCCTAGCCCAAATATGCCAACGCACAACGGTACATATCCTTAGACTTTACACCCATAGGTATGCTTTTCCCTGGAACCCTGGACTTACCCCTAGATCTGCAATCCACTACGTGTTTCACGGAATCCACCCACAGGAGTAAGTCCTTTGCCCTAGTTTTTGTAACCGATCAGAAACGTTTTTCCCTAATATTTTTAATTTTTCAATGAACCCTTCTCCCGGCTTTGAAAATCCTGGTACCGCCACTGGCCAGTGACTATGTTAGCAACGTCCGGAAGCGCTTATCCCATAACACCTGCATGTGAGCAGCAGGGAGTTGTACCCCCCCCCCCCGAAGCAGTGGCCCATATTTGCTTGTAACTATTTCGCACACAAATTAGTCACAAAACGAGTTCTCGTATACCATTTGTTTCTAACTAGTGTCTGCTTTGTGAAAGAAATACTGTTTTTTAAAACGGGGTCAGTCATGTCTGCAGATGCAAAAATTATGAATAAGAGATGAAATAAGACAGTACACAGGCTCGCTCAATTAGGAGATGCGTTATTTGTACCTTTCATACAATTTTTGGAAGATTTATGTATTACATCGTATTGAACGAATCTTGTTGAAATAAAACCTATTTATTATAAACAAATGACGGAGACTGTATATTGAAGATACTTCAGTGCTAATGAATGCGCGCGCTGCTCTTAATTATACAGAAAAGAATCCGTGGTGGTACATGTTTCCTAGAAACCTATACGTTACTAAACAACTGTACAAGAAACGAAGACTCATGAATCTCGACACCATTAGTATTGCTCCAGTTTAATCTGTGTATAAATGGGATTAATACACAAGAAAATTTAACATGCGTTTTGTTCGTCCTGTCGGTGGTACTTTTTGACCATTCTGTTAGTGACCATTTAATAAATACTTATGGTTACTTATGGTGACTTATGGTGAAAGTCGGAAGCCCTAACCTCTTCTCCATGCAGTCGGTCAGGAGTCCACTTATTTGGTCATGTTTAGTGTCCCTTAAGAACGTATTGTCATCTGGGAGCATTACTCATCTTAGGTGCTAAAATTCAACTGTTTAAATCCCTTTCGCTTTTCTCTTTAGATGCTTAAAAATGAAACCCCTTTTCCTCTTTATACCCTAGATAAAATCCTGCATTTCGAAATGAACTGTAAGAAAGCTTGAGTATTTTACAAATAACTTGAAGAGGAACTGAAAACTGACTGTTTATCATTTTTGTCTTTAGTGTATTTGTGCGAACCTTCATTCTGCAAACCAGGCAACTTTTATCAAATACATGATAAAATGACGTCCAAGTCATTTAAACGTTATTTGGATCATTTATTCCTATTTTGCAAGATATATTTTTTTGCATCTTTTCTTCATTGTAATAACTTTCCGTAATAATGCCTTAAAATGCCAAGTATCAGTTAAAAAATAATTAACAAATCAGTCTCCAAAGGGAGTGGGCTGTATCATAAATAATGAAGAGGTGGAGATTCGTTATCTTATATCGTAGTCTCCGCTATTAAACATATATGACTCGACTGTACAGTTTGGTATTTACTCTTTAAATGCTGCTTCTTGAAGTGAGCTACGTAGGCAAAAGAGGGCGCAGTTCACTCACATTTGAACGAAATTACATACCGAAAAGTGGCTGTTTCCAATTCGGGGTGTTGTCTGGTGGGAGAGAAAATGGACGTGACTGGTTAATATTTGGAGAAATAATGAAAGTACGAAAGTTTAAAGATATGCGATGCTTTCATGGAAAAAATGAGTTAGTAACTTTAGAATAAATAAGGGGAAAGAAAACGAAGAGTTTCTTTAAAAAGACATTTTTCCTTTCTCATAATTTTAGCTTTCCATTCAGAGAATTTACAGTGTAGTATTTTTAACAAGATGGAGTAATTAGAGGGTTTCCCGTGACACAGATTGAATATGGTAATTCTCTTTGCCATTCAGTGTGTTAGAACAAGATTAAAACCAAAACTTCTACTAAGACCTCTATAAAACAAATTTTTAAAATGTGTTTTTGGTTGTTAAGGTAGTAGGCCAAAGGGCATTGCGGTAAAATGTTTAACTTTGCCGACGTATTAGGTAAAGGGATTTTGGATAGTTACCAGACTTAAAGAAAAACTTTTGAATGCTCAATCGATGTTCAAATTTGCTAAAGGTGATTTTTTTTAATTACATGCCTACCAATAGACCTTACGTATTGACGTCACACTGGGACATCATGTTTGGATAAAAACAAAGAGCACAGTTGCATTCAACCACACTGCAGAATTAAACACCTATCTGATTGGTTTCCAAACAAGCTGTCTGAATTTGTTGTGTTGCTTACAATGATACATGTGTTCAGTTAAATAAGGGCGATACTATGAAGCACCATGCATAAGGTTCACATGCTAGAAAATATCGTTAAACCATATGATATGCAGTGGCGGCGGAAGCATAAAAATTTAGGGGGGACAATCAGTGAACAAGATGAAATGGTTGGACTCGTAAAACGAACCCTATGTGCGCGTAGCGCACATCACGAGCGCGAAGCGCGAAGTCCAATTGGCGTGGGTCCAGGGCCCGCCTTAGGGCACTGGAAGCTCTGAGATTCTACAAGCTCTAGCGTGCAATCCTAGCCATTTTGGAACATTTTACGGTGAATTCAATGAACAAGAATATGCCAAACATTTGCGTTCACAGATAGCCTATAGGCTATTTCTTGGACATCAACAGTTGCGTTGTTTTGTTTGTAATTTTGGTTTTGTTAAAATCATTTTTCAAATCCAAAAGAAAAGAGGAGCAACTACCTAACTACTCTAAAATCAGTTGCCCCCTGTACTCGCCCTTGGTTTGGTACTGCACCTGTAAGTTTGTTTTGATTTTGTATTTTAATTGAAGGTCTATTTCTTGATATTCTTGTACTTTCACCGGGATTCATTTCAACATTCAGTCTGGTGTAAATTCATTAATATTTATCTTGGAATCAGTCTGAATCTGCCTATGCAGACCTATCTGATCAGGATGAATCCGAACTTCGGAACAATGTGTAGGCTACCTCGGTATAATACCGAGGTAGCTTACTCTTCCAAAGTTCCGACCGGACGGTCATGTACGTACACACACACGTCATGCGAACGGAGCTACCATTCGGCGATTTTCCCATAGATATAACGTAACGACATAAGCCTAAGCATGTGACATCAATTAGGCAACATTACATTGGATGAACAAATGTAGTGGAAATAGCCTATTGTAAGTGAATGACTCACCTATGATGAGTGAATACTGGTCAACTGATCGTTCACGTGATGGCAATGGCAATGGTTCACTTCTCGCGGAGGAAAAGTACTTAGTACAGTAAAGGTTCGGTTTCACTTGACAATTGATATACTACATACACCTAGTTTGCGGACCGGGCGAAGTTGCCAGATTCTTGTAATGATTTGTAGCCAAATACTAGATCACAGGCATAGAGCATGGTCGCAAACAATGGCAGAACATCGGCTAAGTCAATTTCGGCTGCTCTGTTCGGTGGAGGGTTAACTTTAGTCTCAACTTTGAATTGGTTCAGGGCTCCCAAGTTTCTTTTACTTCTTCTCTGATTTTGAGGGAAGGGGAAGTGTCCTCACTAAGAATTTTAGGGGGGGACGTCCCCTCGATAAAAAAATTTAGTTGGGGAAGTGTCCCCCTGTCCCCTCCCCCCGCTTCCGCCGCCATTGATGATATGAGAAAAATATGTTACTATTTGTGGCAAACCTTGTTCTGTAAAGTAGCGTTGCTTTCCAGGGATGTAATTTATGTTTTACTCGTTCATTACTATCTTCTATTTTCATATGAATTTGAAATGAATAATTGACAGTAATATTGATCAGCGAAGATGATTGTTTTGTCAAAAGTAATCAATGCGGATAACAGAATGTAGCATAGTGATAAAATCAGTCGTTTGACTGTGCTAAGCTAAGACAGCATGCTTCATGAATTTTGCCTTCATCTTGTAAAGTAAAACACGATTTTAAGCTCATATCGAGAAGAGTAAAAGTAATGACGGGTTTCTTCCGTTTGTCTTGAAAATATGAGTTTAACACTGAAGAGAAAATGTAACTTATTATTACTTTGTACTCTGTCATTACTTGGCATGTTTCCTTTAACAAAAATCCTCCTTTTTGTTCCTTTCGATAAGGATAATCCCAATTTGACACATCCAGTCCATAAGAAGCCCGTGTTAATTGCAAATATTCCTTTTCAAAATGTAATAAAGTGAATTTCAACAGTCAAGTAATCTGTAGAAATTTAGGAAAAAAATTTATTTTAATCTACCCTACTATATTATGAGTTTTTCTGATAAATAGCGTAGATAAAAAATAATTGCAATAGATAACATCGCCTCATCTATTCTCCTCTACTTGAGTCAATTAATGCACCTAAGATGAACTATGGATACAGTTTATATCTTATGAAACGTGATGGTATTCTGTATTCTCTTCAAAGTTTCTTAAATATCTTTCAGCTTTCTCACAAGTATCTATAGTCGGAGGAGCCTACGGCGTTTGGGTTGATAACAAATGTATTAGGGCACGCAAGCAGAAGGTAAGTAATCGCCGTAGTTACATTTTAACAGATCATTTACTGTTTTACTATAAAAAGATGACATATTTTACTCGACGAGGTGTCGAATGAACACTACATGTTATTTGTTTGAACTCAGAAAAGAAAGATTACCCATCACATATTTTAAGAATTTGAGCAATGATTCTTTTAAAGATAAATTACTTCCCTAAACGTTTCTTTCCTTTTGAAAATGTACATGAAGCTGTTGTATTAGAATAGAATGACACATTTCTTCTTAGATATTTTCAAATGAGAAATACTAATCTGCAATTGACCTTTAACGGATGTCTTTAGGTAGCTGCTAGAGGCTCTCTCGTAACTTTCTGATCTAATGGAAGTGTATACACTATAAACATCTTATTTTATATCATACACTGAAAGCTTTTCTAAATACTTTTTGCCCCTCAGTGTAAACATATTTAGATGTTAAACACGCGAGTATCTTAATCCTAAATATTTCTTTTTAAAACAGGTTAAATAACTAAACATTTTATCATAATGCCAAACATGTTTAGAATTAAAACGTGTTAACAAAGAGGGGGGAAATGAGTGAGTTAGTTGCGAAACATGTATTTTTTAGATTATACGAGTGTGTAATGATTAAAAGAGTTTGCATGTCCTACATGACCCAAAAGCAACCAGCAATATTCTGAGGTCTTGAAATAGCTCAATAAATTTACAAGTTTAAAATGATTTTCTTGACCAGATTTGAAACAAATATTATCAAATTTGGAAATACTCCAATCCTGGTGTCCAATCGGTTTTATGTTAACCCACCGTTTTACTACTCTGTAGAACATTCCCGTGGTCAAATATTTTTTTATCAAAGAAAATTTCATGTTGCCATTGACTTAATACAAAGCTTCACATTTTGTCCTCTGAGTAAATCCCGAAAGGACATTTTTACTTCTTCCACTACCTTATCTGACTAAAGATTTACGTTAATGAATACCCAAAACGGACTTATATACATGGACAGAGCATGTAATATGTACGTCCCATCCGTAGATGGTCGCCACCGTCTGGGACAAAAAAGGCCCACCAAGATGGCCGCCCTGAAACTTTAAATTGTCTTATGTGACGACGACTTTGTCACATTTAAACAAAAGTTGAACTTGAATTGAAAATAATATCAAATTCCTGCAATATGTGAAGTGATTTTGACCTTACTTTGCCATTATTTTAAAAATATTTCAACTTTTTTGCAAAATATGGTGATGTACTTGAGCAAGTCCAAACACAAAACCATTGCAGAAGGCCATCTTGGTGCGCTTTTTCTCACACGTACGGTAGCGACAATGTACCGTGTAGTATGATCTGTCCATGTCTAGGAAGTACGCGGTACCCAGTAATTAGGGGGGCAACTGCCAGTCAGTTTGATATTTCTGGTGTTAGGTTGTCGCCAAAACCAACTGCAGGACCAACTCATCTTTTCTAAATTTAAGACGAAAATTAAAATCAAAACTAGATGAAAATCGTGTGGTTTTTGTTAAAATTTATCATTATCATTGAAGAACAAACATGTTAAATTCTAATTCCGCTTGAAAAAAAAAATTACTTTTTAAAACATGGACTTTTCATCGTTCTGCTGGAGTATTATAATGTTGTTAAACACAACAGCCGATGGCTACTTTTATCACTACACAAGAATCTTATTTCCCCTCAGGTACAAACAATAAAGACGACAGTTCATGTCTCTGGGCCATTTCTTTATAAGATGCACTTTAGTTAATGGTTATTAAAATGCGCGCTTTACATTCTACATTTACCTGTACATCTTAATACAATTGTTAATTGCAGATAGCTGCACGCCTGCATTTTTCTTTCCCATAGTTTCTATATACTTTCGTTGTATTAACTTAATCGAACGATTAATAGAAGGATGGTAACTTCAAAGAGATCAGTCAAACTTGAACGTCCAACAGGAGATACACCAGGTATGAAAATGATGGAAATAAAACCTGATCATTGGTAAGTTGCCACAATTGGACCCCGAAATAAAAAAAAAATACTGTTAATCATTACTCCTGAGGCAAATATGGCCGACATATTTGTACCAAATTTTGTCTCATGTCCCAGGGTTAATAGGAGGAAAAGCTGTGACGTATGTTTACAGTTCAGCAGGTTTGTACTAGGTTTGAAATTTTTACATGATCCGAGATGGATCCGTTACTGAAACATAAACTCTACCTCCTCTAGATTTGAGAATTGACCTTTGCGTTTTACATAATCAAAAGTTCGTCATTTTATAAACACAAACATGGACTAGGAGGAAAAAGTTGTTGTGTTTTCACAAGATAAACTTCATGTAGTTAGTCAGTCAGGTATTCAGTCGGTAAGTCAGTCAGATCGTCCGTTCGTCCGTTCGTTCGTTCGTTCGTTCGTTCGTTAGTCAATCGGTCGGTCGGTGGTCGGTTAGTTAGTTCTAAACATGACTAAGTTTTGAACGCACGTCTTTTCGAATTGCAAAAATTCACTTTCAAACACTTCAAGATATATTGCCAAAACATTTTCATTGGGGCAAACAAGTGGCCTTATGTTCTGTTTATGGACTGGATGTCACTCTCATCTTCAAGCGTTACCGTTGTACAACACTGTGCTGAAATTCATCATAGTTGTATACTATCCCAAAATTTACTACAGAACAGAACATAGGTACTTTTAGCAACAGGATCGACAAACTTTTTAAATAAAAAATGAAACCACAAATTTACAAGAACTGCAGAAATCTTTACTTCATATCCATTCAAAGCCAGTGCAAAACGATGGTAAAATAAATTCTTCGGAAAAATTTGACACAAATTATCGTTGATGGGAGTTTTGTTTGCCACGCACGTCGTGCTTATGAGATAAACAAGAAATCAGTAGAGAGCTATTTCACTTGCATAAGATGAAAGATGAGAAACTGAGATGCGATAATTAAGAAGAGGGATGTAAATGACCGCAAGATACATATGTCACTTTCGGGTATGAGTAGTTCTAAGTTAGTGGTCACGAACTGAGAGAGATGGAAAAGAGAATTCTTTTCCTAAAATTAAATGATGGATTTTTATATTTTAAGACTATGCAAAACAGTTGCAAGATTTTGTCATGGAATATCTTGCGGAAGACATTTATAAATTATTACTTGTAAATTTGTTATCACGAAGGAAATTTATTGGCGTATTGAGGAATACTTACTTCTAATTAATCATACTTATTCAACTATGACATATGTTAACTAAAGACTTGTCTATCTGTAGACATGATTCTTGCTTCAAAGAATCTTCGAGTGCATAATCAATGAAGACCTTTACTTAACTTGGTGTTTTTCTTTATTTTTTAGTCAAAGGGCATGCCGTGATTACCGATAGTTATAAACTACGTAACAATCTCTTACAACCTTTTGAGAAAAAAATTATGCCTTATATTAGTTGACAAACTTTTCAGCAATGATTAATTACTGTCTTGAAAAGTTTCTTTCCTCCACCAGGAAAGGATGGAAAAACCTCTAACATGTGTTTGCAAAAGACGACATTTTAGGAGTTTAAAGTTCTGGCGACATTAAAATGGCAAAGATTTTTTGATATAAAGAGGATTGAAAACCCAGAAAATTGTTACAATTCCCATCAGTATTCATGGAAATTGACCATTTGACCAGGGCAGACGCAAGATTTTTTTTATGTTTGCCGGGGGGAGGGGTATGAAGGAGGCCTCACTTTAATCCACTTTTGGATTTTCAAAGGTCCTGAAATGCAATGTGGTGCAAATTCAGCAAACGAAAAGGCAGAATATTCTGCAACTAAAATTGATATGAACTGAGGATATTTCAGCCGTGAAATACAAGGGGTTTTTACCCCAGAACTTGGGGACTAAACGATATTTATCTGCTACACCCGATGGTGCTTTAGTGCGATGCGCAATCGACTTCTTCGGGCTTCGTTGGGCTGAGTGGCAAACGTTTTGCCAAGAACGAGAAAAACCTGAGTTAACGGGAGAAAAACCCACGAAAATGAAGCTGGATTTGAGCCCATGCACATGCAAATCACATTGGCACACGGCAGCTGGAATAGAATAGACCACTATGCCGCTCCACGACATAAAAGCCTACAGGTCTTGATTGTCAAGATTCAACGTATACTTTACTGTCCGCTTTCAAGCACAGTTAAAAACCGACACCACCAAAATCAAAGCGGACAGTAAAGTATACGTTGCGGCTGATAAAACCAACAACTTCTTCAAATTAGAACCTGAACAGTATAACAAGCTGGTACAACAAAACGTAAACAAAGCATACAAAAAAGCACCGCCCAACACACGCAATCAAATCACTGCAGCTGACAAAATTATAGCTTCAAAACTTGAAATTAGTGACAGAGTCGACATCACAAGCGAAAAACAAGCATTTATTACACTAAAAGACCACAAACCGAACTTCAACAATAAACCCACATGCAGACTAATCAACCCATCAAAATCAGAACTAGGGAAGATTAGCAAACAAATACTAGAACGGATAAATTCAGAAATCAAACAATCTACAGGTTAAAACCAATGGAAGAACACAAGTGAAGTCATAGACTGGTTTAGTGAAATACACGACAAACACCAAAAATCTTTTGTTGCTTTTGACATTTGTGAGTTTTACCCCTCAATTACTACCGACCTCCTCAACGAGGCTTTAGACTTTGCATCAAACTACACAGACATACCAGCATTCGAAAGGCATATTATCTTCCACACAAAGAAAACTATGCTGTTCAACGTTGAAACACCATGGTGCAAGCGTACCGAATCTTTATTCGATGTCACCATGGGTAGTTTCGACGGTGCTGAAACTTGTGAACTTATAGGATTGTACCTCCTATCACAACTTCAGCACATTAACATGAATGTCGGCCTATGCAGAGACGACGGTTTGGCTGTTTGCAAAGCAACACCAAGGCAATCAGAAAAAATAAAGAAAGTAACTTGCAAGATATTCTCAAATAACAATCTTAAAATAGAAATTGAAGCAAACAAAAAATAGTGAACTTCTTAGACCTTACCCTTGATCTTAGCACAAGCACATACAAGCCATACATGAAACCAAACAACACCCCTCTCTATGTGCACAAACAGAGCAACCACCCCCCACTTATCATAAAGAACA
Organism: Holothuria scabra; assembly: GCA_037179385.1. Lineage (NCBI taxonomy): Eukaryota > Metazoa > Echinodermata > Holothuroidea > Aspidochirotida > Holothuriidae > Holothuria > Holothuria scabra. Next base: position 33,313,655 of record CM074199.1, read on the forward strand.
TTCCAGAAAGCATCAACAGGAGACTATCCAACATTTCTTCCGACGAAAACACATTCAACACATCATCGCCCGTATACCAAGAAGCATTACAAAGAAGTGGCTATGGGTACAACCTAAAGTACGAGAGCCAACCCCCTAGCACCAGTCATTCCAAGGGAGCCCTGAAACGAAGACGAAATAGGAACATAACCTGGTTCAACCCCCCGTTTAGTGACAGTGTCACAACCAACATTGGCAAGAAATTCTTCAACCTCTTGGACAGCTGCTTCCCACCTGGGCACAAACTACATACTTTACTCAACAGAAACACGGTGAAACTGAGTTACAGCTGCATGGCAAACATAGACCAAATCATATCAGCGCACAACAAATACATACTGGCGAAACAGGAAGTACAACCAGCAACGCGAAGCAACTGCAATTGCAGAAAGCTAAGTGAGTACCCATTGGAAGGCAACTGCCTCACGAACAACATTGTGTACCAAGCAACTGTAACACGCCACGACAACCACAACGAAGAAACATACATTGGTCTAACAGAGAACACATTTAAAACAAGATACACCGCCCACAAGTCTAGCTTTAAACACAAAGACAAAAGAAACGCAACTGCACTCAGTGAATACATCTGGAAACTAAAGGATACAAATGTAGAACACTCCGTAAAATGGAAACTCATGAACAAAGCTCGAGCATACTCCACATCATCTAAAACTTGTAATCTCTGTCTGGAAGAAAAGTTCTTCATTATACTCAAACCTTCCTTAGCAACTCTAAATAAAAGAAACGAACTGATAAGCTCTTGTAGACACAGGAACAAACATCTACTGTGTAATTATTGTAATAGTTAATGTATCTTGGCTCGCTGTACACCGTTCGTGCCTGTTCACAAAGAACACGGAACGAACACGTGCTTAAAAACGGACTCGTTCAAAAGCAGCGAACACATACGTATTTAACTTTATTAACATCATTCTACTTCAGGCTTCTGAGGAGTGAGGACCTACATTATATATACATATATATATATATATATATATATATATATATATATATATATATATATATATATATATATATATATATATATATATATATATATATATATATATATATATATATATATATATATATATATATATATATATATATATATATATATATACATATATATATATATATATATATATATATATATATATATATATATATATATATATATATATATATACCCTTTAATGTGTCATTTAAGTCAGCCCTGTAAGTCTGATTCAGTTAATAAATACGTGGTCACGTGTACAGGCATTATCACACCGTTGTAATGTTCGACCGTATTTATATACTTACCATGATCATGAGTCTACCGTAAAGCTCCCTACAATAATGAACACACGGCTATGGATGGCACAGCTCAATATTCAGGCTGTTCCGAGACTCAATACTATGCAGAATTGTGAATATCGTTGAGTCAGGTTTGTGTCATCTTTTGTTCCATTTCAGCCTGGATTGTCCTTTGTCAAGCTGGGCCCATTTTCGCCAGCAGGTTGCTCTTAACCTAGGTAATATTCTCATATGGGATTTGTAGGAACCCCATATAGACCAACATGTGAGACACATATTCACCCCACCAAAGATTAATGACAGACCATATGAACCAGCTTTTATTACCTAAACATATACACTCATATAATGTAAAATATGGGTGAACGACAAGAAATGTACGGGTAGAGCGTATTACATCCCACATGGTATTTTCGAGTCTGGGTACATAACCTTATAGGTCCCATGAAAATTTCCCACATGAGCTCTCATGGATTACCTGGGGAACTGCATTCGAACACACAAATTTAATTGAGAAACGACCCACTTTAAAATCTTTCTAAAACGATTTCATAAGGTGAAATTGCAAGCTCCAGAAGCCATGCAGTGTAACATAGAACTCGTTTATACTTCTGCACAGACGGCATATAGCAGATGTATATTCACGTAATAACTGATTGTTATCGCCAACATAGAAATATCTCCCCCAACAGCTTTCTGAACCTTAAAGGTAAAAGTCTTATTTACGTCATGTTTACAGTAACAAAACAAATTGCTAGAAAGGATTTTGTCAATTAAATATAATATTAAAGAGAAGAAAACATTCCTACCAAATAATTTCAATCTGATAAGAGTTTAGATACTGTAGATTGCCTTCATTAAATATACGTGATTTTAATTGTTGGTATAGGCATATTTTGTTAAGCCATGATATCAAAATCACTTTTTAAACCTTTTTTTTCATGAAAAATATAATTTAACATAACTTGATACCATAGTCAATTTTTCATTAAAATATTTTCAAGGATAAGCCAGTGGTGAAATATTTCTGGTGTATACCTTGTAATGTATCTCCGGGGTAAGAGTGAAATCTTGAAGCTTTTCTGCCTCAAATATCGTATCCCCTGGCATCTTGACAAATTCAAATATCTAGGGCGTGTAATTGAACTTACGATTGTTTTTTCTTTTTTTACGGTCGAATCCTTTACTACATTTTCAAGCTAACACGTAGCAAACATTAACATACCCTCTCTTTCTGCACAGGAGGTATTTTCAACATTTTGGTTGACTCTGCTCAGATCCGCTCGGATTTTGAACTCATTTATACACTACAATAAAGAAAAATGTAACAAGTTTCTTTTGCCTGTATTAAGCTGCTGCTGAGATGTCTCCCATACGTGAGACATTGGAATCATCTATCCTGTATATGAATGTTCAATATGCATGGTACAATAATGATTGATGAATGAAATAACATTTGCCGTATCATTCCGTATCATTCCATATAGGAGTAAATCTACAATAGCAATTCTATTTCATATATGTCTGTCAAAAGTTGATATATCCCTCCCCCTTCTAAAAAACAGAAAATTAATGTTTACTCATCATTAAACTGAATCCGGATAGAAATATTTCAAGTTCGATCTGAAAATTAATAATGTCATAAATCTAACCTCCCATGTCACAGAATTTTACGGGTTTTTTTTTTCATTTATTCAGTTGATGGTGATAGACTCAATCTTCCATATCAAAGGGAAGCAATTGTTGAAGATTTCACCAAAGATTGATTTAAATTCATTAAATTTTTAAAATGTTGAAAATCGATACCGTCTCATTACTTGCTAATTGAGTAACCTTCACCTCTACAGTAATAATACCGAGAAAGTGTCATTCACTATTGTTGTCTCCGTGTTTGACGATATCCACGATTTCTTAAGATTTAACACTTTCTTCCTCGTTGTGAAATCTTTTGAAATCAACTGAAATGTATGTGTTTGAGGAAAATATTACAACCCCGTTTAAGACAGTGTGTATAAAATACGTGTTAACAAGAATCTACTTCACCACAACCAATTAATTGCATTCACGCTAATGTGAGGTATAAAAACTAAAATATACATTTCAATTTGTGACGAAATAAGTGTGATTTTACTTTGTATAGGGAGATTGTTTATGCAAAAGTGACGTATGTAGAAAATAGGAAACGATATGAAAATACACTCTTAGAACACTTCGATTAAGGACAACTAAACCAACATATCGGTTACAGATGTTATCTTATTTGCAAGGAGCTTTCTTTGAGTAACTGTTTGACCAAATTATACCGGTAAACGAGTCTCTTTTGACTTAATATGTCTTTGATCCAATTGCATTGTTCGTTGAATTGCACATATTTGGATCACGTGGGAACTTTGATCCAATTTCACCAAAATTTAAGTCAAATTGTAGTCAATTCGAAAATTTGAACAGTTACCCTTGTCACCAAGCACTGAGGGTCCTTGGGTAGTAAAGATGACCAATTTTAGTCAGTGTCCTTGCAACCTTTTAGTGTATCAATTTAATGGAAATGCTTTTGAAAAAAGTGCAGATGACCTGTCTTACTGTTTCGTCAGCAGTGGCGTATTTAGGGCACCATTGGGCCATGCCCCCCCCCCCCCCCCTCGCTGGTGCTGTTTTTTTTTTGTTTTTTTTTTTGTTTTTTTTTACTGAATAATATAAAATTTGCTAAGGTTTACCGTAGGCTACCTACTTTATTCACAATGTTTTAGGGCCTTGGCTAGTACCATCATTCCGTCACACGTAGCTGGTAGGCACGTACCTCGTGCGTCCGTACATATTTACGAACACTTACATAAAATGATTCACCAGTAGTCACTGAGAGTCGACTGGGACGTATTCGGGCAGGCTAATAATAACAATTTTGCAGTCTTCAATATGATTCTCCGTAAGGTGTGAAACGTGCTAAATTTGTTAGCCTGCAGTGCTGTGGACTCGAAATTCGGCCAATGGTAAAAAAAAGGAGGTCTGGGTATCTTTCGTTCAACTTCAACTTGCAGAATGCGCATACAAGCTCATTTTACAATGATTACCTTACTATGGAGTAACCATATCATGTTAAATTTATATGGCCATTTTCTTATCACTTTGTATAAATTTCGTTTTTAATTGAGATGAACATTTAATTTCAAGTGAAAGCTCAAAATAGCGGCTGTTTAGATTCAACTTAAAAGCCTGGGAAATGCCATTTCCGGTTCTCTGAGGGGTCACGATTTTTCATAATTTTCTGTACGCTCCTCGCCAACTGATGGTGGCGCTCCGCTTAGATACCGTAGTCTTCCGGATCAATCTCACTCGAAGTGATTGTCCCCCCCGTCCAGAAATTTTTAGCTACGCCACGGTTCGTCAGTGAGAGAAATAAGAGAGCAATTGTAGAATAGAAAATAATAATCAAGCGTTTTTAGAGTTGCATCTAAAGTACAACAAATGAACCTTAATTATACACCGACTCTATTGTGATGATGTCAATCGTAAAGCGTAAAGACTTAAAAATGAATGTCTAATGCAGAAGATTGAAAATAGGGTACCACAAAGACTGAAATTACGGATTTTGTAATAGAATTTGGTAACTCAAATCTTTTGCTTATTAGCGTAAAGACAGTAAACATTTGCTGCCGAAAACGCTTTACCTGTCCAAACTTGGAAAGCATTCAGAAATATCAAGTTTAATACTATCCTCTCCCTCAACTTACTGATACCCGAGGTTAACATTTTTACTCAGAAATTACAGTAGCATGACCAATTAAACTTGCCTTAATCACTATTTTTCACGAGTGACCGACTGCATGGTTCAGTGGTTAGAACATCAGACTTGCAGTCGGGAGGTTGGGAGTTCAAGTCCCTCATACCGTAGACTTTAAAAACGGAACCTACTGCCTACCTACCTACTTGTGATTGGTGCTCAGCATAACATAAGCAATTGGAGTAGGGGAAAACAAGCCAGTGAGCCACAACTGAAGAAAAAACCGTGGCCTTGAACCAATAGGCTGGGAATCTAACTAACCAACAGATTCATGAGTGACGATTTAATGAAAAATTTGCATATTGTTAGATACTGACAGCAATATCGAAAAGTGCCCTTTGTCATATGTATCGATAAGTTATTTCATTCCTGTGTGATCCGTTACGTAATTTCGTGGCCGAGTTTCAGGTTTTTTTTTTTTTCTTTTTTCTTTTTTTTTTTTCGTTTTAGCGTGGAAAGAATGCAGGCAGATGTTTTAGTTGAGCGTGGTCTCGCGAGGCTAGTTTTAGGCTAGTCACTTTTGTTCCTGTTTTTGTTAAGCTGGCCTCGCATCCTCTCGTCAACCGTTCCACTTCAATTTTGTAAGTATTTTTCATGTATTTTACTCTCGTGTCAAATCAGACGACGTTATCTGTTTATGGACCTCTGTGCAGTGGAAATTAATTCATGGAAGCCAATTCCTTCTGGGTGTGGTGTGACAACCGCATTCGGGGTTCTACTAATTTAGCTATTATCTGTTATTTACACTGTTCCCTTAATTTCCTCCCTGACAGTTCCACCCCTGCAGCCCTGTATACCGCTGTGACCCCAGTTTAACGCCGTCAACCCAGTTAACGCGGAAAGCCGCTGTTAAGCACTGTGTGTGTTCCACCCCGTAACGATTGGTGAGGGTTTTTTTCAGTGTTCTATCAAGCCACGTATTATGTCACCTTTTCAGGGTTTCGTGAAAGTCCGAGTGTATGTATGTCTGCGATTTTGTCAGTGGGAGTGCGTGTGTGTAGGTGCGTGTGTGTCGTAATGCTTAAATGTCTCTATTCGCCTTAAAATGTTTTTCTTTCCGGCCTCATGCTGTAATGTTTTCTGCAATGTATTGCATGTTACTGATTATGTTTTATTTCTTTTTTCAAGCGGTTTTACCGCGTACGAATAAAGGGGGTAAAACTTCGTCGATGTCTCATTTCGTCATTTTGTTGCACGGACAGTGACACCCTTAATTTGATCATTAATTTTTGAACTTTGTTAGATCGTTACCAGGTTAGCCCTCCGTAATGAAGACTTCACTGAAAAATGATTTAGCCTTGTGTATTTAGCCAACAGAATTTTAGCTGCCTACTTCGAATTCAAACCCAGTGGCTTCACAAGGGGGTCAGGGAGGGGTAGCTGTGCCCCCTGCGCTTCCAGGGGGACGCAAAATATGGGTTTGTTTGAAAAGAAATTTTGTGGCCAAAATAGGAGATGTCAGATATTTGAGAGAAAGTGGAGGAAACAATAAGGAGTAGCACATACCTATTACTCCCTTCCCCTTCCGATCTCCAAAAAAATCAGTTTACTAAGTCAACCTCTCTACTCCCCTTCGACAAACTGGGCGATGAATGACATCAAACACGGGCAATTGTTCAGTATGGGGGCGCAAGTTGAGTCTTCTGCACCCCCTACACCCACCTGTTGTGACGCCAGTGCGTGAACCTGGGAACCTGTGAAGTTCACCTTTGTTCTAAATCAGCTGGTTGTAAATATCATGTTGTTACATATATATTTCATTTTCCCGAAAATACCAGGGCTATGGCCGACGGAGTGGGAAAAGGTGATTTCTTTTTCTTTTAAGCGATGAAGCTTTGCATGCAATGTGGAGATTCGGGGTTTGATCGCATTCCTGGTCAAATTAAGGTGGTTTATCCTTGATTAATCTACGGCTCTACGTGGTTTTGTTTTTAAAACAAAATTTGATCCAAAATGTTGAGCCGGTTGAAGTGATGTCGTAATAAGCTACGATGGTTGTTCCCTCATTTAAGTTCGGTAGCGTAGTAAAAACACAAACGTGCCTTTGAAGACCTCAGAATTTAAATTAATTACTAAATGCGGAGAATTTTGTGTATTTTGTAAATGGGATGACTATTAAGAGAAAGTGTATGGAGGAGTGCATGAAGGTCTGGGGTTGGAGCTGTTTTTTGCTGATACTGTAGTGTCAGTGAACTTAACCGTAAAGCTACAGCTGTTTGATTTATGCGAATACAAATAATTTATTACATCATTCAAAACAGTATGTCAACTGTATTTTACATTTATTTATGATCAACACTTCGTCTTAATGTACATATGAAAACCATCTCTTTTAGGTATTCATAGCATGCCATTCATTTTGAAAAACAGGACGTTCATGATAAATCATTTTTTATCCCTCACTCTCTCTCACTCTCTCTCTCTCTCTAGTCTTCAATGACTTTCCAGGGTGATAAATTTCAGTGACATCTCAATATATTTGTCACACAGCTAGATATTGTATTATATTTTTCCACCTTCATCTCAATATATCGGAATATCAAAGTTATATTTTCGTTGAAATAGAATGTTACCTTTGTATTTACCTTTCTATTCATCCGTTGAATATTTCTACTCCTGTTTTCAAGTATTTTTTTCTCAAAGGTATAACAATTCGTTTCAGAATTAAAAAGTATCTTTTCCATTTAATTATCTCAAGTTGACATTTGGCACAGGATTTGATTTTGCCATAAACTTTTTGAAACTAACACAATTCACGGGCGCATTTCTTCCACTCTGCTCAGAATCCAATAAATCCAAAAATAATGACATTTTCCCGAACTTCCGCAAACGATGAGATATCTGCATGATCGAACAAAAAGAGGAAAATAAGATGGCAGTATGCTTGGATCTTCTTCAACAATATATTAGATGAACTTCTTTGTCAGGTTGGGAGCAGAGGATTCTCTGAAGGAAAATTGCTACGTTGAAAGAGAGACTATCAAATTGGAGCAATTTTGAAATATTGCAACCCCTTAAGCAGCCGAAAATGGAAGTTTTCACTCTTGTGAGTAGAATATGAACAGTCATATCTTGAATTTTAATTTGCAATAAAGTTCCCCTCCTCCCTTAAAAATGATCGGGAGCAATTCACTCCTTGCCCCGTCCAATACACCTATGAGTAAATTACAAAAGGGGGACTATACATGTGAAACAGTTATGAGGGCACGAAGGATAACATTAAGTGGTCGTCGATACCATCGTCAGTCCTGGATCAAGAACGTATCGCCAATTCTCTTATTTATGCTTACCCCGTTCTCAACGAACAATTCGTTTCGCTTCTTCTGGGAAAGGAGCCTTCCGTAAACAGTACGTACTTTACAAAATAAGTTAAAAAATGAGGGCATTTCAGTTGGGGAAAGTTTCAAACAGTTTGGTCCACGAAGCTTTTCTAAGAGTCTCTCAGTCTTTTTTCCAGTTCTGTGGCCCGTTCCACAAAGAGTTACGCACAATCTTAAGTTTGATTCCCGGTACCTAAGTCAACAGTAAATCAAACTTAAGATTGTGCGTAACTCTTTGTGGAACGGGTCCCTGATCTCAGCTTTGCTGTTTTGATATAGTCTCAAATTCAGAGAAAATAAATGCTGTCGAAATCGATGGCGCTGGCAGTCAACCCCCTAGACAATCAAGGCCTGTAGACATAGGCCTATAAGGTGTACTGCAGAAAAGTTAGATATTCCTCAGGAAGCGAAAAACAATTAGTCTAGATACAATAAAATCCATTGAGACAATAAACTTTTGTTGTTTTGAAGTGAGGCCCCTTTCCCTGCATCTGGCTTTGATCTTTGGACAAGGACAAAACAAACGTGTATAGCTTTACGGCTTTGTATGGATCCTGTAGAACCCAGGGAGTAGTTCTTAGTATTCACTTTTAAAAATTTTATGAAACTTTATGTAAGTTTTATTCTGAAAACTTTATATTACTGCAAGAAAATCAAACTATCCTGGCATACGTGTGCGATTCTTAAATAAGAAAGACAAAATGGCTACGATTGTTACGCATTATTGTGTGATCATTAGTTGTAAGCCGGCAAAATAAAATAGGCTACAAATTGACTTTCTTTCGTGTTTTTTTTTTTTTTTTTGTTCCGAGTAACTCAGATTTCACTGACTCTTTAAAAACTAGTCACGATGTTTTTTTTTTTTTTTTTTTTTTTTTGCATGGCAGACTTAAAGGTGATATGTTTGCTGTTCCATTTGCAAGATAGCAACAGGAGTTTCATTCATATGGAAGGATCAGCTTCTTGGAACCTAGCCACGCCTCTTATTCCAAAAGGGAGTTCCCTATCCCTTCCGTGTAAGTCTGACGCCTGATTATGAAATATCAGATCAAGTATCACTAATCTACGTAATCCTAACCTTATGCCTACAACCATCATTTTATAAAACAAAACTTGAAAAATCGATTTTCCCCCTGGCCATCCTAGGAAAGAGAGGTACTACCTGCAGATCAAGTAGGTCGTGCCGGATCGTGCCTTTAAACAAAATACATATGAAAAAGATAACTTCATAATCCTTTATAGATGAGTAGTGTTTTTGGCAAACTTTTAACTTCATATTTTCACTTACTTAAGATTACATTCACAATCCTTTTCCTCCCCTCACTTCGCCGCAGCCCCCACCCAGAAGATTTACTACGTCAAAAGCCAAAAAAAATGTCTCTAAACTTTCACTTAGCGTGGTGGCGGGTTATAATCGTCTAAGCGACAGTGCCGTTGTACGTAAAAATAAAGATATAGGCCTACGTAAAAGAAGCATAAGCTCAGTTGTCTCAACATTTTTGTTTCTGAACGACAAACACAACAGAGTAGGTGACCGCTGCCAAACGAAGTCCTTTCCAAACTTGAAGTCCCCCTTCGTTTGAAGCACCATACGAAACATGTAGAGGGCAGTCGTTGAGATACAACTAAAGCTATTGAAAGGACAATTCTTCAAAATGACACACTCCCTTCTCCCATTTATTTTGTAACAATTTATCAACCTTAAGAGACGGTAATTATGATGTTTTATTGATCATCGCACATACCGCCACTATCAGCAGTATTTTGGCGGGAACTTGTAAGTGCTCCACGGCGCCTGTCGAAATGTCAGATAGGATCTTCCCACGATGTATTTCGTGGTAATTAAATAACTGTTAAGTTTTTGTCGGAGTAGGTTACTACCGGTTAACAACCAGAAAGGAGAGAATTTCCAGCACGGCCAATTGTCTCCTTGTAGGAGTTGGTGTATAGTTTATGTCCTAACGCAAGCTCTGGGGAAATTAGAGTGTGCAGAAAATCGCAAAAATGAAAGAATCCCTCTAAAAATGTGATAAGAGCTCCATAAGGAGAGACGGGTAAACAAATCGATCCTGCCTGCAATTAACCGTGTTTCGTGGGTGGATGAGTACCTTGTTGCGATCAATAGGCTGTATGACAGTAGTATGACGTATTAATTTGAAGGTAATGGTACACGTGAGGCTCCGTCAGTCAAAACAACAAGAAATATCTACGCATACACGTATATGAAGAAAGTATGAGATCCGAGGCTCTCCCACCTGATAGTTCTGTAAACACTTGACCGAAAGTGTATGGTTTTTATTCTTGTATTAACTAGAAGTTAAATAAAAGGGACATTTTTGGTCTGGTGTAACAAAAAAAAAATCAATTGATATGCACTTAACAACGATAAATCAAAAGACGTTGAGTATAGAACAGAGTATAGGAATTAAGGGCTCCCCGTGGAATTTTTTGAAAAATTTGGTGCCCTTACATACAATCTGGCGATATGTGCTCTTCCTTTTGAGGTAAATTTGGAGTATTACTACAATGGAACTAATAATTTGCACCAGGAAGGGAAACTTGAGGAGAAAATCTCTCCCTTTGAAAATTTTTTGAGAAATTGGGTGTCCCTACTTGCAGTCTGGTGCCACAAATGCCATTTGTGGCACCAGACCTACCTTTTGAACTTGTATTTACGTTACTGAATTACGTATTTTAGGATCTAAAAACAAATGGCATTTGTGAGTGTGGACATGGCCCAGTACTCCCCTTGCGCACGCCATTTGATATGACGTTCATTGCTTTTGTCTGCTTAAGGGAAAAGATTTGATCACCCATTTACGTCTTAATTGTATACTCACCCTGCAGGCAACTAAACTGAGATTGTGTCCGAATGAGGATGAGTTTTAGACAGTTGTAGGAGGGGCCTAAGTTGGTGGGTTAGGAGAAGTGGAACTGTCTGAGGAGAGGATTACTCCTTTAAAGACAATTTTGGAGACGAGGGACCTCGTACAGTAGTTGGAAGAATTGAAGTGACTGCGATGAGAGTTTCCTTTATAAGAGAAGAATGAAGTTGTCTAAATAAGTCTGTTTAGTGTACTGATTGTTCACTGCATCTCTTAACGACTGGTAAATATTTCAACCAACTTTTCACCAACTCTGCCACTCTGCATGTATATGTCCAAACTATTGTTGTGAAAGCTTCTCACCAACAATCATTAGGTACAGTTTTCACCTGACGGTGGGTAAAAATGAACTTAACAATAAATTTGCCCTAAATATTCTAACAATTACCTAACTTTCGGCAGAAGTTGAAGCTCACATATTAAGTTGGCAAACGTTAAGTAATAATAGTAAGGTAAACATGCGTTTACTTTGGGTAACTAGTGGTCCGGTCGCATGTTTATCGACATGAAATGCGACCGTCCATAAGTTTATGTATTACTTTGACATTAGGGAAACCTTAAAAATAAATCTGGGCACGTCCTAAAGGCATTGCAAACAGGATAGCATTCTTTTTGGTACAATTCTGACCCAGTTATATTATTCTTTATACAATCTTTTGTTTTTTCCGTTTATGAGGGTGTTTTTGTGATTTCGGAATTTTGGTTGTTGACCATATAATCCTTTTGCCGGTCTGGCCGTGTCCGCTTTTAGCAAATAAAAGTACACAATGTGGGTCCATTTCTAGTAATACTTTTCTTTAATTCAAGTTTTCTAATCGAAAATACACATCACCAACACCATCCGACCAACTCTGCATAAAACTGCTTTGAACGGGACATGTGTACAGCCGTCACACCAATATCGTTTCCATAATTCACATAAATGGCACAAATTCTTGAATCTTTTTACACTTCACGTTTTTAGTATAAAATCTGGACCCTTCGAATATCTGCTATTCATCTGTGTGAGGAAGCCGTGACGGACGTCGTTTTTGTGGAATACTCCTCCCGCCTTCAAATATTCTAACAAACTATAGCTCACTGACTTTTTGTTTTGAATATACGTCTTCCAACAGTTCTCAAGGGCCTAAGAGTACGCTACCCTCGGGTTAATATCATTGATGACATTTGGCTCTTTCTTTCACGACAGCATAATTAAGCAGCATGGTGTGTGACAGTACTATGAATATTAGTGGTAATATTCGAGATCCAGTTACCGGCAAATTTATGAAAAAACAGTCTTGCCTTATTTTAGTGCTTGATGAAAGTTAACGTTTACCCCAAAGGGAACATTCACAGGAAATTACAGGAAGAAATTGGTCTTTTCAAGGTGGCAACACGACTTGATTATATGTAGATTAGCTTTGTGAAGTAGTGGTGTTGTTATCACACCGGATAGATATTTATTTCTCCATTTCTCAGAGCTTCTTTTTTCAGTTGATCAAGCAGTTAACAATATTATATACTGAAACATCGCTAGGTCTAATTAAAGGCAATGAAATAAAACTATTAATCATTCTTAATTGATTAATTCAATCAGCTATTTACTTTTCGATTGTATTTTCCTAGCCGTTTCAGTGGCGAGACACAGGGTTGCAAGGAGATCTACCACAGTTAACGCGTTGTGGCCGGGATCGTTGCTGAAAAGCTGTGATCAGAAGCTCCACTCTTTAATCAGGTGAAGTGGGACTTTGCTATGTAAACTCAGCAAACTGGAAGGTTCTGGGCTTAATTTTTAGCCTGATCAAAGAAAGGAGGCTTTTACATCTTATAAATAACTACTGTTTCCCATTTAAACTGGAATTTCAAGAGACCAAAATTAATCTTGAGTTGAATTGGCTTGCCACCCGACTCCCGAATTTGCATTTCTTTGATGAGCTGGTCTGATGGTGTGGAAGTAATTTACAACATATTCTGACCATTTGTGTAAGGAGCTCGAGAATGGTACAGAGGATTAGTAAGGTACTTCGCTAAATTTTGAACTAATTCTATGTCAAGTTTCTAAACTAAAATTTCAGCAACGTAGAAACAGTCTCAAAAGCGTCCGACTGGCATTACAAAGCATTGTGGCATATAAGGACAGTGGTAGCAACGTCGGATCAGTTTACCGACCATTTACGGATATTTGAAAGAATTCCATGTGAATTTATTGCGCTTTCAATTGTCATATACGACTCAATAACAGCTTATTCTTAAATGATGTGTGAATCCTGTGCACGCTTTTCAACAGGGCTATCAAAATGAATGCCCTCCTAAAAAGGTTAAGCAGCCCTCCTCCCCCACAAAAAACTTATTTTAAAGCAACAGCTAAACATCACAATTTTCTTCTCATTTCTTTTCAAAATATCTGTCATCATACTTTTAAACTTCAATATTGCATGTTCAGAGTAAACCAAATAGTAAATTTCACATTTGAAGGAAAACAATATTGCTACAAGATTCTAAACAGTCAATCATTAAACAGGACCATCTACTACACTACTTTAAGTTGGCGTAAATGCTCTTGCCCTTTAAATTTAATAAACAGTCACTATTACAGTTAGGCCTATACAACCGGAAAAGGGCCGTGACGGGCTCGACTTGAACCAATTGAGCTTTAAAACTACATCTAATTAACCAACTATCGTAACTAACTATATTTATACGCGGGATTCTACTGTATACAAATATCTCATATTTTATTAAGTCTCTTCCCATCCCCTATCAATATGGATTCCTCTCCGTGTCTCCATAGATGGAGATACACACTGCACAAATACCGACACGTCGCCCCCTGTATTGTGAGGGTCATAAAATTAGTTTGTTATCTTTTAAATCGTGGGTGGCTTCTATTATTTGTTGAAGTCTGTGGTATGATCTAATCAGTCTTCTGAAGAAGGGGATTTATTAATACTGTAAAAGACACTACGGAAAATGAAATACACTAGCAAACGTATTTATTTATTCACTGATTTATACATTAATTAATCGTAATTGCTAAGCCGACTCGATTACCACTGACTTGTCACGAATCACTGCTTAACAACTAACAAGCTACTCGCGTTTCCTTATTCATGAAATCAATTAAAATGAAATCCCAACGTGTACATCCCTCTTCGCTTCCACGCGTAAAGTTGTTTTTAAGTTGTAGTCTATTTAAAAGTTAACCAAACCTTTCCGTCTAACATCATCGATGAAATATTATTAAGTATGTCAAATATGACTTCGAATTTTTACAGAAACTAAAACTATTCGAACATGCTGGGTAAATATTAAAAGCATGTAGACGAGTTGCATGTAAACAGCTTCGGATATCTGCACATTTTCAGCAATCAGCGATTAACACATAAATTTGCAAATACTAAATGAAACTGTTGTTGTATGGTTGGAACGTTTTCATACAACAGTTTTGTAAAGTAGTTTGTAAATACTTAAAGGCCAAGAGCAGTACCCCAGACATATTTTGAAGGAACAGAGATATGTCACAACTTACTTCTTACGTCTCTTTCAAGTGTCTTTTATTGTAATTAAGACCTCAATCTCGTATTTTCAAGGTACGATAAACCAAGAGGTTGCTCCTTGGTCTCCTCTTTCCTCTTCCCTAACTAAGGATACTCTGGTGTGTGATCCAGCATAGATGACAAAGGTGACATTATGTACTTGTTGAATTAGATCGACAAGTTTATGGTGAAACCTTCGAAAATGTGACAATGTAGTGTTTAATCAGGAGTATCATTTTATCACGTGACCAATAAATAGACTCTTTTCATTAAAGCAATTACAAAAGATTGCGGGATAGATTTAACATCACTTGTGTCACTATTGCTCGAAAGAAAAATGACTTTCAACAAAACTCTATCCTATCAAAACTCAATCCTTTACAATATTGATATGTGGAAAAGCCTCTACGAAAGTTCAAGTTTGATGAAAATTAATCCTAAAATATAGACACTCTATGAAGTTTATTTTTTTTTTTTCATTTCGAGATAAATGTAGGACTAAGTTTTAGATAAGGTTGCCAAAAGCGGCATTTAGAAAAAGATGGAGGACCTCTTGAAGTATGCTATTTTCAACAAAACTTACTCCCAATTTGAAAGAATCTCCCATGTGATTGCTCTTAAATCTTAAACAACATTTCACTTGTTCCATAATTACATTGGTTTAATGGTATTTAAAGGGAAATGTAGTAAACTTAATTTGAAATAATGTAGTAGACTGTCCTACCTCATGAATGCCGCTTGAGATAATCGTACGACAATATTTTTCTTTCTCAGTTTTGAATATTACTTGCTATCACTGCTTGGTTTGACAATTATCAGATATTTATTTACAGAAAAAACATTTTAAGATACTCGAAGGAGGAAAAACATGTATATAATTAATGTGATTTTAAACAAAACTTTATTCGTCTCGATTGCTTAAACCCTTTAAAATTATTACTACCCTTTAAGAGGAATCCATCTTATGGAACTCCTGAGATAAAAATTGGCTATATAACATGATCATCATGAGACCTTACCAGACAACTCAAGAATGCTTGAATTGTCGGCCAATATTTTAGTTACGTCCTAGACTTTTACACTTTCAGACCAAGTACACCCACTAAAATCCCACAGTGATACAAAACTGTCGTGGGGATAGAGTTGAGTGCACCGAGGCTTCTCCAATACTATGTATGGTGATCATGCACTTTTCCTTTCCTCCAATTTATAGAATGGACCCTCCTATCACGTGATAAAATGGGTCCTACTTTCACGTGATTCTCTAACCAATAGCTTACAGTACTTGACGTCACGCAAGTTTTAAAGTATGGCATAATTCTGCAAGAAAAACAACACCGTGTAGACTTACTGATCATGCAGCCAATAAGGATATGTCGGTCTGGGTTTGTCCTCACTGTACGTGACCTTGAAAACAATCGTTTCGACACAAATTGAACTTGAAAAAATGATGAATTTGATAAGTTACGAGAAATAGACCTACGGTACAAGATATCACAAAACAGGAATCGCGCCCTCGCTTTGTTGTGGGTAGCGCACATTGAGAATGTTCCGCTTAAAATACGTTTTGTTAAATAGTTTGGTGAGATTTGTCGATATACCAACACGAATGTGTTACATAGCTTCAGTCAACTCGGCAAAAAGATCAAAGTTTAAATTTATTTCCCAGTATGGTTCAACTTTAAGTTTGGTTTCCCAGTTGCCTCTTACAACAGGTGGGAAATACCGTGGGCATATTCTACAACCTCAACCCACAGGGGCGCCACATTTCAAACCAAGGAGCATGTTTCCTTTTGAATGATGTAATTGCCCAATTCAGCAGCATGTTTTTTAAGTGTATTCCAGCCAATCCGAATCCTATGGAAGGTTTAGGAAGTTAGTGAACATTTTCTCTCTTCTTTGGAATATGAAAGTCCCCATCGCGTAGACTGATGAGACTGATCAGTTAGTACATATTTGAAGTAAATGCCTACAGGGTAGCACTACATTATTAGAAATCTATGGTATTACACATGCAGACGGAAGATTTTCTAACATCAGCTAGTGATCTTTCAACATGTGAATAAAGTATGCATACATTGTGACATTACTAGTTTATTTTACAATTTTTTTTACATAACTTCAAAAGCTATAATACCTTTCGGAATCTGTCGCCAAGATTCACCGCGTCAAATTAAACATTCTCATATTATGGAATAGACAGAAATTTGATCGAAGTTTACCCGTATTACATATCATTTTGTTGCCTAACTGAGAAAGCATGCTTGACTTGAATATTCAAATAAAAAAAAAAATCTTGATCTATTACCAAGCTATAGGCGTGAGCTTTAAATGGCATCTGATAGGAAATTATTCTCGAACATGTTCAATCCTTTTAAATTCTGCTTATGACATTACTTTCTGCTTTCATCTTTGTACAATTTTTAACCATCCGTTTATTTTTCAGGGGCCGGTATGCACGAAACAGTTTGCATTATACACATAAACTATATGATTTACGTGGTACGAGAATTAATGCGGAGAAGTAGGTCTAAAACCCAAAACTCCCAACCGGATTGTATCACTGTGAATTTTTCAAAGTGAAAATTATGTGATATGGGATCAAAGATCATGTAATCAATACGGGATCTCACAAATTTACTCTTTTTATCTGTCCTACCCACCTAGGTATAATCAGATAAGGGGGCACACAGTAGTAAAGTTTGTCCCATATTATGAACTCATGAGGTTTCCGATGGTCGTAAACATGACATTCAAAGTATGGCTTGCTCTGGGGATATTACCAACGACGTACATTATGTAGAAGTTTGCGTAGTATCGGCAGAACTTCCATGGCAACATAGTGACTTGTAGTTTATCCTCTGCATGGGAGAAATTGTAACCTATTTCTCAGAAAATTCTAAGCTATTTCTCTCGACCTTTTGAATATAACGTCACACGAAAAGGCCTCTAATGGATGTAATCTCTGTATTATTGTAAGCTTTGAAGGCCTTCCACAAACTAAGGCGTAAGTTTGACAATTCGTTGAATCTCGATGATTATTTTGCTTGAACCATTAATAGCTTCTCTACAAATTTCTTCAGTGTTCTTTGGGGTGCTAACTTATTTTATAGTTTCATATGTTTGCCTGTCGGCGAAATCAGCACAAAATTGCAATCGACTATATGGATGATGTTTTTGCACCTCGTAATCAATGTGCAACGCTGGGGCATGATGTTCAGGGGCCTGTTCCACAAAGAGTTACACACGATCTTAAGTATGATTTACTGTTGGCTTAAGTATGGTGAATCAAACTTAAAACTGTGCGTAACTCTTTGTGGAACGGCCCCCAGGTGTTTAGTCTGTGCATCAAAGTTGCACACATGAGCCACGGTTTAGCATGACTGTCCATTTTCTCGACGTAGCCTCCTCAAAAGGGGCTTGTCGTTAGGTGAGAGACAGGCCCTCTGGATGCAATGAGCAAATAGCAGAGAAAATTCCCCAAATTATTTCACTTGAAACCCGGCGACTTGCAAAGAACCGACGATACCTGGTGGGTGAAACTGGTGACGCTATAATGTTTCAATAATGCGCAATAACTGAATGTCTTAGACCACTATTATACAACATGGGGGAGCCAAGTCACGTGTCATACACGTGACTTGAAAGCCGGGACCGAGATTCGAAATGTATTTTTGTCTTTCTTTTATTTGGTGACATCCCGGAACATTGTATACCCATGAAGATGCTCACCGTTTGCTATTCCTCTGGTAGTCAGTTTGTTACACAGGGATTTTGATGATTATTATTCAAGACCTCAGCACTTACAAAATATTAACAATGAAGGATCGGATAAAGGACTTCACAAGAGGAGCTGGCTCTATTAGGGTAAAATTCGTACATATGCGAAAATAAAAATTAATTAATGAAGCCTTGATGAGATTTCTGAGGGTAAATTTGAAATTTCGAGTTTGGAAATATTTTTCGTACAACAGATTTGGGCTGTTGGGGCGTCTAAAAAAGGGGGAGGATAGTGTCCCAAAAGAGGGAAAATCTTGATCCAGAAAATCCACTCTCTGGGTCATTGCATTAAATGTAATTGTGACAGGATTTGAACAAATTTTATGTAATACTGTACTAAGCTGTTCAGGCTTTGACACTGCCAGTCTTGGTTCCTACAACATGCAGCATGGAGGCGGGACGAGGAGGGACCGTGGAGCTGAGGTCCCCCATGAAAAATTACGGGTTAAACCAAGTGTTCCGAAAGGTGTGGAACGCCGGCAGAACTTCGAAGTAGAGGCTTAGCATTTTCTTTATCTGTAAATTGCACTTGCAGTTTAGACCACACGGTAAAAGCCGATTCCGATCACCTGGAAGGTTTTCAAACCAACATTTTTCTTGTACGTTCCGCGACAACAGCTCAGTGGCGTAACCAGCGGGGGCCAGGGGGCAAACTGCACCCGACACAGAAAAAGGAAAGGGAAGAAAAACGGAAAGGGAAGAAAAACGGAAACGGAAGGAAGGAAAGGAAAGAAAGGAAAAAGAGGAAAAGAGAGGGAAGAAGAGAAAAGGAAAAAGAGAAAAGGAGGGGAGGGAAAGGAAAGAAATGTAGAAAAAAAAGGAAAACGGAAAAGAAGGGGAAAGGAAAGAAAGGGGAAAGGAAAAAAGGCAAAAATGAGAAAAGTGGGCCAACTATAACATCAAAAGCAAGACTGATCTGCATTCATGGAACACTGTTTTGGTCAACCTATGAACATTCATTTAGTCGCCTTAGGTAAACAAAAAAATATCTGAGGTCCACTTTATCGGAGGAAAGACTTTCCTCTCTTGCTCTTCGCCAGACAGTCGGGAGGACTTTAGAAAAAGCAATCATTCTCAGATTCGCTACCAATATTTGAAGGAAGTGCAATTCTTCAGTAATCCCCCAACTCTTTAAACTTCCTCACAGGAAATCCAGACTCCAATGCTCTGTGCAATATGAACTCCATATTAACAAATTATTGTTTCAAAAGGGCAGAAATTACGGCGCGCTTTGCGCGCCGCAATGCATCACCAATATAATGGCGTTCACATTTGTAAAAAAAATTGAAAAACTTAGCTGTCTGGGGGGTCGCGATTTTTCAAAATTTTCTGTACGCTCCGCGCAAAGTGAAGATGGTCTTTCTAGCAAGACTTCATATTCTGGCCATTGGCCTACCGTACTCAAATGCTCTCATACACACCTGTCATTAGATACCTCTCAACCCTGTCAGTTGTGTAGTCTTTGTAGATGGATTCTTTAGTTGCTGAAGTTTCTAAATTTTATCAATGTTCAACGTTGCAGAGCAGTGGCCTAGCTACAGGAGGCAGGGCAATTGCGCCCTCGAAAAAGTGGAAAACTCAAAAATTAACCATTTGAGACACCAGTCAAATACAGTGCGGTTTTTTTTCATAAAGTTCCAAATTCTCCCTAATAAGATTTCTATATTCGAAATTATTATTTTTAAAAAAGAAAAAATTTTCCGCGCGCTTCGCGCGCCTTGAATTGCAACCCTTAAAGCTGTAAGTGATCGCTCATAAAGCAGTCAGTGGATAATTTGTCCTAGCCGCTACAGTGCCGTTTCCCTGAAAGTTTCTTCAATATAGGCTTTCATTTTTGTCCAAAAAAGGCAACAAAGTTTCGAAAGTTTTCTTAACGTCGTCGAGAAGCCTCAATCCGCTCTCCTGCGATAACACGATCTTCAGTCGACATGCTATCTCAGATTCATGCTAATAGGAAACGCAGATTCTTCGATAGTCCACCCAAAATGCAAATTTCCTTACAGGAAACCCTGAATCTAATCTATTTTATGCAATATAAACTTCATATTTAGAAATGTGTTAAAGGACTTAAATTTTCGGTATGTACCTTACACAGTAGTGTTCACACTTAAGAAAAATAAAAATCAGATTTATTAAAAAAAAATTGTTCTTGCTCGTAGAAAACGCAAAAAAATTTAGCATAAAAATGTATCTTTCGGTCAATGGGGTAGGGTGAGTTGCATGGTCCAAAATTGCCCCCCCCCCCCAACACTTCCCTTAAGGCCCTAAGACACCCACAAACTAAAACTAACACAGCTTAACTAGTACAAAATCGGGAAACCCCTACGCTATTGCCCCCTCCCCCCCCCCCCTGGCAGTCAGGTCTGGTTACGCCACTGCAACAGTAATTGTGTTCCGCTCAGATAATCTTGTTGGAACTCAGTCCACTCCACTCCACCCCAAATATTGTTTTCTTCCCGCTGCGTTTGTCAATCAGTTATTTACAACAACTTCCTACTCCAAGTACACTAAATATTTAACGTTGGTTATGCGTTCATACTCAGCCTTCGTTCATATTGACGTAGCTAATCCTCGTAAATAGATAGAGTTTGTGTTACATGTCAAATGCGAGTGCTAATGAATCAAATTAAATCACAGTTTATTGTTATTGTATCGTAACACAATTTTTGAAGATAAAATTAGCTTCAATTTCTCATATATTCTGGCAAGATATCATGTTCCAGGAAGTAAATATTAAATGACAGAAAGTATTATGAAATTGTGACTTTAATTATTTCTCCACAAGTCCCTGTGGATACATCTAGTGACGACAGCGTATGCGCAAGACACGAAACGACAACATGAGGATAATGCTGGCTTTATGAATTTGTGTATGATCGATAGCCCATCTCGGCTATGGCTGGAAATTGATAAAATACAGGAAGATTATTACGTCGCTGCACTGTTGGAAAATGTAATCACACAGTCGGGTGTGTTGCTTGTTTTCATCCGAGCCCCGCCACGTTGGTTATGAATTCATGCAGTTGGCCTATAGCCAACTGAATGACTTTTCTGGTTAGTCTGCGGAAGTCCTCTAACAAGTTTTGCCATGCACAAGTATAGTCACAAAGGGAAAGGTGAAAAAAATTTTTCTGCGTTTTATTTTTTCGATAAACAGGTTAAATTCAATTCATATACGAGAAATTTGGGCCAGTCGAAATTGTATTTTTTGGCATAGAAAAGAGGACATATGCGCCATACAGGGTTGTCTAGGGAGTATACAACTCTCCTGTTTTGGATGAACATTTTTGAACTAACTAGCCTATTAATGTATTCTGTACAGCAAATTTGGGAGCAAAAGAAAGTTTGTCATTTTCTATAAAAAAAACTGAGCACAATTTTCAGAAATTTTCGTTCAAAGATCATTCAAAACCAAAATAATGCTCAGGCTAGGGTTAAAATTAGTGCGATAAAAATTTATAATTGAAGCCATTACTTCTAAAAAGTACAGCTCCCGTAAATTTATGAAATGTAAAACTGAAACCCTCACAATAATATCCGCAGTGGGGTCGTCAAAGATGGGGTGGGCAGGAGGGCACGTAACCACTGGAAAACCTCTTACCCTCGTATGCCCTCCCCAAATGAGATTTGGCATGTATTTTCAATAAAGAGATATGTCTCCTTCAGTCAGGGTGCCAGCTTTCAGAAAAATTGATTCTTTTGTTGTACAAGGAAAGGCAGCATTTTTTTTTTTGTCATTTTCTTCAATAAAAATTCGCCCAAACACCTGGGAAGTTCTATTTCCGGCTGTCTGAGGGGTTCGTCTTTCCAAAATTTTCTGTACGCTCCAGTTTGCGCCATAAAAGGTAGCGCTAAGACCATGCTGGTAACCTGTTCAGTTCAGTTCAGTAAGACTTTATTCCAATCTCTTACAGTCTTACAATGATATAAAATACATAACAACATTCTGAGAGTGGTAAAGGTAACGAAATTACAGTATGTAAGGATTATTATGCTTAAACACACCATAAAAGGTAAGAGACTGAGGAGTGGCAACTAAAAGCTCCTAGGAGCTTTTGGGTGTTGACATCCCTTAAAAAACAAATATAATACACGACAAAAGGGAAGAAAAGCACAAAAATACGGAACTTCAAAGACGGAAGTTCAAAGGTAGTTTGCAATGAAATGAACTTTAAGCTGCTTTTTAAATGCATATGGTGTTTTACAGTTAGTAACTTCCAAGGAGGGAGAATTCCATAGTTTTGCACCTATAAACCGAAGACCAAGTTGAGATGACCTAAGTCTACCAAGGGAAGTGATAAACTGATTTGAAATAAGACAAGGGTAAGGGTAATGGCTATCACGAAATCGAAAATGAGCTCTAAATATTGACGGGGTTCTCTTATGTAATCCTGCCCGAAAGGGCAGGATTACATTTCCCCTTGAGAGAACCACATTCAACTGTTTATCAGCCGCTTCCTCTGTAGTTCAGTTTACCTTGAGCTTCTTTTATAAAATGTCAGGCAGGCTGCTCTTGGTAGTAGTTTCACTAGGTTTGTTTCTCTTACCTGAAGTTAGCCAAGTTATTTTGAGATCAATAAAGTGAAGGAAATTGTCATAATTAAATGACGTCTTAACTACCCCACAAATATCCCCAAACCAGGAGCTTCCGGGGGATAGATTCTCCCCGACCTCCACTGGGCCTTGCACCTAGGCCCCACCATGGCTCAGAAGACGGGCCCCTATACCCCACCCGGGTCTCAAGATTCGTACTCGGTGACACCTCCGGGGCCATGAATGGTGTCTCGCGCGTAGTGCCCCTGCGAAAACATTTTGCCCTCCTTATCCTCCTATATGAAAAGTGATGAAAAAGGTGATTCGTGTCGTTATCCGTAGGAAGGTTAATGGGGTGGCGATCGAGGGATATGTAGATTTGCCAACTTGGTGGGTCACTATACGGATGGCGTAATGGGCTAGTACACGTTCAATTGGTCGATTGACGTAAGGGTAAGGGGATAAGCAAATGCCATCCCTCCGTCAGCCTAAGACTTTCCTCGCTTCCTCAAGCCAGAGAAAATCTTTTCGAGAAATCTTTGTAGATATGATACGGCGGGTAATCTCGAACAACTGCACGCCGCCCACGCAGTGTACTTCCAAAGAGAACATATTACTTCATGGAAGCATATGAAACTGTAAAAGATGGATTGACCATTGTACTTAAAATCGAAGGATGTGACAGCCCTGTTTGTGTATGAGTAGATGTGGTGTTTTAACATACGTATGCATATATATGTGCGTATTTGTTAAGGTGGTTAAATTTAGGTTCGATTCTGGCCATTGCTTGACATGCATTCATTACTTCAGTATTTTCTGATGATCATTATGCAGTTTGGAGGCTCCTCCTTTCCTGGGAGAAATTTTTCTTTTTGGGGCAAAAAGTCTCTCAAATTTGTTTCGTGGAAGGTTATTTCAACAACTATTTGTAAATCAGAAGAAAAAACTGTTAGGGTAACACCATGCACCTCATTGGTTGTGCCGCTTGCGAGTCATCAAGCTACGGCGACATAAATTTGACAGTAGGGCAAAGGATACAATCGATGCAATACAATGGCAACAGCCAATCAAGAAACACCTTGTTAAACAGTGAGCATCCACCCAAAATATTCGCCAAGTTTAGACAACAGTGCATTGGCGTTTGAGACACAGGAATTGAGACTTTTAGTCCTGAATAAAGTCCCATATTCCTAAGCATACCGCCAATGTTGTTAGGCTAGACTGGCATTGCACGTCAAATTTGGCTCAAAGGAGAGACGAAGTTCATGGGGTTACCAATTTAAACCACATCACTTGGCATAGTAAAATGTCAAATATCATGGTTAAGTAAGCAATTGAAAATCGTTGCAAATCAAAATGTAGTAAATATTATCGAGAAAGGGTTCATGATTATTCTTCATTTCATTCATGATTCTTGTCAGTGCTAAAGTCACCGTCATTGTCATATGTCACAAATCATCGTTTTTCCTGTAATTGTTGTTAACTAGTCTTTGTCATTGGTATCGTCCCTGTTAACGGAGAGAGCTAGTTAGCCCGTGTAGTGCCTCTGTGGCTGCAGCGCCCTTTGGACTGCCGCCCTCAGTTGGTTTTTCGTAGCGACGAGCTGAACGAAAAGACTTCGTTCGCTCCGAGAGCTAGTCTGATATTGAGGCAGAAAATGGTAGGGAAGCTGCGACAGACACAAAACTTATTACTTAAATACCAGGATGCAAATTTAACGCCAACACCAATCACATATATGCCTAACCCAGGCCTTGAATTCTGAGGCGTGCGAGTGCGATGGTACACCATCACTCACCTCAAATCACTGTGAGGATTGTGATTTCTTACAGATTTAAATGAAGAATGTTAGCTCAAATAAATATATTAAGGCAGTGACGTAGCCACGGGGAGAGTTTTTGGGGGTAAGATCTCCCCCATGACCCAACCTTGCAATGCAAAAAACACCTACAAAGCGGTTTTTTCTCTATCCTTAGACTCTTCCCTCATATCGTTCCCCCAACCCCCCCCCCCCCCCCATGACAACAACACCCTCCCCATGACAAAATCCCGGCTACGCGCCTTAATAAAACAGCACACATACAACACTCCTTAATTTTCTGAGGAGTGCGATTTGTAGCATACCTTGATATTCTACAAGTCAATGCATGTAGAAGTTCTCTAGGATTTATCTGTGTGAGTAAAACGTGTTAGCGTTACAAAAATTGTCGAATAAATTTAAAAAAGTTTCTTTCAACCTCTCGAAGTAGTTACATAACGGTTCAATGACCTCTGATGTTTGATTACCGCTTGCGCAATTACAAGAAGCTCCTTGCAGCTATGTAATGAGTTGAAATTATGTGAGATAAAATCATGACAACTAGAGATATGATCTTTTCACGACTTTACACAACTGCTTGCAGGGAATCAGTAAGGCGTTTATCTCTAGGTGATGATGAATGCTCATTAAATGACTTACTTTTTCTATAATGGTACTGGCAGGGAAAATAACAAGAATTTCATCAAAATTACTCCACCGTTAATACTTTTATACGACCCATTGTTTAGGAGGAATAGAAAATAAATCATTATCATCTTTCCAATCACATTACATTTTCATTACTATTTGTTCCTATTAACGACATAAACTTTCTTTAAGACGATGAGTTTCAAGCTAATTCTCAATTAACCGGGAACAGTTCCCATCTCGGACGATTCAAATATTTTGATGAGGAGCCGGAGTTTTCTGAGAGGTATTTTTTGTCGTGGATGGGATTTTTGAAGGAGACCTCAATAAAAAAGTTTAAAGTCACATTAAGTGGAATCATAATAGCGTGATACTGATGTTCGAAGTCTAGGTGCCCAATTATGTACTAACAGTGTACAAGGTTTTTTATTTTCAAATTGCTCATTCCTGAAACGCTGCTTATCCCACTAGTATGAAACTTCACAGAGCAATAATCACTGTTGTACATGGCGAGGGGCTGGTCCAGTCCCGTAACATTACCTACACACATAACGAGCTGAATAAATACTCTTACCCCATCGACGGGGGAGCAAATTTTGGAGTCGAGGGCCATTTAAGAGGCCCATCAGCAATATATTCCTTGCTCGACCAGATATGGCGCCATGAACTGGAATACCTGATGAACCTTCGCAAATCTGAAATTTCAGTTGCACTTTAAGTTAAAGGGCAAACGCTGCCGCCTTAAAATTATCTTGAAGCAACAGCTTAACCTCACAATGTTCTTCCTATTTCTGTTAATACAAAGCAACCGTACCGTAAAAACATGACGTAACTGCTCTATCTGCCAGCGCGTTTTCAGTTGTCCTCATCGAAATTTTATTTCATGCTTGCAACTCAACTAGTAGGCCTGTACTGACATGCTAGGCTTAATTAGGCTTGTCATGCGCTGATCAAGTACAACTCTGAGTTTTGGAAACGCCGGTTGCAGTTCAACCAATAGAAAATATTTGGCATGTCCCTTTGTCGCAAAACATTTCTCATCAGTCGGTCTTTGAAAAGGGTTTATTTATCTCAGGGTTGAAGAGGACTTCATTTGATTGCCAGTAAAGAACGTTTTGCAGGCGGTGGGGACCACTGGTTTCGGTGAGGGCTGACAGGGTGTAAGTATCGTGAAACACCTACATACCTAATTTGTTTTCGTTTTGAAAATAGTCCCGAGAGATGGGTGGGTTGGGAGTGTTCTAGATGTTAACTACAGAAACTTTTATGATCTATTTCTTGACGGAAGTGTACATATAGTTCATTCATACTTTTGGTTTTTCAGGTCCAGTTTGGGGGATCTTTCTGTTTGTTTGTGTTCGTTTTCAACACTTAATGAACATTTATCGATTTGTGGACGACCAGTTGAGGACGATAAAAGAACATAGATCATGGCCAACGCATTTCTGAAAATGTTGTTGGTTAAATGCTGATGATGTCATTTCGAAATGGGCTCTACTAGCCTAATGGTCTCACCTTTGTGATGAGCCTGAAATCACGTGTCTACTTGATTTTATTCAACACTAGCTGGGCCCAGATCATGGCCGGTAACGTACCGGTAACCCTTAATGAGACATAGGAACAATTGTCCTGAGGCTTTTGATATTTTGGCTATGGTTCCGTCCTTCTACGTATAAAGCTGTCCGAAATTGGGTTTTACTAAGCAAACATGAGATTAGTGCGATATTAACTCCATGCTGTAGTACCGTAAGGGTTGACAGAACCTGCCTTCCGTAATTCCAGCCTGTCGTAAGAGGCGCATAAAGGCCTGTTCACACAGGATGCGTTGCGTTCCGTCACATTCGATGCGGAAAAAAAAGTTGACGTATCCTTCCGGATGCGTCAAATTTTGGCAAAGTCCATGTGCGTTCAGAAACAGAGTTGACGTACGGAAGCACGCGTCAACTTTGATTTCTTTCGTGTTTTTCTTTCATGAAATGCAATTTAACGGGATATGGATGCAAAATGGTACTATAGCTATCCTATGTTTGAGCTCAAAATCACAATGAAACGCCTGTAAAATAAGTAGAAAAGCTCATTTTTATTGGTATTTTTTCACAACATTGGGAATGTATTAATAGGCCTATGATTCTTTGGGTACCCACTACCCTTGCGATATTATTGACTTCGGTAGTGGAAAAGCGATGTATTCATTGTTAGGACGGTAGGCAGGGGAAGTCTGGACACTAGACATGGCTGCATAGGGACATTTCACGGCACACAAGAAAATATAAATATAAATTGTAGTGTATATAATCAGTGGCGTAGCTTCTGGGGCTTATGGGATAGAGCCCTTCTCCTCAATCGTTGCCAGCTCCAAGCGCCACCACGACCAATCTGGGTCAAAAAAAACTTCACTCAACCGGGCTACTCAACTTGATGATGATAGATTCTGACTGTAGAAAATCTCCATTCCAATCAGTCCCTTGAAATCAGTGGCGTACACAGGGGAAGGTCGTTAGGCCATTCCCCTCACTAATGCCGATTTGTTTTTGTTCCTAAAAATACGCAAACTTTTTAATACAAATTTTACTTCAAAAGGTAGCTAATGTGGCACCAGATTGAATGCAAGAACACCTAATTTATCAAACACCTTCAAAGGAGGAAGGGGACACCCCCTCCACTAGGACACCTCCCCCAGGCCGGCGATCACGCAACATACTGCATGTTCCTACACTTCCATGAGAGAAATCATGGGTGCGCCACTGACTGAAATTCACCGAGATAAACCCACTTTGAATAATTTTGTACAAATTCGAATAGATTGTGACAAACTGCCAATGTGTTTGGGAATAAAATCAAACCTAATTTTACATTTTTTTAATAAAACTTGCACATCTCGTGTCGATGACTGCTATAAGGCATTGGTCAAGGGTTGCTATCTAGGGTGTATTTAATTCTCAAATTTTCTTGGCATCTTACGCTTAGCTAGTAAACGTGATTCAAACTCTGACCTAAAGTTGAGCTAATTAGTCCTCACAGAAGTGTGTTCAAGAATAAAATGAAATTAGACATTACATTTTTGTCACCAAAATCGCATATATCTTGATGGCTGCTACTGCTCAGTATCAAGCCTGGCAAATGCCATTTCCTGCGATCTGGGATGTATTGAAATCTCTCTTACGCTCCTAGCCAACCTATGGCTCAAGACATCTGCCCACAGAAAAATGGAGCTAAAATGCAAGATTCAGCAGCTTCTCCTGGAGTTTACTCCACCAGACGTCTCAGGAGATAGGATACCCTACCACCAACTGCCCCCCGCCTTCCCGACCTCCTTCCCGACCACCGGCTCACACTGCCCATTCCCAGTTCTCATCCCATCCCTCTCCACATTCCTCTCCCCATCATCCCAGGTACCACCATAAACTGACCCCTCGCATATGCCATGTATGATGCCGGGCAGCTATGAAGATATGACTTTGTATAAGCGCTTGTAAGTGTTGTTGTTTGTGGATGCACATAGGAAATGACAGTTTATGTTTAAGGGTTAATTATGTGTTCAGTTATTTCAGGGGCATGGTAAGTTGTCATGGGGTAAAGTTCCCATTGGTCTATGAAATTGTTGTGGTTATTCATTGTTCTTATTCAGCCTGGCAGCCTGGTTTTCACTTTCTGGAGGATGGCAAAACTGTTTCTTGTTCTTCAGGCTTTCAATACATTATTCAACAGCTTCAGCCCTGAACGAATCTGATTTTTTTTTTTTTTTGGTATTGGTGAAAGGCCCAGTTCTCTCACCCCAAACAGTACCAATTCTCCTGACCTTCTTACTTAAGCCCCTCCCATAATTGTCTAAAACTCATGCTCATCAAGATACAATCTCAGTTTATTGCTTCAAGATGAGTAAAGAAAAACTCAAAAACTCAATTTATATAATCAAAATACTCTCAGTACCGTTCATGCTGTGTAATAAAAGCATTGGTACTCTGCATTGTTTGAATTAGCTGTCAATCAAATGGCTGAGCCAATTGAGAATCTCAGTACCCCGTACCAAAATTATAGTTTGGGGTGAGAGGTTTGGCATTCGCTCACTTTTTAATAGCTCACCTGTTATCAAATTTTGTCACCTTTTCCCGGAATGTAATAGGAAAAAATCAATGGAACCTCGTCGACGTGTACGTGTATATTATGAGTGCGACTGTGCGTCCCTGTAGCGCATTTGTAAACACAATCACTGGATAATTTCAGGCGCAGATCTAGGTTTTCGGTAAGGTGGGGGGTTGACCAATTTTTTTCTGTAAGGCAGTGACCAGTTTTTTCTTAGGTTTCAATGGAAATTTAAAAAATCAAGGGGGGGGGGTTAAACCCCCCCCCCCCCGTATCCTCCACTGAATTATTTGAATACAAATTCCACTGAATTATTTGAATACTTTGATCCAGACATTCCAAAAAAGGGGATGGCCTAGAGATATCAGGAATGTAAAGGTGTTGCATATATGGAAACTTTCACCCGCACAATTGGCCTTAATTCAGAGAAACAAATGTTGCTGCACACTGCCATATTTGCGGTTTCCATTATTTCCGACATTGCCGTAAGAATGTCTATTGGAGCGTTACGTGTTGAAGCTACTCAGTCGAGGAGGGCTTGATTTCGCAAATTTCTATCAACAAATTTGATTTGCTAGGGAAAAGTACGTGAGTTCAATAGCGGAGCTGCCATATGGTCAGGGGCCGTGCCCCTCCCCCCCCCCCCCCCGACGGTCAAAAATCGTCTTTCGGCGCTCTTTTTGGGTTTTAAAAATATTTTACTCTTGCACCATCATTGGCAAAAGACATAATTTAATAGCGTTGTGTTAAGGCTCAAATGACAAAATGTTCAAACACCCACCAGTAACTGTACTATCTGCACTTTATTCTGATGAAAAGGGTCATCTTCTGTAATATAGGGATAGGTTTTGCCGAAACGTATCTTCATGCTTTATACGCACTAATGAATGTTGTCGCTGTGTTAAGTTAACGGAGCGATGCGCACTGTTAAACGAGAAATTTCCTAACTGGCTAACGATAACCCTAATCCCTAACCTAATGATCCCTAACCTTAACAAAGAATACAATCGATACAATACCAACCAAGAAACACCTTGTTAAACAGTGTGCATCTACCCGAGTTAATTGCTTCCACACCAAGCGTGACTATAAGCTTACAAAATACAGTCTGACATTAAATGCAGCCCCCGGTCAGTAAAAGATATTGCAAAAGAGCGCAGCAATAATTGTAGCGCACTTGTCCGGGATAACTGTCAACACATACAATAAAAAGAGTTTATAAAGATGTCAAAATAGCTTCCTCAACATTTTCAAAATCATTCGAAGAGAGTCAGGTTTAAATAAAACTGTTATCATAGTGGAAATGGTTTAAGAGTTTTAATGAATCGCTTCCGTTTTGCTTTTCTTCAAGTGACCATTCACATGATTAATGGCTATTTCTGAAACTGCCACCCACGGTAATTCCATGAAAATGGACTCAAAAGCCAGAAAATGTTATCTAATAAGCCTACGTTTAGTCTACTTTTATTTATTATGAATTCGGTATCTAGAGAGCCAATCAGACCTTTTCTTGGCTTTTTCTTGCAATTTACTCCATTAATGTTTCTTCGTGTACTTACCTTGATTTCCAGATACCAAAAAAGTACACCTAACGGTGATTATTTCCAAAACCTATTCCCGTGTAAGATTGCTTGCTATTGGCTCTAGCAGGCTTGATCTTTATCTTCACCAAGTAGCCGTTATAACATTAAAATCTTAAATCGAGACCTGTTCACAACAACACAAAACATAATGAAAGTCTTCATACTACAATGTGAAATAGAGGGATAGAAACATGGGCGTCCGTAAGTAGGGACAGGGCGAAACTTGTCCTCCCCTGGAAAATAAAAAACCTGTAAAAACGAAGAAAACATAAAAAAAAGACGAAGAAAACTTAACATCAACATTTCTTAACAGTTCACTCAGTGTTTCCTTATTTATATGCGATATGCGGTGAGAGGCATTTTGGGCAACTCCTTGTGGAGCCTTGTGGAGCGGAGCTTTTCCCCGTAAAATAATTTTAGCTCCCCCCCCCCCCCCCCGAAGTTTCTTCTGCGGAGACCCATGGATAGAAAATTTGAACATGCTTTAATCCGAGAGGAGAGCAAGCTCCCTGTTTTACTAGGAAAACATGCTGAGGCAGCGGTGTAGCTAGGTTTTTTCGTGGGGGGGGGGGGCTACGGGGGCCTGGAGTTTACTATCTAAGCGTAGCGCCACCACCAGTTGGCGCGGAGCGTGCAAAGAAAATTTTGCATTTTAACACCTCCCAGATGGCTGGAAATGGCATTTGCCAGGTTTATCTTTATTGCTAGTGAGAACAATTTGTGATTTCTCTCAATTTCAAACACACTTTTGAGATACTGATTAGGTCAGTTCATTACTCCACTGGCATTTGTATCCTAGGATTGTAAATCCGGAATCCTGCTGTACCGGTATGTTGCAAACAGCTACCCCAGTGCAAGCCTGAGTAAGGTATTTCCATAGGCGTAGGGGAGCATTTCAGTTTTAGGGCAGAAGATTTTTGCACGAAAATGTAATTCTGCCCGTAGGACACTCAAAGCGGAGTGCCATCACTGGTTGACGCGGAGCGTCCAGAAAATTTGTAAATTCGTTCCTGTCAGACAGTCGAAAATGACATTTCCCAGGCTTATAAAGGGAAACAAGGCAGTCGCTATTTTAAGTTTCAAATGCAGATAAAAGTTCAAACCAAACAAAAATTCAGCCAGAAAGACTAAGCGGAGAGCCACCATTTGTTGGCGCGAAGCGTAAAGAAAATTTTGAAATATCCGATCCCTGGGACAGTTGAAAATGGCATTTTCCGGGCTTAAAGGGGATCTAAAAAGCCTATATTTTGAGTAACTTTTGCAAATCATGTTGACTTGAAACTTAAATTCTGCTATGAAGCGGTCTAAGTGCCGGGGCACCTTCATAAGTTGGGGCGAAACGTACAGGAAATTTTGAAAAACCTGAGCTTTCGGACAGTCAAAAATGTCATTTCCCATACTTACAGGGTGATCTAAGCAGTCACTATTTGTTCAGAAGATTACCAGATAAAATGTATTACTACCAATCGATGAAATGGTGCCGCATATTTTTGGCGGAAAACTACAAAACGGAATTGAAAACATTCCTGTGAATTTCACTCTATTGCGACTGTTGGCTAAATTCAGTATATATATATATATATATATATATATATATATATATATATATATATATATATATATATATATATATATATATATATATATATATATATATATATATATATATATATATATATATATATATATATATATATATATATATATATATATATATATATATATATATATATATATATATATATATATATATATATATATATATATATATATATTGAAAAGGTTGCAATATATATATATTGAAAAGGTTGCAATAAGTTCTTACAACATAGCTTTACAGAACTGTTTCGTAAGGGCCAATAATGTAGGTCCCCACTCCTCAGAAGCCTGAAGTAAGAACTTATTGCAACCTTTTCAATATTACAGCTCCCTTCACAGGGTTGAGCACTTTACCATTGCCTGGTTGACATTATTAATTAATTTTTACTATTACGGTTATATATATATATATATATATATATTGATGAATTGTGTGAGTGCTCGAACTTCCGACCATTTATGATATTAATTTTGAAAAAATGTAACATTACAAGGTGTGTTTAAATGAACTTCCAAGCAGACTTATGGGAAGACATTCTCACACTGCATCCTTAAAGTATCGAAAAGCAAACTACCCGATTTCCATAACCATTCCTCGTATTTAGCTTTATAGCAGGATAGATGGCAAACTTTTTCGCACCTGGACACCCTCCTGTCCGTCCGTTGAATTAATTTTGCAATTGAAAACATTTTTTTTTAACCTTTGACCATTTCGGGAAATTTTTGCAAGACTACGGTATTAAGCGGGGATGATGAAAACCTTTTATTCACATTCGTCCAAATGTGTCGCAGATCTTTGTTATTTTCAATGAAAATTTTACTTTAAATCTAGTGTTTTCTGTTTTTCGGCAAAGACTATTAAAATAGTCGGATATTTTGGGTATTGTGTTATACAAGATTTAAAAACAGACTCAAGAATGATTGTTTCTTTTGGGCCACAGGCTTGCCAAATGTGTCGCGATTTTTTATCTGTTTGATTTTTCGTAACTGTGTTACTCTTACTATGACACTTTTCCATTTTCGGGCAAATGCTTGAAAGAATTTGGATATTCGACAATTTCGGGCATTGTTTTGTGATTATATCTGTGAAGTAAAAGTCACGAATAATAGTTTTTTGCACTGCCCGAAGGTGTAGGGAAGTTTTGGAATCTTGACTTGGTTTTTCATGAAAATTTTATTTCGAGTTTATGACGTTTTTTCCCTTTTCGAGCATATCTTTTTAAGATTTCAACCACATTTAGGAATTTTCTGAAAAAACCGTCCCATTTTTTCAAAATTAAAGGGCTGTCCGAATTTTTTTTCCAAAGTCCTGCCCAAATTGAGATTTTGCGGAAATTTGGGGTAGTCTCCCCCCCTGGCCGTCTCGTACGTTACTGGGTACGTTCACTCCACCCAAGAGCTAAGTGAGGTCCTGTGAGGTAATAGTGGTTAAGTTGAGACCCTTGAGACTGCATTGACGCAGCATGGGTTTGGTTGTTGCACTCAGGGCCAATGACTGACAGCAATGGCCGTTCAAAGTGAATCGTTGTTGCTACTTAATATTATCAAAGGCCTAAAACTGACACTCTACGATGACATTTCAAAAAATTTCCAAATTTTGTTGGGCTTTTTCGACAAATATTCCAAAATCAAGAGATTTCATTGAAGGAAATTTGGAATTCTGTGAAAGACAGGTTAAAAATAGCAATATAGCTGCCGTTTTCTCTTGATGTGGTGTCACATATGGTAAGTGTTCCATTTTGACATTTCCATAGCTCGAAAAAAGTTTACCAAACTGAATTTTGAGCGAGACCTATTGAATTCGCGCCCAAAAATTTGCTTTCTTTGAGATTTAGAAAAATGAAAAAGGGGTTTTCTGACCCTGGAAGCATGCTTCCACCCCTTCAGGTTTCACTGGGGGGAAGGTTATCCCAGCCTCCCCCCCCCCCCATTTTCTACGCCTATGAATCTGATCACTTCCTATATTGGTGGCAAATCTGCCATGATCACGACGACTGGACATCGTTGTTGTTTCATAATGATATATATAAGGCCTATATACACAATGACACTGACACACTCAAAGAAAATAACAAACTCAGTTTTGTAATTGAGCAGCGCATGTGACAGGCTCAGATACTCCTAGCTTGCCAGTATAGGCCTACTAGTTGAGTTGTAAGCCTAAAAAAATCAATAAGGAAAACTGAAAACGCGTTGGCAGGTATAGCAGTTATATGGCGTAGCCACGGGGTGGTTTGGGGGTTAGAACTTAGAAGGGGTTAGAACCCCCTCCATGACCCAACTGTGCAATGCAAAAAACACCTTAACCACAACATCGTAACTGTCACGTCCCTTTATGTTGCGGGGTCATATCTAGTAAATATTCGAACGTAGACCTACCATTTCCTGAGCTCGGAAAGTTTACCAAACTAAATTAAGACCCAGGAAAAAAAAAATCCCATTAAGTCCCATCACTGCCCATCACTGCTTTAAGGTTAACATTGACAGGTTTTTCCATGGCTGTGGTAGAATCTGATTGTTTGGGGCTGTAGTCAAGCTTTGGTGGTTTGACTTTTGATTAGGGCTTGGTCTTCAGGGCATCTTATGGGGCCTTGGCCCTCCTTTGCCCTTCAACCTGTTATGTTATGTCATGTTATGTTAAGTCCCATTAGATTTTTCAATTGGACGTAATGGGAAATGAATGGGATGCCCAATTTCCATGTTGAATCAATTGGACAACTGATTTTCGCATTGACTATATGGGATTTTAAGTTGTAACATTGAATACAATGGGAATCTATGGGAATTCAATAGGATTTCAATGGGAATTAATGGGATCCCATACGGCCCATTCAATTGGGGATTTTCTCCTGGGGAGGGCCCTCGCTTTCTACACCTATGTGATCCAGGGTCCCGCCTTGAAAGACTGAACCGGCCCGGCCGCAACAGAGTGTTGGGCACTCCCACAACCTCAAACCTCTTGCCCCCCTCCTTCTTCCCTAATCCAACCGGACCCTAGTCATACCAGGAGCGGGTTAAACGTATAAATGTCGCACCGAAACAATGGGCGTATTAGCCCGCCGAGCGGACGAAGTCTTTTGGCTACGAAAAAAACTATAGATTGAGTCATTGAGCACGGTGTATTTTGTGGTGAATGCTCTTGAATGTTAACGCATCAACTTTTGGGCTCATTGAAAAGGAAATTTCTGACCATCACCGGCAGGCTCTGAGGGCGGCCACCTAAAGGAAATGCAGCCACAGAGGCGCTACGCAGGCTATGGGCGTATGTCGGCTGACTGTACTATGTAATACACGTGCTGACCATACTACCGTTGACTTGGTGTACATGTGCGTATTGTTGTTACTCAACCTACAGTGTAAATCAATTTGGGCGTAACTTCATCATTTCCTGTACGTATAGACGAAGCCGATGAGCAATCGTTTTTAGTGACTGTAGGCCGCCGCCAAAAGTGGGGTCCATCAGCCTAAAACCGTCTTTATTTATTGTTTACATGAATTCCAAACCCTTATACTTAGTGAACTTGGAAAATTTAGGATAAAAAGTAGTGTATAAACATCCATGATAGAGGTGAGCAAGGAAATCGAAAGATTTAAAGGTAATGGACCCCACTAATGGCCGACTGAAATCAGGCTATCACTTGCTGTCCGGATTCGCGTACACCATATTAATGGCTATGTTCATGCTGTCCACATACGTAATACGCTAAACATAGCGCAGGCGCGGTGATCGTGAGTATATGCAATACTCTAGCGCGAGAGCTCTGGTACGTACGTATATCGTACCGTACGTGGTACATCGACCCAATTACGCCGAGTTAAACGGAATAGAACCTAGTCCGAACACTGCAACACTCTAAGATGGCATCGAAAAATGGTCGAAAGCAAGCGGAATTTGAGAAAGCTCATTTCAGGGACATCAATGAACAAGAGGTTGAGGATATTACACTTGAATTTTTCTACAAACCTCATACTTTAACTCTTCTTGTAGTCGCGATTGCAACTACTTTGTACTTCGCTTTCACGCGGTAAGTGATACTGTTGCTATTATAACACATGAGTAATGTCTCATATTGTTTCACTATGCAAGATAATACAGTTGGCCCAGTAGTATATTGTTGTAAGCAGTTCCGCGAAATAGATTTAATAATAGCCTACAGTA
Source organism: Holothuria scabra (assembly GCA_037179385.1). Taxonomy (NCBI): domain Eukaryota; kingdom Metazoa; phylum Echinodermata; class Holothuroidea; order Aspidochirotida; family Holothuriidae; genus Holothuria; species Holothuria scabra. The sequence continues at coordinate 33,350,680 of CM074199.1, forward strand.
TGTCGTACAGAAAGGATTAAATGCAACTAATTTTGGTAAAGACAAGCCGTTGGATTTCAAAAATCACAGGAACCCATTTGTAAGTTCCATCATTTTTCACCTTGAGAACCCACTTTTGCGTTCTGTTGAAAAATGCATGGGTGGTAACTGATTGGCGGTAACCAATTTTTGCTTTTGGGTTTTGTGATTTCATCAACACCGGACCACCACGTGATGGGGAACAGTCGCTCCCGTGAAATCTGATGGCCTGTAAAGATAACATAACATAACAGGTTGAAGGGCAAAGGAGGGTCAAGGCCCCATAAGATGCCCTGAAGTCCAAGCCCTAATCAAAAGTCAAACCACCAAAACATGACAACAGCCCCAAATCAGATTCTACCACAGCCATTGAAAAACTTGTCAATGTTAACCTTAAAGCAGTGAACTGACAGGGAGTTAACTACCCAGTCTGGTAGACAATTCCACTCGTTGACAACTCTATGGGAGAAACTTAATTTCCTAATGTCAAGCCTTGCAAAAGGTTTTTCCAGCTTTTTACAATGCCCACGCACCCGAGAATTACTTTGAACCCATAAATAACTACAAGTCAAAAGGGGATTCGTTTCACAAAGAAACTTGTAAACCTGGAGCATGTCTCTCCTAATCCTTCTCAGCTCCAAAGTGGTAAGCTCAAGATGTTAAAGCGTAGCATGATAAGGTAAATTTCTCACCTCAGGTATGGCGGGTGGCTCTCCTCTGAACTTGCTCAAAAACAAACTTGTCCTTTTCAGAAAGGGGCTCCAAGCCTGAGCTGCATAGTCAAGTTGGGGTCTTACCAACTGCTTATACAAATTAAGTACAATATCCTTACTAAAATTGATGAGATTCCGCTTGATCAATCCAAGCACTCTAGCCTAAGTTGCAGCAGTGGCTGCACACTGCCTTGATGACTTCAAATCCCCAGTAATTACAACATTCAGATCTTTCTCAAAGGTGACATTACTTAAAACTAGGGCTGTGACGGTTAATCGGTTAACCGGTCGAGTCGGTACTCGTGCGTCATTCCTCTTCATAGATTAACCGTTTTTGTATTGCCAATAACGCAGTCGCCGCGGGATGGCTTTGTTGATAAACTGTTACAAAAACATCGCGCAACAAACAGTGTCAGTTTCTCACAAATTATCGCTCGAACAATAACTGTAAAAAGAGTTCTAAAATCGGCCATTCGATTGCACGGATTAATTCCGCGGCAGCTCCCCGAATTAAGTACATTATGATGAGTGACAAGTGGCGCACCCATTGTTACTTTTGTTGGCAGAACTCCGTGTGCTCGTCTCCTAATCCCTTCAATAGCAACACCCAAGCACAACTTTAGAAATTAGCGGCATGTTTGAGAGATTACCAAGCGAAAAGAAAGCCACAAGACAAGCAGGGAGCTGTAACAAAAGTTACCAAGCCCTGTATTTCTATGGCAATAGAACCTCCGCGAGACCATGATTAGGGCACAAAAGTATATTTGAATAAGTCTTCCCACTGTAGCTAATCGAAATATTTTATCATGCTACACCTCCGTAAATTTCATTATTTTTCATTGTTAGTAGCAGTATTTGGGAAAAATTTAACCCGTAAAAATACGATCGTAAGCACCAGATAATTCCCGCCATTTTGTTGTTTGCCCAATATCATATAAAATGGAACATTCCATGTTGACTTTTATGAATAAGCATACGCAGTTCGTTGAACCGACTGGGTTGTAGCTGCGATAATGTACTGTACTGTAGAAGTCAACCCTACGATGCACGTAAAAATAACGATCTAATTTTTAGCGGTCTTGGACAGCAAAAAATGGACTCGATTAACGTTATCTTATGGTTTCTTTCTGATGTAAATATCCCCGTAATTTTGCCACTTCTTGTCCAGACCTTACCGTCTTGTTTCAAAATAATCAGCAAATGAAATGCACTTAAGTCAGACCCCCGAAAAATCCAAGTACGCAGAGATTTGTGCTGCCGTTTCTTGGTGAATTTAGCACGGGGCTTGGCCGGCTGCACAGGCAGGCTATGTAAGCCTGGGAAGTGCGATCGTCATAATGCAAACTCAATGAGGAAATTCGTTCAGAGGTCTGGTATTTTCACACACTAAATCCCATAGGCGATGGCCCGAGTTGTGATTGGCTGGCTCAGAATCAACGTATTTGAACCAATCACAATGCAGAGGCAATTCAAATTTTGCAATAGATCTTGTGCATATGATGTCACCGAGCAAAACATTGTCCCTTGTTTAGTGGTAAAAGCGGATACGTAATTGTTTACGTTCGTAACGACGTCATATGATAACATTCCATAAGTTCTACTGTAAATAACTTTACGGTAGGAATGCTGGGAATTCCTTAATTTATGCAGGAAAATTGGGCTTGGTTGTGCTGTTTGCGGCTGGTGGGCCGTTTACAGTGCAATTGTACAGATCGCTACTATGACACACACACGTGAGCGCTGTGCATGTATTGAACACTGCATCGCAAGCAAACTGCATCAAAACAGCTGTGTGGGAGTGTTTCATGAAATAACTGACAATATAACATAGGATCAGGCGGGAATACAACAGTTGGTGGAATGTTAAAAAGTGCACGTGGTCTGAAGAAAGCTTCAGTAAATGCGGGATGGGTTTTTACTGTGAAAAGATGATATAAACTCAGCGCAAAATACCAACATTTTGCCACATACTTACAAGGGCGAACATGACTTACGGCGCCATTTTAGACTTGCACTTTCCTGTACAAAAGTGATGGCGCTCTTTGGAAATGTTGACTTTTTGTTGTTGTGTGAACATTACGTCATTTTTGGTTAAAGGGTTAACCGGCGGTTAATAAAATCGGTTAAACGGATAGTGAATTAACCGAAAATGCACAGCCCTACTTAAAATACTACCATTCATGTTATAATCATAGCTAAAATTTTTGGGACCAAAATGTAGGACCTTACACTTATCTGCATTAAAAGACATTTGCCAGGTCTGAGACCAAGAAAAGATATACTGTAAAGATATAAATGTACAAACCTGTTTTGGCTTCAGGGGGTACAAAAGCAATGCATTTGGTTTGGTAAATCATTCCAGATCTTATGCTGGTGCTTTGATACAGTGAAAAGGGAAGAATTTTCCATAGACCATGGGACAGAGTCCAAAATTCTTTCATTCCGTGGCAAGCATCGCGGGTCTACACCAAATGTCCCTGAAAATGTTCTTTAAAATATTGACATTGATGAAAGGGTGATTCCCAATCGTGATAATTGCACATTATTGAGAAAAGGATTAAAATTCAATCACATTTTTCGCCAAAAAAACGAAAGTATTTCGTTTACAAAATACTTATGACGTAGTTACTGCCCAATCACAGATCTTCATTCAGGTCACATGAGGATCACATGACAAGATCTGCCAGGTACCTCACAAAGTATAATGTCGTTAACAAACAAGACAGTCTTAATATCAAAACAAAAACGATTCAGGTGCTTAATTCATTGTCTGTGAAACTCTTCATGGGATCTGTTATCATTCATAAGAATTACGGAATCTTAACATTTTTCCTGTACCAAAGAACTCTTTGAATTGTTTGCTAACAAGAGAGATTTTGTGTGCGCATTTAGATGATCGGAGACGGTGAACTGAACCAATGTGAATTTCCAAACATGATTCCCTACTGTTAGTGTTAGGCCTACTGTTAGTTACCACAACTTGAGAAGTCGAGCGATTTACCGACGTGTTTTAGGATGATCAGAGCAAGAACCAAGGTACAGAACACAGGTAAGGGCCGAATTAAATTACTGTATAACATAAATCATGAAAACTTGGTTGCATTATCAGTTTCGATGGTCGTAAGACAGTGAAACTGTGCAAACCTAGCCTAGGCCTAAGCACGTTACAACACACAATTGCCATAGACCTCAGAATCATAGGCCTAGTGTATAATCCCTTTCTAACCGTTTTTTATTAAGGCATAACTTATCCTTACTTATTAGCAAATAAGTGTGTGTATACAAACAGCATCAATGATGATCGTTCGAAGGCAGTCTCAATGCACAATTAAAGTTACTAAATCACGAGCAACTAACAAATAGCCCTTACTAGGCTAGGACTACACTAATTCTGCAAGTACCCAGCACAGTACTAGAAACAGGGTGGTAATCTGTGTCACATACATGTGTGATGATTGAAAGTGGAATAAGCTAGGCATGAGATTTTAAATTAATGCTCACATTGAGTTACTGTGCTTGTCGAAGAGCTCAATTTTTAATGGGCCATAGTAAAGTAAGTGTTGGGGGGTACAGTATTCTAAAACCTGTGATAACATCATGGCAGTGATACATTGAATTTACCGTCATGGCTCACCATCATGTCACGTCTTGGAATTGGGTCCTGCTGTACTTTTTCAATGTTGTGTATAAATTCTTAGTGTTAGGTGCACACTCATGGATCAGTCTAGACTGTAAATTAATCCATGGAACTTTACCTTAAAGTTTGCTGTTACAGGCTCCATCAAACCAATAACTTGACGTCACATCATCAGGGTATAAATTTGCGGCCTAGATGCAAGGATAATATTTTATTTATAAACACAGGTCCCAAACTCCTTTTCTGCACACTGTTAGATTTGCTGTGTCAGCATGCATTCATTTTTAAAAGGCATTCTTAACGCACACAATACATTTCTCGGTGTATACTGTGTGGATCAAGGTAATACTGTAGACGCAAATTTCGGCATGTTTGGAAAACAAACGCACAAGCTGATTTTCCATTGCCAGTGTGTAAAAAATGTAAATGCATGCAAGTTTTGAAATCATTGTAAGCCAATGTGTTGTCAAAGTTATCATGGTACCGTCACTGATTTTGGTCATCATCACAGATTTTAACCTTGGTCACATACGTCACATCACTGAGTCGTCACAGATTTCAGACGATCTCATTAAAATTTGCCACAATAGCTTAGCCATATTTATGTTTTGCTTTCTACTTCATATTTCAGTCTTTTTGAAAGAAGGGCTAGAAAGGCATGATGGGATGGCAACCTCAGATGAGAATCCAGCAAGGACTTGTCTGGTAAGTTTTATTTTAAAGTTGGCGCAAAATGACAAATTACCTAGGACTTTGCTTCATTGACCATTTCCATACACTGTTATACTTCAAGAAGTGGTGGCAGTGTATACTGTAGCTGAGGGGATGTCTTTTCTTCACTTGATGCTGTTGGTAGTATGACTCAGCTTAAGTTTTTCACTGCTGTGATGAATAATTCATTTATGAAGGTAAATGTTCAATCTTTGCCAATGATGCTGCAGGAGTCAGGTTTCGAGCAACAAACAGCTACCAAAGACTCGCTTTGCATTTGAGCTAGTTTCAATTTGCAGGGTAGATAGCTAGAGAATTGGCTGAAAATTACCACAACAGTCACATGCAACCTTATCAAAAAAATTTTAGGCTGAAAGGTGCAGTATGTTTCTGGAGATCATATTACAGACTTCCTAATGTGGGTCAAGGTCAGTTTCAATATGCTCGTTTAACTTGGATTCTCGACCATTCAAATTGCCAAGTCAAAAACATTATATTTAAATTGTGATCTGTCAGTGATTTTGCTTTATTGCAATTTCTTTAGTTGAGTAAATTGCCAATACAGAAACCATCACTGCATTAAATTTGTGTTCATGATTATATGTTGCAATGTTTGGCTGAATGATGTATTAATGTCCAAGAATGATGTCATGGCAAGGCTCCTGGTATCTCAGTGGTCAATGAGATCTTTTAAACAATAGATAATAATAGTTTTTGTTGAAGATCAAAGGGGTAGGGGGCATCTCTCTCTTTAGACCCCTCCAAGGAAAGTTGTAGGTTCTGGCAGTGAAATTACAGTACTGTAACACAGGAGTTTGAATTTTACATTATTCACAACTTGATGTGTACAGAAAGTAAACAAAGAGATACAATGAGGTTCATGCATTTACTTCAGTTTTATTCTATTCTTTTATTTCTTTCAGAACCCACAGACACAGGACCAAAGCTGACACAGTCCAAACAACACCTGTTGATTTATGCGGGTTTTCATCTGCAATGTCATTTGTCTCCTGCGGTCTGCATCATACATCAAACAGCTACAACAACAGTGCGAACTGGAGTATTTGTAGGAAAACTGCAAAAAAAAAATCATCAGCGTTTGCAAGAAACTTGTTTGTGTACCCATATTTGCTTGAACTGACTTTTCCAACTGCAAAGACAGGCCTTGATAATGCTGTGATGGGTTAGGTAAATGAAATGAAGACATTCCTGGATGTGATTCTGTGGTAAATTATAAGGAAATTTATCACTGAAATCGCATAGATGCTCTTTGATTTGATGTTTAAAAACTGTAATGTTAATCAGAATTGTAGTGGAAGTGTTTACCAGAGATTTTTATACCCTGTTACATGTTCCTTTCTTTGCATGTTTTTTTTTTTCTTGCAAAATCAATGAGTTATTTCACCTCGAAGCCAAGGGATAAGGATTGATATTAGTAAAGGAATTCCAAAAGAAAATGTGGCTTTGCCTTCTACAGGATCAAGAAAAATGAAATGAGGTTTTTAAGCTTACAGTATTGAATTTTCCAACTTTTTTGTGGATAGTATTTTCAAAAACAGTGTATTTTTAGCTCTTAGCTCAACCCACAAAGCGAGAGTAGAACTTACATTATACTGTAGAGGGCAAAATGTCTGTCCCACTGAAAATGTCTGTCTCACTTTTCGAAAGGTTTCAGCCAGTGGATTTTTTTGAAATTTTCTGTGCATGTGCCATTTTAGGATGGCAACAGATTTTCTTCCTAGCAACATGATAGACCGAAGAGAATTGGTACTGTTTGGCCATTTTGATAATTTTTGGTTTCGATGAAAGAGAAACCTATGCATTCATGATGGCGTGTGTGTGTATGTATGTGTGTATGTGCGTGTGTGTGTGTGTATGTGTGTGTGTGTATGTGTGGATGTGCGTGTGTGTGTGTTTGTGACACTTTGCTCGTTAACACGATATCTCAAGATAGGAATGTCCGACAGTTTTCAAACTTGGTACATAGATGCGCCATATTGAGAGGAAGAACCCTATTGTTTTTGGCAGAGGTCAAAGGTCATCTGGGGTCACAGGGGTCAAAGTCTGAAAATCTTGTTAACACGATATCTCAAGATAGGAAGCTTGGTTGGATTTCATATTTGGTATGTTGATGCGTTATAGTCAGGAGATGGTCCCTATTGTTTTTTGCGGAGGTCAAAGGTCATCTGGGGTCACTGTGGGTCAAAGTCTGAAAATCTTGTTAACACGATATCTCAAGATAGGAAGCTTGGTTGGATTTCATATTTGGTATGTTGATGCATTTCAGTCAGGAGATGGTCCCTATTGTTTTTTGCGGAGGTCAAAGGTCATCTGGGGTCACTGTGGGTCAAAGTCTTAAAATCTCGTTAACACGATATCTCAAGATAGGAAGCTTGGTTGGATTTCATATTTGGTATGTTGATGCGTTATAGTCAGGAGATGGTCCCTATTGTTTTTTGCGGAGGTCAAAGGTCATCTGGGGTCACTGGGGGTCAAAGTCTGAAAATCTTGTTAACACGATATCTCAAGATAGGAAGCTTGGTTGGATTTCATATTTGGTATGTTGATGCGTTATAGTCAGGAGATGGTCCCTATTGTTTTTTGCGGAGGTCAAAGGTCATCTGGGGTCACTGGGGGTCAAAGTCTGAAAACCTCGTTAACACGATATCTCAAGATAGGAAGCTTGGTGGATTTCATATTTGGTATGTTGATGCGTTATAGTCAGGAGATGGTCCCTATTGTTTTTTGCGGAGGTCAAAGGTCATCTGGGGTCACCGGGGGTCAAAGTCTGAAAATCTTGTTAACACGATATCTCAAGATAGGAAGCTTGGTTGGATTTCATATTTGATATGTTGATGCATTTCAGTCAGGAGATGGTCCCTATTGTTTTTTGCAGAGGTCAAAGGTCATCTGGGGTCACTGTGGGTCAAAGTCTTAAAATCTCGTTAACACGATATCTCAAGATAGGAAGCTTGGTTGGATTTCATATTTGGTATGTTGATGCGTTTTAGTCAGGAGATGGTCCCTATTGTTTTTTGCGGAGGTCAAAGGTCATCTGGGGTCACTGGGGGTCAAAGTCTGAAAACCTCGTTAACACGATATCTCAAGATAGGAAGCTTGGTTGGATTTGGTATTTGGTATGTTGATGCGTTTTAGTCAGGAGATAGTCCCTATTATTTTTTGCGGAGGTCAAAGGTCATCTGGGGTCACTGGGGGTCAAAGTCTTCAAATCTTGTTAACACAATATCTCAAGATTGGAAGCTTAGGTAGATTTCATATATGGTATGTTGATGGGTTTTAGTCAGGAGATGGTCCCTATTGTTTTTTGCAGAGGTCAAAGATCATCTGGGGTCACTGGGGGTCAAAGTCTTCAAATCTTGTTAACACGATATCTCAAGATAGGAAACTTGGATAGATTTCACATTTGGTATGTAGATGCGTTTTAGTCAGGAGATGTGCCCTTTTTCTTTTTTGGCGGAGGTCAAAGGTCATTTCAGGTCACCAGGGGTCAAAGTCTTCAAATCTTGTTAAAGTTATATCTCAAGATGTTGGTTTATCTATCTATGTATGGCTTTTGTGGAGGTCAAAAGGGCATCTGGAATAACAACATTATTTTTTGAACTTGCTAGTATAACATTTGAGTGAGAAGATAGTGGTGCATGATGTCAAATTTGAAAAACAGTACATTTATGTATCATCGAAACCTCAATGCATTTTTGCATTCTGGTTTATGGTTTATTAGCCACAAGGCAAGTCTGCAAGGCAAGTTCCCAATCAAGGCATTTTTATGGATATAGGCCTGTTCTAACAGTTGCCTGTGTCCATGAGTTCACAATAACAGATTTTTAATTTAACACTTTTGTAGAAAGCACTATATAAATGGAATGTATTAATACAGGAGGAGAATTTCGGTATTCCAGAAAACTAATAAACTTTTTCTTGTTAATCATTTGCATTGGTGAACTAGAAATCAAGAGCTGTGGTGCACATTGCTTCACCCCCAGTCACTCACGGAATATTTGTTTATTTATCTGATGTGACAAACCAAGTTGCAAGTGTTCCACAGTTGTTGTTGCATCCTCATCCTACATGAATGAATACAGATTCCAGACATTATCATTGTATCTGTACCTACTGCCCACTCTCCTAAGTGGTGGTGCAAGGATATCAAAAGTGTTTGAGGGGGGGGGGGCAAAAGAGAATGTTTGGAGCATAAAATTTCCATGCAGAAACTGAGCGGGATCTGCGGGACAGGTAAAGTGCCTGTTTCAGGTCCCCTGTGGTGTCCAGGGTGCAAAGGCCTTGGAAGCCAGACCCATAGCCCCCTTAAAATTCTTCACTCCTAAAAACTTTAAAGTGTGCCAATGAATTAATACATCTGTGCAAGTGTGCCCCCCCCCCCTAAATATTTTGCCTCTGGAAAGGTTTTAGCCCACTTTCAATGCCTTGTCTTGTTATGGACCTGTTGGAGGCTTAGGTTTTAGCACATCCCTGGGTGAAAATTGAAATCTCAGGTTAAGTGTATTTAGTTTGGGAGATGATTGGGGCACAAATGTTTTAACACGGGGGAGGGGCATGACTGCCCATGCCTCCGGCACCTCAAATTTTTCTTTCGCGTTGACCGGTCACCTCCATATACAGTATTGATTTAGGGTAGCAATACTGGGTGTCGATTCATTTACTTCCATGAACATGAATTGTTACACCAACCTGGTGTAAAAAGGAAGCTGAAGTAGAGGGGGTACAAGGTTTGAGTAGTTGCTTACATGGGTGGGGTCTAAGGGAAGGGTTTTCCTGTTCACTTTGGAAATATTTGCTTTTGGAAGTGTGCTGGACCTAAGATACATTATGGTACTTCATATATGACACATTGTGAAGCATATATAAATTACACATGACAGCGAATGGGGGAGGGGGGTCTGCGCCCCTTCCCTGCATGTGCCACTGTTATGTGATATCCAAATAAAACAACCCAGCCTGAGGACTGAAGAATAACCAGGCAAGCTCAACTAGCATCTACTACGTTCAACCCAAGAAGTTTAACATCTGTTATTATTGGCTATGAGCCCCTACGGGGTATGGTGGGGTGGGGTGGGGTCTTGTGATTAAGGTCAAGATGGCTGAGTAAGCAACGTGCCACCAAATACACAACTGAACTTGTCATAGAGATATATGATGGTTTATCTGCATTTAAAACTGTATTATTGTTGTCAATAGATCATTTGAACAGCGCCCTCTATTTCAATTATCCTGTAATATCTTTGCCCCAGATGACATCTGTTTGAAAAAAAGTATGCAAATCAAATGAAGAGGACTAACTTGATGATCCCATACCTGCAAAACCCAATTTTTGAGTCTACTTTGAACACAGGAGAAATTGTTTTGTTTTGTACACAAGTATATGGGAATGAGTCGGCCATTTTGTCTCATTAATCATTAATGTGCAACTTTTGAACGTGGGAATCATTCTTTTCACTAAATTTGATCAATTTTCTCCCAATTGGTCACAGTTTTGCGTAGTCCCCTTGATGTTGCCACGGAAGTCAAGATTTAAAGCCTTTTTTGGACTCTGTCCCATGGTCTACCACTGCAGTGCGCAAATTTAGCAGTGTGAAAATCCGGTGCAGGCTATTAACTTTATACTGTATAGCAGTATGTGCCATATAGGCCTATGTGGATTGGTTGAAGCAAGGCTAGCCTATTAAATTTTTATTTAAAAGAGAAACACTGCTTCCATTGTACAACTTTACACAAAGTTGCAGCAGTCAATTTGATTTGACAGAAGTATATATCATATAGCCTACTGTATAGTGCTGTGCAAGCGTACACACACTACAGCGACTAATTACAACCTAGGCTAGGCCAAGCACAAAGGCACGAGAAAATACAGTGCAATATTTTTCAGCCAAAGATTATTTGTCAGCTTTTAGACCAACTCTTTGATGAAAAATTGTCATTCAAGGGGCTGCCATGATCAAGACTTCCATCTGAATTAGAAGCTTTAATTGGCATAATAAGCCTGTTTGCCATTGGTCAACATACTTTGGCTGATTTTACCATATCTATCCATGGTGTTGACAGATTGTTAAAAGGCCTAAATAAAAATGAAGCTGTTGGACCTGATAACATCCACTCTTGGGTCCTTATGGGAATTGCCCCAGATTTTGCTCCTCTGCTGTGTCACTTGTATCAGCAATCCTTTTCTAATGGAAGGATACCTGTCGACTGGAAAAAGACAAATGTCTGCCCTATTTACAAAAAGAATGATAGATGTCTCTCTAGCAACTATTGACCAGTTTCACTCACTTGTATTTGTTGTAAATTATTAGAGCATAGTATAAGTTTCAACTTAATGGACTTTTTGAGTCAAACAATATCCTGTCAACAAGGCAGCATGCTTTTAGAAAGACGTATACAGTAGTTGTGACACCCAACTAGTATCTGTCATCGTTTGGATTCGCTAAAGCAAGTGGATGTCTTTATCCTTGATTCCAAAAGGCCTTTGACACTGTGCTAGGGCTGTGAACATGTAGAAATTAATTGCTTAATGATCACATTTGAATTAAACGTTAAGTACAAAGCTACAAGCGATTAATCGCAAAACCTGATTTTGACAGTTTTTATCCCTTTGTATACTCTGATGATCCCTGGTTTTTTGGTAAAGGGAACATCCTGGACATATTTGAACCTTGTAGGCTTCAAAGTTTCACAATAATTTGATTCTACCATGCAAGACAACAACTTTTATTATTTCTGCATTACATTCAGCATCAATCACTTCATACTGAAATTATTTTTTTTTGTAATAAGGTAATCGAGATTAATCACTAAACGATCACAAATATTTGAGGTTAAAGGTTAAGTTATTGTTCTAAACGTTCACAGCCCTACACTGTGCCTCATGAGCTGCTAAAAACCAGATTGTTTAGCCTTGGAGTTTCCAAACAGGTTCTCTGGTGGGTTGACAACTTTCTTTCTGATCCCAAACAAGCTGTGGTAGTGAATGGTACTCGGTCCCCTTTTGATGATGTTGTATCTGGTGTTCCCCAAAGATCTGTTCAAGGACCCATTCTTTTCCTTGTGCATATTAATGACATTGTAAACACTGCTTCCTCTAATATCAGACATTTTGCTGATGACTGTGTCTGTTATTGGTTAATTGAGAATGTTAATGATTGTTACCTGCTCCAAAATGATATACATAACCTAGGTATTTGGGCAAAGACTTTTGGCAGGAGATTCCAACCATTTAAGTGTAACATCATTACCTTCGCTAGGAAAACATCCAGTCAAATTTGACTATGTCTGAATGATATCAAGCTAGCTAAGGTTGACACTACCTTGGGGTCACGATTTCTCATGACCTAAACTGGGATAGGCACATTCAGTCTAACAAAGGCAATCATTCTGCTCCCGGGATGTGAAGCTAGCTACTTATAAGGGTCTCCTTCGCCTGTTCTGGAGCATGTTTGTTGCATGTGGGATCCACATCAGTCCTACAATTTATGTGATAAGCTAGAAAACATCCAGAGGAGATTTTTTTTCGTGAGCCAGGGTCGATGACAGCTATTGTGAAGGACCTACTCTAGATCTCCCCATGACAGGGAAGCGTCGCCAGCAGAATAGACTCATTCTTTTCTCAAAAGGCTTTTTAGGAAAGACTAATATTTCAATGGATAGACTTTGACACTCAATCTGGAAAACTTGGGGGATGCACAATCATCACTTTTGTCAACTTTATTCTCGGTCTCATAGTTATAAATATAGTTTCCTCCCCAATACTCTGAAAGATTGGAATAATCTTCCTCCCACTCTGACAGATGGTATGGATAGTCACAAGGACCCTGTTCAATACATTACTAGTTTTTTAGAGATTAGGGCACCCCTGACGCATGTGTAGTAATGTCCTTTGGATGTGTCACCATGATCCGAAAGAAGAAGAAGAAGTAGTAGCATTGCAGGCTCATTGAGGCTGCAGCCTAAAGGGGCTGCTGCCATAGAGGCACTACGAGGGCTAGTGAATGTCATACCAGTTATGGCGTGTGATTTATTTCTTCTAGTCTGAGTTTGCAATATAGTTCAACAACATGAAGGTGAATTTAGAGTTTGATACTAAGGGCAGCTATGAGTCTGCATTGCCAACATTTTTCGAAGAAAATGGAGTTGCAGTAGGCTTAGGCCTTATTCTTGTACAAAGCTAGTTCACTGCAGCTACTGTAGTCAACTTCCAAGTAAAGTAAGCAGTCACCATATATTTAGGGCTGTGACCATTTAGGGATTAATCGCTAAATGATCGCATGTGTAATAAACGTTTAGTACAGTACAAAGGCACCAGCGATTAATCATAGAACCCATTTTTCCATACGAAATAAAAACATTCTGAAGTCATGAACCTAAAATTAGATGTTCCCTTTAACTTTTTGAAAAAGTGAAGTGCATTATTGTACAATCAGCACACAAGTAAGCATACAACATCAAAGTTGAGCTTCTATGAAGATTCGTGTTTGAGGTTCATAGCAACTGTCTCCTTGACGTCACTAACACATTTTCCATATATTCATCATGCTCAAAAGCACCTTTAAAGCCTCTATGTTGATCATAGGCACTTGGCGATTAATCGCTAAAACGATCGCAAAATTTTGCGATTAAAGGTTTAGTAATTTTGCTAAACGTTCACATCCTTACATATACTGTACGGAAAGTGAGGGGAAATATTTTAAATTGTTTTGAAAAATCATTGTAAATAGGGTTAGAATTAGAGTTATGCAGAGGTGCAAATTCTCCCTGATTCTCAGGGAGGCTCCCTGAATATTCAAGGATTTTTGTCCATTCCAACTAGCAAATATGACAACCTCCCTGATTCAAGAAAGTATTTCCCTCATGTAAATCTAATAAAGCTCCTTGATTCTGTTGTGAAACCTCCCTGATTTCTGGACGCAAATGTTGGCATCTCTGGTAAAGTGGTATTGGCAAATTTGAGCCATTCTTAAATTCTGATGGTATTAACATCACCAAAACCTGCAAGGCCCATTTAGGAATTAGGGGTGTGACCAGTTAAAAAAGGCTGATGGGCTAATTGGTCTGTGCAAGTAACTTTTCCCCCTGAATATCCCATGAAAAAAAAAAAAAAAAAAGGCCCAGTTGACGTGCAAGTATGCAGTCACTCCACAGGCCTACTGCTACAAGCATAACCGTTATACGATGTGCAAATAGGTGCCACCAAAGGCATTCCTGCTTTAAAATCCTCTCATGCCAAAATTTGTCTAGATAGTTGATATATTTCTTTTCTTTTCTTCCTTTGCAGCACAAGTGATCAGTCATCAGAGCAAAATGTTTCAACAGGTTTATTTTGTGTCGTCTTCTTTTTTCTAATCATCGGTTTATTAACTTTTCCCAATGGTGAGTTGAGGGTAGATCAGGCCTACTGTAGTTAAAAATATTTAAATACTTATTTACTTGTGTGTTAATTTTTGTAGTACTTATGAAATACCCACCATATAGTCAATTGGTATGTACAGTAGAGTCTCTACCAGGATTGGCAAATAAATGGGTGAGGGGACATAGCAGATAACTAGTAAGGTTGATCGTTTTGGGCAGATGATGGCATTATCAGTAAGACATTGATATTGACACAAATGAAGGCCAACTCTATTAATGGCAACCTATAGGCCTAACAAGCACTTCATCATTTACAGCAGACCTAGGAGTGGTTGATATGTAGTATGGGCTTTAGGTGTGGGTGTGGGTGTGGGTGAAGAAGGCTGTGTGAGTATTCATTTTATTAAACAATGCCCTCAGCTTTCTAGAGGACAAAGGAAAATGCACACAAGTATGACAGACGAAGAAGGAGTAACAATTTACGTAACAAAGCATATCATGATAACAGATATTGCAGTCTCCCAAATTTGCATGTACAACATAACACAAATAACTACTGTATACATAACAGGCATAGAATGAACTGCAACCTCACGTAAGTACTTTCCCTATTTATGCACTTGGATCATAAAATGAAGATGGAGCACTTTGTTGCACGTAAAACATTCCAAGCTTGCATGGTAGTTAACGTACACATACTAATGCAGCGTTGCGATACTCAAACCCATAGTTAGTAGTCTACACATGAACAATTGTACAAGGTAGGCATGGCTATCAGTCTGTGTACTGTAGCAATGCTTTGGGTGAAAATATTTGCAGCAATCCACATCTTTCTGTTTAAAGATTAGTAGCAAAAGTGTCCTGTATTTTTGCTGTAGTGTATGCACTGTAATGTGCAATTCATAGGGATGAAGTCGCTGTACAGTGCATTCTGTACACTTTACAGGTCCCTTTCTACGGCTTCTGGCAAGTTAAATGCTTCGAATTCTGCAAAAAAAACTTGATAGAGATTAACTGTGTGAATTTTCCGCTAGCAGTAACAGTAACTCAATCTAGGGGCTTTATGGTTTGTGTACAACAGAGCAGCATTCACAATATTTACAACTTGGAATGCTTGATTGAAAGAGCTACTGTAAGTTAAGAGACCAGTGCCTGAGACGAAATGTATGCCCTCATGAAGTATCGTCCTTTATGAATGATCAGTACTCTGTATGGGAGTAATTGGTTTTATCATGTACATATGCCTTACATAATATTGGGGTAAGGGGGAGTTCGAAGTAAGCGCCCGCCTGGTTGCCATTTGGGACTAAAAACAGCCTCGGACGAGTGAGATGCCTTCTTCTGTAGCCCGACGGGTGACTCAAGAAATGTCACCAATTACCACAGGTGTAGGACCTTAAATACTGTAAATACATTTGGTCAGCCTACTTCCATGTCTCTACATTTTATGATTGAATATCTGCGTAAGTTCACCGTTGATTCAAAATCGTACACCATCCATATCCTGTAAAGTGAGCCCTCTCCAAAATTCTTAGGGAAGTGGAAGCTCCAAAGTTTGTGATTTAGCCAATCAGCCAGCATGTAAGAATTTGCGAAAACTGTGTCACAGCAAAAAATGTGTCGTCCCAGGGTCGCAGTTTATTGATAAATCCTACAAGAGTTCAGTCATTGTCGATTCATCAAACAATAATTGTCACGATGATGAAGATCTGGGTACTGGCTCATGGTTTCATTTCCTCATTGAGTTTGTTTATTGGTATAGAGGTAAAACAGTTCTGTGCGGCTCGTAAGGGAATATTTCTGATTCGATCTTTTCTGACTGTCGAAAGAGTGCAATACTGAGACTATTGCAGTTCCATTAACTTAGGGACAGAATATGTGGCGTTTTGTTGCCAGAGCTAAAAACCCGAGTGGGGGGGGGGGTCATCAAAATCTGGCCTCAAACAGGATCACGAGAAGGACAAAGATTATGAGAAAAACAAAAAACAGCGATTGTACAGAAGGGGCCCTTCATGAGGCAAAAGTGTACCCATATGTTTTGTCATGATTTGTGTATTGCAATACCATTTTTATCAAGTGAAAAAATCTGAAGGGATGTGGGCTACCTGTAGTCAAGCTGCAGGTGGACTACCCAAAACATTTTTCAACTAGCCTGGCCGGCGAGTGAAAAAAAGTTAAGGGAAACCCCTGGGTAAGGTATTTTGATTCTCATTATTTGGCAGTGTCTGTTGCTCAGCAGCTACTGTATGTGTATGTTTTTTAGGTACTGTAGGTTGCCATAACAGGCTGCCTACAACTGGAGCTTGTAACTGCTATGTGGTTTACAGTACATTTAATACATTCTAACTGATTGCTTTAAATATCAGAATCATACAAAACATTTTGATGAAACAAAGTAATGGAAACATGCAGACCAAGTCCAGAATAATTTCATGGTGCAGTAATTTTGCAGTGGTAACAAACACGTGAAGTCGTGCTTTGGGCCGCCACGTTAATTGCAATATTGTCAATACAATCTTGCCCAGACGATATAGACCCATGTTCTGTCAAGATGTGATATTGCAACAGAATCAAGTAATGACTAAACCAGTGTGAAATCTGTTATTTTGTTTTCTTTACTAGTCAGTAACCAAAAAATCAATAATGATCACAACTTACTATATGTTGTCACAAGAAATGAAAAGTGGCACTTTACTAACCACAAAACATGATAAAAAATCAGAAGTTGTTTCAAAATGGGTACAATGACACCCGTAACAGCTCACATACTAGACTTGTGCACAGTTGCCTGATATCCCTTTGTCGTCATTGAAGTGCTGGCGATACTGATAAATAAAAAATAATTATCGTGACAGCCCTAGTCATGCTTATGGAAGATTTTTTTTCTGTTACAGATAACGGCATCTGGTCGATATTAATTTTAAATCTGATATCCGTGACTTCTGATGTCTCCATTATATCTAATTTAAAATATCATTATTCATCAATGGGTTGACAGTACAATTCCAAAGTAAACTAGACAAATTGCACTGTACTTGCAGGGAAGTGCATTATCAAAGCCCTTGAATCTTTAAATTGTGGAATTAGCCTGCCCTCATTGAAGAAACATGTGCTAGTTTTTAGCCAGTTTACAGTTGGATTTGGACAAGTAAGTTTTGATATGTTCAGTGAGTGTGTATTTTTATTTCCTGGGAAATGTGCATTGAAATCTGATGCATAGTTCTCAAGATACAGTAGATGCAGGTTAAAAAACTTGAAGCACATGTAGACAATCACACATTATCTTGACATTAATAGGCTTTTGTTTTTCTTCAAAGAAAAAAGGTAACTTTTTGTTTAGACCTGTAACTCATGTCATGAACAATCAGTCCCACATTATCAGAATGTGTGAGACTGCATAGGTGGCAATCAACTATACAACTTCCCATTCCCCAATGGAGATAGACTCTTCTGAGCAGTATCAATGGAATGTTGCTTTCCCTGTTACCCCCTTTTGTGGTGGAGATCCTTTGTAAATCCATTATTATGTACTACAGTATTGTAAAGTTAGTACAACCCTGTATGGTAGGATCTGTATGCTTGTAACAGTGTCTAAAGTAGCTTCTTACACTTCATGAAGAACACACTTTCTGAAAACAGTACCATGCCATGACGTCTCTTCTTGAAAAAGCAACATAGACACCCTAGTACATCAAAGACAGTGTGGGGCGTAGCTGGTATCTGAGTTTGTCACATGATCTGTGTCCTAAAATGAGCTAAGCTTTCATTGTATTCACACTGCATGAAAAGCAATTAACACATGCTTGATTGATCTGTTATCTAACCTCAAATGTTACGTAACTTTTTGTGTATTTTAATATATATATATATTAATGTGTCTGTTACTGTCAATCGATTAATCAGACGTGAAATGTGACTATATCAAGTGTGGGTGTAGTGAGCTTCATTTCTTCCCTGAGGAAGTAAGAAGGATCGTTTCATCATGACAACCCTTACAGTGTATTAATGACAGTGCTGTACATGTATGACAGATGCATGTTACAGATGTGAGGGCTGAGGGATTGGTCATACTACATTAAATATGTTGTTTTTGTGCTGATTGGGATGTTAATGTGGCTCTTTTTGAGTATTATCTTCAGCTGTTGACATGTATATGACTTCAGTTGGTGGCGAGTACAGCACTTGAGAAATTGCACACAGGACCCTTGAGGTACTAACTAGCTGCAGTAGTTCATGACTACCAGTCCTTTAAAACTTGTGATTAAATTTTTTTTTTTTTGTTTTCTTCCACAGGACCATTCACAAGACCACATCCTGCATTTTGGAGAGTGGTGTTTGGTGGGTACAGTAGTTCACAGTATAGTATTTTCCATTTCTCTAAGGAGACTTGTAGTGTGTATACATTGTCATGCGCATGAGTGTAAAAGTGTCTCTCTCTCTAGAACTTTGTGAAATGTTCTACAGGTAGCATGAGTTCCTTACAATAAATGCAATAACCTTATATTTGTAGCTTCCAAACTTTTTGATTATTTCTTGTACATACAGGAATACAAGACTGGAGGCAGTTAGCAAAATATGACTACATGCTCACAACATGTCTGTTTGTGATCATAACTATCACAATTTACATCTATACAACAAAACACATACAAGAATGTACACAAGAGAAGAACAGATAAACAAATGCTCTCATATACCCTGCAAAGAAACAAGAAACATTGACCTAAATTTCCAAATAGCAATTGCAAAGGATTGTGGGATTGAGTTTTGGTGTTTGTCATTTTTGTCAATGGCATTTTACTGTGGTGGAAATTGACGTACACCCAAAACTCTATCCCACAGTTCATTGTAATTGCTATTTGGAAATAGGTCTATTGTATTGCAGCATTGAAATTAAAGTGTACCTCAAGTCAATAATATATTAAACAGCATGAAAAACAAATTCTTACAGCCCACTTCCCATTCTCATAAGACACTCTTGGGCAGAGATATAAATTGTTGCAGTTTATTCACTCAAATTTAAATGTTACATTGCACAATAATTTGTGATGTCTTTGTTGTACTACTCAAATTACAATCTTTGTATTTCCTTGTTTTTCTGAAAGTTTCTGTTCCTTGTACCAAAGTGTGATAGAACTCTTACTTTTATGGGGTGATGTAGTTAATTAAGCCCTCTCTGTGCAACATGTTATGCAATCAAACAGGAAGTGCTCAAGGTTATAAAGATATTTTTAACTTTAAAGGGAAACAAAGCAGGTAATGTGAGTTGTACAACAACAAAGTCACAAATCATTGCACAGTGGACTAGTTTGTATGAAGTGAATAAATTTCAACATTTTACAGTATATCTTGGCCCAAGATTGTCATATAAAGATGAGGCCTAGGCGGTTAGAAATCATTTTTCATGCTGTTTAATATATTTTTTTAATTTTGTTACTAGAGGTTTCACAGTAAATTTGGGCATATAACACGGTAGGGGTACACTATGTTAGGTTGAATTCTTGTATCCAGCATGTTTTCCACCATTCCATCTGGCAACAAATTATTTGACATGCTTCTTTACGTGTACATCTGTGATTCACCTTCCAGGTATAAGTGTGATGTATATGCTACTCCTGGTATTCATCTTGTTTCAAAGTTATAAAGATGTTCGGAAAATGCTCTTCTGGGCCTTTCCTGATTTAGAGTCGTATGACCCAATAGAAAAGGTGAGTGAAATTTGCTTTTGAAGATGTTTTATTTTTTGTTACCACTACAGTATTTATTTGAGTTTGCATTTCATTTAATTAAGCCAATTTCACAACAGCGATTTTAGGTTAGATAATTGGATATGGTCCTCTGATTTTTGTGAGCTGTAGTTTCTTAAAATTTTCTTGATCTCTGGTTGGGGGACTCAAAATTTGCCAACCTGCCTGTGTAAGTAAATGAATAGTAATTGGAGTACTATTAAATAAAAATGAAATGTAGACAAAAACAAATTGTGATTGCCATTGACAGACTGTTTATCACTTTATAAAAAGGGAATGGTTTTGAAAAATACTGCTCTGTTAAACAATAGTAGCAGAACATTTTATCATGAGGCAAACTAGGATCAATTCACAATTTAACAAGACCATCGTAAGAGGAGAGCCTGAATAAAAAAGTCCAAGAAGAATTTGGATAAAATTTTGGATTTAAAATTACTGTAGTGTGAGTTGCCCTTTACTGATAAAGTGATGTTCATGATTGTGTTGGCCAAGAGTGTGTGTTTGTTGTGATGCTGTCCTACTGCAAGGTTGTATGTAACAGAAGAGGTTCTGTGATGAGGTGAAAGGTCAAAATTATTGACTATTCTAGTTTGTAGCAGTGTATACTTGGCTAAAAAATTTATGAGCCTTATCCCATGGACTCGTCACAGATTTCATTAACCATTGTAGACAAAAGGACAGGTTCACTTCCCTCCAAAGATAAGAATTTTTTCATTATAGGTTAGGTCTTGTGTTTGTTAATCACTAGCCCATTCAATTAGCCTTCCCAACCAGCAGAAATACATTTTTGTGGACCCCCCCTACCACCACGAAAACAACAATATACAGTAGTGTTGCTCTTTACTTTAAGCTCCTGGACATGGTATCATGTGACCAAGTGTAGAAATGGTTTATCATATTGTGTAATAGAAACACAGTTGAACACATTACTGGTTGGCCATGGGCCCATTGAGGTATTTTGTGGCTAGGTCCAGGTTAAATGCTGGTATGATTTAAATGTGATATCCATAATTTGTGACATGCTACTTCCTAAAAGTTAGGGAATGGCTGACCAGAAGGATATAACTAAATTTAACAAAAGAAGAGAGAAGGTGACATGAAGGATAGTTTTAAGACAATCTGTCTGATGGATAGCCATAAAGTTTGAAATAAAAATGATTGTCGTTTCATGGTATGTTTATTTCGAAAGATGGTTAGTGCCAGTTTTCCATCAGCAAAATCTTTATTCATTTTATTGACCTGTCTTCTGCTAAAAGTGGTGCACTGGAGATCGTTTCTCAACTGCTGGTGTTCAAATCCTGCTTCAGTTTCAGATGTTTTGAAGAGGTAAATTGGCAGTCCCTAGATTTGCCATGGGTTCAATTTGTCTGGGAAACCAGTCAATCAGCAAAAAGAGGGTACCTAGTTAAACAGGCTTTGAATTTTGAGGCATGCAAAGGTGATCACACACCATCACTCACCTCAAATTGCTGTGAGGAGTGTGATTTTTGAATCTCTTAACCTTATTTCCTGAGCAGTCTAATCGTAGCACACATGAATATTCAAAACCTCAAGGCCTGAATAAAGAATCCTGTGCAGAACATGTACTGTACTTATGAAGCCTTGGTGTACTATACACATGGACCTATGTACATGGACAGAGCATGTAACGTATACATAATATCTGTAGATGGTCCCCACCAGCTGGGACAAAAAAAGGCGCACCAAGATGGCCGCCGAGAAGTTATAAATCGTCTTATTTGAAGAATGCTCTGTAATATTTTAAGCAAAAGTTAAACTTGAATGGGAAACAATATCACATTCCTGCAATACGTGAGGTGATTTTGACCTTACCTTGCCATATATCAAAAATATTTGAACTTTCTTGCAAAATATGGGGATATACTTGAGCAAGTCCAAACTTTCACAAAACTATAGCAGATGGCCATTTTGGTGCGCTTTTTCTCACACGTACGTTAGCGACAATGTACATTGCAGTATGCTCTGTCCATGTATAGGAAGTCCGTGACTATACACTATCTTTACCTCAAAGGAGGTGACACATAATAAACCCTTGAGAATTTTTGTGTTCACCATTGATGCAATGTCAAGCAAGGTACCATTTGCAAATAAATGTTGATAAACTGCAACAGTTGTAGCCAAGCTGTGTGTTGATATGCTCCCTTATCTTGTTACATGTTTAGTGTGAAAAAGTGAAACAGTTATAACAGTCAGGGTTTTAGCTAGAGGATTTTGAGTGGTAGCTGTAGTCTTTTGTCAGTATAGTGTTCAAAATCCAGTGTGGCTGGTTACTATCCCTCGTGACCTCCATAGCTACACACTGCCTGGGAGCAGAGACCTTTCAGAAAGTTTTTCTTGCAATATTAGTGATAAAATTTGGCTGTTGAATACCTCTTTTTACATCAAATTACTAGTAAAATAAAATGAGGGATGTTTTAAAGTGGGATAATATTTCCCTATTAATTTTCAAACATTTGCCTTGGGACTGTCAAGTCTGTCATTGAATTTTGTGCTGGCTGGTATTCTGTTGAATAACTCTTTATGCCAACCGGCAAGCATCTCTGCTGACTACAGCCAATGGCTGGTACCGTGGTAATATAGCAAATCTGCAATTTTACCATTTTGGCGGGATAAGTGATAAAAGTCATAAGAAGATATCCCCCTGTAATACACATTTGACATAATTTTTTTGGCCCCTTTGTTACTTATATACAGGAGTATGCAGTGAATTGCTCTGACATCAATTTTGAAAGAATTTGGGGCCATGTGGACTGGTTTGCATTCTGCCATTTTGGTGGTTGGGCTATCAAAGCTATGCTGATGAGACATTATGGAATCTTATGGACAATCAGCATCATGTGGGAAATTACAGAGGTAAGCTTTCACTTGAGATGTTCTTTGATGTAAAGAATAACGACATGTATAGTAAGAGATCAAGCAGAGAATGAAGTCATGATAATGATGTGCCAGACCAGGGGAAATGCCCTTGCCCCTATCATTTCCCCTAGTGTAATTCTCATGTACAGTATACATTTCTCCACCCCAACAAATACCACTCTCAACAGTGACTCAGGGTTCAAAATTAGCGTAAGCTTTTTAGCCCGGGGCTAGTTGAACATTCGTGCAGGCAAGTACAATTTTAGTCAGCTAGAACAGTACATGCAGATAGTAAAAAAAGGTACGGTTGTGTGTACTGTATTGTGGATTGTGCATGAAAAGCATGTCAGTCAATGCTTTGTTCACAGCTAGCTGCTAATCAAGTTATCACGAGATTCTGAGTAGCACACACCGCTCATTGTATTGTTGGCTTTAGCTTTCACGCTCACCTAAAGACATTTGGAGGAAAAGTAAACTTTCATTTTCATCATTTTGTCTGTTAGGTATTTACAAACTGTAACTTCTTCTTCAAACTTCTTCTACAAAGCATTATCATTTACTTTGAAGTTTCAAAGTATTATGAAAAGAAGGTTCATTCTGGCTATGCATTTCAGTTGTACACATAGGCCTAACATTATGCAACCACCCACATGTTCATTGCATTAGGCTAGATAGCCTGGTGCAGTAGCTGTGACATAAACATTACGGGCTAGCAAAACGTGTCCTGGCAAGTGACTTACAAGGAATGAAAGCCCAATGGACAAGTGATAAACCAATGCTGATTTCAAACCCTACAGTAGCCCTTCAGACAACTTAACACCCAGGACTGAAATTTTTAGCCCTGACAAAATGTCCACATGGCACTTACATTGATGGTATTTCTGTTTAAAAATTTCCTGGGAAAAGCTGTGAAAGGAAATTGTCAGTGAATGGGAAGTATGTACCACTTAATAATGCTTTTTGTTTTTTTATTCCAAAACTCTTTTGAGGGAGTTTATTAATTCTTTGATGCATGGAATTTTGGTAAAGATGCATGAAGCACTAACTTTACTCAGGATATAGTGCACTGTGTTTCCATGCAGTTCAGGAAGTGTGGAAGGCCTAACTGTTAAAATAAGGTCTTGACATTTTACAGCAGATTAAAATACAATTTTTCTCACCAATTTGTATTCCATCCATTGTTGTAAATCCACGGGTACGAATCCCCCTCATGTTTGGGAAGGGTTAGAAAAGAATGATCAAACAAATATCAGAACTCAAATTCACATTTTGAGAGAAATGTTTTTAGGTGTGGGCAGGCCCAGAAAAAATGTTTTTTTGCCAGGAAGGGACAAAAATATTACCAAATTCTTTCTGTATTTCCATATAAAAGAAAGGGAACTTCAACTTTTCCCCAGATGTCCAGATTTCTTGAGAAGGAGCTTCCCAGCTTCCTAAATTTTCCACCCCTGGTTATGGGAGTGCTTCATTCTTTCAGGTTCGGTGGAAGTGCATGTGTCACATTATTAAAGCAGCTTATGCTGTTTGATGGAAAAAAAAATAACCTTCATTGTTAATCTTCAATCTTGCTCTTCCATTTGATACCAACCCGATAGAAATCTTTCACGCCAGGTTTTTTCCGGTGAAATTTCACTAATTAGAGCGCTAATTACAATAGAAAAAAACTTCATCTACTTTTTTCGGCTAAACTCTTATGCAAAGACAACGGGCTCTTATCTCAATTTGACCAATCACAATGCAAGAAATGAATGACGTAAAATTATGCCTACCCTTTGACACAACGATGTACGTATTGCCAATATATCACACATGTTAAGTACATGCATTACAGGAGTCCTTTCACAACCGTTCGGGCCCAACACAGAATGACAGTTAGTTTCACACCTATGTAACCCAATGATTGTTTTTGAATGCCAAGCCACAGCATCAAATCAAAGAGAAAATGAACATTATCTTGAAACTTGGGACGGATTCAAATAGCACAATCAGCGACAAAATTAAAAACTGAACGATGGAGCCGAAACAAGTGAGTAGGAATTTGTCACTGAATCTAGGTTCACAAATGAAACGAACGAATTGCGCAGCCGGTTGGATGCGATGTGCAAATTGGACACGTAAAGGCCGTTTAAATAACGTATGTATCAATTGAACGAAATTTCACTGTCTGTTTTGTTTACGTTTGGCTTGACTCCTTCTCAAAATGACCTTCTGAATATGCATCAAATTCATTGGGCGGAGCTAGAGCAAGATAATAAGGTAGAATAGCGTTTGGAAACCGTTGAAATCTTTTCGAATTTTTTCGAATTTTTGCTCATTTTCGGAGAAAAGACTAAAGTACGTTAGTTTTTAAAGCTTTTTACATTTGTATGGAGTACAGCCCATACATTTGATGAACACTGGAAACATAAAAATAACAGCATAAGCTGAATAACAAACTCGTTGACTATTATGATCAGTTTCCTCACACATATTTATATTATGGTCATACTTTGAAAGAGTGTACTGTACCTTTCAATATAAGCTTAAGGCATGCCAGCTGGTTCGGGATATACTGTGCAGATTAATGAAATTGATATTTCTTGGTAGAGCAGTGCAGTTCAGAAATCAAATCCCCCAGATTTATAAACAGAGAGTATGAAGTAGTAAGTAAAGAGTTGTGACAAGCTTTATTTCGGTGTTTTCAGTGGCCTGGCATTTTGCCTAATAGCCCAGCACACAAAGAAAACTGGCAACTAACAGGAGTTAAATATTGCAATTTCCCCAAATATTTATAAGCCACAGTACACACTGATGCAGTGTTCTTTGATTAAACATAAATGTGATTGTATTAGACCAGGATGTACCTTCGAGGTGTGTAGTTGCACTGGTTTCCCTTGCTTTAAATAGCACTTTCCTGTCAAAGTAATGCTCCTCTGTGTAATAAATATGAATTACACCAACTGAGCAAATTCCCTCATGGCACCAGTATGTAAATGCAATTTCCATTTCTTTTCTGACATATTAAAGTCAAAGGCTGCTGGCTCCCTGCATCCTGTGGATGTTGATTTTTGTGTAAAGAAAAGCTTCATGAAAAATTGTTTTTAGAGGAGAGAACTAGGTGCATGTTGTGAAATTGTTTTGTGGGAAGCATGGAAACAGTTTTTAAGATTTGTTGAGGGGTCAAATCCTGCCTTAAATTACAACAAAAAAAAGAAGAGACAAATCAACTCAGCAGACTGTCTGGCTGGCTTGTTGATAAGAGACAAGATACAGTAAACCGCTGACCAAAGTGATAGATAAAAGAGGAGAACAAACAACTTGCTGAGGTCACATTTGTTAAGTAGGCTTAAAGGCAGAACCCTCTCAACCCAAACAGTTCCCATTCTAACCTTCTTTCTTAAGCCCCTCCTACAACCATCTAAAATTCATCCTCATCCACACACAATCTCAGTTCATCACTTCAGAGTGGGTATGCAAGTCCAGACCCCAATGTGTAATCAAAACATTCTTAATACTGTATATGCTGTGTGATATAAGCCTTGGTACAGTACTCTGCTCTTTTTAAATTTGCTGTCAATCAAAGAGCTGGGCCAATTGAAAATTTCTGTGGACTACTATAAAACAATTGTACTGTAGTTGGGGGTGAGAGGATTAGTCTTTAAAGTTAATCTTTTTTAGAAGAATAAAACTGTTTGGAATTTATCAGATTGGTACTGTTTAGGAAGGATGGTATATAAGTCTGCGTTAACTTTACATGTTACTTTTATTCATTTTTCTCATAGCTGCTGTGACTTAAGGTTGCTTAAAAAAGTGGTTTAAAATGAGTGTTTCGAATATTGTGGTTGTTAACAATAGATATACAGTTCCGCTGTATAAGGTTTCATTAGATCCTGTTACAAGGTGTGACAAAGTATCTTGTAATTAAAGAATTCTTCAATGATAACCATATTATTACCAAACATTTCAATATGGATTGTTCATATATAGAATGATTGACTATCCTTAGTTTCAGTTTCAGTTTCAGTTTACATCTCTAGGAATCCTTAGAAAGAGTTACACTATAATTTATAATTGACAAAACCAGCATAAAAATGAATAAAAAAGTAATGTTAGTCATATAAACAGGGTGGTGTAGTCAAGTCCACCTAAGTTGAGTCTGAGACTTGGCCAGAGCTACCCCCAGTTCATTCATTCCAAATTTTTGGCCGATTCTAGTTTTGAGAGTCATTTGATATGAGTACTGCCTACTGTAACAGGGTATATACTACCAACGGGCAGAACTTCAAGATTCAATATTTTAAATTACTCAAAATTTGTCTATACTTGAAATACAATTTTACAGAATTGGTATGCAGAACAACCCCCTCCCCAGAAACTACTTTACTGGTATTTCGGTTTTTTTCCATATACCATAAAAACATGGGCAAAATGGCTGCATAGCTAGGACATTATTCATGAGTGTGTGGCACAAAATTTATATCAGTTTTTTTCAATTGGACATATTTGCATAAAAAGTTTTTGAACGATACTGGTATGGCAGAAGCTGACAAATCCTACACTTGAATTGCTAAGTTGTTAAGTGTAAGACTCATCTTCCCATTAACTAATAAATTGCTTCCTGTGGCAAACGTTGAATAGGACAAACTTAATTGATACAAGTTCAGTCAGCAATCTACAATGCCTTTTTTTTGTTCGAATAACTTGTTATCTTTGCCTTTGTTTACTTTGTTTGAAAGAACCTTTTTGTTACCAGTCATGTGAGTCAGCCCCCACCATTGTGTCCTATCTTTATTGTGACAGTATTCAATGCTGGCATTGGTGATTAGAGTGACTTTTATTGAAATGCAACAAGCAGTGTAGTCTTCTCTGAAATTAAGTAACAAAGTTCTCTCTAAAAAATCGTTCAGATTGAATGCATTTTATTTGCACTACAGTGCCCACATGAAATGATTATTATTATGAATTACAGTCTCTATTAAAGTGATTTGTTAGCACATGTCATTTTGTTTTGAAGAAAATGAGTACAACTGTCAACTTGAGGGGGTTTGACACTTTCTACCCTGCCATAGTCTCTTTCCCAAATAGCAGCTACAGAGGATTTTGGGACAGGCTTTTTGTATGTGTTGTTTTTGTTAATGGCATTTTGCTGTGACATGAAAGTTTAAACATAATTCCATTTGCTGCAAGAGACAAAGTAGTGTTAATGAATTGATTAGCAAAGTCACATAACAATTCTATCATGATTCATTAGTATTAGCAAGTACTAGAACTTTTGCTGAGCAAAATTTGAATTGACCAGCAGCTGGCAGTTCTTGGGTAGCAAATTGCTATGTGAACCCGGCTACTTGTCCTTGGGTCATTTACAACCTACTTTGTCTAAACTGTGGTTGTAAAAAATTAAAAATGACAGCAAGCCTACAGTACAAAGGCTTCATTTTCTGTATTTAATTGCATTTACAGTTCTTCTTTATACATCTGTTACCAAACTTCGCTGAGTGTTGGTGGGACGCCCTCATTCTGGACGTACTGATTTGCAATGGCCTCGGTATTTATGTAGGAATGAAAGTAGCCGACTGGTTAGAGATAAGGAATTATCACTGGGACAGTATCAAGTAAGGATTGCAATTTATTAAACTTAATAAATTGAGATTACTAACCCTACTAACCCCCCTCTTTATTTTTTGGCTGGATTCCATACTATAGATCTGAGAAGATCTCTGCACCTACTAATGCTCAGTTAGTAAGATAGATAAGATTCAACGACACACCAACACAAATGTGTTATATAGTGTCATACTGTTCAAATACTTTTCAAGGCCTCCCATTTAGTCACCTCTTACAACAGGCAGGGAATACCGTGGGCATATTCTACAACCCCCAGCCCACAGGGAGACCAATGAATTAAGAGCCAAATAGTATATTTGTATTGCAGTAGCACAGTATATGTAGGAAAATTACTTACCAATGGTCCCCCTCAAGTAGTTTGTATAACAAAGGTAATGCATGTTGCATCATTGAAGTAAAATAGGAAGTTGAAGAAAAATTGAAAGTTTTGGTGAAGTAATCAGCTTATAAAGCAGTTAATATCTTTCTCTAAGAGCCTTTTTTTTTTGCATGTAATGTTACCCAAGTAATTGTTTCATTTATTAAAAAAAAAATTGTTTTCACTCTTTGCTCTACAGGGATATAAAGTCAACCTCAGGTAAAATCAAGAGAGCTGTTTTGCAGTTTACACCTGCCAGGTAAGTTTTGTAAACTGTGAGGAGCTTGAGGTCAGGAGTTACCCTGGGACAAATCATTCATGTGGGAATTGCCCATCAGGTAGTTGTGAAGAAACCCTTGATTTTTCAGAGACCTATGCCCCAAGTAATAATTAGTGCTTGGTAAAATAGGTGGAGTGGGGAGTATTTTAACCACTCCATTACTTTTGGAATTGAGAACCTGCAGCACTGAATTGCAACCCCAATGGGAGTGTCAACTCCTACAAAAACATGTTAATTTCTACAGGAACATTTGTCTCCACAGCTATAGATAAGTCCTAGCATTGAAATATTGCTACACAAGTAGGCCTAAACTATTAGTTTTTGACATCTTGGGTGCTGAATTGCCAATGTCTTAAGACTCTAATTACTTAAATTGTGTTACTGAGTTGAGGAAAAAGCAAGAACAAGCTCATTATATGTGAAAAACATAAACTGAAACCCCAACTTAGGATTTTTTTCTGTATTTTCCACTGATTGAAAAATTTCCCAGTCTTGATTGTAAGGAAAAATGTAGTTCTTTCTTGCAAGAATTCACGACTGAAGTCGAGTTGGAAAAGTTGTCCAAGCGGGGGGGGGTTACTGTTGGCTGCACAAGTGATGTGATGGAAATCAATTAAACTTTGCTATGAATTATCTTTTTTACGGTAGGAAGATGCAAGGGATTTGGTTAAAATGTCATTTTATGAGTATGATTTATTGTATTTCAAATTTGTTTGAGGCTGACTAAGGACTTAACAGATAATTACGTATAGAGGAATAGACACATATGGAAACCTAGTATGGTCAATAGAACCTAAAATGATTCATTTTAGTTTTTTTTTTCCTTTCACAGTTGGACTCATGTCAGGTGGTTGGATCCCGAGTCTTCTTTCATGAGAGTCATAGCCATCTTTATTATGATGTTAGTTACACAGGTAAGTGTGCCATTAGTCCTATGTTGTCCTGTCCAAGGAAAAAATACAGATATTTATTTCCATTCAGTCAATACTGTGCTTTATTCTTAGCAGGTTACATGTCCCTGTAAAGAAGTTTCACTAATCGAATAAGACTCTTATAATATATATCCTTATTAATAAGTAAAAGTCACTGAATCTTTATAGAGAAACAGATGTAGCTTGTAAAATAGATTACTGTGGAGTTTGTCAGTCACATAATCTGTTGAGAATGGGAAAGAGAAAGCATTGCTTTTCCCTCATGTTCATTTCAGTTCCATTTTATTTCAATTAATTTGTTGATACAAAAGAAGTACCACAGAAGCATGAACAGGATACTAAAACAGACACTGTCTATCAAAGCTAGCAAAAAAAGTAACTTTGCCTAGCAAAGGAACACAGAGTAGAAGATGTTACAGTGCTTATCTATGACTCATCTTCAATCCATGGAGGAGTTGTTAGAGAAGAAGAAAAAACATTATAGTCTCATTGAGGCAATGTTCATTTCAAAGAGTAATTTTGTTCTATCATCCAAATTCTTACTTCAAAGCTTCATTCAAGCAGGATTAGTGATTCATTATCAAAATTACAATCAAGCAAGATTAGTGACGCATTATCAAAATTACAATCAAGGAGGATTAGTGATGCGCTATCAAAATTGCAATCAAGCAGGATTAGTGATGCGTTATCAAAATTACAATGAAGAGACACATTCCTTTACACTGAGTTTGTTGACAATTCATTGTCAGCTGTCATGCAAAATTGTGAGATTTATGTCACTATCCCAGAAACAATGCATCATTCCTTTGGAATACAGCAGCTAATATTTCTCTATAAATTATTGTAACAAATTTGTTTCATAATGATGATAAAATTGCTTAAATTTAAGGGAAATGTATACACTTGAACAATGCTTCCTTTCAATGACAAATGTGGCACAACTGAGACATATTGTTACTTTGCTTCCAGTTGTTCTACTAGAAATTCATATCGAAGCGTCATCATTGGTGGAAACAAACCTCCAACTGAAAGCGTGTGCAAATAGTAGATAAGGGATATCTTGGAAATGTATGTAAGAAATCATCATTAAAACTACTTAGTTACAGAGATTTAACAATAGAAAAAACCAAACCTGTCAATCGATAAGAGGCACCTCAAAAGATGTAAGCCATTTTTAAGTACATTTCATCTGGAAAAAGGTTTTATATTATATCTCCTTCGGTAACAACTCCCTGCTTAAATATTCACCAAACACTCACAGTTTGTTTTGTAAGACTGTCACATTCATGTTTCCAGACATGTATATTGTGCCCGATATCATGTAGCAAGTTTGAGCTATATAATTAGAAACCTGAGAAAAGGTTAGGGTGAGAATTTTCAAAACGTATTAGCATATTTTGGACTATATATGAAAATTTGACTAGCTAAATAATTCTCTGACTTAAGAATTCATGTTTTGCATGCAGTTGTGACTTGTACTTTGTTTCGCTAGTGTAAGTTCACATATAACTTTTGAATTGCCTTCCACAGATTGCAGAGTTGAATACATTTTTCCTTAAGCATATTTTCTTGTTCCCCTCGGATCACTTGGCTGGCATAATTCGTATGGCCATTGTCTGTGCTGTTGTAGCCCCCACTATCAGGTAAATTTTATATTTTTGTTTTTAAATATTTTTCAAATTATTTTAATTGAGTTATATTTGCCCAACCTGATTGCATGGTCAATTGCTTAGAGAATCTGACTTGCAGTTGGTAGGTTTATAGTTTAACTCTTGGCAGGGTCATTCCCAAGACTTCAAAAATGAAACCTACTGCCATTGTAATTTGTGCTCAGCAAGAGCAATGGAGTAAGAAAGACAAGTCATATAGTCACAATTAGAAGAAGCGGCCTGTAGCCAGCCCAACTTAAACCAATTGGTCAGAAACTGAGCTCTAAAACCTCTTGTAACTAACTAATCAAACATGACAATACTATCTTGTCCCGTGTTTTTGAATAAGTGAGATACAGTTTAAAGAGTATCTATGTGTGCAAAGGGCTTTAAGGCTTCACATTTAGTTGGTTCTTGAAATTCATTAAAATTTTCCAAAAATTGCAAATTTTTCTTCCCATACTAATGACAGATGGTTAAACTTAGATAATCATTATATCCTATGCACAAATAAATGTTTTTGAGTAAGTAATGAACAATTTAATACAGTTTTCAAAAAATCATGACAGTAACTTTTAACTAATTATGCACAACACAGTGCCAAGCCAAGGCATGACAAATTCAAAATATGAACTTTTTGATTCTTTTTTTGGATGTAACAGTTGAATAATTATGCTAACAATAAACATTGTCATGTGATATGTACTCTCCAACACCATTGTCAAGTTACTTATATCAGGGGTTCAGCCAAATAACAAAAAAATTGGGATTTATTGATGTTAAACCCCAAGTCCAAATTGATGCTGTCCTAGACTAAAGTTACCATTGGGTTCAGGGGGATAAAAGCTTGCTTCAAGACCCCTGTAAGGTACAATTTTAAGGTAACAGTTACTTATTCATGTGAAATTCATTTATCTCATGAGAATGCATTGTTATACCAGTAACTAATATTCATGACCAGTTTTGTATTCTTTCTGTTTCATGACCAGTTTTCCATTCTTTCTCTTTCAGACAATACTACACGTATGTTACAGACCCCATGTGCAAGAGGGTTGGAACCCAGCTTTGGGTATTTACGTAAGTTGTGCCTGTTTCCATATTTTGGCATATAAAAATACAGGACTGGGTTTTTTTGTAGAAACAGTTTTATTGACAATACTTCATGTAAAACTCTTCATTGTTTTAAAATATAATAACCATTTGAAGAAAATTGACCTATATGTTTATTCAAATTTAATTTTCTGAGGAAATGAACACAGTTGTGTTGTAGGGAAATGACTTTGAGCTTTTTTGTTGGTGTGTGGTGCAGTTTCCTTCAGTACAAAAAGTTTGTCTTCTTAATGTGACTTTGAGCCTCTGATACCCAAGACCAATGACATAAACCTATTTCCAAGTAGCAATTACAATGAACTGTGGGATATAGTTTTGGGTGTATGTCAATTTTCACTACAGTAAAATGCCATTGCCAAAAATGACAAACACCAAAACTCTATCCCACAATCCTTTGTAATTGCTATTTGGAAATAGGTCTATGGTCAAGTGGTTAAAGCATCTGACTTGCAACCAGGACATCTGGAGTTTGTTACCTGCGTGAGTCAAACTGAAGAATTTGAAAGTGGAACCTTCTTCAAGTGCCATTGTGCTTGATGCCCAATATAAGAAGTTGAGAAGGGAAAACAAGCCAGTGAGCCACAACTGGAAAAAAGGCCATGGCCAGTTTGACTTACACCAATGTGTTAGAAACTGAGGGATAAAACCTTATCTAACTAACTAATTAACTTTGATATGAGCCCCTTTTCCCCATAGAACAACACTCAACCAGATCTTAGAATTATGAAGTGAAATGAGTGGTTTTATTTTACAGAGACAATGGCATTTATCTTCAGTTAGTTCTGATAGTGCTGGTGACATAATAATGTTTTTCCTTCTCACAGGGCCATTACTCTCCTGGAGTTCATCAACTGTATCAAACATGGTCATGATGTATTTGCTCAGACAGTCTTCACTAATGTTATCTTGTGGCTTCTTGTTCAGGTTAGTCCAACATTTACTGTGTGTATTCATGTCTTGTGGATTAATCCACAGGTTAAACAATGATGTGCTTGCATTTATCTTAGGATAATGCATGATCTCAGGGTAATGCAAGTAATACTACTCATTGTGTGTATTTGTCTGATAATCTGACCTTTCAGGTTGATACTCCTCATGCTTTCTAGCAATACACTTAACATCACTGTTCCCAGAACTAATATGAAAACCTACAGTGATGGTGCCTTTCTGTCAGCTGGACCCAAACTCTGGAATTGTCTGCCCAATTCTATCAGAAGTTCTTCCTCCTTTACACAGTTTAAGTCTCGTTTAAAGAACCACTTTTTCATGTTGGCTTTTTGTTAGGGTGTCACAGGGCTATTGAATACTCTGTAGATTTTAGGGCTCTTTAAGTTCATTTATTATTATTACTATTGTTAATGCAAAGTGGGTGTAACCTGAGTGCATCCAGCAAAGGCATTTAGATTATGATTAGTCATGATCTGAATATGCATATTTTTGACATCAAATGATTGACTTACAAGATATGGCTTTAAGGACCAACGTTGGATTCCCTCGGGGATGGAAGTTTAAACATTTTTTTGTCTTTTCTTTTTTCTCAAAAATATCAAAACCAAACTAACTAAAGACTGTCGGATGAGAAAATTAAGGAAAAATCAGAGTGCTATTGTGAGAACAAGCAACATTCCCTTTCATTTTTTTTGTATGGGCAGAAATATTCCAGACAGGTTCAAACTTAAAAGGGGGTGTGTAGGCATCTTGAGAACAGGGGAAGGAGGCATTGGAATTACATGAATGAATCTGTCATTGGAGGAGTATTTTCTTGAGGTGCCAAGTACTAGAACAACTTATATTAGCTGCCTGTGATTTTAGCCAAGGGGTGCGGAGTTCAACTCTTCTTTATGTCGTACCAAAGACTTTAGAAATGAAGCCTTCTGCCATTGTGCTTTGTGCTAATCAGCAAAAGCAATGGAGTAGGGTAAACAAGCCAGTAAGCCACAACTGGAAAGAAACAAGCTTGGCTGGCTTGACTTCCAACCAGTTGGTTGGAAAGTAATCCATAAAACCTCATCTGACTAATAACAAGCAAGTTTGGTCATTCATTTATGTGGCCCATGTGCACATGCTCAAGTCCTCCAAATTATCAGGATAAACAAAGCAATCTACACCTACAACATATGTCTCAAAATTTGAGTCCACATAAAAAAAATATGGTAACAACATTCTTCTTAACCCAACCATAGTGTAAGGTGGAGTCCTAAGTGTGGTTCTGTGCAGTGGATTGTCTAAATTGCCTTTTTGGTGTAAAAATACGCCTTTTAATTTGCCTTAAAGTAGGACTGGGTCAGTATTTTTGTTCGGGTTGGCTATTCAGATTTGTGCTTAGTTTTGCATGCACGCACTGCACAAAAACAAGGGAATGTTGTACACAATGAACTAAGCTCTGTTTGTATATCTCATGCTGTGTCCCCACAATTCCATTCACCAACAAATTACTGAACTAGCTTATTGTCACCATATCTTTAGGTTGTTTTAGCTTCATCAGTGGATTTTGTACTGGTAAGATTTGTTGGGAGTTTTGGCAATCAAATGCAAAATTAAAGGTCTTCAAGCATAGAGCTCGATAATCTCTTGTTCATCCTGAAAAATTTACACCATCTATGCCCTTAATTCATTTTGGAAAAGAGATGAAACTAGACAGATTGCCATAAGTGATGAGGTCTTACAGAAGTATAGGGAATTATGAGGCCTTAAAGATTTTCTTAAGCAAGTCTACACATGTTGTGGATGAAAGCAAATTATCTTGTATTTTTTTTGTCAAGAAAGGGTGTCCTTAAGGTGAAAAAGGTTGCAGATGATGTTTTCAAATCTGTTTATTAA
The DNA here is from genome assembly GCA_037179385.1 of Holothuria scabra. NCBI lineage: Eukaryota > Metazoa > Echinodermata > Holothuroidea > Aspidochirotida > Holothuriidae > Holothuria > Holothuria scabra. The sequence goes on from CM074199.1 coordinate 33,386,514, forward strand.
CATCAAGAGTCTTACCTGGCACTTGCATACAATCAGCAGTCTATAGAACAAGGCACTTTGGGAATTTAAAAAGTTTGGTGGTACCTGTGTAGAAAGGACACTTGACTCATGTTCACTATTTAATCATGAAACTGCCTGAACAAAACTCTTTTGAGCCATACTTACGAAAAAGGAAATGAAAAAAAAAAAGAAGAAAAAACAGAGAGAGTCATATCTCCATATGATTTGTATTTTGGTGTATGTGCCACATCCTAGAGAAAAAGATTGGGTCTTTAGCTATGGTTCCACTACATATGGAAGGCAAAAACATTTCCTTTTCTTTTCATTTTTTTGGTTTTTACAATCTTTGATAGTAATTGATACAGTATAAAGATAAATAGAGCATTACATAACATCAAGATAGTGTGACAGAAATCAGGCCTAAAAACCAAGAGAACTTGTTGAGAAGGTTGATTGTAGGAAAAAAAAAAAAAGAAATGCAGGTGATGTTAAAACAAATACAAGACAAGATCTCATATGTTTAGTGTTTTACTTTAACTCCAACCTTCAGAAATTAATAGAAACTGAACCAATACACTGTGACCTGTGATACCAATCACATCATAATCATATTACACTATTCTGAACTCATAACTTTGAACAAATGTGTTGTAAACAAGTTTCTTATATTTCACCAGATAACTGTAGCAGGATAGAGCTCGTTAAATGAAAATAGACATTGTAGACATGACACTCTACAAACACAATACTTTTTGATGTGGTTACTGTATTTTCACTGCAAACTTAGCATGGATATACAGTATGTATTACTCCTGTGCCTTAATTTGTTGGCTTCACTTATAATACCAATGTGTGTGAAATTTTGGAAGAATGCTGCGTGTTAAAGTGGCAGTGCTATTATCACAAAAAAAAGAAAAAAAAAACAACATAAGTACAGTGATTCTTAGTGAATAGATTTTTACTGTTTCATTTCCTTTGCCTAAAACTTGTGCAAAAAGAAATGCCATTTACTGTATTCAAATGAGTAGTTGGCAGAATAAGGTTGTAGGCCTACAGTAGGTTTCACCCAATTGGTAATCTGATATCATGCATGAAACTATACCTGGGTCCCGTTCCACAAAGAGTTACGCACGATCTTAAGTATGATTTACTGTTGGCTTATGTATGGTGAATCAAACTTAAGATGCGTAACTCTTTGTGGAACGGTCCCCTGGAGAATTCTTACTTTAACCCTTTCTTATGTCTCTAGCCTAAACCTAACCTTGTGACAAGATACCAATCGTGATATTCTGTGCATGTCTTGAGACATGAGTGTACAACCCTATAAAACAAAACATAAGGATTCAGTGAAGTTTTCTTTTGCAACATGGGTAGTCATACAGAAACCAATAATATCAAGTATTTTCAAAATGGGCTCATGACAGCAGGACATTGGGAGAATTTTGCCGTTAAAGATGGTAGAGTAATATCTAAAGAGTGTGAACGTATTTGTTACCTGCCATTAGTTAGTTACTCAAGATTTACAGGATTTTACAAGAGTTTTGAACCAATTGGTTTAAGCCACACTTGCCGCGACCCTTTTTCCAGATGTTGCTCACTGGCTTGTTTTCCCTACTCCATGCTCATGCTGAGAGTAAATGTGTACATTGGTTTCAGTCTTATAATTTTTGATAAATCATGCTAAAAATAAAAAAGTTATTTTTTTCTTTTTTTTTTTTTCACTACAGATGGGCATGGTTCTAATCTGTCTTTACATGTTGTGGTTCTTCTTTACTGAACAGAGAAGGAAGAGAGCTGTGAGTATTTGATATATTGAAGAAATCAGTAACTGGTGGGTGGGGACTATGGGGATGGGGACTGGGGGTTGGAAAATTAGGGTGGGGACTATGGGGAGGGGAACTATGAGGTGGGGGTTCAGTGTGGGTTGTAAATACAGAAAAGATATAGTAAAAGTGATGTGGGGACAAAAAGAGCATAAATGTGTTTTCTATAACTAACGGCTTAAAGCTAGTTGTAATAAAAGGTCAGTATTCATATTACATATCATACACAGACCAAGTAAAAGCAGATGTTATCACTTCCTTCATCTGGTTCTTTGATTTCTATCAGAAGTGCCATTGGAACTAAAATACACACAGTGTACCACATTTAGAATCAAAATGAAAGTATTCCTTTAACCCCCTGTGAGCAGGTCAAAAATAGATGCTTGTCAATGCGTCATGCCTGTGTGGATATATTTAAAGTTATAAAAGACAATGTTTCACTTAAATTTTTTGTACCCAGTTTTGTGATTAGAGATAACACCCCACAACTCTTGTAACTATTTTTCTCAGTTTATGCTTTTTATGTGAGAGTGTACAAGATATGTTTCATAAAATAAAAAATGTAACTCGAAAATTCCTTAGGATGATAGAAATGTCATTTGTACTTTCTAGGAATTCTCAAGACAACAGATTTTATCAGGATAAATTTTTCTAAAAAATAGAAACTCATGCCCTGAGAAAAGATGTGGTGCAAGTATAATTAAGAAAGTCTGTGCAGACTTTTTCCACTCCATATTTGCGTCTTTAAGCAATACTGCCACGTGAACTCGAAGACAATAATCAGAGTTCATATGGCCTGGAAACTTTTGTGCAATTTTGACTTAGAACTAGTGCAATTGACTTGCAAGAACCGTGATGAGTTCATCGACTGTAGGGCAATAAACTTTGCCATGTTGGCAGCAAATTTATTTTTATTTTCTCTTTTTTTGCTTAACCATTATTAGAAGTCTACCACAGTTGAATCAGATAGCTCAGAAGCAGACTACATCTATTCAAATACCATCAGTCAGAACACCAGGTCTGCTTCTCGTCGGAGGAGGAAGAACGGCCCTTCCGGAGAGAGTGAAATGGTTGCTCGATATGTCCAGGACTAGGGATGAGGGGGAAGGCTAAAATCAAACTGGTTTGTTGAATCGTAAAATCAACTTAACTTGCAAGATTTATGCAGAAGAGAGAATGGATCTTAATTAGAAATGTTAAGTGTTCTGTGGATTTGTTGAATACTTGAGTCAAGTTTTAACTCCCTAAGTTTCATGCCCTATAAATTGTAAGAACAATGTATTATTATTTCTTGCACTCCCAGATCAATTGCAGATATAGCTGAAAGTTGTAAGCTAGCGCTGCTTAAAAGATTAACATGTCCCTTACTCTGTAACATCCTACTTAGATGGCCAGGAAGTCTGGGCTAGCATATTTGAAGTGTATGCATCCTTTTATTTATGGTTTCATCATAGCTCAAGAGAATATAAACAATTTTGACTCTTTTGATACCTCTATCTTGTTTGTGGTGATGCAAGTTTATTAAAAGTTTTTGGTGCGATTGAAGGATTAATACCTTTATTGAAATGAAAACCAAAGCCAAATTAAATATCCAGGTCAGTCAAAGTCTTTTTTTATTTTGTTTTTAGACGTCATTGTTTCATTTTGTTTGCAAACAGATGTGTTCATTTCTACCCTACAGAGATGTTAAATCAATCTTCTGAGGAAATACTTATTCTTCTTGAGTATTCTGCTTCATTTTTGTTCACTTTTGAACCAAACATTTGGATGGATGTTTAATGCACCTTGCAATGTTTTCTTTTCTTAAACCTTTCTGTATCCTCTGTAACCACTTGAAAGAAGTGTTTAATTCTTAACATGATTAACAGGGTGGGAAAAATGGATATTTATGAGCTGAGCAAGTAAAATCCTTGCCCAGCTGTGAATATGCATTCAAAATTTATTCACAAACACTATGCGTGTAGTTGTCAGATTTTGCTCTTAAGCTAGAAAGAATGCATATCTTAACCATGATATGAACCGTTCAAGGTTAGTACCTTTTAAGAATGTATCCTATTTGACGGTACTAAGCTAGAAAGAATGTATTTCCTATCGTATGAATTGGGTGTTCACAAAATGGTTTGCCACTTTGATGTGCCAACATAGCAAAGTAACAGTACCTGTTTTCAGCACAAAAAAGAAGAGTTTGCAATGGGTATGGTTCCGTGGGACAAAGGGTTACTTTCTGTTTATGTTACTCATTGTAAAAATTGTTGTAGCCAGTATGAGTTGGTTTTCCATGGGATAATTTTTAAATGGTGGGCTACTTTACTTGTCATGTGTTCTTAAGGCTGATGTTTGATAGGCTGTGATTTACTTCAGAGGAGACATGTCCGCAGTGTACTCTTATGTTTAATTCTAATGATGAAAGGTGAGAAGTTCTGATGTCAAAAAAAGAAAATAAGAGGAACATTTTATTCTCACCAGTTTTGTACATTTTATGCTTTCCAATCCTCTTGGTTCAAAATTTTACAACTACATCAAAGTATTGTAGAATATAAGACAAGTCATTGTGCATGACAGCTGCATGAAAGATTGGAAAAATATTTTAAGCTTCAGTCGATAGGTGTAGCTGGAAGATATTGTGCTTAAAGTCACACAGTTCTCTCACTCCAAACAGTACCAATTCTCCAAACCTTCTTACTTAAGCCCCTCCCACAATTGGCTGAAATTCATCTTTATCCAGTCACAATCTCAGATTATTGCTTCAGGGTGAGTATAGAAAAGCTCTTTGTCACAATCAAAACACTCTCAGTACAGTTCATGCTGTGTGGTATAAACTTTGGTAATCCGTATTGTTTGAATTAACAGTCAATCAAAAATCTGGACCAATGGAGAGTTTCTGTACCCCCATACAAGAAGTGTAGTTTGGGGTGAGAGGATAGGCTCTTTAATGCCACAACATTTAGAACAATATTATCCTAGCATTAAAAGTAGTGCCAGTGTACATTGCCATCGTCGATCCCAGTACATTTTGTACCCATTTGCTGTCTTTCAGCTAGAATCATGCAAAGTGTTGTAAGTTTTATCAAACATTCATGATCAGGGCCACATATGACAAATCAATGATGCACAGGAGTTGACCAACTTTTTTTATAACACTGAGGGGAGGTATTAAGCGGAGGCTCATGGCAATTAGCCCCTGTAATTGTAGAAATAGCCTCCAAACTGGAGCAGTGAGGGCAAAATATGCTGCATATTTAGTGTTGTAGGGCACGATATTTTGAAAGCAAATATTGGTTAATCAGCCATAAAAGAGCCATGGTAAGAGAAAAGCCAATTCCTTCTCCTGTTCATAAGTGTAGCTTTCTCCTTGGGGACATAGCTCTTGTATGGTACAACACTCATCTGGGGGTATTACTTCCTTTTTGTTCTGTTGCTAAAGAGTTGAGGTACCTTCAGAAAAATTCTTTTATACAAGTCTGCTTCCATGAAAGCTACCAAAGTGATCTGGGGCCCGTTCCACAAAGAGTTACGCACAATCTTAAGTATGATTTACTGTTGACTTAAGTATGGGAAATCAAACTTAAGATTGTGCGTAACTCTTTGTGGAATGGGCTCCTGTTGTTATATTATTTGCTCATGTAACGTATATGGTTGTACATATTATTAAAAAATGGGCATCCCACTAAAGAGGGTGCTTTTAAATGAGGGTAGATAATTTATGTCTGATCCTTCTATCACTGAATGGATAGTGTAAATTCTTAATAATCATTTTATAGAAGTTTAACCTATTTTCACAAACATATCTGAAGGCTTCCCTAAACTTAAGCCTAGGAGCTTGATGATATTAAAGTATTAAAGAACATTAGAAAACTAGCCATGAGTGTATTTTTTAAATTATGTGGAGAACCCTGCTGTAAACTGAACATTATTTTCCCTTTTGTAACAGTTTCATATCATGATGCCTTCTTTATTTCTGATTTTGCTAGTTTTGTACAATTTTTGCCACATAGCTGCTAAGCATTGTAGTCAATTTGAAGGGAAGACACTCTTAAGTTCTGCTAGTAATAACTAACCAATGTTGATATTGTGTCTATTAGAATTTGATCTTGTTTCCAATCTTTATTTTTATTTTACACTAACATTGGTTTTTATATAACATTGGTTACGGCTGGAAGAATTTCAGTTGAGAAGGGTGTTATCTACTATTACAGTAGCAGAAACCAGTGTTATAACTCTTCCCAAGATTTTCATCTATTTGAGTTTTTTAATTTGTACGGCAGTATTATGCGGAAAGAATAGTTTCAAGATTTCTGTTTAACAGAATAAGCATACAAGGTAGAGTTTAAGGAAACTAGTAAAAAAAAAACAAATTTAAGAAAATTGGGCACTACCATTTTATAAGAGGGAAGGGGAAAAAAATATATTCAAGCAGTGGAGATGCTGAGAAAACCATAGTTGTACGAAAGTCTTCAAGTGGATTATAAAATCCTGAAGGCAAGAGATCTTTAGCAGACTGTATTCAAACTATGCAAAAATATATAAAAAAAAAAAAAATGGACAGATTTGCAATTGTTGCCAAGTCTAAATTACAGGGAATACCATGCTAATATTATTTACCTGAATGATGGTTAAAATTTTTTCTTTTTTTCAGTGGAAGGACAAATGGGGGTGAGGGGGCTTTAATTTATTTTTTTCATATTCAATAAAGGATGTTGAATCAGAGTTGTATGGCTTAATATTGTAGTTGTGTTAGTGAAATGTAAGTAGTTGTCAGGATGTGAGGAGTGTGTCAGCATTCCTAAATGAAATCGGATGAATTGCCTTGTTAATTGGACATTGTTTCCTCTATAAAATCCTTATTAAACTGTAATTGAGTATACTCTGAAGACAAGTCTGGCTTTAGAGCTTACAAAAGAGAACATTGTTTTTGGTGCAGTGGGGCATAGGTCGCTATGTATTTGAGTCATCTCTGGGTGACGTGCTCTTGGAGTCTTGGGGAATTTCCCTTTAGAAGTTTTAAAATTATCATGGCATTAAAGGCAGTCATTCGTCACCCCAAAATACAGTTTCAGTATACATATATCAAAACTCTCAATTGGTACAGCTCTTTGATTGGCATCACATTCAAACAATGCATCATAGCTAAATTACACAGCATGGGCACTGAGAGTGTCTTGATTACACATTATGAACTTGTGTGGCCACTGGGACAAGCCATGAAGCAATAAACTAGGATTGTGTCTGGATAAAGATGAGATTTAGATAAATGTGGGAGGGGCTAGAAGTGAGTAGGTTGGGAGAATTGGAACTGTTTGGGATGATGAAAATATGCCTTTAATGTACTGTAGTTGATGTTCGTCACTAATATACATTTTTCTTGTAGAAGCTTGTTTACTCTCTGATAGCTCATTGTCTTGCTACAGGACAGTATAAAAATGTCAATACCTCCCCCCTTAAAAAAAAAAAAGAGGTGCCCAGTCTGCAAAAAAAAAGAAAAGAGGCGCCAAGTTTGAGAGATCATGTGCATCGTTAGAATAAGTGTTTGGATGTTTTTATCATAATTATGTTTATATAGAGAGGTTTATATGTCACCTTGGGTATAGTGGTCTTCATATTGTTTATAGTGGGAAAGGTAAGGCACAATGGATAGCGGGGTGCAATTTCTTTTTATACTTTAAACAAGATATGTATTACAGACAGGGTTAGCAGTGTGTGCCGTGATGTGAACGGAGCATGTGGAGAGGGATGAGGGAAGGGTCGACATTCTAGTTCAGTTATGGGAATGGGGTGGGGGTGTTGCTAATGGAAAAGGAAAGGTATGCTCTCTTATCCTTTTATGGCTTACATGTGATCATTGTGGTAAGGATTTAAGGAGAGGTTGATGTTAAAGACATGTTAAATTTAAGACGTTAGGTTCATTGTCAAAAAGTAACTTTTCTGTATATCACACCTTGCAAAGTGTTTTTAAGATAATCATGTGTATTTACAATTTTATTGTCTATGCTGTTAGTCTGTTAAGTCTTGTCAATATCCAGTTTATCTGTATGAGATGTACATACTAAAGCTAGTTACAGAGTATTTTAAGTGAAACATTTGAGTTCACTAAATCAAAATAATAAAGTGCCACAAGTTTATCAGTAAAAGCTATTTGTGATTCTAACATCTGTGTAGAGTGGCATGGCAAGTCGGGTATAATATGTCTGTCGCATTCCACATTTAAGGACCACAAATCTTGCCTTGGTCATTTTTCCCAACAAAGTTTACTTCCAAGTTTCTGCTTCAGTTGAAAAGAAAACAACCACCTGTGTGTTTGTGCTCTTCCTAAACAAAGCTACCATTGACTTGAATTGCTCAAGGCCTAAATTGCACTTTTCTGTGCAAGAAATGTCTGTTGTGTATTGAATACATAACAAATGTCTTTAATTAATGGCCAGTTTCAGTGGTGCTGTTACTTTAATATATGAATTGTAAAGTGCTGTCACCAGTTGTTAAAAGAGGTATGGAGATGTAGCATGTTTGGTGTCACCTCAGCTCCTTCTACAGCCCTTGAATTTTGAAAAGCTTAATAAAACCACACACCTACCACACTACTTCATTTTCTGAGAAGTGGAATTTGTAGCACTCCTAGAGAATCTTAAACTCAATGCCTGCTTTTATCAAATTCCCTCTGAAAGGTGTGCTGATAATCTACAGCTGTTTTTTGAAAAAAAAATTAAACTACACAAACTGAAATTCTGTCAGCTGAAATAAATTCACATTGCTGCATGTGGTCAATATTTATATGAAATCTCTGCTGTCTCACAAATTAGCCTTCAGTTTTCAGTCCTGGGTTTGTAACTGGTTACCAATGATCCATTTTTCAGCTGTGACAGATACTAAAAGGGTCTGCGAAGGGTTCTGTAAGCCAGGAAATACAATGAGAAAAAAAAAGGTCATTGCACCAAATCCTGTATGCAATAAAACCACTGGTAAGAGTATGTGACCCATTTTAAGAACCCATACATTTTGAGAACCCATACATTTTGAGAACCCATACAGTGGCTCGATTGTTACACTAAGCTGTCTCAATACCTGATTTGCTGTGTTGCATGACACAATATGCTCAGTAGAAAATAACAGCTGGATATCATTACGGGATATTAGCGTTTAAGGAGATCCGTCATGGCTACCGCAGTTTTTAGGGAAAAACTGCAGTTCCCAATTATAGTACCCAACCACTGGTTCATTACCCCTATTAGCTGCTTCAATGAGCAGCAGATTTGATTACCATTCTGGTTACAATAGAAGCCCAACAACTTTGGGGTTCAAACTTAACAACTTACAACAAATCCTGAAATAAGTGCTGGCAAAAATGAAGTCAAATTACTTAAAGTGCACTGAAGGGCCACATCCCCTTTCAGCTTATTCTGAGAAAAAGTGCTATCAAATGTCAACCTTCATGGTCATTTTCAAATGCTTAAATGGGCATATAATTAGTACTGAGAACAGTTCCTGACGAGACTGTTCTAAGGGTATTTTTTCCGACATGTATCAGAAATTGAATATTGGTTGGAGAAATCGGAAGTAGCCTAGACTTGGTCAGTTTTCTAAAATTAGTTATTTTTTAGGTTTTCTTACTGACTTTTCATGAAAACATTTTTTTGTGTCTGGTGTTCTCAAAACCCTGCAATATCATGTCTGTTTCTTGATACTGTACTAAAAGACTTTGCTGGTGTTTCAATTTGATTTGTTTCACATAGTCTGACCTATACATTAAGTGAAAAAACAAATTTTTATCTACCATTCAAATTTCATAATTGAGTTAATGAAACATTTAGGTTCAGACTATGCTGGCAAACATCTAAAAAATACAATTTGAAACAAAGAGCTGTGCAGTAATGTAGCTAACAGAGCCTTATTCAAATACTCAAGTATTAATCAAATACTCAGGAAGAAGATGGCAAAAGTTTTGATCTGGTTTAGAGATTAGAAGGCCAAAAATTTCACAACAGCCCGAGGCCTGGATCATGTCCTGGACTGGACTCGTCTGTAAGCAATTTAGCCACAGGACCATGAGCGCACACATATACTGGATACACTTAAGTCATCTGTACACCACAGTGTTATATTTTGTTTAATCTGCCTTTAAGGTTTTTTTTAATCTACCTGTATTATTAGAGGGGGTTTTCCCTCCAATATTTTTAGGGGGATGGTAATCTTCCCCCTTCTTTCAGGATTGATGCCTCTTGGAGAAGGGGGGTTGTGAAGTGACTGTTTTACCCCAAGCATTCAGATGCGGTTTAAGCATTTAAAAAAATAATAATATAAGCTTTACTGCAATATGTTGGGAACAAGATAACAGATCATGAACATGACTTTTTGTTGTTTAAATTGAACAGACCTGACTCAGCTTTTTATTTCATTACAGTATGTAAAGTGAGGCAGTGGATAGACTGGTATAAGTATGCAATAAAAATAGCTCAGACACGTCAGAAGTCAAACAGTAAATTCCTCTGTTGTCATCACCTAAAGGAGAGAGAGCCTTTGTGTTTTTATGTGACATTAAAATGTCTTTTGCTATTCATTTTACTCGTATATATATATATTCATTATTTTATCTTTCTTTGTGCATGTCATTGTACTTTGAATGTTGTATGATTTGTTGTATTGATATGCTGAGGGCGCCATGTCAAAACTGTAGACTGCAGCCTGGCTGAGGGAGCTGCAGCTGTGCATATTTTGACTTGTGTACTTTACTGAATAGTATTGCATGCAAGTAAGTTGAATAAATTATTTGTTGTGATTTGAAAATTCCACTGTTGGAATTTAATGACAATCAAAAGTTTAGCTGATATGTGATCCCTACAGAGATGCTCTCCCTGCAGTTTCGGAGGTTATCAGATTTGGCTGTTTCTTCTGCCTCCCTGTGGAGCATCAAATGCCCCACAAAGTTTGGATGGGAAGTAATGAAAGAGCTTCTTAAGTGTAAACCACAAAGCCATCATGGTGGTTAGTGATCATCAGGGACACACTTAAGGGGCCCTGCTAAAATTGAGGCTGGATGGTCCACTTTGCAGTGTGAGGCATTTACCAACACCTTAATGAAATCAGTGGTGTTTAGCTCTTTTTTCAGGTTTGATTTCATCTGATCAGCTTTGTTGCAAGAATCAAACCTGTCAAGGCCTGCAATTTTAAAGAAAGATGTGCATTGCACATCCTGCCCCTCCCCCTCCCCATTGTTCTTCATGACCAACCCCCAGTGAAATGTAACATGTTGGTCTGTGCTGCTAAACAGATTGCTCTGGAAAATGTCAGTGGAACTTCAGAATCAATATTTTTAATTTGTGGCTATCAGACTCATCATGAAGGAGTATGTTTTTTTGTAGTCATGATACAAAGTGTTGAATTAGCTATGAATGACTAGAAGGCACCTGAAGTATGTGAAACTGTCAAACAGTGATAAGTAGAATTTAAATTTAATGTCTTTTAATATCTGAATAATAAAGCTTATATAGAAGTAATAAAACCATTTCAAATTTCTTGACCAGTTATTGGCATCTCCTTGGTTGTCTTGATCACAAGTTGCTATCATAAAGAATAAATGTATTGGAAGCTACTGCAAGTACTGTAGTTGTGGCAGAGTGCCACAATATACCTCAAGTCCCTAACCCACCTTGTCACTATAGGAAGCCTTAGTGGGCCTACTTCCGGCATGAATGCATTTCAAACATTGTTTTGGTATCAAATGTAACCACATATCTTGCTCTGTGAAAATCTTGGAAAACATAAAATTTCTGGTCCCAAAGAAAGGCATTATGATGGGCTGTGGGAAGTTCTCACCATAGTTTCCTGTTGTTGGGGATGTCTTACTAAAGAGTACAGTAGTTATTATTAATGAGTATTAGAGCTTGTATTGCCAACTGTCTGGGTAAGAGGTTGATGCATTTCTGAATTTTATGTTTTGTCCACTGGTTCCATTCATACTTCCCAGACTCATGTGTTTGCCCCAGCTTGTTCCTATGAGTCACAATCTTAACATAATCCTCACCATGGATATTGCTTCAGAAGACTATTCGCTAACTCATTCTAATTTGAATTCCCCAATGAAGTTAAACCATGCCTTGAATTTTAAAGGTATGCAAATGTGATCACACAGTACTCACCTAAAACCACTCAGAGGAGTGTGATGTTTTGCAGATCTTGATAAAGAATGGGAACTTGGGAATACTTATTTCATTTTAATCAAACAGCTTACCTGCCACAGTCCTAATTTTTTCCAAGGTCAAGGAATGTGATTTGTAACACACCTACAGTAAGAAACCTAAACCTCATGACCTCAACAACCTTACTTGGTGCAATCATGGAGAGTTAACTTAATATCATCCCCCTCCCCTTTGCCCCCCTCCCCGTATCAACCTGAGAAGTGTAAATTCCTTTCAAAACAGTACTTTAAAAATAAAACGACCAGTATTCGAAGAATACATATCTCAGCCCACTGTACATACAGTATAGTACCATTAAAGTGTTGTATAGTAGTGTCAAATACCTGTACGCCCTAATGCAAATTTGCATTTTCATAAAAATTTACAAAAGTTTATAAATAAATTTTATTGCGTGAGGAAAGCGTCACTCAACATGTGAACATCACCTTAAGGATGATAAAGGATGGCTTAAATAAAACCAGAACATGCAAAACATGCACACAAAAAAAACACAAAGAGATCATTTTCTAATATGTCAACCTGAATAAGTTCATTGTTTTTAACTCTACTTCATGTTTTGGTAAACTCTTTCATGCCATTTCTCCTAGCATAACAGGTAGGCCATCCACATATTTTTAGTTTCTATTGTTCTGTTCCCTTAGTCTCTTAACTCAGGTCTCCTTGTTCCATTATGTACAACATCTTCTTGTCTTCTAACAAGCTGCCTACTGTAAGCCTTAGAGTTCACTTTTGGAGAAGATTTTGTTTGGTTACTATAAATTTGTCCAGCAGTCTGAGAAGTGCACTTCTGTGAGTGATATTTTATCGCTTTTCCCTATTTTTCCTCTGAGGTTGTTTACAATTTTTCATTTTGCATACTCTGATAATGGAGACATTACACAGACACTAGAGACAAGATGTTCTGCCTGCCCTTTGACCCAGTGTCACAGCTGCAATCATACTTTAAGCCACAAAAAATGCAAGAAGTCAAAAGGTTCAGCAGCAGTTATCCCAGTTTCCAACCATCTTCCTCTGATATCACAGTATACTGCACCTGTGACAACTTTCATCATCATATCAATGCATCTGAAACTCATCCTTATTGCCTAGATGTGTATGAATAATCTGCTTTAAACCATCTAGTGGCATAATGTACTTAATACTATACATTCGAAGGACCAAGTCTGAATTCATGTCAATCAAAATGAATTATCAATTTTGACTTTAAAGGAGCTCACTTAAGGGGAACATGCCATCAATTCAATTTGGATTGGCATACCATAATATTCTTCTTCAAAAAAGGCTCTTTAGCTTCTTGCTGTATGACAATATTTTTCTCATCTTGATTTACTATTTTATGGATAGAGTAGTTCTGTGGTATGCCACAAAGATTTAATATTTATACTCTGATATATCATGAAAGAAGTGTAAGATTAAGTTTTGCTTCAAAGTATTTTTAGGAACCTGCTATGCCTTTGAATAAACAATAACTTGCAATCACAATCTGTTCTTTTCTCCCGTCTTTCTCCGGCATTCATTTTCTCTCACATCCTTACTGCACCAGCATCTATGACATCTTGCATCAGTTCATGTTTTGATCTCAAACACTCATGCATTTATCAAAAATAAGTCTGTATCACCAAGATGCTCTCTTGACCCCGGACATATGGCATGCATCAGCAATTGCTCTCCATTGAATTCTTGAAAGTCGCCACCTTGGAATGACAGAACGGGGTCTTGATGTTATTGCACAGCGATCTCTGACACGAATGTAGTTACTATCCCTTGGCTGAGCTGCTATTTCCACATCAGCAATTTGCTATTTGGAGCAAAAAAATGACAGAAATGGTTAGAAGTAGTTTCCTTTCTTCTTTTTTTAAATGAGCTGCTCAAGCTGCCTACTGTTAAATTAAGTTACTTTATAATTAGGGTTAAGGCCCGTGTACATTGGACACATTTCAAGACACCTGTGTCACAACATTGCCAAAAACACCTTGTGTCTGAAAATGTTGCCTGTGTGTACAGAGCAGACATAAGTGGCAACATGTACTGCAACTTGTAACCACCACATGCATCTAGTGTAGACAGGGGCCAAATATTTGTGTCCAGTTATCTCTGCATCATGTTGTGACATACATATATGTCCTGAAATGGTTCATTTGTTTATGGGCCTTTAGGCACCATGTTAAAGTAGGCAAGCTGTCAGCAGCAGTAGTCAGCCTTTGTTACTTGACACAGTACAATAGCAGACCATCTTACTGTACAATAATCCTGCTAATTGCAAATTTGTAGTATGTGTAGCAACAAAATAGGACTAAGTTCGGGTCTGCCTAAATGAGGCTGTTGCAGTCCTTGGTTTTGGCATGGGGCCTGAAGTTAATAATACAGTGAGAAGATACAGTATTTTATACATACTGTATAATCTGGAAAAATGAATAGAAGAAACCACATATAATTGTTATAAATGGGGCTGAAAATTTTTATTTCTCAGGACAGGGAAGGTAAATTTTGTTCCAACTTAAACTGTATTTTCAAGTACAAAGCATGCATATTTCCCTTCAGTTGCCTACAGTTCCCAAAATTTCATTATAAATGGCCAGATTTCCCAGTCACAAAACTAACAAGCTTCACACATCCTTCAACTATACAAAACTAGGAAGATGGAAACAGTCAAAAAGACTTTAGAAAGGGCAGTAATTGCAACACCCAAAATATAAATATCCACACAGTTTAATTTTATTCTCCCAATGGATTTAAACAAAAAACAATGTCTAAAGGCTAAGTTGTCAATTAAAATGTAAGTTTTTTTTAATTGATAGTTTTACATTTATTAATGTTTTAAAAAACCACAGGGAACCTCCATCCACAGGCATTCTGTACATTGCACAGGTCTACACCATGTTGATAACCGTAAAACTTACTTAACAATATTATGATATGATATAATATTAAAACCTGCATTTAAAACAGAAGGCATCATTTGCATTGCAACTGTAAATACAGTATTTTTGGTTTAAATACACATGTTAGGTACTGCATGCATACATATGAACAAATTTGTTTTAAGTGAATAAATTTAAACACTTTATATCTCAGCTCAAGAATGTCCTATGAAGACAGGAGTAAGACTGTAAGAATTCATTTTTCATGCTATTTAATATACATTTTTGAATTTTTTGACTTGAGGTACATTTTAGGATATCCTTAGATGGACTTCACCTTCTGAGTTTTAATGATTTCAAAAATCTTTGACCTATGCCAAAAATAAAGAGGATGAATTAATTAGCAAATGCCATGCAATATTCATCCACTGTGATCCTCATCATGATCATTCATGTTCAGTATGTCAAATATGAGATCCATCAGCTTTCCAAGTGAATACCTTATGATCTCTGCTAAATTCAAAATGACCTTTGACCTTTACCAAAAGCCATAGCATAATCTTATCAATGTAAAGCCGTGTACAGTTCATCCAGGAAGAACATCATTACATTTTCCTACTTGTATGGTCACCTGTCAGATACAAGATACCTAAAAGTTTTCCAGTTGGCATGAGATGTACAGTAGTGTTATTAACCCTGTTGACTGTTAACTGTTTATTGAATATGATCTCAATCTGGTTCATCCATCTTGGTGCCAAATCAAGATTTAACAATTTACCCTTCTAGGAAAGTGGTTACAAGATTTGACCTCTGGTGACCCCAAATGACCTTCAGCCTTTACCATAAAAATCCCAGGGGTGTACTGTAAGAGGTAGATACACAGCATGAGAAGTATGAGATCCCTTAAGGTAAACCTATCTTGCGACAGAATGTTCACCAACAAACAATGAATACAATTATACAAACTCAGACATGATATCAACATCATGGCATGCAAATTCTTTTGCCCTTCTGTAACGAATCATACTGTAAACCTACTAGTACTACTAAAGTAGGCTTTTTCTCATTAATTCGGCCTGCACTGAGTTCATTATGCACATGCTTAATGGGAACATAGCTAACTAAAATCATCCTCCTTGACCAGTTTTGTCACAGAGGAACTTAACTGATACTAAAATATTGAGAAAATTTCATGCACACACCCTCAGTTCATCTGGCAAAATTGTGTTCTTTCTGATGCAATTAAGTCTGATTCTTTCTATTGCTAAATCTTTAACCATCTGCCTTCTGATTGCATCCCTCCTCATCCTCCAGTTGGTATATCTTGTTCTTTCTGGTATAAAGAGAACCTTTGATGAGAAATGAAAGCATATGAGTCACTTTTTCAATTTATAAGAAGCCATTGGATTTTGCATTTTGTAGAACCAAGTCTACATGGATGATTGGATATAGGAAGATGCTTACAGGTGTGTGTGGGGAAGAGGTTGCTCAACACATTTTTCCTGGGCTTTGAGAGAAAAAGTAGTAAAAATTCAAAAGTAAAAGTAATGAAAATTGAAGCCAGTACTGAGGTGACACTACAAAAATTATTTCTGTAGGAGCCTCTTCAATGTCCTATTATGGCCAAATGTTTTCATGCTTAATGAAAAAATTGTGAAACTACTAGTACTACTGTATAATGCCAGGAAAATTTTTTCTCAGCTTGAAAAAGAAACCAACTTTGATATCCAATTAAACATTTCATATTTAATCATAATCACCACACTAGGCCTGTTGTACAGTAACTTCAAATTACAGTACTCTGGAATAAGTTTAACTGAAAGTACAGTGCATGTATGTTTGACAATAAATGTACCAAGCATATGGTCCTTTTAAACAAAGTCTCAAGTGTAGAGAGTCACAACTCATGAAATATATAATGACATGCTTCTTGATTTACACTCATAAGCCTTATGTACCATTAAATAGATGCCTTATCTGTCAGCACTGCTGTGGAAAAACTGGTGAAATTGCATTTTTATTCCTTCCTGTAGGACAACTAATCAAAGAAAGTCAAATTGTGGTTTTGAGGTTTATCCAAGGAAGCATCTTTTCAATGACTACCACAGGCCTACTGTAGCCTGGTCTAGGCTATGTCCCCAGCCTGGGAAAAATAGTAGCTTACCAGTAACTTGTGTCAAGCAAACAAAAATATTATAGGCAAAACTGAATTGCCTACAATATCTAGATTCCATGGATTTCAAGTCACATTACCTGACACTATATTAAGGATGTAATGATCTAGCCTAATATTTTAATATTGAGAATGAAACTAATAGGCCTACTGTAATCCAGTGTTTCTTGTTTTTTTTTGTTTTTTTTTTTTTGTCAGACTATGAAATTGTGCAGTTAGGCCTAAGGACCAGTACAATCTTGGACAAAGTTTACCGGAACCCCGAGCAAAATGTTGATGATAATTAGGAAAATTTGGAAAGCATTTTCTGTGTGATCCAACATTATACTGGGAAGACATGGGTTTGGTAAATTGCTATAAACCTACCCTAGGCTTGGCCACAACATTTCACAGGGGGTAGAGGTCGTGTAAACAGCACCCAGCATCATAAATAACCTGATAACATTATGACATGAAGTGTTCCAACAGTTTTGTCCAAGATTGTGGATCTACTGGACTGCTATCTGTTACTGTAGCCTTTGTTGCTTAGATTGGGCTTTATTAATTGTATTATCCGCGTTATCCGCAGGTGATAGCCCTGCGAATAGCCACGCCGTAATGGAAAGCCCTAAGTTACACTGACTAAATCTGCCTTTACAAACATCGCAGAAAGGGTACGCACAATCTTCAGGCTGCGACTTCGACTTTCTCAATCAGAGGTTTGCCTCAATGCGATGGAGACTGATAAAGTTAAAGGAGGATTTCAATACAACTTACCCGCATGACAGGATTTTGTTCGAGAATCAAATTTCTGTGCACAATTCCGTCACAAAATGGTCGTATTAATGCTCGCAATGCCATATTCACTGAAGCCTTTGAAGGGAAAACAGTTTGGAGCGATATCCGTATGATTTAGCTTATTAATATTCATATTAGCCTACATTACGTCATTCGGTCATCTGAACCTTGGTTGAGGGGTGGACATTGCCGTGGGTAATTATCCTTCAGTTCAGGATGACCTTTCTTCAGGTTTGTGAATGCCTTTGCTATATATTTGTCTTTCTCTCATCTGGACATTTTTTACTGGTATAAGACTCCACAACAGAGAACTTAGGCTAGTATCCTGTGAAACAAAGCACTGACGACGTAGGCTACTCGCCATCTTTTCTATTACTGAATTTAAGCAAGTACCAGTTGTGCGATCAAATTGGTTAGAATTGAATTGCAAAAATAGATTTAGCCTTAGCCTAGGGCCGAATTGGCAAATTCATATGAAGACTCCCTCATTCTTTGGAAAATTTATAACTCAGCCACGACACAACATTATGTCAGACCACTTCCAAGTTCCACACTCATTAGGCCTAGCCTAGGCCTTCATCCACTTGCCAGATTGAGCAAGTGATGTTAGCCCTTGATTGTTGAACATGTTACAGAACCCAGCATTTATGTTCCACTACTAGACCTAGGCTATGTACACTTCATTTCTGGTAGTAAGGAGTGACTAGAAGGAGCAGATTATACTATCACATTCAGTGACTTGTGATGGCTGACCAGTGACTGATTGGTCATGTGTTCAGTTTAGTTTGCTGCAGCCCAGTCATACGCTCATATGACCTAGGTAAAGTAGTTTATATAAGTTATCAATGAGTCCTTCACTATCATCAGTCGATCACTGCCTTCTACACCCCTGTGCAGCATGCCAGTGTGATGTGATTGCAATGTTACAATAACCTGAGCTGCATATTCTTCAAAGAATATGAAAACTAATTATTTGTTTCGTTTCGTTTATTTGTTTTCCTACATCATCAAAATGTATGGATTCACAAAAGTAATGAATACATAACACTGAAGTAGATGGAAGTAAAACAAAAAAACCCTGAGGGGCTTGTCGAGAGTTCTACTCCCCAAAAGAACAAAAGCAAGTTACCTTGAGTAGCTGTGTTGCAAACACAAATAAGCATAAAGAAGAAGAAAAAAAGGACAGAAAACTCAATAAACTAAAGGGAAAGGTTATGACTAAGAATACAAGACCAGAACTAACCCTTACAAAACCTCTCTTACCAACCTGGCCCCCTCCTCCGGCCCCATGAAAGCCTTAGGCTTCCCACAAACAAAATGCGCATAGTGACAAAAACATGTAACGCATGCACTCGAACAGTATGAAAAGTCAACCATGAAGTTTCAACCTAATAAAAAAAAATGGTGATGAAGACTACTAAAGAATTAGTAAAAAGCTATGTAGTACTGGGTGAAACCTCTTTGAAAAGAATTTATACTTGGCCTGTTAATTAATGAATTAGGTAATGACTTCCACAGTTTTATAACTTTGTAGCTTAGGGTCAACTGTGAGGATGAGGTACTGTACGGGTAACAATAGTATGCAGGAGGAGAGATTGACGAGTAAAGTACTGTAGTTGTGGACAGAAGAAATTTGTCACCATATTTTTGAGGCAGAAATGTTATATGACCAGATTTTCAAGTTTTGGCAAAAGCACAAACCAGGAATGTGCAAAAATTACTCAAAATGATGATGAAAATATCTTTTATGACATTCTAAATAAGAATTCTTATTGAAAGGAGGTTATTCTGTATCACTGTTAGAAAAATTCACCTAAAATGTGGTTATTTATGGGATTTTATTTGTTCATGACGTGTTCTCTCCAAAGGGCATGTAGTTTGCACCTTCCGCTTGTCTTCACTTAACCATCTAATCAAGCATGATGATCCTATTTAATTAGCCTGCACTTCACCTGGCAATGAGTAAGCAGTTTGCTGCCTCAGTTTGTCACAGAACAGTCTTGGTGAGAACAACCTCTGTTAAGAGAACTTTCTCCATGGACACTTTCATTGACAGTGCAGTTTTGTAAATGGAGATGAGCTGGTGTGATCATGCGGACGGGATCAAAGCGTGTTATCTAGTACGGTGGTATCTGACTCAGGATTGTTTACATCAAAAGACAGTTGGTCAGCGGTATTTGCTAGAGAATTCCGCATCTGGCTCAACACGTAACAAACATTGTTTTATGAAGTGATTGACTCAAGATTTCTTCATAAGCATTGCTACTTGTACTGCCACCTACAACACCAAAATAAAGCACAAGGAGAAAATCATATTACAAACTATTACTGTCAAGGCTCATTTTTTGATAGATATTTTCATATATTTACGGTTTCGTAGTTTGTTAAGTAGTGTTTGCACGGGTACTAAAAATTAGGACCCGGGTACCCGATCGCCATACCCGTCGGGTACCCGGGTTACCCGGTGTTACATACGGTGACTAAAAGATATGAGCATTTTGTAAGGCATATTCCATAAGACATGCATGGTAACATTAACATCTGTATTGGATAGGTATAGCGATCACAGTTCCCAAGTTCAAAAACATTTGATTTGTTAGAAGGTTTAATTGTCTCGTTTTGTTTTAGATCAAAATGACAAGTAAAAAAAAAACGTAACAGAAAACAGTCAAATAAGAAAATTATACTTCCCAAGGCCTATATCAATTTGATATTGAATTTTGGGACGCTTTCCTACTCGAAAAGCCAGCATAGTAAGAGCTCGAAGCTTCTCCTTTTAAACCACTGATTTAAAAATATCAACTAATCAGAGCCCTGTATTATGGTATTCTCTTGCACGTCAAAAATTACTGATTGTAAACAAACGACATCATGTTGTGAACTTCCCTCATACTACTTTCCAATGTGCGTTGGAATTATCGCTAATGGGGTATGTACATTCTTACGTAGCTAGGCCTCGTGTCGATATCCAGGCACGGTAACATAACTTTCACACATAAACTTCGTAGTCTGCTCGAGCGCCATTTTGGGGCACAATAACGTAATATATACTGGCCTATTTAAAAAAAAATGTGAATGTTTACGGTGCTATTACATTGATGTCGTTTTACTTTGCAGATAGCGGCAAAGTGTTGATTTGCATAAAACTGACACCTTTAACCATTAAGAAATATTCGAGGATTATACTCGCGGTGGCATACCGTATTGATAATAAGATCGTATATATATACATGCAAGGCTCAGTTCACCTAGCATGCTGAACGTTACGGGCACTGTCTTTGCGAGCTGGGCGAGGGTGATACAGTATGTCTTGCTATGTCTGCGTGAAACAGTACGATGTTATTTTGAATCAGCCGTCAGATAGCTTGCTTGCGAGTAAGTTTATAAGCGATATACATGTGATGTGTGAGAAGTAACCCACTACGTGACGATAGCGCGATCGGGCCGCACGCTGATAAAAATTTCAACTTCAGAAACGAAGTACAGACAACTATCAAACTTACACATAATTTCTAGGGGCTCTCTTCATTCTCAGTCTCGGAGAATGTTTACCCAAATTGGCAAAATATTTTAGTCCATTACCGTGGGCAATGGCGTAAATGGGATGATCCTTTTCCATGCATTTCTTTTTAAGATTCGGGTAGTATATTTGGAACCGGGTAATACGATGGCGGGCGGGTACCCGGGTATCCGGGTTACCCGTGCAAACACTATTGTTACAGTAAGTGATCGACTCATGATTAGCCCAGTATACCAGAAAGGCTAGCCTAGACATGGATTTCTTGATTTTCTTTGTTCCCCCAAATTAAAATGTTGCTGGGAACTTGCAGAAATTCTCAATTGGCTCAGCTCTTTGATTGAAATCATACAGTATTCAAAAAAGTAAAGAGCATATATCCTACTTTTTTTCTTTTCAATACTTATGCTGTATCTCTGCTCAAGAATTTCCTATGAAGATGGGAGGTGGACTGTTATTATAATTCATTTTCTCATGTTGCTTAATATTTTTTAATTTTTTGACTTGAGATACAGTTTAACATACTGTACTGAAAGCACAATAGCTGCATGCTACATATTCTCACAATACCTTCCAGTAACATTGGAATGATACTCATGATTTCAATTTTTTCATAAGATTTTATTTTTTTATGCATTTCCCAAAGCTTCATTATTACATGACTGCATAAGTATTATGCCATAAAAAATAGTAATTTACAGTATACTGCATACTTTATTTTATCAGTTATGTTATTTGTGATAAATCTTACAGGTTACAGTGTTTTTCTTTTCATGAAGACAAGTGGTTAAAAAATAATGCAACTTTCCATTTCATTTCTTCAGTGGAGAAGATTTAGTTTCTTTGACAAAGAAACTGTGAAGAAACTTGGTCTGGATGAAGATTTCACAGGTTTAAAGGTGACAATGATTTTTGCATTCTACAGCAGTTTTTCTAAGTCCAACTATTTGATTCAGGTGTGAAAGATGGGCAGAGATCACTCTTGACTAATTTCATTTAAGTCATTCAGTAGCATACTGCAGTAATTGAAAATATTATTTCAAGTTTTAGGTGGATTTTATGTTTTTGCACAGGTGTGTGACTCTCCCCATCACATCATCACCTTAGTTAGTATTTCTTTTTTCTTTTTGTCTCATACTTGGACATACTAATGAAGACTTCTCCTTTTCTCTCCAACCCTTAAAGGTGGATAGTCATCACCTTAATAGTTGTTTGAGGCAAAAAGTTTATGATTGAATGATTGCACTTTGACACACATACCTGTAAGCAGATTTGTGAAACATTAGGCCTACTTGTGCCCCACAGCACACATAAGGTGCCTGATAATACCACAGCTGCAGCAAAATTCTGATAAACTTTGAAAAGCAGTGCCAAGGAATAAAGTAGATTTAGTGAATTGATTAGTTAAAAATCATGTAACAATTCTTTAATGAGTAGCAGTAAAAGTTTTGGTTTCCCCGAACTGCTTTTTGCCAGAGGGTGAGAACAGCTATCCGAAACTCGAACTTCAAGTTTTGTCGAAAGCTGGTTTTGCACCAAGGGTGTGCTTCTGTTCTATTCAGCCAGTCTAGAGCAGGACCACACTTGTTTGCCCTTTAGAGGGCGTACTTGTCCTTTTGGGACGTTTAGCTCCTTAAGGGGAGCAGAACTCCTCCGGGAGTAAATGTTTGGTTTTCACCCCTTGGCTCTTCGCCAGAGAGTTGAGGGGACTTTTAGAAAAAAACAATTCTTTAATGAGTCATTATTAGGAAGTGCTGCAACATTTACTAATCAAAATTAAGGTTAATAATAGTGACTGGCAATTCTTGGATAGCAAATTGCTATGCAAACCCAGCTATTTTGTTCCTTAAGGAGACAGCTTCCTTAATAGAATTGCTCTAGGGGGTCCAGCTAGACAGATTAAGGCACAGTTCAGTAGAATGGCTACTTTTAAAAATTGTGAGTATTGGGCACAAGGAACTGTTCCCTTTAAAATATGTACATGTATGACTGGCTTCAAGAAAAAGTGGGTTTTGCTTAAAATTACTAAAATCGATTTTTAGTGTTTTAATGAGATAAGAAAGGGAGGAGAGAAATGACAGGATAGTGAGTAAACTGGAAAAATATCATTGCAAAAGAATGGGACTGGGTGGTCGTTGAGGTTCTTTACTGTATATTAAATTTTACAGGTAGTAAGAATGAATATTTTTTAAACATTGCATAATTTCTCTTTGAAGGACATTGACATTACTGCATGTACAAGTGGACATGGCAGCATTGTTTTTGGAGATACAGAGGGCGCTATTCACATGCTTAGTCGTGATTTGGATGTCATCAGCTTTCGTGCCTATGAACTCAGAGTAACACAGCTCTACCAGTTGAAGCAGCATAATATTATTGTTTCTATTGGGGTAAAAAGTCTTAATATCATTTTCATCATTTTTAAGAACTAATTAGAATTTTGGAGATAGTTTAACAGATGCACTCTCACATATATAAAGAACTTCTATCCTAAATAGAGAATTATGTGAAAATTTTGTTTCCCCTGAATCCCAAGTAGCACAGTATTTTCAAAGAAGCAATTGTAAAGGTTTACTTTTGGTACTGTAGTTTATTTGGGTGATAATATGTTGTCTATTGATTGCATTTTTTTTTGGGGGGGGGGGCATGCCTCCATAATAAAGTCAAAGTATTGTAGCTCATGTTTCTGCACAAAAAGTCAAACAGTTCTGACTGAAAGAAATTAAAGAAAAACTACACAGAATGCAGTATTTTAGTTTAGTGGCTGACCATCATTAACAGTCCTGCATTGAATATTTAACATACAGTAATACAGTGTCATCTCTTTCATGGCTGGAGTTTAAGAAATTAAAAATTGTTGAAAATGTCTCCCCTATATTAAAAATCAATTCTAACTTTCCATTAAATTTTCATCATTTAATTTGTATTTGTTTGGAGAATAATGACAAATAAAGATCAAGTACTACACTGTAGCAAGAAAAGGAAAACCAATTTCAAAGGACCTACCGCTCTTCCATGATTCCATTATGCAATACTATATTCTAGTTTATATTGTAAAGCAGCTCATTGAGTTGGTTCATGAAATTCAAATTCCATATATTTTGCCATACCTGTTCAGTTTTCTTTATATACTAATGGCAAACTTAGACAATACCCATATCCTTCATTAAAATAACTTCTTAATGAATGAGTACTTAATAGTTCAATTCGGTTTTCAAAAATTTGTGACTGGACACTTTTTCAAACTATGCACAAAACCATTGCAACTCAGGACACCACAAACTTCAAAGTTGTAACTCTTTCTGTGACTATTGGATATGAAACTTTTCTCATTGTGTTAACTATAAGCATTGTCATGTGGTCATGACCCTTTAATGCTCCTATTTTGTTATTGGTATCAACTCAATGAGCCCCGTTTAAAACAAGTTTAAATGTGTTCCTGTACACAACAGTTCCTGAGACTCTTTCTCGCATTCGGTTTCTCCCATTTTTATTCTTATTTTAGAACGATGAATCAGGAATCAATCCTCTCATTAAAGTCTGGAATGTGGACAAGGTAAAATGAATGTCTATGTACCCACAAGTTATGGGGAAAGAAGTAAAAGTTTATCACCGAAAGTGTGGATTACTGTAGTTCTACTGTAGGTGGAAGTCAATAACACACCAACAAGAAAGTGTCATATATGTCATCAAGATAAAGAAAGTATTAAGTTCAAATAAGGTCAAAGTTCACTTCAGTTTCAAATGTGGTTCCAATCTGATTCAACTCCTCTTTTTTAGCCACCACTCTCAATAAGTGGGGATATATCGTGTGTTTGTTCTATAACCCCAGGCTCATAGAGAATACCCAAAAGGTTAGAGAAAAAGAGTGTTGGGCAAGCTGTGGGTACAGTACCGTTGGTGTTACAGCTATGTAATAACTTCACAAACTGTAGTTTTAAGTATGACATTAGTTTACGAGTGGGATTGTTGGTGCTCCAATCAGTATTGTCATTTATGTTCCCCACCTTGTGACTTCATATTCTTTCCTGTCACGGTTTTCAAATGCAGTTAGTCAGTTAGATGGAGTTTTACAGCCCAGTGTCCAACCTACAGGTTCAAGTCAAGCCGGCCACAACCTTTTTTCCAGTAGTGGCTGGTTAGCTTGTTTTCCCGGCTCCATTGCTTATGCGGAACATCAAGCACAGCTGCAGTAGGTTCTATTTTTAGTGTCTTTGGTGTGTTCTATTTTTAGTGTCTTTGGTGTGACTCGACCTGGAATCGAATCCAGGCCTTCTGGGTGAGAGGCGGATGCTCTACCGTTAGACCAAACATGCAGTTTTTAAATGCAAGCCCTATGTAATTGATAAATAGTTAAAGTAGGTACAAATGTCAAAGAGACTCAAAAGTGTTATATTCATCAATTTTTCATATATCAAAACCCCTTTTCAGCTTGACAAAAGTGGCAATCCAACCGTGACTCGTATTACGCGTGCATTACCATTAAGTGGGAAACCGACCCAGGTAACTGCTTTGACAGTCAGCGAAAGTCTCAATCTTATGGCTATTGGTTATTTAGATGGCAGCATTACTCTTTATCGAGGAGATGTTATGAAAGACAGGTAAGCAATGTTAAATTTTCCTCATTATTGACATGCTGGTATTTTATATAATTTATGAAATATTGAATTTTATGATTTCAGTTTTTTTCAGTTCTGAAGTAGAAAGTTTTGACCTTTGGTGTTCAAAAACTGCAGGAGCACTTAAGAGGAATAGAAGTGGTAATAGATCAGTGTTTGTCAGTATTAAGTGCAGAGTTGACTGACTGAATCAAAGTATATCAATTCCTCCACCTAAACACATTTGCAATCATAGGAATAGCTTTAAAAAGTAACTGCTATATTATGACATTTGCAAAACAATTTGACCAGGTTGTATCAAAGTTGATAAAAGAGTGAATGGCTTACCCCCAAAGCAATTGAGATGATGTAAATTATTTCAATGATTGCAATTTGGTGTGTACAATACTTGTAAAGAAATAAAAACAATAGTTAAAGAAATAAAAACAATAGTTTATAATGATGTTTCATTTCAACAGGCATAGTAAACCCCAGTCTATTTATCAAGAGAAGTCGATGGTGACAGGACTTGCTTTTCGTCACAGCCAGTATAGTACCACGCTGTTTGTGTCCACAGAGACATCAGTCATATCTTTTGGCATTACGAACAAAGGGTGTAACAAGGTAATATGGCTTCCATTGTTCCAGTTTTAATTTTCTTGTTTTGTTACTCACATACTGTATTGTCTCTGTGTGTTTCTTTCATCAATTGTCTGATTAAGCCTTACCTGTACATTTAGCAAAGGGCAGTTGGGTTATGCCATATTGATTTGTATATCAGGTCATTTATTACCTTCCCACAGCCCCTACCCTTGAGATGTCTTAAAACTGCTTACTCTTATCTCCCACCACAAATCAGTGGCAATAGTCTGATAAAAGAACTTTAAAGGCAACCAGAAATTTGCAGTTGTCACACCTCTTTGATTGACATTACTTTGAAAAAATGAAGAGTGACTCAAATTACACAGCATGTATTTATAATGTCTTGATTGCATATCAGTCCCAGATACCCACCCTGGAACACACTGAAGCAGCAAATGTTTATTCTGTCAGGATAAGGATTGGTTTTACACAGTTATGGTAGGAACTGACAGGAAGAAAGTAGGGCTGTGATCGTTTAGCAAAATTACTAAAAGTTTAGCCTCAAAAATTTGCGATCGTTTAGCGATTAACTGCGATTACCTTATCATGAAAAAAAATAATTTCAGTGTGTAGCGATTGGTACTGACTGTAATGTAGAAGTAGTAATTGTTGTTTATCTTGCATGGTATAATCAAATTATTCTGAAACTTTGAAGCCTACAAGGTTCAAATATGCCCAGAATGTTCCATTTAACAAAAACCAAGGTTCGGGAGAGTATGCAAATGGATACAACTTTTTTCTATCCATTTGTACTCTAACAAATTGTCAAAAACAAGTTTTGCGATTAATCTCTTGTAGCTTTGTACTAAACATTTATTACACATGAGATTGTTTAGCGATTAATCGCTACACGTTCACAGCCCTATAAGAATAAATATGTAAGCATCATTTTGTATAGTAGCCTACTGTAGTTAAAGCCATCCAGTCATTTTTGTCTCATTTTCGCACAGGTTGTCCTTGATCTACATGGCTGTTCAATTGGCTGCTCGGTTCTTAGTGACTCATCTCAGGAGAACCAATTTGTGATAGGACGGCCTGATGTAAGTCTTGTTTATTCTTTGAAAGTTATTTCCTTTCTTTTATGTTTTGTTGTTCTTTTTCTATTCTCTGTTTGTCTTGTCTATTTTTAGGCACTCTACTTTTACCAGCCAGATGAGAGAGGGTCATGTCTCATCTTTGAAGGAAATAAAAGCCGTCTTCAGTGGTTCCGGAATTACCTCCTGGTTGTGACCAAGGACAACAAAGCCATCCCCAGAGGTTTAGGAGGGTATGAGCGTTTTACTTTTCATTGACGTAGTCACCATCTTGCCCCTTCTTTGAGAATTCATTTAATGCATTTTGTAAGCAGCACAGCCACAATATCCCTACATCCCTAACTCTTCTCAGAAATATTCCTGTGCTCGATATTTCGGGGAAGAGCGGGGGGGGGGGGTTAGGGGGGCTAGGAGGGGAACATTGCCTTAATTCAAAAACTTAATGTGTGGAAAGCATGTCAATGCATGATATTTCAAAAATTGGGGGCTTCATTTTCCCATATCACCCCCTAATCTATGCCTCCCACACCCAACCCTCTCTAACCTATGCCTTCCCCAAGAACTGGTTAGAATAATACCTAAATGGTATAATATTTTTGCTAATTATGCTTAGTAGAAGTATATGGATGTATGAGAAGATACTTTTTTTTTTTTTATAGGTGGCTAAAGGGTAAAAGATAAAATAGAAAGTGAGCATTAGCCTCGTTTACTAGATCCTATGTATGCATTAAATGGCTGTGGACATATCTTTGGGAGCAAGACAACTCATTATTTCTGAAATGTTGTGGTAGAGACCTGCTATGATGGCACATATGTAGTTAGATATATAGCATTCCAATGCTCTCAGGAATATTTGAAGATTTGTTGCTGTTTTCTATGAGTTTGTAGTTTTAGACAAGATCTACATGATAATCTACGGTATTCAACATCCGATCCAACAGTTTTCAATTTCAAGAACTAAGAGTCTATCTTTCAATTGTAAAGGAAACAAAGTTATCTGTAAATCAGAAGCAATGTACTGTACCTCACATTACATAACTTTCTGTGTCATGTATGAGACTTAAAAAACTCAAAACATTTCTTAACAACAGATATTTATTTTCAAAATGACATATTTTGAGTCATGAGTAATAAAGTATAACATATTGCCACTAGGTTTGGAAAACATGAATTACAGTATGTTTGTTTTTCCCCTGAAACCCATGAAGAATGCCAGTGGATATTCTATTAAATTCTGTGTTTCTTTTCTCCGATAGAGATGGAGCTGGTAAGGTGATGGACATGGTGACTGTGTATGACATAACAAACAAATTCATTGGTAAGACAGTTTTAATTGTTTAAGAGCTCCTTTCTTGACCCATGCATTGAGTGGATTAAAACTTTAATCTGAGAGCTAAATGGTGACATCTAATTATCTTAAACAGACCACCATCTACTTACTGTAGGTTGTACCTCTTGCTGTCAAAAATTCTTTTTTTATAATGGAGAGTGGTCTGGACCAAACCAAGTATAATAGAAGTCTAGGCTGACCATAACCTTGCAGTTTTCTGTTCACATAATTGCTGCCCTGTTCATTTAGCTACACTTTACCATTTCATTACACTCAATTCCTGGCCCCAGTCATTTAGCTACACTTTGCTATTCACTGCACACAAGTACTGCTTCGGTACATTTAGCTACTGAAGGCCCAGAGGTATCTTTATCCCAAGGGAAGTTTGGTGTCTCCCTTGTGGTGGTTTTATACAATTCCTGAAACATGATTAATGGCTGATCGCATGTTGGCTTTTGCCAGTATGAGCTTTTTAAAGTTGTGATTGATTTATCTTTATGAAACTTCAGAACTCTTTTCTTTTTAGATTTACTTGTATATATTATGCACATGACACTGTAAATGTATGAAACGTTACATTTTCATAAAATTCTTTAGTTCATCTTGATGTATGTGAAGTGAATATCAGACACAAATTTAGCCATAAATGTTTCTCCACAGCCTATTCTGCCCCTGTTCCAGAGGTCATAAGTGTCGTGGTGGAATGGGGCTCCCTCTATATCCTTGGGGGAGACCGTAAGGTAAGCTTTTTACCACTGAATCCCTGGCTGGTTTGTTCCACTATCCTTATATCTTACGTAAA
Organism: Holothuria scabra; assembly: GCA_037179385.1. Classification (NCBI taxonomy): domain Eukaryota; kingdom Metazoa; phylum Echinodermata; class Holothuroidea; order Aspidochirotida; family Holothuriidae; genus Holothuria; species Holothuria scabra. The sequence goes on from CM074199.1 coordinate 33,416,258, forward strand.
ATATATCAGTTCGGAGAGTTGTTTACATTGCATCTACAGCTATTACGCATGATGCAACGTACTGATTATTCAACATTTTATAAAGTGTTGTTTGGTTTTTTTTTTTTTACTTACTTTCTTACTTTAATGATAATAGTAATGATAATAAGCCTTAAAGACCACTGAATCCAATATTAAACAATGCTCAAAGTGCTTCTCGGGTGCAGCTAGCATTATCAAAATTTGTTCACATGAAACAAATTAGTCCATTGTTCAATAATTTGTTATTCTTGTTGAACAACTGACATTACCTGCTTTGTTTCCCTTCAAAATTTTTATTATGAACTTGAACACTTCCTGTTTGCCTGCATACCATGTTGCGTAGAGAGAGCTTAGTTAATTACATCACCCCATACGAGTGAGATATTGCTGTCACACCTTGGTACAAGGTGCAGTAACTTCCATAACAACAAAGAAATACATAGATAATAGTCTGACTAGTACAACAATGACATCACAAATTATTGCACAATGTACCAGTTAGATTTGAATGGATAAACTTCAGAATTTAATATCTCAGCCCAAGAATGTCCTATGAAGATGGGAGTTGGACTTTAAGAATTCATTTTTTATGCTGTTAAATATATATTTTTGAAATGTTTGACTTGAGATACTCTTTAGTAGGAATACGAAATGACAGGATTTCTCACAAGGGTGGGGTTTAAAAAAGTGATGATGCTGCCTTAAATCCCTGCATGTGAAATCGAAGTTTATGAGACATGGTAATTTAAGTCATGCTATGCATTTCAACCACGGACTTATATACATGGACAGAGCATGTGACACGTACGTCCTGTCCGTAGATGGTCGTTACTGACTGGGGCAAATAAGGCGCACCAAGATGGCCGCCGTGAAGCTATAAATCGTCTGATTTGACGACGACTCTGTAATATTTTAAACAAAGGTTAAACTTGAATGGGAAACAATATCATATTCCTGCAATACGTGAAGTGATTTTGACCTTACCATGCCATATTTTGAAAATATTCCATCTTTCTTGCAAAATATTGGGATCTACTTGAGCAAGTCCATGCTTTCACACAAAACCATAGCAGGCGGCCATCTTGGTGCACTTTTTCTCACACGTACGGTATCGACAGTGTACCGTACAGTATGCTGTGTCCATGCATAGAAGTCCTTGATTTCAACACATTTCAGTGTTAAATTGATTTGATGTAGGAAAAAGTGTGTTCATTTTGATCCTGCCTACCCCCTCCCTACCCCCCTTCCTTGGTAAACTAGCTGATGTTTGTTTCTTTTCATATTTTTTTTCAAAGCTCTACTTGCTGAGAGAGAAGGATACACAGACAAAATTAGAAACACTCTTTAAAAAGAATCTTTATGTCATGGCCATCAAGTAAGTAGTCATAGGTATTGTAATTTCTGGTGCTCTTTTTATTCATTGTTTTTCATTCTTAGTCATTGAAAGGAAAGGATTGCAGCCTGCAGGCCTTGTTAAATGTTTTATAACTTATATAAATTTGTGATGATGGTTTTATCTGTGGATGCTGGATCAAGGCATTTCCTGTCTTGTACAAGACTGTTGGTTTTGTGTAACATGCATTTTTAAAGTAATGGTGAAAAATACTTTGAGAAAAAAGGGACAGTACTGACATTTTGGTATGAGACCTTAATTACAATTAAGGATAGGACAGTCACTGATGCAATTTAGAAAAAAGAGAAGTCATATGGAAAATCAGTATGGACTTAGTAGATGGTGCAAGGAAAGTTTTATTGTATTTTATTGTGGAGTATTCATGCAAAATAAAGGATTGGCAGTTGTGTGCTCTATAGACCTTTTCCCAGCTAACACCTTCAAAGGATTGTAGGATAGATTTATGCTACGCATCATGTTTTTCAATGTAATTTTACTGTCTCCATTACATGATGCATGCCTAAAATCAATCCCACAATGCTTTGTTATTTCTGTTTAAAAAAGAGCTTGAGGTCTATTAGAAAATGATTTGGGGGGGTGGCTTATTGTTTAGTAACCAATTGTGTTCTTTGTAGTGATTAGGAGTGTTAAGTGTGAACTATGATTAGGATTGTTGACAGCTACGGAGGAAACATGATCACCATGTTTTAATGCTTAAATCTTGTTCATTTTCCATTTTAACTCTCATATTTTCCTTTACATGCCAAATTTTTAACATTTTTTTTCAGCTTAGCAAAAAGTCAACACTATGACAGTGATGGTCTAACAGATATCTTTACTCAATATGGTGACCATCTCTATGGCAAGGGAGATCATGATGGTGCCATACAACAATACATTAGGACCATAGGAAAACTGGAACCTTCTTATGTCATAAGAAAGGTAAGCAAGCCATATCACATGGATGTGAAACCCAGGTCCCTTGTCCAAAATGTAAAGTTGATTCCTGTAGCTCCATTCAAAACATGACATGTATTTTCCTTGGGAAACAGGGAACCTTTGCCCTTAATGAGCGATGCATATTATTCCTGAAAACAGCACACATCTTCTTTGAAAACAGTAAACTTCTGCCTAAACGGTTGGAGCTAAATTAATACACATCATCCGCAAAAGTGAAAACTGACAAATAGTTTACATTTGTTCCTTCAGTTTTTAGATGCTCAAAGAATTCATAATTTGACTGCCTATCTTGAAGCTCTCCATAAACAAGGCCTGGCCAATGAAGATCATACTACACTACTTCTCAACTGTTACACAAAACTGAAAGATAACAGCAAATTGGAAGAATTTATCATGGTAAGTCAGGAAGAGTTCGCTATATGTAAAGGACAGTTTCAATGACAGGAGAAACGTTAGGAAGCATAGCTTTTCCTAGCCCCTGCTAGTCAGTAGGTGATCACTCTCTCTCCTACTGAATTTTCTGAATACCCTAGTGACCACAAGCATTCCACTGGGCAAGTCAATGAGTCTCTTATTAATCTGCCTACTGCCGGGGACTGGAAAAAACCTATGCCCCCTTAACAGTTTGTGTGTGTACTGCTATGTGAGAAAGCTTTACCTTGTTTCTCTCATGTTTTGGTCTCAAGTTCTTTTCTTGCTAATCACACTTTCTTTTCTAGTGTAATCTGTACCATCCTCATTTTTCATTATATTTTGTATTTAACATCCTCAACTGCTATTGGTCCATTACAGTCAGGTGATTGTGCATAATCCAGGTATAAAGTCTCAGTAATGGATAAATTCTCTCTATGGCTACTCCATTTCACTTGAGGTTGAACAAGTCTTGACCTGTGCATCAATTCTGGAACCTGTACTCATGGAAGTTAATGCTATCCCTGCATGCACTCTGATGACACCCTCATGTATCATGAACCTCTGATGGTGCATGAATTATACTGTGATAATTGTTATTTAAATTCTCCACTGAAATGACTCTCCCCTCCCATTCTCAGTTGCCTAGTTACCTCTACCTCTGCTGTTTGTATTTTCAAAACAATCATGTAGAACACTGCTCAATACTTGTGATTTATTATACCAGTGGTAAACTGTCCCCTTGCAAGATAACTACTGTACCTAACAGTGACGTACTGCTGTCTTACACAATGGTTGATTTAACTATGTCTTCATTCTTTTATAAATTCAGAAAATCTGAAGTTCATAAGACATTCAATCTTAATTTCATTCTAAAGTTCGTATAAAAATTGTGATGCAAAAATGACATGATGCAAGTAGTTCTTTTGGGGGCTACCAATTTTGAAGTTGTTGTAATATATAATTCTTTGTTTTGTTTCATAGACTGAAGGGAGAGAAGTTAACTTTGATGTAGAGACAGCTATCAAGGTAAGAGTTCTAACATAACCAATTTTATAATTTCACTTCAGTTGGGAAGCAGACCTCACAATTGTGACCATTATTGTCAATCTTTACACCCTTAGTACTCGTGGTGAAATGCATTTTGGGAGGCTGTACTCTAGCTAGCCTATGATAGGGGAAAAGGACATAATAGAAATGTCAGTAATTCTTATTCATCGTTGTATGTAATTGATTATTTGTGACAATTGAAGAAATATAGAAAGTCCAATATTAAAGAGAAATTTTTTTTATTAGCTATTGTCAGGAGGGAGTGAACTTTGGCTAGAGTCTTTCTTATAAGCTTTTTGATAAAACCGAAGGAGTGAGAGCTCACTTGCAAATTTTCAAACTGCACATTTTCTGTCTTCAAAATGAGAATATGTTGGATGCAATTTGAAAGAGAGAACAAATATTTCCAAAGTATAGTGGTACCTTTCTTGTTATCCTTCTATCTTCACTAAAAATGGCATACATAAGACAGTGTCTTTGTTCTGCTAATTTTTGCATTATATGTACATACAGTACTTTTGCATCACTTGGGTACGTGCACATTCAATGCATGGCATTGTGTGTGGCAGTGCTGCATGGCAGCTTCCATCATGCATTGCGTTTCAAGATAGCTGTCTGACTGCAGATGTACTGCAAACAGATTCGTAGCATAAACAAAGCAAGACTGACTGTCTTCATGAAAATTGGAATAATTTATCAACAAACCTATGTGGAAAAGTATATTTCATGACTAAATTTAAGCATTTGGTAATTGTTGGTCAGCTTTGGTGATGTGATTCTTGGGCCTTATGGCCCACAATTTTGCCTTGAGTTTTATATAGTTTTATAGTTTTTTTGATGGTAATTGGAAGTTTGCAGGTTTAAAAAGCCCTTCTTTTTTCCAAGTGTACATTTCCATAAGAGCCTAAAATTCAGAATTTTGTGACGTCATCGGATCTTAAGATATTTCGGTGACCTTGAGGTCAGCTTCCCATTGACTTGAGAAATGAAAACGATGGTAGCTTGCTGTGCTTAGTTTCCTGTTGCCATCTCAGGATGACGTGTGGTATGCTATGCCCTGCATTTGTCACACGGAGGTGCTACAAGGCTGGAGAAGATTTTGGTGGTCATTGGTCAATCTTGGGTCAATAGAGGTGAAACACTGCAGATGTTGTAAACAAGATGTATCTCAAGATTGGAAACTTGGTGGATGTATGCAACATTGAGTGCCAACAACTTTGAATGTCATGTAGGGTGCACCAGAGAAGCAGGAAAATTTCACATTATAGGCTAAATTTGTCTGTGTGCTAATGGAGAACAATGCATTCATTAACCCTTTACCGTTGTTTGGGTCCTTTTGGACCCATGCGGAGAGCTCGGCTGTCACACATCTTTACTGTTTCACGGGGAGCTCGAAACTGCGAGTAGCTACCCGAAAATGCGGCCACAACAGCAAGAGAGACAATAGTTTAAGGTCACAGGGTCAATGGCCTACGGAAGCCGATGCGGGGCAAATGTGCCCCAATCGGAGCACAAGGGTAAAGGGTTAAGGAACCACAGTTCCTGTAGGGTACCTGTTTCCAGTTGTGGCTCACTGGCTTCTGGTACAAGATACATAAATCAAGCCGACTTTTAAAAGTAACCACTGGCTGTTCTAATGTAACATGTTTCACACATGGTATTTTAAAAATTTTGTTCACTTCCCTATTCTTTTCTTCAGGTTTGTCGGCAAGCTGGTTACTTCAAGCACGCCCTCTATCTGTCAGAGAAGCAGAAGAGTCATGACTGGTATCTTAAAATTCAGCTGGAGGATATCAAAGATTTCCAGAAAGCCCTTTCACATATTTCAGGGTTACAGTTTAATGAGGTACTGTAATATCCCATTCTTTAATTTGTAGCTCTAATCCTCTCACCCCAAACAGCTCCAGTTCTCCTTTTTTAAATCCCTCCTGCAACTGTCTAAATTCATCCTCATCCGGACGCAATTTGAGGTCATTGCTTCATGGTGAATATACAAGACCCTAATGTGGATAAATCAAAATGCTCTCAGTACAGTACATGCTGTGTAGTATGAGCATCAGTGTGTTGCAGTGTGCCATTGAGAACTTCTGTGGACTTAACTACAAAAATTGTAGTTTGAGTGAGAGGATGAGGCCTCTATTTCCAACCTCTTCAGTTTTTGCATTCTTATTTCATGAAGAAATAAAAAATTTCTCTTAAACCCTCATGATGAAGTGATTAAAGCATCTCATTTACAGCAGTGTTTAAAGTTCAACTCCTGGCCAGGTCGTACCAAAGACTTAAAAAAAATGGAACCTATGGCTGTTGTGCTTTAGTGGTCAGCATTAAAAGCAATAGAGTAAGGAAAACAAGCAGGTGAACCCTTACTGGGAAAAGCCTGTTGCAGGTCTGACTTAAACTGATTGGCTAGGAACTGTGCTATAAAACTACATCTAACTAATTAAATCCATTTAACTAACGAAATAATTCTTTACACTTCTACATTGGGCAGTATCAAAGGGCTGGACTCACAAAAGAAAATGTTTATATTCTGTTTTCAAGTGAAGTATTCTGAAACCGTAAATTTATGTTGTAAAATATTGTTTACAAGTCCAACTCTCATACCATTTAATGATGCGTGCAGTTTAACTGTAACATTTGCACTGATTCTGTTGTGACATGGTTATTAAACAGCCATGTTGCCGGTTACTATTACAGTATACACAAGAAGTCCACTGTCTGTATATCTGTGGTGTAAAGTATTTGAGAAATTAGCTTTTAATTAACTCTTTTTAGTTAGCTGTTATCTCTTCAGAAATAATATTACATAGCATCTTTTTATCATTTTTATGGAGTAGTCCTATTTTTCCTATTGTGAACAGTAATATAGTTCTTCTACCAACTTTGGATGTATTAGCTATCACAGTGGATAACAATTTTACAAATTACAGACATCAAGAAGAAGTATTTCACTTTATCAAGAAAGCATCTGATTGGTGTCAACCTATAGTTACAGATCTATTGATTCATACTGGCAGAAGTAACTCACAGGTTTTGATTCATTGCTCTATAATCCATTGTTACATGCAAGGTATAGCTTAGGATAGATGAGGTGTTGCGGTGTTGCAGCTCTGTTTTTCAGTTGGTTTATGTAAGGTCTGCCATGTCCTTTTACCAGTTGTGGTCCATTGGCTTGTGGTCCCTACTCCATTGCTTATGCTGAGCACCAAAGTTTGAAACTGAGACATAAAACCTTATCTAACTAAGAAAGCAAGTCTTGACCCAGCCTTGAGACCTTCTGGCTGCAAGTTGGATGCTTTAACCACCTAACCATGCAGGCAGTGGTAACCAAAGAAATGAACCTATTATAAATGTAGGCAATATTAACTCTTTGCTGTTAAGTAATTATGTATTGTGTAATGAATCCAATTGTAGGCCCTTGTTGCTAATCCATTAATGTAAATACATTGTTTTACGTAGGCAATGGAAAACATGAAGAAGTATGGCAAGACACTTATGAGCCAAGAGCCAGACAAAACAACAGAACTTTTGAAACTGTTATGTACCGACTACAGACCCAAGGATGGTGAGTGCATCCATAATTATCAATGGTGTAATTTACCCAAAGTTCCCTCGACTCTTTCAGTGTTATTCATGGGGAAGGAGTTTTGCTCTACAAGCAAACTTTGTAATTATCTAGGAATTATGATCTTATGGGAATGATTTTGTAGACGTGAGACAAAGTGACTGCATGATCTATTGCACTTATATCTACTTCTCAAGTGCTATTGGACTGTCCATCTACTGCACAATAATCACTGACAAGAGAATGCCTATCTGTGGGAGCTATAACCGTCAATAAAACAAAGCTGACTTAGGGTTGATCTACATATGAGAAGGTTATTGCTTCACCTTTTGTCAGTGATTATTCTGCAATAGAAGTACTGTTCAGTAGACCTCATTTAAAATAGCACTTACAAAGATCTGTTTGACTTGGTTTTTCAATGTGTTTTTCTGTCAATGGCGTTTTACAACTCACATCAACATTCTATCCCATAATCCTTTGTGAATTCTATTTGGAAAATGTTGTATAGGTAGTTATAGGATTGGTAAGTAGGGCTCATAAACTTACAGAATTGGTAAAGTTTTGCATAAATTTACTAAATACCTGTTATGATGAAACTTTTGGTATTGTGTGAAGCATTGTCAAGGATATGATTACTGTACACTTTTAAACATGGTATCATTGTTTGACCAGATCCAGAAGCAATGATATGAACCAAAGTGCTGTCCTTCTCTCTATTAGTTGTCAACATGAACTATTTAAATTCAAATTGTGGGACCAAAATAGTCCTTTCTAACATTTCAAAAACAAATTCAAAACACCTTTGTAAAGTAATGTTAAAATTGAAACATGAAAATAAAGATTTACAGTCAATATTTGGTTGACATTCATTTGCAGAACAATTATGTCTCTGCCTTGAAGATTTAACCCTTTGCCAGCTAGGCACGTACATATACGTGTTCTGAATATTTCTGTAGTCCGCTAAGCACGTACATTTACAAAAGGCTCAGCTCTTCACCAAAATATCACAAAAGCCCTCAATCTACATTCCATATGAAAGCTGACAAAATAAACGAGCTAACGGTGGCGCTATTACCCAACATTTGAATGTATAGGGTACGTTTTCTTTTAAAACAAAATGGCAGCCCCCTGAAAAAAGAGTGCAGAAGTTCAAAGATCAGTAAACTTTCACGGAGACTCTGGAGATGAAAGTGAGAGAGTGTGTTATTTTTCAGATATATTCATGGAAGATTTGGAGGAAGCTGAAGATCATAATACAGATAATCACCTCAGTTTCAAAGTCTGCCAAATACTTGCAACCACGTTAGGCCTAGCGTTAGTACTACTACACTCTAGCATACAGGCCCAACAACAACGTTCTGTATGTGTAAATTGCCTCTGCATCAAGCATACACAAACACACAATATAGCATTAGCTGGCAAAGGGTTAATTTTATTTTTTTCTCTTTTTAATATTCTTCATGATTTTGCTTCCACATATTTTGTTCAACTCATTATTTTTGTGAAACATGAAAAATAAATTTAAATGAAAGTTTCAACAGTCATTGTCCTCAATCAGTTCATATTGCAATGGAGAGATAATAGGAATCATTTTTGTGCCAGTTGCATGTTTGAAGCATGTTGCTATGGTTACATTGCTCTGTTCCTTGAAAATCATATGCCATCAGTATTCACAAGTTTCAAAACTTTTTCTTTCAAATCGTAATTCATTGGATCCCTTTCTTCATATTTGTATTTAGCATCTACTGAGGTGGAAGGAACTGAGGCTGGTAATTTGCATATTTGCTAATTTGCATGTCAATAGGTTTGCACATGTGGTTGTGAAGTGCAGTGATCTTTAATTTTCTTTATTAACAAATACTTTTTATTATGACCATCCTATCTTGCTGTTTGTGTGATTCAAAATAGTTAGTATATTTTAGAATCAAACCCTTCCTTTAACCTTGTCATTATGGTGGTGGTCCAGTTACTTCCATTCTAGAGTCTTAAAGTCAAAAATATCAGTCAAAGAACAAAATCTTCCAAAATTCACAAAAGAAAGATATGTTCAAATCCAGGTATTGCCATGAATATTCACAGAGTGTTGTTTTATAACACCAGTGTTTAATAGTACTTTAAACAGACAACCATACAGAAGAAAGACAAAAAAGGAATCAATGGCTCTTACACAATAAAGTATGCTAGGTGCCAGCATTTTTCAACTGGTGTATACACAGTTTGCAAACCTTTCTATACAATGCTGATTAGTCACTACAGTCTACAAGTCACACTTTTGTGACCAAGTGGGGTGCATTTTGTAATGTTGAGTTCATTTGCACCGTACTTGGTCACAGCTCTGGCTTTTATAACATCATAGTGTAAATTCTGTATGGAATGTGCATAGTGTGCATTTTTTGCTTTGTTCAACCACAAACTTAAGGTACAACAGATTGATGGGTAGAAGCAGGCAATTCTTTAAGACTGTCATATGTCAGTATAAATCTGGTGGGAGTAAGGCAGAGCTTTCTTGAGATGTGTATGGCAGATGTGTTTTAATGTTTTTCGGGATTTAATCAGTAGCAGGTCTGATTACTACTTGTTCCTTGCTAATCCTATATTTTGTGTGTTATACATCTTATTTACTTGGTGAAGGTGCTATAACAATTAATCACAGTTTTATTGAATGAGGTAAACATTGCCTTGCAAATTAATTCTTAAGTTGCTTTACAATCTAAAGTAATTTAGTGTGGTGCAGCTTGCATTAAGCATTAAAAAGAAAAATTTGGGGGATAAGTTTCTGTGCACTCTTTTTGATGGTAAAGGTTTCAATAGTTTTATGTTGCCCACATTTTGCAATTTATTTTAGAAGCTATGAAATCATTGTTATGAGGAGATGTCAGTCATGCAACAGAGTTGCTCTGATACAGGTTAGACTCAAGCATAGGGGCTCAAGTCTCACTTGAATCTTTGTCTTAACTCTTAAGTAGCTCATTGTAGAACTCTTCCTCTTACACTAAATGATAAGTAATGTTACTCCAGTTTAAGTCATATGAAACTCAAAGTGGCTCAAATTTCATAACGAAGGGCTCGATGTAAATGAAACAGAGACAAAGTTAGAAAAAAGGGTTTCACTTGCTTCATGCCCCTTGAAAAAATAAAAGTTTGTCTGGACAGGAGTTGTGGTATTCTATGCCTCATCCTAATTCTAATGGCTTAGTCCTTCAACCCCAAACTGTTCCAATCCTCTAACCTACTTAATTAAGCCCCTCCCACAACTGTCTAAAATTCATCCTCATCCAGACACAATCACAGTTTATTGTTGCAGGGTGAGTATGAAAGACCCCAATATGTAAATCTAAACACTCTCAGTACAGTACAGACTGTGTAATGTGAGCTACAGTACTCAGCAATTTTTGAACTTGCTGTAAAATCAGAAAGTTGTATCAATTGATTATTTCTGTGGACTACTACAAAAGTTATTGCTTGGGGTGAGAGTTGACTTCCTTTAAGATTCATAACACTGCCCTTCGGTGGAGAGTATGCAATGTAGGGTGATACTATGGTGTCATATTAAGAACAAGTAATATTTGCAAGTGAAGGGATGTATTCACATTCTAATTTGAAGAATTTCACATTTTTGTGTACCGCCATGCACCTTTGACAAAGACTAGTAGTTTTGCTATTTCCAATTTATTTCACTCGTCGCATTATGTCTTGACATTTTTATTATTGTTTTTATAGTATAAAAGTGTCAAAGTTCAATTGTGTTTGTGGTCATGCCTTTTGATTTTGTTTGAATGGAATGGCTGTCATACAATGTTATTGCACCCTTCACCTTTATACTGCATTGAATATTACATACATGTAATTTAAATATTCAGTGGATTGACTCCAATCTTGTGCAATGTATCTTGTTTCTACAGTGAGACACACTTTTTTGAAATGCAGTGTATACATGGTACAGTAAGCCAGTTCAGAGGTACAGCTGTGTGTGGAAGGATCATGAAGTTCCCATTTGTAACATGGATGTGTGACTATATTGCTATGGCAATATGCAGTGCACAATATACAATTCTTTGCTCAAAGTTTGACTTATGATTTCATTCTATGCTCCTATGACCCTTGACCAATGACCCTTGACCTGAAGAAAATCCACACATATGTCAGCACAAGCTAACATGAATTAATGAGCTTGTGTCACACATTTAGACCTTTCACCATAACTATAATATCACTGATTGGCTCTGTTCAGCATTGGGTGGCACTGGTTGGCATAGAGCATACACAAAAACAAATTCACTGATGTTAACTTTATGCATAACAGTGACAAAATAGAATCTGCTCTTCAATTAATTGCAGTGTCCGCCTTATCAACTCTTGCAAACCAACTGTGATGTTATTTTCTTTAAAAAATGAGTGATTTTTCCTCAACATCATTTATCATTTCAATTTAAAAATTTAACAAAGGCCAAGATGTATGGTTTGATTAAAATCATCATTTTAATTGATTTCTTTGGTGTAAACCATTTTTTTTTTTCAATTTATATCACATCATTTTTTGTCAGAAATAAAAAATCACCAAAAACCTAAGGCATAACCAAAATGAAGACATCTGAGTTTGTAAGTTTTAACTAACCCTTCCCAAAATTCCAAATCCTGGCTTCTTATATCTTCACCCTCCCCTCCCCCCTCCTTTCCCCCACCCTGCTATTTTTCTTGTTATCATTTCACTGTTAAATTTTTCAAGGCTTAAGTTTTTTCTGCTCACTCGAGTTATAAATTCTATGATTGAAGCTTCAGCATGTACAACCAGGCTTGCCATGGCCCAGAAAATAATGAAATTTGTATTTTTTTTCCTGCTATGAACAAGCTGCAAAATTTGTGTTTTAGTCATAAAACACAATAAATTGGGCCAGAAATGGAGAACCAAATGAAGCAAAATCTTTTTCTTTTATAATTGTGTTACTTTTGTTTATATTTTGATTGCAGATAATCAGACTTCTTTGAAACATCTGATAATTTGTTTTTTTTTCAAAAGACATATCTGTAACCTACCAGTATTCAAAAATTAGAACTCTTAAGAACTCTTAAAGAATCCCAAAGTTCACTAACATTATTGTTTCATTGTTCAATGGGGGTGTATAGGGTTGGTGACATGAGTACTAGCTTAAATTGCCAAGATGCCACGGAGATTGGGAGAAATTCCACTTGTACAAAACTGTATTATTTGAATTTTACAGGAAAACATTGCAGCCTTTAATTTAATATCAATATATTTCCCCACTGTCTTTTGGAAAAAAAAACTGGAAACAATCAAATAGTCTACAATACAGAGAGAGATGTTCTTAGAAGTTTGCGATATTGAGTATTTTCTATCATTTTTGCATTAAAAAAGTATTTGCTTGTTGTGATTATATTTCAGTTTTTTATTTTTTTTTTTTTGTAGAACCATTGGTTGATTTGGCAGCTTTGCAAGGAGGACTACCCCCACCCATCCAGAGGGCTTCTGCAGAAGAATTTATTCACATATTTGTGAATAATTCACCCAAACTTTCAGAATTCTTGGAGCACATGATTAAGGTTTGTCTTCAGTCTTAAATGTTCACCATGTTAAGCAAACTGAAATGAATTGATTTTTGGAAAGATGACCTGGTGAGTTTACATACCTCCTTGCAGAGGAATAGTTTGTTTGCAAGATTTGTATATTCATTGCAGAAATGTTGCCATACACTTACATTATACTTTGGCATTATTCTTGCAGACCCAACCAGACTCTTCTCAAAGAATTTATAACACTTATCTTGAACTTTGCCTGAACGACATGACCCACGGAAAGGATGGAACCACATACAAGAAGGACCTGGAAAAGAAAGCCATGGATCTTCTTCAGACTGGAGAGGTATTTATAAATATGTATTCTTTACATTGTTCATGACGGGGGCAGTCCAATTGTAGGAGGTCATGGACCTCCTTAAACTGTAGAGGTGTTAAATATGCTTCACAGGGCTCATAGTGGAGACAGTTAAGTTTTACATGGCCTAGAACTATGATCAATAATGTCAAATTACTCTTATTTTAGACTTATGCTGTTTATTGCGTATGATGTCATGAAGTAAGCATGAGAAATCTGTCAACAGATTTTTTGGATAGATGAATCCATCAGCTCTTGTGTTTAGTGACTGTAAGCAGCCATTAGTGTGGTCCATAAGCTGTTAATTGTCTTCATTTATTGTGTACTTAAATTCCAAATGCTAATATTCAGTGAAATTGAGGAAATCAAGATAAATTTAGTGTACAGCCATCCATGATACAGGTAAGCAAAGAAAATGAATGATTAACCCTTTACCATTGTTTGGGACCTTTTGGACCCAAATGGAGAGCTCGGCTGTCGCCCATCTTTACTGGGCGACATTCTTTACATCTTCACGTGGAGCTCGAAACTGCCAGTAGCTACCTGAAAATTCGGCCACAACAAGGGACAATAGTTCAAGGTCACCTTGTCTATAGCCTACGGAAGCTGATGCGGGGCGGGCTACGTCCGCTTTTCCGCCCACTCCAGAGGTGTGCAAATATGCCCCAATTGGAGCACAAGGGTACAGGGTTAAAAGGTGATAGAACCCAGTTATGGCCGACTGAAATCAGACCATCACTTGCTGTTCAGATTCATGTGTTCCACATGCTTCTCCCCCATTCGTGGTAACTTAAGTATTAATTTATAAACATCTGCCCTTCATGACATGACCTTTTAAATGTTTGCCACTTCAAATTGTGTAATACATTTGGTACAGATTGGCTACACTATGATATCATATATTGTTGCCTTTACTTTTTCTCACCAATTTGCTCTGAAGTCATCTTTTTTCTTGTTGATATAATGTTGTAGGATCGTTATGATATGGATCTTGCACTGGTACTTTGTCAGAAGCACAACTTCAGTAAAGGAATCCTTTATCTCTACGAGAAAGCTAAATTGTAAGTACTAATCAAGGATTAAACAAATATAGCTCCCAATCTTAAAATGGTGGTTAAATTATTAAAAGCTGTCAACTCCCACCCCAAACTACAGTTTTTAGTAGTCTTTATAAATTTTCAATTGGCACTTCTTTTGAGTTAGCGGCAAGTAAAAAAAATGCAGAGTAAACTGTGGATCATATTAGACATCATGTACTGTGCTACAAGTATTTCAATGACAAATCAGGTCTTGTATACTCACCCTGTAGCAATAAACTGAAATTGTGTCTGGATGAAGATGAGTTTTAGACAGTTGTGGGAGGGGCTTAAGTAAGTAGGTTAGGAGAATTGTAACTGTTTGGGTGATAGGATCAGGCCTTTAAGGAACAGAAATATATTTAGAGCAGACATGCAGATCACTACTCAGTCATTTTGGAGAAAATTACTTCCTTTTACCAAAGGATAAGTTTTGCTTATTAGAAATAATCTAAGTCATCACCCCTCATTACTATATATTCCATTTTGTTAAGGGAAAGCAATCGATATTTTTGGCATACATTTTTGTTCCGGTTTGACATCTATGGTAGTAAATTGTGAATAATGTAAATGTAAATATTCTAATATTATGTACCTTTATAAGCATGTTGCCTGAAATTAGAGACTGGTCACGCTTCCATTCTTGCTAAGTTTAGTGTCCCTTGTTATCTTTTAAAATATTCAATCAGAAAAGTGAGACATTTATGTGGGACACTAATGATTTATAATTTTGCTTGAGTCAAAGTAGTGTTAAGTTGTAGTGCTCTGATTCAGTTTACCACTAGTGTCAATGCTGATACAAACTTACAAAAGAGGGACTGTAAATATGAAATCTATAGTAGAATATTTTTCCATTCTTTTCTGGTTCCGTTCTCTTCACTAACATCTATTTTGCTTTTTCAATATTTTAGATACCAGCAAATTCTTCACTACCACATGGAATATGATAAATATGATAATATCTTGGACGTTTGCAAGAGATACGGGTGAGTACAAAAAAATCTGAATTTTTCATGAGATCTCATGAGAACTTCATGAGAATTGTTACATCTCACAACACTTTCATTAGATTTGAATTTTATGAGGAATTTGTGGGATTTTAATGATTATGAAGGCCTGGCACTTGCGCAAAGACCTAATTCCAGTATTGTCACAAACAGCATTTTATATTTTAGTCATCAATTAGAAATACCATATATTTCACTGATCATATAGATTCCTTTAAATATATTCCAGTGAATCTAGTACCCATGTTTTTATTCTCAACGTACGTAAATAGAAAGCTCATTTAAATGCTGCAGTAAATTTGAAGTTGTATGTACAACTTGTTTCCTGCTAATTTTTGGTCATAGATAAGGTTTACATGTGATAAACTTTTCAATTGAGACCTCAGTTGAAAGTCTCAACCATGTAGTTTGCCCACTTTAAGGTCATTTGACATGACTTAGCTCGGCTATGCGTTATGTTGATCAATTTGCTTCACATTTCATGGGATGTTTGAGATGGGATGTGTTTTGCCATGATCTCTTCAGTAAACACATGGTGTTCTGTCCATATGTTTGAGTCTTACTTACAGTATCAAACAGATTGATGAGGGGAATTTTACTCTCAGTAAGTGGCCTGTTTTCATCTAGAAGTGGTTGGTGGGGTTACTAGGTCACACAAGCAATGGGAACCTGATCTTGGTGTGTGAGACATCACGAGGGTTACATCATGTTGCTGGTACAGTATATACAGATTTAAGGTCACTTTATAAGTAGATGTAACATGACCTTGTACTTCTAATTTTAAGAATGAATGATTTTTGTTCCTTAACTGTAAATCTCTTTCAATTGTTTGTCGTTAGCTGCATGTGGAGAACTCTGTCCATTACTGTATAAAAGGAATAATGATTGAGCTGTTACTAAATTCTTCTAGCAGAAAGCCGTTCTATTAGTACCACTAAGACACTGGACTTGTGGTCCTATGGTTGCTGGGTTTGAGTCCTGCTGGGTTCATTATGTTGTGTCCTGGGTAATATGCTTTACCGCCCCTTAGTTAAAAAGGACCCTTTTTTTATTATAATTGTTCTGTATTAAAGTGTTTGAACACTGAAAACTTGTGTTCTGTAACATTCCATACTGTTCCTAGCTTTTGAACACTTAGCACCTTTTATCTGGGAGACTAGATGTGGGACTTATGAGGGGACATAATTTCTTAACGAAATCTTCTAGTGTTTTAACCCTAAAATAAGTGTTCTCTGACATTCTGTAGTGTTCTAGCTTTTGAACACTTTGTTTTTTTTTACACAAATGCTAAAATTGGTAATTATGTACCTCAATTACTTCTCTCCAATCAGGGTACTTTGTGAGGTAATTTGTATCAACATGACACTGATTCAGCTGTCTCACTTAGGGAGAGGAATTGTTTCTAAGCTGAGTTACTGCTGACCAGGGATATTATACATGTGAAGTGCTTTAAACATTAACTCATTGGTGAAGAAGCTCTGTGTAAGAGACTGTAGGTTTATATTATCATTATTCTATCATACATTTTTTTTCAGATTGTTAATCTGTCTTCGTATCAAGCTAAAATATTTTCTCTGCTCTTTACAGGACACAGGATCCCAATCTTTGGGTGCAGGCTTTGTCCTACTTTGCCACAAAAGAGAAAGACTGCAAACCTTACATTGTAGATGTCCTCTCACAGATTGATAGACACAACCTCTTGCCTCCTCTATTGGTTATACAAACCCTCGCACACAACTCGACAGCAACTCTTACTGTTATAAAGGTATGGAAATATTGTTGACTGGTATGTGCTGATAGACAGAGCATGGCTAACGTAGATGAATAGAACTGCTTTGACTTAGGGGAAGTGGGAATAGGATGGTGGTGGAGGGCCCAGAGTTTCTGTGATCAACAAAATGTGTTGTGTATGCATAAATTTGGGTTTTGGTTCTTCCCCAGCCATATTCAATATGATCTAGTTGATAGGATTGTTAAAAGATTTGCAGAGAAAAAATCAACATGTGCTATAGAGAATCAAGTTAGTTTTAGCTGCTGCAGACATTTATTCAAGCAGTGATCCTTGAGTGTTTTGTCAGGTATATTTCCATATCAGGAAAAACTTGTTGTCAGTTTCATATCACATCTCATTAGCAACACAAGGTGATCAAATTGCTATGCAAATGCAACATTGTGTAGCATTTATGTGGTACCCTTAGGTTTCCATTGATCTTGTCATCAAGAAACCTGAATGTTGCTGTGAAAACGCAAGCATGAAATAGTTATAATTCCCTTGCTCTTTTATAGAGGTTAGTTTAGATTGAGTTTCACGGTCCAGTTTCCAACCAATTGCTTCAGTCAAGCTGGCCATGGCCTTTTTATCTAGCACAGTGGCAGTAAGTTCTGTTTAAAAGTCTTCGGCATGACCCGGCCAGGGCTCGAACTCGAAGTCCCAAACTTCGGACTGCAAGTCCAATGCTCTAACCCTCACGTGGAAGGTTATTTGGAATGGCTAAACTTTAATACCCAGTCTGCATTCTCTTTATTTCAAGGATTACATTGTTCGTAGATTACAACAAGAAAATGATCAAATTGCAGAAGATGAACGACTTATAGAGCAGTATCGAGAAGAGACAAAAATTAAGAGATCCGAAATAGAAGAAATGAAATCAAGGTAGATCATAACTTTTACTTGGTTCTTACATGTCCTAGAATATCTGGAACGTGATGAAATCCTGTGCTTGTCTTTAACAAGCTTTGAAGTCATGGAAAATGTTGATCAATTTGCTAAAAAAAGTTAGAGAAAGTCTGAAATACTGTGTACTTGGTTGATAAATAAATATAACTGAAAGGACTGTCCTTAAAAATCAGAGGAGACATTTTTAGTCTGGAAAGGTCATGGAAAAATTGTGAAATGCCTGTTCTGAACGTCATGGAAAATCATGGAATGATAGATGACAATGAATGCATGAACCCTTGTTTTAATATCTTGTTTGTTAGGTTAAGATGAAGGGATTGTTGGAAATATTCTATTATATTTTAGTCTTGATATATGAATTAGTATTATTATGTAGATGAAAGAAGAGCATAAAGCTAATGTCACTTCAAGTACATGAATGAGGAAATTGATGGAAGACTTAATTCCCTATTTCAACATGTAGATACTTCCATGCAGAAACGGGTTACCTACCTAAAGTTGTTATTTTCAGTTTGCTTGCTAAAATTTACAGAGATGACTAATAAAACTGTTTCTTATACTGTTCCTTTGAATATTTATATCCTTTATTAATGGAATTGCATCATATTGTTATGCAAAAATTTGTATGTCACTTGTCAGTGGAATAATAACACCATATACTGTATAACAACATCATTAGAAAAGCTTAGAATCTAGAACTGCTCACTGGGAATATTTGGTATTTTGAGGGTTGGTGGGGATAGCTTGACCCTTTACCGTTGTGCTTCGATCGGGGCATATTTGCGCGCCTCGGGAGTGGGCGGAAAAGCCGACATAGCCTGCCCCGCATCGGCTTCCGTAGGCCATTGACCCTGTGACCTTAAACTATTGTCTGTCTCGTTGTTGTGGCTGAATTTTCGGGTAGCTACTCGCAGTTTCGAGCTCTGCGTGAAACAGTAAAGATGGGTGACAGCCGAGCTCTCCGTATGGGTCCAAAAGGACCCAAACAACGGTAAAGGGTTAAAAGAAATTTTGCATTTTTTGTTATTTGGTAATAAAAAAGGCATATTCTGGAGACAAAATTCATTACCTTCAAAATAAGCAGAAAAATTTTCTCTTTCAGAATGTGAAAACTGCATTTCAATAGCTTATAGCATTTGGAAGATACAAATTTTTAAAGTATTGCAAATTTTCCTTGGGATTTGATGCAACTTGGGAAATCTGTGATGTCATCGTGGCACATTAATTTGATATTGCACTCATTTTATTTACAATTATGATGCCACTGCAGACAATATTTAGGAACATTTTTGGTTGTGCCCTGCGTATGGAGAAGGGTAATGCTAGATGTACAGGAAAAGATGTTCAAACATTCAAAAAGTATCAAATTTCAAGGACAAACAGGAGGTTCAATCATAAAGAAAAACAAAAGGAATTTGAAGCAAGGTGCCCACATTACATAACTTTCTGTGGCTTTGTTGAAAAGCAGAGGTATTTTTTAACAGAAGTAACCAACCTTTAAAGTGAGATATCTCTAGTTAGGATGATAGTATTGTGATAGGGTTTGAAGGACATGGTGTGGAATATTTCTGTTTTTCTTTCAAGACAGAGGCAAAAAGCCACCAGAACATGCCTTTAAAAGATGGTTTGAAATTTGACTAGCTTGTTGGACACCCTTTCAGAAATCTGTTAGTTCTTTTTTTAGAGATCCAGGTCATACTTCACCTGATACTGCTTTGTAAATATTACTTTGTCTTTTTCTCCCTAAGTGCAAAGATCTTTCAAGTTTCCAAGTGCAGTGTATGTTCTCATCCCCTTGAGTTACCCTCTGTACATTTTCTGTGTCAACACTCCTATCATCAGAGGTAAGTATCACTTTGTGTAAGGTGTTAGCAAAAATCTAAAGGTGGGGTCACACCACAACCAATTTGGATCATAGTCGGAAACCATTTTTTTTTTTAAATTTTAGTTACAATCTTCTCAGTTTCTGTTTGGAAAGAGCCAAAAAAATTTGTCAACCAGTGTTAATATGTAATTTGCATCTGACGTGAAAGAAAATAAAATAAAATGCCAACTGATTCTTTTGTGATATATCTTATTGGGGATCATAATTCGATAAAATCTGTCTATCGATGTGATGTTACAAAGTAATTGGCATAAATTTCATTTTTACAGTCCTACAATACATCCATATTTATTCAGGTTGGCAAATTTTTTACTCTCCAAATAGAAATGGACAAGATTTTAACAAAAACAAAAAAAAATGGGATCAAAATCCTACTGGACTTCATCATTGTTTGACCACAGCTTGAATAAACACTGACAGGTCCCAAACCCATCTGAAGGTCAGAGAGCATTGCAATGGGTTTGCAACTTGCATTCCTATAAAAATACAGTAAAAAACACTGCTGGTGTTTTCATATGATATTTGTACTTTGTTATTACTCAAACTGGGACTGCAGTTCTATAATAAATGGCAAAATATTGCACCATTTTGTATCCAACCAAACCCCCCTTTTCAACAACTTATACCCCTCCCCCATGAAGTAGGTCACTACTTTTTATCAAATGTTGTACCCCTCCCTGGTGATGATATATCTGCACAGGCATCTAAGTTAGTTGAGTATGCTAAAGAATCATGAAATTTTGGTTACTTGAGAAAATTGGAGGTAATCACCAGTTTGTAGGTCTAGTGTACGCTACTTCTTTGCCCAATTAAATGAATGATTTATATAAACCATATTATTGCATTGGAAAAAATCATGCATAACGTACATGCACTTAACCACTGTAAAGACCATTGTTGAACCAGGTTTGAGTTGCAAACTATTAGCATGTTCCAGCAAACTGTAATAAATTTTAAAAGGTTCTTTGATACTTTAATATTGAAGAGCAACCAGTTGTGAGGCTTCCATGTTTTGGGCAAACACCCCCACCACCCTAATCTAACTCACAACACTTAACTAAAAGAAGATTCTTCAACACTTTAAAGAAACTTTTAGTTAAGCTCCAATATATTTGGAAGGAAACCCTTTCTTCCCTCCCAGCACACCCTGCTTTATCTATAACAAGATACTACGGTGCTTGGAGCAATCGATGGTTGAGTTCCCATGCATTAAAGGGTAGCCTCTTCTTCTCCCCAATGCCCCATCCCCACAACCCCTACTGGCTTGTACTGACTGCATCCTTTAATTTCATTTCCACACAACTGTCAGCAGTGGAAATCCTGGGCAAGATCATTTTAGGACTTTTGAAAATAATTATTTTAACCCTTTACCATTGTTTGGGTCCTTTTGGACCCATACGGAGAGCGCGACTGTCACCCATCTTTACTGTTTCACGCAAAGCTCAAAACTGCGAGTAGCTACCCGAAAATATGGCCACAGCATCGAGAGAGACAATAGTTTTGAGGTCACGGGGTCAATAGCTTACGGAAGCTGATGCGGGGCGAGCTACGTCCGCTTTTCCGCCCACTCCCGAGGTGCCCAAATATGCCCCGAATGGAGCACAACGGTAAAGGGTTAATATAAAAAAAAAGATATGAAAAGTATGCAGCAATCTCCTAGGTTAAATTTTTAGAAGTCATACAAAAGTCTTTAAAAATGGAACATACTGCCATTGTACCTGATACCTAGTATTTCCAATGGAGTAGGGAGTACAACTCATTGCCCAACATTTGGAAAAAAAGAGAAAAACTGTAAAGACTGCTGTATTAAACAAGGTGAAAACCACAAATCAAGTGAAAATTGGTGGCCTTGCCATTAGGTTGTGCTAGAGCATTGAGTATCTAACAATGTCAGAGCTCCTGTGGAGGGTTGACAATGCAGATAATTCAGAATCCTTCATTTTGAAATTACTATTGGTTTCTATTCTTGTTTTGTAATGTAGCTGCTTTGAAAGTTATGCTGAGAATGATCAAGAGTGTCCAGCATGCTTACCAGAAAATCGTAAGGTTTTGGATATCATCAAGGCCCAGGAACAGAATAAAGATCTTGACGAAGAATTCCATCGACAGGTACTACTTCAGTTATAGTATCACTAGTAAGGATAATGGCATGATCAATTGTAATAACAGTTCTGGATGACTTTAAGTTAGTTAGTTAGTTAGATGGAGTTTTATGGCCCAGTTTCCAATCTATTGGTTCAAGTCAAGCGAGCCAGCCACGGCCTTTTTTCCAGTTGTGGCTCACTGGCTTGTTTTCCCTACTCCATTGCTTACGCGGAGCATCACACACAATGGCAGTAAGTTCTATTTTTAGAGTCTTTGGTATGGCTCTACGTGAGAATCGAACTCCGGCCTTCCGCGTGAGAGGCGTATGCTCTACCGTTAGATCAAACACGCAGTGGATGGATGACTTTAAGGGTGCAATACTACTATATAATGCTCAAGACTACATTTAACGCTTTACATGAAGGTTGTTGAAGAATTGGAAAATTCTTTATGCCCATGTTCCCTACAAGCAGAAGACTGAATCAAGCACCTTTTGAAACTTTTTGTTTGATGTTGAAATGATTGGATTTAACATTTCACCAAGGTTCAAAATAAGCTTGTTTGCAGTCTTGTTTTTGCACAGAATTGTGGGATTCATGGAATTAAGATGAAATTCAACTAAGTGCACAACCTGCAAAGTTACATCAATTGTCATAGTAGGGCCATGGTACAGCAGTCATGGAATTTTACCCTCTGAAAGGTTCAGGAACCTTCACTGTGTGAATATTAATATCAATATGAATATTCCAGAGTAAATATACATATTGATAATGCAATGAATTGCACATGCTGATAACAAATACGCATACTGTTTGGCATTTTGAAGTCTCATAACATGACAATGAATACATTAGTGAAAATATGGACTGAACTGCTAAATATTCATTTGAAAATTGGTTTCAGCTGTATTTTGTGATGTTTGAGAAATACACCATAGTAGCTTTTAGAATGTGATAGAAAAGTTTCAATTATTTCTACAATGTAAAGGTACTGTAAGTTTTAATACACAATTAAGATTTATCATGCAATAAAGAAAAATTTTAAGCAATCCTCTGTCACAATCGATTTGGTTTACAGCTAGAGAATGCTCAAGATGGTTTCTCAGTGGTCGCAGATTATTTTGGTCGGGGAGTTTTCAATAAGGTCAGTATCAAGCTGTGTATTTTTGTTGGAGCATTATTTTAACATTTTAAGTTGACTGATTGCAAATTCCTTTATAGTAGGATATGGAAAAGGAAAAACGTTTTTGTTTAGAATCTTGAAAGATGCATTTTAAAAATTTCTTAGTTCTTTGGTGAAGAGGTAGGGGTTTGCTGACAATGGTCGAAGTGGTGAAATTTATAAAAAGTTTGTTGGAATAACACAGTAGATTAAAGGGCTAATTCACTCACCCCAAACAGTTCCACTCCTCTTAACCCACTAACTTAAGCCTACATAACCTCCTTCCTCAACTGCCTAAAATTCATCCTCACCCAGACACAATCCCATCCTCACCCAGACACAATCCCAGCTTATACCTTCAGTGTGAGTAAACAAGACCCCAATGTGTAATCAAAACACTCTCAGTACAGTACAGTACAGTACAGTAAGGTACAGTACATTACTCAGCATTTTGAAATTTTTTAGATCTTTGATAAAGAGGCAGGGAGGGGCTTTCACCGACAAAAATGGTGAAAGCTTTTAGAATAACTTTGCATATTGTAAAATGGCTTTTAATCAAGTAGCTGTGTCAATTGACAATATATGTGGCCTGTAGTTTAGGATGAGAGTTGACAGTCATGTAGCAACAGTATGAAATCATTGCCTCTTTTTTTAAACTAGAGTTACTCCAACCAAAGTGTCAACTTTCCTCTTGATGATAGAATTGAAACTGATGGAAAGTTTAAACTAGTGGTTTCTGCATCAATGTGTTTTACTTGTTTAAAAAATTCAATATTCATAGTTGAATCTTCTGAAATTTTATGAGATGCTGCACTATCTTTTTTATTTGCAGGTAATCCTTGAAGAGAAGTTTCCATCACGAGAAATGACCCCAGCCCCAGTCTCACAGATACAGCCCCTACCATCGCAAGTTCCACCTGTCCAACAACACCAGAAAAACATAACTTCTGACCATCATTCTAGTCCATCTAGGCATACCCCCTCATCATCTGGACGGAGCACCCCCCATTCTTCTGGTCGGAGTACCCCTCAGGGCTGGAGCATGACACCACCAATCACCAAACCTAGCAGTCAGGTATCTTATGGTTCAGAACAGCCTCCGTTTATTCCTTCAGGGGCCCTCGCAGAAAGAACGGGTCCCATTTCACGTCCGGCACAGAAAGCCAGCTCTCCTAAGAGGACGATAACCTCAGTTCCTCCCACTAGGCCCGAGTCAACAAACCCATTTGACAATGAAGACAGTCGTAGAGTACTACAGAGCAATAGCTTGTCTGTACCAGAGGAGGACTCGCTCAATCCATTCCTTGATGCGGAGGAGAGGACAGCCACTCCCTCAAACCCCTTTGAGGAAGAGGAGGGACCAAACCCATTTGAGGAAGAAGATGATGAAGAGTTTGACTCCCAGAATCCATTCTTTAATTCTTGATTAAAGCAGTTTTATTTATACCTGTGTTTGTTTAAAGGAAGGATCCAAGCAACACTTCAATTTGCATATGTGAAAGAGGAATTTAATCTACACATTTTGGTGAAACTTCTATTCCAATTGGACATGTCTGTCTCAAGATATCAGTAAATGAAGTTACTGGATTTGTGATCCAAGGTGAGCTTGAGGTAAGCAGGAGAAACATAACTTCCTCTCACTGATATAAGGAATACTTTATGGCATTTGTAATTTATGTCTGTTTGCTGACCTTGTAGAATCATTTCATGGGATGGTAAATTTTGTTAAAGGGTCTCACTTCTTTCATGCAAGAACATTCTGATATTTTGGCATTGCTGAGGAGAAAATTGAGTGTAAAATTTGAAGGAAAAACAGAAGATCATATGTCAATGTGAGATTATGATGTCATCTGTGCTTGCTTCCTTCAAGTTAATTTTGTATAAAAAATGCAACAAATGGAACTGCTGGTATTTTGAGAACAAACATCTTATATCATTGAAAATTTAACCTGATAACTTTACGTCAAGTACCCTTTAAAACATTAAAACTTGATTCACGCTTAGATCCTTCTTTTCAATTGAGCAAAAATTTTGGAAAAGTAATTATTACATATCAATGCAATATTACATAATTTTCTAAGGACATATCAAATTAAATATGCCCATGTTCTTTGTGGGGGCATTTTCTCCAGACTATTATATATCAATTTTATATTTTTATGTTCAAAGAAACGAATGTTTGTTTTATTTTTTTTTTTTCCATTGTGTGTCTAACATCAATGCACACCATTGTTAGAGTGACAGTGTGCATTGATGTTAGACACAATGGCATTTCAGGCCTGTATGTATGCCATATTCAAAGTATTGGTTCCAGCAAGAAGAAAAGACCTAGAGAGGTGGGGGATTAACACATTAAGTCTCATAGGGTTTGCACAGTGCATTCTCTCTGGGCCCACAGGGTTTTTTATACAGCACAGCTTTTGTTTACATTCTGTCTTGTCCTGCCATCGGCAACAGCTTTCACTGTGGTGGTGCTGTGGTGGTAATGTGTTCAGAGGGGTCTTCAAATGTGTTTTCTGCACTAATAAAGTGGTCATGCACCCTCTATTTGATCAAACTCATTACCAAGTCATTACATCAAGGGAAAGTCCCATAGCCACAATGGTACTATGGAGAATAACACTTTGATGTGTATACCCAACAGTGGGACTGAATGTGTTAAAAGCCAGACTTAAATTATTGACACTTTGTCATTTCAGTTCAGTTTGACCTAATACATGATTTGCCATGATGCATCACATACTATGATATATAGTTGGTCCAATGTTCAAAACCTTATGTCTTACATTTTAGTTTTCCTCCCTTATCAAAAGTGTGATGACATAACTATAGGATTCTTACTTTGGTAATAAATTTGTGAAAATAGCAAGATTTAAGCTTCTTTGACTTAACAGCAGCCACTCCTATTATAATATATGAAGCAACAAAGCAGAGAAGCAGCACTTTCAGTTTTTGAGGTAGTTATATATCTTACAAAAAACAGACAGGAGCTGTTGGCATGATGTCTTACATGAAAATATTTATTACTGTTATCCACTTTGAAAGCCATACAACATCCTGTTAGAAGCATCAAATTTCCTGACAAGAGGGTTTTTTTTCAAGGTGTTTTTTACAAAGTAAGACATGAAAGGGGTAATATTGTTGGGCAATGGCAAACTTCTTTTATGATTAACTTATTCCTCAGCTTTTATTATTTTTATGACAAACCCCTGCTGACTCTGAGTTAGGTGACTCCTTGCAGAGAATCTTTGGAGTCAGTCACCATTGAACACCCATATTCTTATGTATTTTATGATAAAAATAATAGGATTACAAGAAAAGATTATGCATAATTGATTGTTGTGTGACAACATCAGTATTGCTTTAACACTTTTCTATGTTACTTTAGAATGCAGTCTTTTGGGGGTGTAATAGCATCATGAACTTTGACCACTGGATCCGTCAGGCCCTACCAATAGGTAGATCGACCTGCTCCCTTAGGGTTTCTTTTGCATTAGAATCAGAATTTTTGAAAAACTTGCAATAAATTTTCAAATGTAAAAGTTGTTGGCTTAAATCTTTGTATTAGAAGGTAACATTTTGAAAAAATTTAAAAGATATTCAGATGCTATCATGTTGCAGTAATATTTGCAATGTTTGAGGCCTACTCAACAATGGACTGAGAAATTTGCAATTTTGTGCTGTAAACTTTCAGGGTACACTAGGCAGATGAATTGAGAAGGTGGGGGCAGTGCTCTTTTGTCCTACATCTCTTCATTGGGACATATGCTATATGAAATCAATGTTAACATAACCTCTGACGTCATGAAATTGTCGTGGTACTGATGCCAGATGGCAGAGATACAGAAACCTAGAGGTGTGACAGTGGCGTAGCCAGGCGGGGTTGGGGGTCAGAAACCCCCCACCCCACCCCCAAAACCCAACCTCACAATGCAAGACAAACCTAAAATAGTGGATTTTCTCTCTATCCATAGACTTTTCCCTCATGTCGTGCCCCAACCCACCCCCCAAGACACAATCCCGTCTACAACCCTGAGGTGTGGTATAGTAACAGTGCTTTCACATAACCACTCAGTTTACAGGCACAAATCACCTCGACCCCAGCATCTTTAGGACCCTACATTTCTTCAATTTTCCAGCAGACTACAACCAAATTCATCCAGGTAATTCCCAAGATTTCCAATCATTGCCAGTGCCACCTTTGTCAATCCAGCTATGCAACAGAAGCCCTTTTTTGGACATTGGACAAACTATCATTCATTTCTGTTGTGATTTGGTTAGTTCTGCAACTGGTCCATAAATATCTGCCCATACTGTAATTATCAATTACATATCCATTTCGTTTATTTTCCAATTGGTGCTGTGTTGTTTTCTATCGAGGAAAATTCACAGCTTGGTGCCACAGTTCACAAGAAAAAAACCAAAGTTTAATCCACAAGAAACAGGAGGTTGTGCCCATGGCAACCCTAAAACACATTGTATGTAAATTTACTGCACTTTTCAAAATGCTATACGTCAGCCTGTCTGAAATGTATCATGGAGAACTTGATTGACTGACACATCTGCTTATTATATTGTATATTTTATGACATCAAAAACAGAATAAACAGTTCAAAACATGTTTCTATCCTTTTGTTATTATTACTATTATCATTTTTTGATTGATCATCAGTAATTTTCAACAGATCTTAACAATTATTAGATGGATTCTTAAGGCATTACAGAAATGACCATTCTTCATATTTGAGGATTGTAAAGCATAACTGAGACAATTGTTTTTATATTACTGACAGGGTGTAAATGCACAGAATGACAAAAGTAATCAACAATGGTAATATGAAAAAATTGTGACGTCTCAATTAAGATACAAAGTGTAATGAGAGAGTTAAATATTTTCATCAAATATATCACAAAGGAGACATTACTCCACAAATGGACCATTGAAATACTGGCAAAATTAAAAACATTAAATACAATGACACTACTCCTTTCCTGAAGACCAGTCTTCAGACTTTCAGACATTCATGTAAATACCAAAGTATGAGACCCTTGTGGTGACTGGGAATGACTTTCTTAAATATGTTAATACCTAAACAAAAATAGCATATAGTTTTACTCTTAAAACGGGTCATTTTTTTAATTTCCTGGTGGTTAATTGTTTTCTACATTAATAGCTATTCAGTGCTTCATATGCATACATGTATGTTATTCCTTTAACAGGGCCACATACAGGCGGTTTGCATTAGGGGCCTACCCTTATGCACTTTTCACAAAGCACTGATCTCTGTAACCAAGATGTTTAACCTCCAAGACCATGAAAAGAGGTTCGATCCAAACACATGCAACATATTCTAACACAATACATAAAAAACTTTGACCACATGTTGACACTTCTAAGAACTTTGGATCTTGCACAATGTTTAGTAATTAGCTTTCCCTTAAGTTCAAGCCAACCCCTTCTTTTTTCCACTTCCTACAACACTGCTTAACAGGAACTTCTTTTTTTCCTTTTAATAATCTCATCTTCATGTAATCCATGAAATAGTTATTACATAGAATAAAAGTGACACTAAATATTATTATTTCCAATTTTCAGGAACAACATCACTAGTAGTTTCAAATGACACTGCTACTATGGGTGAATGAGACCATAAATCTGAGAGGGAACTATTGCCTCCAAATTATGGCTGCAAGGCATCATCCAAAACCAAGTAGAAAAATAAACTGATACCATGCAATGGTTGAACAATTCTAAATTAACTTTAAATTTGCATAGATTATTAAACAAATCGTGAAGAACCTTACATTATCACAGCAAAGTCTGCTGATCCACAACATGGTGTACAGAGCTTAGAAATTTTGAAATCAGTATTTTCTTTGTGAGAAAATCATTCATAAAAAAGAATTCATCTAAAAAAGTATGAAAGTCTAAACAGAAATATGGGAGTAATATTTGAAAATACTGTACCATCTTCCTGCCAGAAGTTTTGAGTGAGGATTGTTGGGTCATGAAGTTGCTTCATTATCAAAGAACCTTACCTAGAGGAAGCTCTCTGCCCACCCACTACCTATCCCATATGCCCTCATTACACCCTGATACCAACTTTTCAGAAACTTGAGATTAAAGGATAAATGAGAAGTCCTTTCATTCCATCCCAAATCTTTGAAACTTGAAAGGCAGTGGGGACCATATTTTTTTTTATCCATCCTAGTGTCTTTTAAAGGTGATAGCAGGATCTCTTGAATATGCATGAGTAAGAAAGTGCTCTGTACAATAAATATTAAAGCCTGATATATGAAACATAATACAGCAACTAAAAAAAAATTTACAAAAGAATTCTTCTCTCCCTTATGATCAAAATACCTTTGGTAAGTTCTTTTGATTTTCCTTTGCTGAAGCAAGTTAAGATATGATGGCACAAAACTGAAAAATTAAGTCATGGGGTAGTATAAATACCACCAAGAGGAATGCAAAGACCTACAAAAAAGACTTGAATGGATTACGTCGACGGACTTATATACATGGACATGGCATGTAATGTGTACGTCCTATCCGCAGCTGGTTGCCACCGACTGGGATAACAATGGCCCACCAAGATGGCCCCCGTGAACATATAAATCTTGGGATTTGACAACAAATCTGTAATATTTCAAGCAAAAGTTAAACTTGAATGGGAAACAATATCATATTCCTGCAATAGAAGAAGTGATTTTGACCTTAACTTGCCATCTTTCAAAAATATTTCAACTTTCTTGCAAAATATGGTGATATACTTGAGCAAGTCCAAGCTTTCACACAAAAGCATAGCAGACGGCCATTTTGGTGCGCTTTTTCTCACACTACGGTAGCGACGATGTGCAGTACAGTATGCTCTGTCCATGAATAGGAAGTCTGTGATTATGTCTTACATCCACTCTTACTACTTAGTAAATTCTCCAGAGGAAATAAATCTTTCATAAATTATTAAGAAAGAAATATAATGCAGATCCAGGAATAGATGTTCCCTTCCCTTAAGCTAAGTTCTCAACTCCAAAACTACTGTTATTAACTCATATATTAACAAACCTTTAAGCAAAGCACTTTTTTAATGAACATGGAATTATCATTAAAGAGAAACAAGTGTAAAGTCATGGTCAATCTAAAGTTAGATAATATAGTTGTATACCTACATCAAATTATAGGTTGAGATTAGCCCTTTGCAAAAAAAAAATTTCCTTGGAGGAATCAAGTATATCTGCCCCTTTACATTTGTTACTGCAAAACAGACAAGTGACACAGCAATAAGTCTTATAATCATGATACTGTAAAGTGATGGCATATAGAGGGGGAATTTCCTCCTGGCAAAAAGACAAAGGGGTATTGTCTAGATACTTACAAATAGAGAGTCTTCCTCTGTGGAGTCTATTGTACTTCACTGTGAAATACTTATATGCAGATAATCCCAAGATTCTTGCAATAAATAGCTGAGATGAGATTCTCAAAAATATGAGGATAAAAGTCTTTTCGAAAAGTGGCATCAGAGTAAAGTAGGGAAGACGGAGGTGGAGGGCATACGCCTCAGGTACAAAGGTATGCCTACATGAGGTGTCCAATTGGAATCAATGAAATCATGCCAAAGTTAAGCCACTTCCACAATAAAATAAAGCCCCACTGAATAATGACAGAGCAGAAGAGGAATGGTATTTTCTGCTGGCACAAAGATGTAGGGCAGTGGTTCTCAAAGTGGTCCCTACCGCCCCCCTGGGGGGCGTTGAAAAGTTTCAAGGGGGAGCTGAGAAGTTTGCAAGCAATAGGGGGGCATTGGCATTGACAAGGGGGTTCCAGCAGGTTCCCATACATTTGTGCAATAAAGGAACCTAGGAGGTTGCAGAGTGGTTGACACAGACTGTCTTCTCCGAAAGGTTTAGCAACTACTGACAAAAATTTACCCAATATAAAACTTATTTGGGTAATTTTGGTACTGGAGATTGAAAGTCAAAAGCTCAAAGTCAAAGACTTTATATAAATATGATGGCATGTTGGGTGGGAAGGGGGGGGCATTGGATCAGTCATGGATGCCTTTTTGGGGCGGTATTTTGAAAAAGTTTGAGAACCACTGATGTAGGGGTATCAAACTGTGGATTAACATCATTTTTGGAATGATCCCAATTGCTATGATGATGCCACTACCTAAGAAAGACAAGTCCCTTTAAACAATTAGTCCTATTACTTAAACTCATTGCACTCCAACAGACTACTGGCAAGTCTCGACAAAGGAAGGCAGTATTTTGTCCAGCAAAATCATACAGATATGAAAATTTTACAAAGTTGTGAAAATCAACTTAGTCAAAATTTACAGTTAGATGCACCATCATACCAACTTCAAAACCAAAGCCTTTGAAATTTTGACATTTCAACATTACACTTTAATACCACAGTTTTATATAAATTTGCAAAATACTTCGTACAATTCATGCCTCCATGCCCCTCTATGCTAAAAAGCCATAACTGTGAACATTCTCTGTCCTACATTTCAATTTGTCCAAAAAATTTCTTTAGTTTCCTCCTAGAGTTGAAATATAATCACCAAAAAAGATGGAATCTCTTCCACATCTAAACTGCCATTTTCCTTGTCAATATGGAAGCAAAAGGACGATGATTTTTAAGTTTTCATTGGCCTCCTAACTGTTGTACTTCTCATAAAACACAAACAAACAAACAAAAATTCAAACTAGTTTTAAAGAGTCCAGAGTTACTATTATTGTCCCTGATATGATTAATGCATAACGCTCTAGTATAAAGAGAGGTCAGACTTCATAGAGAAATAAAATCTGATGCACACCTCTAAAAGATCCAACACACCTATCTAAATGATCTCAGCTACATCGAATAAAACTGATGTATGTTCCATACAGTTTTTTCTCAATGACCACTTGTCTACTTCACATGCAGCTAACAAACCAATATAACCAAACTTCCTTCATGAAGGATCCAGTCAATACTGTTGCTCTTGTTTTGCTAAAGGTAGAGAAGATTGCAGAGAGAGTTCTTCAAATGAAGATATTCCCGCCACATGTTGAGTTTTAGTCCAATTTTTATACTTTCATTTGTAATTAGTTTGATGGTTCCATCAGTTCCAAGTAAATACACTTGAGTAAAATGTCCGTTCCATGCAACCCTAGCTTTCCTTTACAATTCATCTCCAAACTTTGTGACAGTTTCTGCTTTGTTGCCTTAAACTCTGCAGTTAGGTGGGAAGCATGAAGGGGGAAGTCCCTGCATGTGAGTGAGAAGCCATACTAAAACAAAAGTAATATGTCACCTTGCCAACAGAAATGCTCAATCAGAAAAGTTCCAAATCCATCCTACAAAAAGTTCCAATCCATCCAAAATTAATTTTATGTCAGAACATGAAGCTGACAAACAACTGGCTACAACTGTCACATGTAACCACAACACCACCAGGGTGCATGAATATTCATGTCCAACTGATGATTATTAATAAGATCATATAAATATACCATTAGTAAGGTACTGAATGCCATCATAGAGTTTGGTAGTGAGTGAATGCATGCTTGACTCCACCATGTGTTGTACCCACAGTTGTAGCTGTTCCTCTGTCAGGTTCATATGAAATCGTTCCTTTAATCCCTTAATGGTGCTTGCACCCTGTCGAAAGCATGGTAACTGAGAACCTACAAAGATACAAACATTTACATAGATATTGGTTTAAGACTGGAGATCATATACCCCATGATATAGGAGTGACATCAAACAATCAAATTGCAAAAGCTACCTCTAGGTCTTGAATTTTGAGGCATGCGAGTCTTAATCAGCCGTGAAATGTGACTATATCAAGTGTGGGTGTAGTGAGCTTCATTTCCTCCCTGAGACGATAAAAGGTAATCAGGCAGGGAAGGAGAATGTAACAAAAAGTTAAGAAGGAACGTTTCATCATGATTACAGTTTAATCAAACAGCACACCTACCATGCTCGTTAATTTCCTGATGATTGTAATTTGTAGCACATCTGACAAAACTAAAATAAACCTCAAGGCATGTGTAACCTCCCACAGGTATTACACAACTTCTTCAATAGTGAAATGAGTTTTTTAAATCTTGAAAAACAGTATCTGTTTGTCAACCAATAGTAATATTTCACATTTTATTTATCTGTTTCTTTGTAACAAACATTAATATACAATTTCAAGGGTTGTCACAAATTTGTTAAAAGTTGAAAGTTACAAAACTACTTCTAATAAAAAGGAGAAGAATCTAAAAATAAAGGGGAAAATTTGACCCAGGTTAGTTACAAAAGTGTCCTTTGTTTACTTAACCTGGGTAGTTTTTTACCAAAGTAGGGTAATTCTTTACCCAACAGTTAAGCAAGAGGTATATGAGCCCACTTGTTTTTAGAGTGTATCAAATGCTTTTCCAAATAGCTATTGCAAGTGATTTGGGATAGAATGTTGTTGGTGTGTTTCTTCTTTTTTTTTCAGAATAATGCCCACCAGCAAAAAAAAATTAACTAAGTAAATAAAAAAAATACACATACACACACCAAAACCCTATCCCACAGTCCTTTGCAATTGCTATTTGGTAAAAGATCAACTCTGTTTGGTGTCTGGGTTCTAGAGACAGGTGGCTTCAGGAAGTGGGTTCCCATTGCATTTCGCAAAATGTTTTGTGACATATCAAAAAAATTCCATGAAAACAACTGATGATTGTTAGTAGTCACTACCCTACTACTTCAGTTAAAGTTTTGGAAAATAAATCTCTCCAGTATTTTACTTAAAGAAATTAATTGAATTCACTTCCTTCTTACTAACATTGTTGTTATCAAAATGATTTCCAATATTTCAACATTTGAAACATTACAAAAGTCAAAACACATATGACCATCATTCAAATAAATCACATGCATGTCTCACCTGTCTGCATAACCTCTACAATTTGTACAAGTTTATCCATGTGCTTCCGTGCTGCAATAAGTCCTTGTAACATCAGGATCTTGTAATATTCAAACATGTCACTTCCATAGCCACCCATGACCTGCAATACCAAAATGTGAAGCAATCGAACTAGTGGGTGTAAAATACACAAACACACTCCCTAGCTCATGACAGTTATGTCAGATCTGGGCTAGACAGCATAGGCAATCATCTCTATTATATAAACAGTCAATTTATGTTTTAAACATTAACTGAATCTCACCAATAGCTTCTTATTTCCTTCAAATATCCATTTCATGATGTTTCAGAACATAAACAGTGCATACAAGGATACAGAAAGGAATTGTACATATATCCACGGTATAACAAAAAGTTACACCCAATTTGTACACTAAGAAATTCATTCATTCATTCATTCTACTAAATTTATTGGAAACTGGGCTGTAAAACTCCATCTAACTAACTCTAGCAAATTACCATAAGCTAAGATACACTCTTAAAGGAACAATGCTTGAATGATACATACCACAGTTTAGAAGTTTAGGCATATCATTACCACTCACCTCAACAAATTCTGCTGTGAGTTTAAAATGAGAAGTTTCAAATCCAAGATTTCTTGGCGAAGCTGAGAGAATGAAACCAAAGTCAATATGGACAATATGACCTTCTGGGTCCAGCAAAATATTACCATTGTGTCTGAGGACATAAAAATAAAACAAATTTCAATATGAAGTGTAAGGAAGAGCCATCAGACACAGGATCACTCATTGCGTTGTTAATTGATAGTATGGCAACACTGACGGACTTCATCTGACCCAACTCCTGCAAAAAACTTCCCCTTCGATCTAACAGAATGTATATAACCAACACACCACCTTGGTTAATTACGTTTCATTTATTTCTTTTTTTTACATAACAATACATGTATACAACCATATAATATAAACTCACACATTTTATGTCAATAAAAGTAGTTAATAATGATGTGAGGAAGGACAAAAGCCATCACAGGTTTGGCAAATGTTCTACTTCCTCAAAAGAAAAGGAGAAAGTGAAAAAACAACAAAAACCCAACAACATACTTCACTTAAACCACTCCCACATCCCCCCCCCCAGATTTTAACACACAGTTAACACCACTTGAATTCATCTCTCTCCTTATACCTTTTTTTCCAGCATCATTACACCAAGTTCGTCCAAAATTTTATCCAACTTTTTTGTGGAACAGCTAAACAGCTGAAATAAATTAAAGGATACCTGTAATAATCCTTCATTTCTTAACACCATCCCTTTCTGAAAATAATTACCACTCCACTTTACACTGTTAACCCTTGCTGCAAAGCTTTCTCTCCCTTGTACATGCATAACATGCTGAACTTCCCAACAGTCTCACAAACTTACCTATCTTTAACCTGTATAAAGTAACACACCAGGGAATAAGCTGCAAGGCTTTGAACAAAATTTTTCTGTGCTGTAAGAAATCCCTCAGAACAAGAACCACCAAACTCTCGATGAAAGTATTCCCTTAGTGAAAGTTTGCTGTTCTTCTTAAGCTGATGTAGTGAGACAGCATTGATGATAGGTTCTATTAAGCCACTGTTATCTGATGTAACTACAATGTTGTATGGCTTCACCCAGAGGGGTACTCTCTCTTGTTTCCAAATATGCTGAAAAAAGGAAGAGAAAAGGATTGACTACAAATGAAATTTATTGTGAATAAAACCAAGATTTGTGTCATAAACTTGGTCAACTGTTTTTGGTCTGGTATGGATATATGCAACATGTATGAATGTGTCAAATAATTGGCCATGTGTCTGTTTACGGCAGTGCAAAATAAGCAGACTTGAGACATGAAAGGGATCCACAAAGATCATGCATAACATGAATGAGGCACGTATAAGGTGTCTGACACTTTGTTTGAATGTTAGTCAGATATGGGGCTTCTAGGCTTGAAAGCTAATATGTTGAAACCATGATATGAACTGTTCAAGCTTAGTACCTTTAGGCACGTATCATATTTGACAGTATTAAGCTAGAAACATGCATGAATGCAGTATTGTGCATACATAATGTACTTATGGATTAATTAGGACAATGTCATGTTTTCCTGCAAAATGCAGCAGGCTTGAAATAGATATGTTCTGATACAAAAGAGTGTATGAATATGCATACTATGCACATGAAACAGTTACCCAGCTATCCAGTGCAGCAGTATGTAGCAGGGTTAAGACTGAAGTGGTCTCCATCATTACTATGCATGACATTGACTGATGAAGTTTTCAGTCCAGTCTAGTAGAGCTTAACTTGTTTAGACATGAATGAGCTCCATCATGAATATTCATACTATAACCGAGCTGCTGAAATCTGTCCAAACATCCTACACATCAGGCAGGCTTTAAAGAAGTGTCACTTTGTGCATACATTTGCCAGATTTTAGTATTTTTAAGCTTGAAAGCATGTACACAGATATCATGTTAAGTATCCTTCATACTTAGTGCCTTTGGACATGCATCATATTTGATGGTTCTATGCTAGAAAAATGCAGGCCCTATTTATACAAATTTGGTGCAAAAGTGGTATATGGGAGGGGCATATGGGCACTGCATGAATATACTTACATACCTACAATGCCAAATTCTTGCACCAATTCTTTACAGGTAATAAACTCCTTGGAGGGTAAATGTTTGGTTTCATGGAATGGCTCTTTCAGAGAGAGTAAGGAGGACTTAAGGAAAAGTATTTTAACTATTGCACCACACTGCCTTCTCAAAATGGCATTATCACAGTGAGAAGAGCTAGGGTGCCACCTGTACTAAGTGTCTGCCAGTTGGGTATTGTTAGGCAATTAGGGAAATACATATGTAAGGCGGTAATGAGGAGCAAATAGACTGTTCATATTATGTAATAAGGTTCGGGTAAGACATGGTACAAGGTTAAGTTTGTAGTCTCAAGAACTTATTATCCTACAGGATAACAGGTGATGACTTTGTCGTGATTCTCTGTGTCTTTATCTAAACCAAACTATTAACAAGTCACTCAATTGTGCAGTAGAGTCAAGTCAGTTACCACACTGATGTGACTTGATTCTAGTCAGTGATTCAAGTTACTATACTATTTTATGATGGAAATCATGACAATTATTCCTCAAGTCATTTTCCTTTTGAAAATTGATGACCTGAGTCATGACTTGTTTCAACTCTTGTCCAGAAAAACAGAGCTTTAACAGGCCTTAAAATATATTTCACCTTACCTGTAATTGTTTGAGAAACTGATAAGCTAGTTGTTCTTGCCGCAGGTCATCACCACACTTGACTATCACACAAAGAAGTTTCCAATTAGGGAGGTGTCCATAAGGGGATGACTGTCTTATTCTGTTAGTCTTCTCCTCCCAGGGTTCTTTTAGGGCAGCAGCGGAGGGATCCTCTGGATCTCGCTAGATGCAGAATGCAAAAAAATTTCAGTGATGACTGGAAAAACCTACCGTTTTATTTGAACTTATACAACTCAACCAAGTTCCTGTCAATAATATAACCCTTATGTTCATGACGTCACAGGGCAAAAAGTATGCCCTCCTTTGGGGGCATAACAAACTAACACCAACAAATGCAGATAGCTGACTTGTCAACCAGTCGAATACGCCTATAGTCTGCTACACATGCAGAGCGAACTCTTATGCAGGCCTCCACATGTTCCATTGTTTTGCCTCTAAAGATGACGTCACTGTTTTGCCCTCAAGGCTACCGTCACTATGTTGTCAATGCATAAGATCTATTTCCTACTTCTTCAGTTTAATCATATACCTATCAAGAAAGAGTTTTGATGGGTTTTGATACTTGCACAAAATAGTTATAATCAGAATGAACCAAAAAGAAAGGACTATCATGAAAAAATTTTTATGTAGGGGCATTTTTACATGGAAGGCACTATTAAGACAAAGATTTTCAGGAAGGCACATTTTTGCATGATGCAATGAGAATATGCATGCACAAGCATCGATCATTTGAACCGTACCGTAATCATACTATGATGTGTAGGTGAATGTGCATGTGTAAGCAGTCTGTGTGAGAGAGGGTATATTGCTGTACATATGCAGATCTGCCTTATATGCCTGGGGGTGTTGTGACATCCAAAGGTAAAGAGAGAATGACATGATTGTGATAGGTAGATACCTTTCAGGATAGGACAGTGGTGCCCTCTGTGTCAAGAAGTCTTGGCCTCCGGAATTCTAGGTATACAGATACATAAACTGTGTATATGTATCATACATACATATAAAGATAGGAGGTGATGGACAAACAAAGTAGAGGCCTGTATCACATTTGCGTATTTCATTTTCATTTCATTTATTTATTTTGGGTTTATCACAACACAAGACTGAAAACAAGTATCAAAAAGTAAATATGTAACAAAGGGTGTGGAAGGAAGTGCACTTAAAAACCCTATAGGGCTTGTCGAGAAGTGACACTCCCTAGAAAAAAAAATAATAATAAAGAAAACACGAAGATAGAAGATAAGACAAGGAAAAACAAAAGAAAAATCATAACAGACACACAACCCACCATCCCACCTCATCTGTCCTCGAACCCAACCATCACCCACCCCTCGGGCTTAACAAAGAAGCTAAATAGGCAGGAATACAGTATAGTAAACAAGCTCAAGGGCTTAATACAAGCTTATATAGAACCTTTGAAGATTTTCTCTAAAAGAAGCTAAGGAAGGCTTTGTCTTAACAGTTGACGGTAGGTGATTCCAAAGAGTGGTGGCAATAAATGCAGACTGTTCTTGTACAAATTGTTGTGATGCTTCCTTGTATTTAGATGATCAGCTTGTCTTGTGTTATGTGAATGTATGGATGAGTTGTGGGTAAAGAGAGAGGGTATGAACCTGCACAAGTACTTTAAATGAATTGTGGCTACAGGCAGGCTTATTCATACAAAAATTTCTGTGCGAGTAGCCACGACAAATTAAAAACAAGCAGCAAAATCACCCCAAGCAGTCATTACCTTGAATGCACTAGTTGGTTTTGTTAAATATTCCGACAAGCGTCTCCTAATATCCCCAGCATGGATGTACACAGGATCCCTGCTATCTGAACTGGTTGTACTGTCATGTGAAAACTGTGAGATAGAATCGCTGGAACTTGACCTATTACAATATTGGTATTGCTGCAAACAGAATAAAGATAAAGAACCAAAATTTCACTGGCTTTCCTTCCCTTTCTTTTTCAATATTGAATGTACCTTTTGAAGTCTAACATTGAATTTAAGTCTACAGTTGAAAATATCAAAATGAAAAGGGTAACATGAAATTGAAAGCCTGATCTGTTTTCAGCATTATGACATTGTTTATCATTCCAGTCAGAATTGGTGTATTAACCAACCCTTCTGCAATGCCCTCAATAACTCTATCAAATGTCAACATGATTCTCTAGGTAAAGTTACATGAGGTTAGATGGCAAAATTTCAAACAAATTGGCTTAAGTTGTGCTGGCCACATCCTTTTTTCCAGTTGTAGCTAACTGGCTGGTGTTCCCTTCCCTTCTCCATTGCTTATGCTGAGCATAAAGCACAATAGAAGCAGGTCCTGAACCTAATTCTTTGGAATTCTAAATGAAGCAAATTTCATTTACTCATGTTTTCAACGTCCCTTCCTGAAAAAAAAAGACTTTTCAAAATTTAAATGACGTATTTACTTAGAATAGAAAGATAATTTACCTGCAAAATGTCATCATCTTCCTGCGACCAAACTTCATGATCTGAATCATTTTGATAATATACAGAAAATCCACCAGGGGGAGTATGAGACCCTGGGTTTACCAAGTACAGATCTTGTAGGTTCTCTTCAGATTTGGTGTGTCTAAGGGTATTTTCAAGTATCTTTTGGGGTAAGGAAGAGGTGTGCTTGTCCTCACATGTTAAAACTTCCACATATATGAGATATGGAACCTGAAAAAAAAATCCCACATAGGAACTTGAAAACCTCATTTACTTTGATGGGAAGGGAAAAAGATAAAACATACTGAGAGATTTGCCATCATGTTCAAACAACTTGTACTATTATTATACTGTAGAAAAGTTTCCCATTTAAAATTCATTCCACACAAAGTTTATTTGTGCTGCAGCTGATTGGATAAATGCAATGGCATTCAAATTGAAGAAGCTTAGCATGATGGTAGTCTGGATTTCAATTCTTTGCCTGGTCAAAGTAAGGTGGGATTTTCATCCAAGAGCAATCTAGGGATTTCCCCATATGAATTGGCCTTTTAAAAGACAGCAGGTTTGATCTAAATTGTTGAACTGACATGAAGCTGTGATCTATAAGCCACAGGCATTTCTCACACTTGTGGTTGCTAAAAGTAGTAAAGCAATTGCCTTTTCAGGTATAATTATTGATAAGCCAAATTTCACTCCATGCCTTACTTAATGTCTACAAAACACAGATATTACATACATAGATGACATGCATACAGAACTGCCACTATGGAGATTCTATTGTTTAATGAAGTTAGCATGTGTGAACATTTACAACACATTCTATAGCACAAAATACATTTTTCTGGGTACTATCAGCAATTACAAGCATACGGAAAACAAACACATGGATTGCTTTTTAATTGTGGGCAGGTTATACATTAAACACTCATACAAAGACACATCACTTAAAAAATACCATAGAAACTGATGAAGAAAGTCAAATGAAAGTCATAATGTAAATAGGAGGTAAAGAGGGGCGACATGGATTACAACAGTAATGCTTTATACAGGACATTTTTTGTACTGTACAATTTTTCATCTAAACACATCTATTTTTAGAATTACAGTGAATAGTAAGTAACATTTTAAGCAATTTTCCGTCCCACAAATTATCTCTTGCTAACATAAATACCCAGATCTCCCACAGCCCCAAAATGAAAGAAGAGATTTTACCTTGTCTTTGGAATTGAGCACGACACCTGCAAATGGGGGTATCCTAACAATGTGATAGTCTTCTTGACAGTGAGAGGGCAGCCAAATACGGGCAGGAAGATTAAGGTTTACTGTTGATAGTTCCCCAAAAAGACGATTCACTTGAGTAGAAAGTAAAACAAAATTGAGAATATTATCTAAGTAACATTACTAGCAAAAATATACTGTTACAAATGTAGCTGATCAAATTGCTCAAAAGAAAAGTACAGTTACCAAGAAATATGTTACAATATAATGGCAATTCTTTTAACCAAAAGATACTTGTCAATTATAACATATCAACAATTTGTGACTGAATGAGAATATCATGTTACTAAGTTGGATGACCTTAATGCTGTCTTGTGTTTTGCTTGCAGTACCTTCAGGCTAGGCAATCAAAACTGTTCTTAAATGACTCCAAGAAATTTCAAATCTTAAACAAAACCATACAAACTACAATGTTTATAACAACTGGTATTTTTATCAAATTTATTACATGATTAGAAAGCAGTTGCGAAAGTTATTTTAAGAAATGAGGTTTCACAATCTTAAGAAAATAAGATTAAAGAAGTATTAACCTTAATTTAATAGAAACTAATGAAATAATGAAACACTTACTTCTCAGCTCTCTTGTGGGAAATTGTGCCAACTTTTTACCTATATTCATTAATGCCCTGATAAATTCCAATTCTGACGCTAGTCTGGGTGCCTGAGAATGAAAATAAAAAATTTGTTATTCCAATCAATGATAACGACTCATTTTCATATAGTTCAAAGTACTTACAGGAATCTGATAAAATGGACAGTGTAATAGGAGGTAGGTGAGGACCAAAATAGACTTGTCCTACCAATGTCACATCTTTATCATCAACTCATCATTTATAGTAAAAGATTATAATGTTAAAATACTCTTTATCCCATCTGACAAAAGAGGAGACTAAAGGTTAGTTTAGTTAGTTAGTTGGATGGAGTTTCACCGCCCAGTTTCCAACCTATTGGTTCAAGTCGAGCCTGCTACAGTCTTTTTTCCAGTTGTAGCTCACTGGCTTGTTTTCCTTACTCAACTGCTTGTGCGGAGCATCATGCACAACGGCAGTAGGTTCCATTTTCATTCATTCAGTCATGAATTTCCAATTCATCTGTTTTTCTTGTATTCAGGCAAGTCATAGTATTCTCCTTCTTTTTTCTTTCCCAACTGTCCTTTTTTTTGTTTTTGTTTCGATTGTCTTATGGTCACTAGCTTTGATGAACAGAAATGTTTTTTCTAGTGTCCATCATATGTAAGTTTGTTGGACTTAATCTTGTTGATGTGCAAAGTACATATGAGAAATAAACTGAATTGAATTGAATTGAAAATCTTTAGTCTTTGGTATGACTTGACAAGGGAATAAAACCTGGGGCTTCAGCTTAACAGGGGATATTCTCTTACCGCTAGACCAAACACACGGTCGG
This sequence comes from Holothuria scabra, assembly GCA_037179385.1. Taxonomy (NCBI): domain Eukaryota; kingdom Metazoa; phylum Echinodermata; class Holothuroidea; order Aspidochirotida; family Holothuriidae; genus Holothuria; species Holothuria scabra. The sequence goes on from CM074199.1 coordinate 33,458,766, forward strand.
CTAAAGGGCAGTGCTTGCCCCACATTTGAACTGTATTTGAAACTGGACTTGAACTTGAATTGTATTTGAATCCAAAACTTAACTTAAACTTTTCATCTAGTTGACACTATATAACACATTAAAAGCCTGCAAACTTCAAGGCTGTGAAAACTTGATCAGCCTTCAAAATTTGTTGGTTACTTGCTAATCTATTGTATATAGCTTCAAATTGCTGTACAATAAATATTGAGCAGTAAAACAATCTTGACTGGATTCCTTTAGTTGAAACATGCCTCAAAGTCAGAGCTCTGCATTCATCAAGGTTAATTTGTACTAAATAATAGAGTGAAGGGGAACAGACAGATCTGAAAAGTCAAATGAGGGTCTGATTTAGTCAAACATATAGGGTCCATCGGCTTTAATCTTTGAAATTCTTTGCTGAATTGAATAATTTATGATTGTAGACGAAAAATACTTGATTCCCTTAATTTCACTGAATATGAGGATTTAGAATTGCATATGTAGACAATGGAATTAAGACCATTTAAAGCTGATAGACCCCACCAATGGCTGCAATCACTGGCTGACAGATTTGTCTACAATAATTCTGGTAAACAGAGATGATAAGTTTCCTTTCATGTATTACCTTCATAAAAGATAACATCAGTTCCTCTCACTCACCTGACAAGTACACTTAGAGGGTTCCACCTTGTTCCCCTTCATCTCATTCAAGACATTTACTGTTGAATCGTAGCAGTTGCAGCCATTTTCAAAAGCATGTCCAGAGAGGAGATCACCTAGTGTTGATGGACCTGGAGAGCTATTTACTCTTCTAATGATCTGATTGGTTACTAAAGCTGTTAAAGTACAAAAGAATTTGAATAATGAAGTATTTAAATACAATTCACTTCAACTCAAATGGCATTTCCTTTTGTGTTCTGTTACTAAAAAATTTGGGAGTATCTTCTGCCGTTTGCTATCATTAAACTGCTATTTCTCTTATGTGCCACAACAGGCTGCAGCTGCCTCAGCTAGGCTGCAGTTGTCTCAACAATGCTTTATTGTTACACAAATTACAATACCAGTATTGAGCTGGTCTACTCTTGTGATACAATAAATACAGCCTTGCCCTTAAAAATGGAAACTGAATTAAAGCCAAATTTGCATTGCCTCTTAAAAGCCTAAGCCCTAACTAAGACAGTACTGTACAGTAACAGAAATAGACACCCCACAAGCCTGTAAAATCTATCAAATCTGGTGCTTTCTGTAGAAGTGTTAATCTTACCTCCAGTTGCATCTGACCTGGACCTCAAATGAGTTCTTTTGGTTGGTGAAGTTACTGTAATTGGACTTGTAGCATCACTTTGCCTCTTAGTCTTTCCTGATCTGATTTCCTCTGACAGAATGGCTTTTTTCAGCTTTGAGCCTCGGGTGAGTTTCCTAGAAGGGAACCCTGAAGAATTTGTGTACGCCTCTAAGAGCCAAACCATTTGAAGGGAAAAGTCTATGCTTGACCGACACCTGCAGAACCACAACAATAAACAAAAACATTTGAAATACCTGACAAGGGGGGGGGGGGGAGATGACAGAAATACTTTTAAACAGTATCCAAATAAAGGGGACTTCAGTTGTCCTTACATAATAAGCACTCCTCTCCTTTTTTCCAAACAATAAAACTAATTTCCTCCACCATAACTTCATGGAACTGAAATACAGTACATTACTACATGTTGATGGAATTTGAATAACCTCAGATTCCCTGTGGAAAGGTCAACATAACAAGTTAAAGAATTTAAACAAAATTGCTCATAGATGAGAAGAGGTGATACCTTAAAGCTCCTGCCAATGTTGAATGCACTAATGGTTTACAAATTAACTAAGTGTAACCTAAATTTCTGGTAGCATACTGTGGGAACTAGATGTCAGAAGTGAAGGGTGATGCCACCAGAATGCTTAAATTTAGTTCCTCTTTCAGTTTCACCTACTATTCTATAAAAAAAAATTGCTACTCATAATATAAAAAAACAAAACAACAAAAATTTTTTTCTTAAAAAATAATGAAAGACATAAAAGTATCTACCACTTGGCCATTCTATTTGTTGAAGGTACTGCACTGTACAGCACCATCACCTCAAGGAATGGCTGAGCAGTAGCGGTAAATGTTCGCAGTTACAGTAGTATCCTTAGTAAACTAAAATACACTGCTTCAAATCTCTATTTTCATTTAGTCACCTGGAAGTCACAAATCAATATTACCTGATGTTTTCATTCTGTACAATTTTCAGTCCCTAGGGCTTACATACTGTACATGACAGTGATGACACTTTGAGCATGGCACTACCATGTACCAACAGGGAAGTGCATAAATCAACCCCCTGGCACAACAAAGCACATGTATGTACAGTACTGTACACTTCTGTTGCAACATGGAAGTACTACCTCAAAGGTACTGTGGTGCCTCCATGGTCATGTTTTTGTTCATGTCTTTTCACAGGACAATCCAGCTTTTGAGCACCCTGTTCTCAATTCGGGCTTACACGGCGACAGACGTTTCCTGTAAATTCCTCCATTTTGAAAATTCTAATGTAAAACTTCTCACATTCCATTTTCATGACTGTAATCATGTAGCTTAGAACACCAGGAAGGGCTGTTTCTGGCCATCTGGGGGGTTTGTAAATGCCAAAAATTTTCTAATGTGCTACACGCCAACTCATGGTGACGCTCCGCTTAGATAGAAGTGAAGGTTGTCCTCCTTTTCTGTGATGAAATAATGGACACCTTAGTTATGTTAAGTTCACAGAATGCTTCCAGGTCACACCTACACCCAAAATTACCAGAAAGGGTAACTTGTTAGTTCTGTATCACTGAATTTTATAGAACTACTGTATGGTTTAACTAATGTTACAATGCCTAGCTACGCCTTTCTTGATTGCCAGGTAAAATCTAGTGAAGTATAGTAAACTGAGAAACGCAGAAAAAGCCGAAACGGTGGCAATCAAAAGATCGCAATAGAAGTCCAAATAGTTTTCTGCTGTTTCTGCATTTCGACCTGGCTATATGGCCAGGTGGAAAACACAAAAATTTTGGAAATCATGGAAAATTACTTAGACAACTACAGTATCATGATTTTTCAATTTCCCTGGTTTCCACAATTTCCATGTTTCCATATTTAAGACCTGGCCCAGCCAACTGTGCTAAAGAATTGTTTTATGTTTTGCCTAGCTGGTTTCACAGTAGCTTACCACACACATTCACAAGACAATGCTCTATGAGCTGCCTAAAACCTTCTCACAATAACATGGTTTATATTTTTACATTTTTGGCACACATTAACTAAACCAGAATGCAAAAATGCATTGAGGTTTCGATGATACATACATGCTCTTTTCAATGACATGCTACATTTCTTGTAACAACTGGTGACCCAAAGTGACCTTTGACTCCACCTGTCAGTAACTGGTTTTTCTTTTAACCCTTTGCCGTTGTGCTCCGATCAGGGCATATTTGCGTGCCTCGGGAATGGGCGTAAAAGCGGACGTAGCCCGCCCGGCATCGGCTTCCATAGGCCATTGACCCCGTGACCTTAAACTATTGTCTCTCTCGTTGTTGTGGCCGAATTTTCGGGTAGCTACTCGCAGTTTCGTGCTCCGCCTGAAACGGTAAAGATGGGTGACAGCCGAGCTCTCCACATGGGTCTGAAAGGACCCAAACAACGGTAAAGGGTTAAAATAAGCCCGTGGAGTGTGTTTACTGCAAAGCTGATGCCACTGTCTCTGTGTGTGTGCACGTAACCCTTTAGTCGAGTGGTGCAGATATTTTAGATTAACCCTTTACCATTGTGCTCTGATCGGTTCATATTTGAGCGCCTCGGGAATGGGCGTAAAAGCAGAGGTAGCCCGCCCCGCATCGGCTTCCGTTGGCCATGGACCCAATGACCTTAAACTATTGTCTCTCTCGTTGTTGTGGCCGAATTTTCGGGTAGCTACTCGCAGTTTCGTGCTCCGCGTGAAACGGTAAAGATGGGTGACAGCCGAGCTCTCCGCATGGGTCCAAAAGGACCCAAACAACGGTAAAGAGTTAACCAACACATTTCTATATTCAAAAAGCCAAATTTCGTACTGGGCCTTATTAAAGATATTCTGCAAAGAAGCTGCTTACATCATAACACATCATCATATCAAGTTTGAAATCAATCCAAGCTTCCTACCTTGAGATATTGTGTTAAAAAATTTTTCAGGATTTGTCCCCTTCTGACCCCAAATGATCTTTGACCTCCACCAAAATAAAGAGGATTCTTCTTTACATCATAATGCATCAACATATCAAGTCTGAAATGAATCCAACTTTCCTACCATGATGTACCATGTAAACAAGGATTTCAGGGGTTGACCCCATGTACTGTAACCCCAAATGACCTTTGACCTCCACCAAAATTGATTGGGTTCTTCCTTACATCATAAGGCATCAACATACAGTATCAAGTTTGAAATGAATCTAAGTTTCCTACCATGAGATATCATGTAAACAAGGATTTGGGGGTTTGACCCCATGTGACCCCAAATGACCCTTGACCTCCACCAAAAAACATAGGATCCTTCTTATCATCATAATGCATCAACATATCAAGGTTGAAATGAATTCAAGTTTCCTACCATAATTTATCATGTAAACAAGGATTTTGGGGTTTGACCTCATGTGACCCCAAATGACCTTTGACCTCCACCAAAATATATTGGGTTCTTTCTTACATCATAACGCATCATCATATCAAGTTTGGAATTAATCCAAGTTTCCTACCTTGAGATATCGTGAAAACAAGGATTTCGGAGTTTGACCCTGCATGACCCCAAATGACCTTTGACCTCCACCAAAATCAATAGGGTTCTTTCTTACATTATAACACATCAACATATCAAGTTTGAAGTTGATCCAAGTTTCCTACCATGAGATATCGTGTAAACAAGGATTTCGGGATTTGACCCATATGACCCCAAATGACCCTTGACCTCCACCAAAATCAATAGGGTTCTTCCTTACATCATAACGCATCGACATAACACGTTTGAAATCGATCCAAGTTTCCTACCATGAGATATTGTGTAAACAAGGATTTCGGGGTTTGACCCCAGGTGACCCCAAATAACCTTTGACCTCCACCAAAATCAATAGGGTTCTTCCTTACATCATAACGCATTAACACATTAAGTTTGAAATTAATCCCAGTTTCCTATCTTGAGATATTGTGTAAACAAGGATTTTGGTTTTTGACCCCCTGTGACCCCAGTGACCTTCCACCTCAACCAAAATATATAGGGTTCTTCCTCTCGGTATGGGGTATCTGTGTATCAAATTTGAGAATTGTCAGATCTTCCCTTCTCAAGATAACGTGTAAACAAGCAAAGTGTCCCAAACACACACACATACACACGCATACACACACATACACACACACATACACACACACACACCCACACACCATCATGAATGCATAGGTTTCTCTTTTCATCGAAACCAAAAACCAGTAGTCCTTGAAATTTAAAATACTAGAACTGTCTGCTTCTCTCACTGGGTATTTCATTTTGCACACCAGCAATTGCCCAATGGCATTAATGTGACACCATCAAATTAAAGTATTGTGCTTCTGTGTATTTTTGTTAAGAGTGCCTACAGTACCAAACTGAAAAGGGGAATTCCAAAGCATTGACATACAGTACAGTATAAAAACAACTAATTTTGAAAACTGTCTATCTTTGAAATGTCATGTTTCCTTTACAACCTCCAAAAAGATCTACTGTTAAATTTAATACAGTATAAGTTCCACAACATACAATATTCCGGGGGCATATTGTGTACATATTGTAATGTATAACACAATATGTCTGAACAACTGTACCAATTGGGTCCGTAGCAGTCTTGAATAACATGCAAAGATGGAAAAGTTTGAAGCTAGGATGTTCCTTCCTTGGGATTTTGGGCATATAGAACTGGAGGGAAATTCCCCTCTTCTGTCGGCTGTACTACACAGTACATGGAAATGTTCCGACATAACAGTTCCGAAGTCTCTATGTTCCAACAAAATGGTGCCAAACTATAATTTTTCGGTGCCAAAGTACGTTTTCATTAGCGCCAAAGTACATTATTGTCAGTGCCATAGTTCATCTTTGTCCGCGCCAAAGTACACTTTGTTGGAACCAAAGTACATTGCCAGTGCCTACAGGTAAGTACATTACTGTCTGTGCCAAAGTTCATCTTTGTCAGCGCCAAAGTACACTTTATCGGTACCAAAGTACAGTACATTATTGTCCGAACATAGGGATGTCGGAACATGGAGATGTCCTCCATGGAAATACAGGTAGAATCATGAAATACTTTACTTCCAGGGAAACAGTTTTGATCCATTTCGGGGAAAATTAACGTTTTTTTCCAACCCTGCATACATGTACACTATCATAATACAAATTAGGCAAAATTTTTTTCTCAGCTCATGTTCAGTTGCAAACTGTGCATGTTGGAATTCAGCTCTTTAAACTGTATGTTACTTCTATACAGTAGCGACACAAGGGACAACAAATCACCAACTTCTACTCTAACCATATCCCTATGTTAGAATAACACTTGAGAAGGTTAAACAAGCCTGTATGTTATTAAAGAAGGCTAAAAGCAAGAACTCCAGGATGCACACATAGTCTATCCTACTGTAGCCTATTGCCCACTGTGCCATGTGAGAACTTGAAAGCTGGAGTCCTACAAATAATGTACTTGTAAATAATGGTATCCTCTTGTTAACAGATTGTGAAACATGTTTCAGGAATTACAGACTGTTTTAATCATTCATGCCAGGAAAATTAAATGGTGTAAAACAAATATATTCACTTTGCTGACATATACTTACCCCTTGTTACATCTTATTTGCATTTATCTCATGTACTGCATTCAACTCAGAGCAGTTCAAGGAAAGGCATCAGATAAACTGAGGGGCAACCATCAAAATCTGACATTCACTTTAACAAGCCAAATTATACTGCAAATTCACTGCCTGTTTCACCTTTACCTCCAGTGTTTGTTGTGACAGATACCGTATATACTGTATTAAACGCCCCGGGGGCGTTACATTTTTGAAAAGGGGGGCGTTTATTTGAGGGTATATTGTAATAAAAAATTAACTTATCGGCATCGGTAAAACTCTGCCATTCAACCCATCAGTACCACCGATTATTTGTGAACTGAAAAAAGGGCACAAATATACCTGAAACTTGCTCTTAATTTCGTTAAAATTCCTGTGTTTATACCATACTCAATCCTTCCCGCCAAAACGGAATGCATCGATAAGCACAAACGTATAAATTATACCCCTGTCATGAGAGCGATCGTTGGTTATTTTCCCCATAACAATGTAGTATAACCTGGAATTGTATTCCTTGCAGTCTGTAAAAAGTGCCATGTACAGTAAGTTGCTGTGCAATTTGTTCTGTACAAAAGCACAGGTACAGTACAGACTATCCGAGCTGCAGTGTTTGGCTGTATTCCCAAGTCCCAAAGCTTACCATGTATATCTGTGCACGTTTTAAACACGTAGCACCTAGAATCTTTGGGAGTTCGGTGGTTATTATCCTGCATAAATTAAGCCATTTCTTGCATACCTTCCGTAATGTTATTTGCAGTAGGGCTTATGAAATGTGAACGTCATCGCCAACGAAAACAGTGATGCACGTGATCTCATGCAGGCTACTTCTTCGCCCACGCACTTACGTGCATGTCCATTTTAACCGCCAAACAAGGCATCATGTTTTGCTCGGTGACATCATATGCATACGATCCATTGCAAAATTTAAATTGCCCCTGCATCGTGATTGGTTCAAATGCGATGATTCTAGCCAGCCAATCACAACTCGCGCCATCGCCTATGTGATTTAGTGTGTGAAAATACTAAGCCTCGAGACGAATTTTTCTATGAGTTTTTATGTGATAAGACGATCACATTTCATATGCTGATATAACCTGCTAGCGCAGCCGGGCGAGTCCCGTGCCAAATTCAACAAGAAACGACATCACAAATCTCCGCGTACTTGGATTTTTCGGGGATTTCACTTGGGTGCATTTCAATTGCAGATTATTTTCAAAGGAGACGTAATTTTTGGACAAGAACTGCTAAAAATTTACGGGGATATTTATATCCGTGAGGAACCATAGGATACGTACGTTAATCAGGTGCGATTGTTTTGCTGCCCCAGAACCGCTAAGATTATTATATTGCGTATTTCTACATAGCCTCATTAAAGCGGGATTCTACAGTACACTAATGCAACTACAACCCAGTACAGTAAAATACTGCAAATGTCCCGACATGATTGGGGGATGAAAACTAAACAGAGAGCTAAATTATCAAAGGGTATGTGACATCGACTGAAAACAATCCTACTGTATTAACGATTGGTTTATATCTCCACATTTGAAAGGAAAATATGAGGCCTACAAAAATGATATTCCATTCGCAAAACAAACGGAACTATTCCCAATATTTTTCAACTTGAACTTTAGAGACAAACACGTGTCTTCCCTCTTTCTAATAATCGGTAATCGGCATCGGGCCGACTGTTAAATTAAATAATGATTATGCATAACCGGTCAAACACTAGCTTTATCTGTGGTTTGGGCCTGTAGTGGGGGAGGCCTTGGCCTACGCAGTTGTTAAAAATTTGAGGGGGGCGTTTATTAGAGGGGGAGCGTTTATTACAGAATATACGGTAACTCAGTTTATTTTTTTTTACAGATCTTGGGCATGAAATGTATCTTTTACAGTTTCCTATGGTAAATGAGGAAGTATGTGTATTTAAAGAAAACATAATATTTTGTAAAAAGGTTAGAATGGTATTATGGTACTAGTTTAAAAATTTTTGCATCCTAACACCAACTCACCTCAAAAATGCCAATTATTTTTAGTTTGCATTTTACATGTCAATATACAGTATGTCAAGGTCTACTGTTTTGGTATCTTACTATACACAAATTTTTCTCAAGTTAATGTTCACTTTCAACATTCCTACCAACAAACGTCTAGTATATAGCGGACACTTGGCTACTACTGTATATGGCAGTTCGCAAAATCTGGGTGATTGTTTTTACTAGCCCACAACTGTCAGGCAAGGAGTCTATTGCAAAGTAGGAACTAGCTTTTTAGTTCTTGTTGGCTCCTATTTTGCTTTTCTTTTTTTTTTTTTTTGACTAATTAGCCAATACTTGCATCCAAAATGTCCAGCCTTTGACTGAATGGGCCATTTTGCCCTTGCGATTCCATTGCTAACCTGGTCTGCCAAAGCCTCTACACAGGGTCCCTGCCTACAGGCACTGTACTATATATATTTTCTGTGTACATACTGTACAGCATTTGAAGGGAGAAAATCAAAGTTTGTAATTCTATCATATTATAACCTTCATTATACTGTAGGTAAATATTTCAAGGAATTATTCAAGTACTGTACATATAGTCCCATGACTTAGTAGAAGCTGGAGAACTGCAGTCCCTTTTGACAGTGCTATACTATACAATGCTACAGAATGGTCCATTTCACACCATACTACACATAATGTATGCACATACAGTATGTGTAATGCTTTGTCATAAAGGGTCAGGCTTCCTCTGAGTCTAATATAAACTCTCTTAGAATGTTTCTTTAGTACAGTACAGTCACTTAAATGTACAGGAAGTGTACACACATTTAGCCCATATGAAGGGTTGTATAGCCTGGAGCAGCACATATGATATTAGTGTGTTGTGGTACTTAAAAGGTTCATTACATTCTTCCAAGTAAACACTGGGTAAATTATGTACATACTGGAATACAGTGCCATATATTTTAATGAGCACATGGCAGGTCTGCACAAAAGACCCACTTTGGGTCCAAGTTGTGTTTGCATTGGGTTTTACTAAACACTGCAAGTTGAATGATATTGCACAATCATGGAATATCAAGCATTGTTAACACTTAACAGTTAATATCTCCACCCACTAGCACCATGTGTACTTGCAGTAACCAAACTGCATTTAAGTAACAGTACTACAATACTGTACTATAGTCTACCATGAACTTGTGTCTCTTAGGCTGCGTTCACACAGAAGTATACGGTATACGGTATTCGGTATGCGCTATTCGCTATACTCTATATGCCAACAAGTGTGGGAGAAGGATGGTATACGTTGCACGAAAATTGAACAAGCACGATTCCAACTATACTATACTCTACGCTGCTATACGGCATTTCGAATAGTGCCCTCCTATGTGACCCTGGTGTGAGGAAATCCTATTGTTCGATTCAAGCTATTCGCGTGCCCTCGAAAACGTGCACCGTGCACCCAAATAGTATACCCCTATGTGAACGCAGCCTTAAAGGCAGTCAACTCTCACCCTAAACTACAATTTAGACCTAGTAGACCGCAATTGGCAACTTGCTCTTTGATTGACAGCAAGTTGAAAAAATCCAGAGTACTGTAGCCCATACTACACAGAATTTACCATACTGAGAGTAATTTTTTTAATTACACATTAGGGTCTTGTACAGTATGTACTCACCCTGAAGCCATAAGCAGAGATTCTGTCTGTTTGAGGATGAGTGTTAGACAGTTGTGGGAGGGGCTAGAAGTAGGTGGGAGGGGCTAGAAGTAGGTGGGAGGGGCTAGTCAATGACAAACTGGAACTGCAGAGCTGCCAACGTACCAGATTGAAAAAGAGGAACACCACCTATGTGTTTCCTAGGATACACCTCCAGAGGCTACTGTAGGGTCCAGGACCTGTCTTGTGTCCTCTAAGGAGGGGTCCAGGTGGGCAAAGGGCTAGATTTTGAGTATTTCAGGTATGTCTGGAAGATATTTCGAGCCCTTAATGTTGCAGATTAGCTAATTCCATGCCAAAATCTACAGTGCCTACATTCAGCATGTCAGATTTCAAAACCCACCTTAACATTGAGGACTCTGGCTGGTTGTACTCTTTAAGAAGCATATACATTTACACAACTCCTACTTTCTCACTTTTTCAAGAGAAACAAAATATGAAAACATTGTACATGACCATGATTTGAGTAATACTGAAAATCAGAACATGACATTAAAAAATCGGAACAGAGCAAATTTTGATGCAAAAAAAAAGGGGGGAACTGTTAATCCTAAATCAGAACAGCTGGCAGCTCTGGAACTGTTTGGAGTGAGAAAATTAGGCTTTTAAAATTTTTGTGACAATAGTTTTTCTCCCCAAACTATCCCAAACTATGAAGTTAATAAGGATTATTTAAGTTCTGTTGGGTCTACCTTGTACATATGCAATAATTATTGCCATAAATTATTATCATGAAAGATGCTTGCAAAAAATATAGTTTGTGAAACTAACATAGCTGTTGTTCAATAACAGCACTTCCTGCATGCTTCCTGCATATGTTATAACTTTCAGTACAACCAGGAAAATCATTTTATCATGCTTTTTAACTTGACACAAAACGTAAACAGAGGATGTTATTATTAATTATATTTATATTTTTAACTATATTTTGCACACCAGAGACAGTAATGGCACACTCAGATGTTGAGATTGACATTTTGAATGCTCTAAAATTAAAATTTATCATGTTTTTAGAAAAGACCTGGGGCCCGTTCCACAAAGAGTTACGCACGATCTTAAGTATGATTTACTACTGTTGGCTTAAGTATGGTGAATCAAACTTAAGATTGTGCGTAACTCTTTGTGTAACAGCCCCCTGGTCATGAGTCATTTTTTGTGCATTTTGAAAAATTCCACAGCACATGTATGGGTACTACACTATTCTTGTGTATGTGCATTGTATGGTACTGTACAGTACTATACTATACGCACACCATTTGGCCATTCCTAGTGTGTCTATAATTGACAATATTAGGTCACACATAGTAAACTGATACTTTTTTTCTACCAGCACACATAATTCATTTATTGAAGCAAAAAAGTAAGCCAAACAAACCGTGTTATACACCTGAATAAACCAGAAATTGTCAATTTACTAAAATATTGTACAACTGTTCAGATGAAAAGGCTGACAACCAATCAAATTCAAATATTCAAATGATGCACAAATTTTGTAAACATCACAGAGGACATTTATCACCATTTAAGTCAAACAAACTATAAGTGGAATTTTGTACATTAATCACTGTTCATGTGGTTTTGTGGTCTTAACTGTGTACACCACTCACAAGTTGAGTAAATTATGGAAATTCTTTAGAAAGTCGCTGCCAATTAACTACCCTGCATGCAGAGAAAGTTCTACTTTATCTTCTCCTATTCTTCCAGGGTAGGAGATGGTCTTAGACTCTTGCAGCCCAATTCTTCCAGGGTATGGGACTGTGACCTGATATGTAAGCCAGAAAAAAAATTTCAAATTCTAACCTTTCATGGATTACTGTCATATGTTTTAATATCATTTTGTATGAATCTCTTTTTTTCCTTTTTACGTAGCTGTTCCTTCAAAAAAATGGGGAGACTGCCTTTGTCAACTCCAGTGGCGTGGCCACCAGAGGGGGTTGGGGGTTAGAACCCCCCCAGGACCCACCCTTGCAATGCAAAAAACACCTAAAATACAGTAGTGGTTTGTTCTCCCTTTCTGAAACTTTCCCTCATTTCATGCCCCAACCCCCTCCCCACTCCCCCACCCCCATGCACACAATCCTGGCTACACGCTTGAACAACTCAAGGTGAGGCTAGAAGTTACCTCAATAATTCAAGATAACGTTCAAACAAAAACAGTCAAGATTCAATGAATCAAACCTATAAAAATCTTCAATACCTCTAAATACCAAGAGTGCTGTTTTATTTTCTGCCACCCCCACTTATATAACTTGCTTTGTATTTCACACACTGTACATTTACTACATTGTCAGCATTTTCCAATTACAGAATAAAAATCAAAAAAGTTTCAAAACTATTCCCATCTCACAGGATGGACTTTTAGGCCTAGATACAAGAAACAATATTAGAATGCTTCAAATATTACCCTTACTGTACATAACTTGCTAAATAAGCATGTCTGAAACTTGTTGTGTAGTGCCCACTTCCTGGCCATGAATTCCAGCACTACTTGGGTTATTGTAAAATAAATCCATAGACAAAAAAGCACAAACTGATCAACACTACTGCTTCTCTGAACATGTACTGGTCTGTGTAAAATTTCAAGAGCTACCTGTATGTACAGTACTTAACTTTTCAAACCGCCACTTTGCGTTCAAGCCTATCATGATATCATACAGTAATGAACAACTGTCCAAACTTAACTATTTATTGCAGTGCTACTTTACAGCATACCATTACACTTGACTATTATTGGTTCCATGTTATCCAGTGCCAAATAAAATATTATTTAAATTAGATATTGTGGGTCAATTTTGAACAGTGTACTATAAACACTCATTTGTGAAGCACATACACAAGCAAGCATGCACTGTGTCTTACACTGAAAGTGGTATTTATAACGTACTTGGAACTATACATGTAATACTTAAAAACATAAAACAGGTTAGTAGTATTCCAAAACCAGAATGCAAAATTCATGGAGGTTTCGATGATACATAAATGTTCCATTTCAAAGAGTGCCATCATGCACTATTATCTTCTCATTCAAATGTTTACTAGCATGCTCAAAAAATAATTTTGTCATTCCAGATGACCTTTTGACCTCCATAAAAGCCAAACATAGCTAGACATACAAACAACAGACAGACAAATGGACAGACAGCTTTCTTGAAAGATCATATTTAAAAAGGTTTCCAGGCTTTGACCCCTGGTGACCCCAGATGACCTTTCATATCTGCCAAAAACAATGGGGACCATCCTCTGACCATAATGCGTCCACATACCCAAATATGAAATCTATCCAAGTTTCCTATCTTGAGATATCGCATTAACAATGTTTTCAGACTTTGACCCCTGGTGACCCAAGATGAACTTTGCCATCCGCCAAAAACAATAGGGACCATCTTCTGACTATAACGCATCCACATACCAAATATGAAATCTATTCAATTTTCCTAACTGGGGATAGTGCGTTAATAAGGTTTTCAGACTTTGACCCCTGGTGACCCCTGGTGACCCCAAATGACCTTTGACCTCCACCAAAAACAATAGGGTTCTTCCTCTCAATATGGCGCATCTATGTATCAAGTTTGAAAACTGTCAGACATTCCTATCTTGAGATATCGTGTTAACAAGCGAAGTGTCAAAAACACACACACACACGCCCACACACACATACACATGCACGCCATCATGAATGCATTGGTTTCTCTTACCATCGAAACCAAAAAAGGGAAGGAATGTATACATGGGGCATTTGAAAACATTTGGTGCAATTAACCACCAACCCTAGGATGAGGGTCCAGCTTCACAATGCAATGTACTATACTAACAGGGGAGGAATTTCCAGGTCCACAAAACAAAATTTCAAGGTGAAGAGGAAAGAAATATACTGAAATGCATTAAAGACTCACCTGTAGGTATGTTATGCATCTTTCAGAGGACAAAAAAAAATTTCAGAACCCACCCCTCCGCAGTAGGGGCTTGTTTACAAGATTGGAATGTTATGAGGTTTAACCTTTTTAGGGACAGGATGTGCTTTCAACATGGGGTGGGGGTGGGGCTGCCAGGAATCGATGAATAATAGGCCTACTGAATTAGCTTTTCCCACCAAGAAAAATTTGATGATAAGTGGGTGAATTTGAACATAAACGGTATAGTGTGCACATGGCTTCCAGTCAAGGTTCAATGCAATTTTAAAACAAATGGGGTAATGGACTTACTACATGTAAAGTATGAATTTGATGTTTTGCTGTAAGTGTCTAAGAGACTTAACCTATTAATGTCAAAAGCACAGCATACTGTTTTTCCATCAACTAAATAAGACACTGTAGTGGGCCTATGACTTGAAGACAAAGTTACAGCATCAATTTTATATGAGAATCAATAACAGTGACTATTAAGGTGGAGATAGGTGAGAGTCTGGGGAGACAGCCTCACTATCTCCCTTCCCACAGCAGCTGCAAAAAGTGCAGGAAACATCCAACCTACCTCCAGACCCCACTGTCCTACCTGCCATGGGTTCTGCCTATACTGTATGTCTAGAGTTTCTCAAAAGTCGTATGAAATGTGAGATGGAGTGTACTCAGTACTGTACATACAGTCCTCTGATAGCCAAGCACCTTTATGAAAGCTTCTTTAAAATACAGTATACTTTGGTTCCAACTGAATGCATACATGTGGATATACTATAAGTCAACCAGGATCATCCAGTGCTTTTGTACATAATATAAGTACTACAATATGCATGTACAGTGTTGGACTAGCTTCTCTCTTCAGTCAACTTTTAACATGACCTTTGACCTCTGGAGTACTGGTGGAGTACTTGCCTCTCAGGCTACAATATTGGGCATACTGTGCACTTGCCAGAGTAACTTTTTACATGTCTCAGATGGAATGGAGTGATTAATCAATGCCTATGTACTAAGAATACATTGAATTATCTGCAAGTGTTGGGGAGGAAACTTTGCATACCTTATTTAATTGTCTACACATCATTTTATCTCTAAATCATTCTAAGGAAATATGGTATCACTCTACACATGCTTCCTGTACAACTTGAGACTCGTTTCAACTTAAGGTCAGATCAAAATAAAGGGGGAAAATGCACTTTCAATTACTTCCCTAGCAGAATTATTATTTCTTTTAACAATTTGGTTGGTCAATGATCACAGAGATTATATGTCTACCTGGAATCATTTTAGGAGGAATGAAAGAGTTCACAAATTTTTTAATAAAGTTTTCTGCATATCTTCATAACATCAAAACTTAAGAGTAAAAGGAAAGTTCTCCTAAAACACCCCTGAGAATTTTAATTTCTTCAACTAACCCCCACCATTAAGCCCCTCCCAATAATCCCTCCAAACAGTGTTTTTCTCCTGTTGTAGACTAACCTTATCTCCACTCCAAGACTCAAAATGTGTGAAAAGAGCACTTTCATACGATTAATACCTGTTCAAACAGAGTTGGTTCCAAGTTACATACTGTTTAAATGATTTTCATTAACTATTGGTTGAAGTTGTGTTAATGTGTTGTGACAAAAAATATCTTGAAATTAATGAACTTATTCAGTAGGTACTTCTCAAGAAGCTGTAGCATCCTCTACACCACACACTATAACAATATCGTTAATGGTTAAGTTTGGTATCATTGTATCAATGTGCTTTGAATGACATTACCCAGTAATGATTTGCATGCAGTCAGTTGCACTCACACAGCTCACACAGCTGTGTGCCAGTCAGTACGGCCTGCAAGAACTGGAACTAACACAAACTCCTGTTGCATTCCTTAAAAGTAAAGTCTAGTTCTAGACATGGACCTTCACTTACATTGTAGAAAGGGCTAGTGGTTAAAGTTTACCATTAACCCTTGAAACAGGTCTTGCGAAAAAAAAGAAGAGGTTGAAACTCTTACTGCCAATTTTGGCAAGCAGCATAAAAAATCACTTGCCTGGAGTACCAGTGAATGTCAGATGTTACAGTACCTCACTCATCAATAGACATTTACAGTAGCAAGCAGTTTGTCATCAAGACCTGCCATTTTGAAAATAGACTCAAATGGTTGCTCACCTGTGAGTCAGATAAGGATGAATCACCTCTGCCAATTCAGGTATATGTATGTACATGTTTAGCACTTGAGGAAGATAAAAGTCAAAATCCTTGTCATCCAAACTAAACAGTTTATTAGCTGTGTAAGAAAAAAATGAAAGAGAAAAGAAGTAAACATACACAAGCAAAAGACAAAAAGGGTTACAAGTATATAGGGAATAAACAGGAAGAAGGGGCTACAAGTATAGTAAACAAACTGTGACAGAACATGGGAAAAATGTTTACTTTCTTTATAGTTCATATGAATTTTTGAACAAATAATGCCTAACAGAGAGTTCCACTCAGATTATTACTTGTTCAAGAAGAATACAATGAGAACGTTCAACGTTCATACATTAAAAATATTATCTGTTCTGCAAAAGCTGACACAAGTTACAGTACCAGTAACAACAATACTAATAGTACACTTTGAAAGTTTGAAGGAATGCCCACAGTTTCCAATCATTTTAAACAGTTTAACCCTTTGCCGTTGTTTGGGTCCTTTTGGACCCATGTGGAGAGCTCCGCTGTCACCCATCTTTACTGTTTCACGCGGAGCTCGAAACTGCGAGTAGCTACCCGAAAATTCGGCCACAACAACGGAGAGACAATAGTTTAAGGTCACGGGGTCAAAGGCCTTCGGAAGCCGATGCGGGGCGGGCTACGTCAGCTTTTCCGCCCACTCCCGAGGCGCGCAAATATGCCCCAATCGGAGCACAACGGTAAAGGGTTAGTCTAAAATATCTGCACCACTCGGCTAAAGGGTTCCGTGCACACACGCAGAGACATTGGCATCAGCTTTGCAGTAATTACACTCCACAGGCTAATTTTAACCCTTTACCGTTGTTTGGGTCCTTTTGGACCCATGTGGAGAGCTCAGCTGTCACCCATCTTTACTGTTTCACGCGGAGCTCGAAACTGTGAGTAGCCACCCGAAAATCCGGCCACAACAACGAGAGAGACAATAGTTTAAGGTCACAGGGTAAATGGCCTACGGAAGCCGATGCGGGACGGGCTACGTCCGCTTTTCCGCCCACTCCCGAGGTGCGCAAATATGCCCCAATCGGAGCACAACGGTGAAGGGTTAAAATGTAGTCATACTAACATATAACCTGTTTGAATCATAAGGCTACAGTAAGAGTATGTACTCATGTGAATATCTAAATATTTTACTTGTGATCCAATATGACAAGAGCAGATCAAGAGGAAAGTCTAAAAAAATTTAAAGGCTGACACATACCAGATACAGTAATTTGCATCATTCATGACATGTCAGCCCATAGAATTTGACTTGACAGCTAAAGGCACCCTTAGTCAACACAGTCAGCTCTCTGAATTTTACCAGGGAACTCATGATGGTTTTAGTCCAGACCTCAATGTGTCCAGTTTCACATGCCATTGCTTTCTAGTTCCATTTCATTTGAAAAATTTCCAAAATGGCCAATGTAGTATATTAAACCTGGCATATTTGAGTAATTGACTAAAAGTGAACAAATTTTGACAGATTGTTTACCATGTTTTAAACATGTAGGCCTTGGCTATAAGGAACTTCATTATTTTGTATGCACCTCAGGTCATGGTATACTCTACAGCTAATACACTACTTAATCAGAATTTTCCCTGTTTTTCTACTAATATCCATATTTTTCTTTTTTTTTTTTGCTCTGGTAAATGAAAATCTTCCTATTTTGAAGTCAGACATGTTGAGAGGTCTGCACAACAGGTAAGTTTCCTCTACTGTAGGTACAGTACCTCCATGACACAAGCTGTTAGTTTTATTACAGGGTACCCAACAGTATTGAGGAAAAGGTGATCGTTTTAAAGTGCATCATATGCACCAGCAGGCATATTCAATAATGTACAGTAGTTTACTTTAAATGGAGTTTAACAGGCCAGATCCCAACCAACTGGTTCAAGTCAAAGCAGGTACAGCCTTTCTTCAAGTTGTGGATCACTGGCTTCTTTTTGCTACTTCATTGCTTATGCTGAGCTTATCCTGAGCAGTGAGCACCAAGCAAAATGGCAGTAGGTTCCATTTTTAAAGTCTTCAATATGACCAGGTCAGGACTCCAACTCCCAACCTCCCGAGTACAAGTCGGATGCTATAAATACAATAAGTGCTTTGGGTAATTTGTTTCCAGGGCAATGTACAAACGTAAATTGCACCCTCCAAATCATCAAGATGAAAAAACCAGTCCCAAACCTATTGAACAACAAGTGTTGTAAAATTTGAATTGACACACAATCTTGTTAAAACTATTTTTTCTTACTCTATCCACAACATACTACAGTATAAGAAGTGTGTATAAGAACTGTAAGTGTGGTTTTGTGCATTGGACTGGTTCTAAATTGTCTTTTGGTGTAAAACTGTATTTTAGTCTTCCGTTAAGTAGGGCTAGGACCCCTATTTTCATTCAGGTAGGCTAGACACTTAGATTTATGCTTAGTGTTGTATGCACATACTGTGAAAAAACAAGGAAAAGGAAGAAGTACACTATGGTCAGTGGCTGAAGTCACTCACGCTACGGTATATCCCATAATTCCATGCAGCAACCATTTACCAAACTTGCTAATTTTATGGTGTATTCTTAGGATTTACCTACAGTAATGATATAAGCTGCCTACAGTATGGTATGATATACTGTAGGGCAGAAGTGCATGCCATACAGTACAAAACAATGAACCAATTCCAGCCATGCTTCAACACTTACCTATATAACTTTGTACACCTGGTTCCTTTGATTTGTACAAATGAGTGATGGCTATGGATGCATCCAAAAGTTTGGATTCAAAAAGTCTTAAAAGAAGGGACTCTTTGGGAGGAGGGAGTTTTTCTTTGACAAAACCATTTATCTCTACTGTCCCTTGGGCATCGTTGTTGCATTTTCCTCCATCCTCCGATGGTTCCTCTTCTTCCTCCTTGATGCAATCATTTTCTGGCAAGTTAAGGCTCATGTTAAAGCGAGAGGGGTCAAGTGGTAGCCGCTGTTCACGTGACCCCTTTGTAGTCCTGTGTGGAGATTGCACTATAATTGGACTCTCAGGAAGGTTGAGTTCCGATATAATGTGGATACCTGAAAAGCTTTCTATATGGCCACCCAGGCTACTGTGGCTACTCTCTGAATGGGTGCTGCCCTCCCCATCTGATGCACTGTTACCAAGGGTATCATCCCTGTTTTCCTTTTGCGGTGATTTCATTCTTGATATACCATACAATTTGTTGGCTCTTCCCACTCTTTTGTTAATCCTGGTGGATAAGCCTGATGTCTCCATCTGCTACTGAAGCTTGCCAACATGACTGGACCTTATTGGAATCAGCGCCATGACAAACTAAAAGGACTACAGCCTCTTCAACACACCTATCATTGAAACAAAAAGTCACCTGTTGAGAAAAAAGATCAGAGCATTATTAATTAATTGATAATCAAATTAATAAGATTAACATAGAACTATGTACAGTAATTACAACACTCACTTTCACACATAAGGAATGACTGTAACTCACTGTTGGTACTTGTAACTCACTGTTAGTACTTGGGTTAAAAATATGTGCAGAACCCTCTTTCCCCCCCTCCCCCACCCCCATGCATCCCTTCCACAATTTTTTTAGGGGGGGGAATGTCCCATAAAAACCTAGAAGAAACTGTGCAAGAATTCCACACAGAATTATATTTCCTTTGCATTCATAATGATCAGTCTGCATTCCATACACTTTGATACAAAGATCTTTAGCATGAGCATTAACTTTCACAATGTGGTGGCAGCAAAATGGTCAGTTCATGGGTTTATGTGCACTGTTTAACTGTTGCCATTGTATTGTATCGATTGTATTCTTTGTTCGGGTTAGGGATTAGGTTAGGATTAGGGCTATTGTTAGCCAGTATGGAAATTTTTTGTTTGTGTGTTAATTCCTCTCACAACACAGCCCTTTCCCGGATACACTTCACAACCGTAGCCACTTGAGTCTATGCAGTATTCTGAATAATATTCACTTCGTATTGGTCCTGAAATCAAAGATGGTGTTATGAAGACAGCTACGCAGGTGGAGCCATTCTTTGATGAAACTTTGTGAACATCTTTTGTGGAAAGGTGAATGCAGTGCCGGAGATCATCTGTGTGAAGTCTGGTGAGAATATTTTGTTATTTGGAGACGCAAGAGGTGTCACTCCATGGGCTTCCTGGCTAGTGACTACAGTTGTGAAGTGTATCAGAACAAGGGCTGTGTTATGGCCTTGGCCTTGAAGGGCATTTGTTTTATGACGCTAAGCGACCATGAGTGTGGGAAAAGCTGTTGGCTTTATGAATTTCAACTTCACATCGGGTGGCAACCAACTCAAAAATTTGGCTAGGGTTTCACGGTACCACTGATAATTGGTACCGTCGGTACCGCCACAAATGGTACCGGTATTACCGCAGTACCGGTACCAGAAGAGTAAAAAAGTAGGATTTTTATCACATGCAAAATATCCGTAAAAATACCATGCATCGACATAAGTGAAGTCTTCTGATAATCCCTGCCTCCCGTTTCAGTATTTTTTATAACATTTAGTCACCCCACACTAAACAAATCGGTAAACAAAAAAAGAAATAACCGCTCTGCAAATTTAGCGTCCGATAATTTCGGGACACACAATAAATCAGCGCCGCACGTCCGCACCGGAGCTAGACCCCACAAGATGACAAGAGCACTCAGGATTGTAATGAAGATTGCAAAAATAATTTCTGCAAATAATAACAACCCCCCTCCTAAAGTATAACCAAAAGTTATTAAGTAGAACTGTACAAAAATATTTCCATATAAAAGACTGATTCATCAAGCTTTCTTCCCGCTGAGTTATCGCTATCAAAACTAAATCGAAGTGCTTCAAGATTGAATTTACGAATGCATCGCGCAGCAATCCGTTGTACAATAACACTATACTGTTCTTCAGTACGTAGAGCAATACAACAAAGCAAGTGAGTTGATCAGTTGAACTGAACACGCGCGCCAATGATTTAAGCGGGATTTACTGTGTGTTCAGTCCCATTGCTTCACCGTGTTACAGTAATTTCTGAAAGAACGTTCGTTGCGTTCGTAAGAAAGTTTTTCTCCCACAGACATAGACAGTGGACGTTATGGAACGGTCCCACTGAATCACTGTGTTAAAATCAGAAATCGTCGATGCAACATTCATGTCAGAGCTTGCAATGCTATGATTCTTTGTCTGCTTACAACGAATTCTGCACTCGTATAATGTTGTGTGCTATCGTAATCAAAGTGAATTTTATCAATCAACGCATGGTATCTATTCGCAATACACCATGTGAAAGCATTTGCTGATGAGCAGCGATCGTTCGGGGGTTGCGCAGAATGTCAAAAGAAAGCAAGGGCCCTGTTAGTGTGGAAGGTACTAGTTCTGCGAAAGTAACGTTAAACAGCACTTTCCGAAATTCGTAGGGGGATTTGTGACTGAAATAGCGCAAAACGATTATCAAGTGAATGTTCCCTGTTTGTATTGCAATCCTTAGAGACACGGCGCATTTATCAAATGGGTTTTTGTTTCATTCAACTATCATTCAAATTCAATGCTTTATTTTTGAGAAAAGATTTTCACCGCAAAGTTGACTAATCGTGTCCGTCTAAAGACACAATGTGAAGGCTAGGCGCGGGCGAAGATAGCGCTGGCAGGGATCGTTCTGAGATTGCGCAGAATGTCGATAGAAAGCAAGTTCCTTTTTAGTGTGGATGGTGCTAGTTCTGCGAAAGTAACGTTAAACGGCAATTTCCGAAATTCTTAGGGGGGATTTGTGACTGAAATGGTGCGAAATGATTATCAAGTGACTATTCCCTGTTTATATTATAATGTTTAGAGACACGGGGCATTTATCAAATGGACGTTTGTTACATTTTAGTATCATTCTAATTTAAATGCTATAATTTTGAGAAAAGATTTTCACCTTACAGTTGCGTACCGAGTCTCCACGATACTTCGGTACCGTTAGGTTGGTGGTACCGTACCATACCGGTACCGGTACGTACCGGTACTTACGGAAATACCGGTATACCGTGAAACCTTAATCAAATTTGGTATTTTTTTGAAAGGTCAGTTCAGATGGGAAAACCGTATGAAAAACCCACCTTACTTTGACCCGGCCAGGAATCGAACTCCAGACCTCCCGGTTGTAGCTTCATTGCTTCAAATTCCACTGCCTTTATCCACTCGGCCATAGCAATGGTCGTTGTGAGAGGAATGAGCCTGTAACAAACCCACAACCTTGTTCGAGGGCCAAGTACATGCATCACCTAAGCCTAGGCTATGTCAGTATGTGCAAATAGTAGCAGTACTGTAGGTTTCATAGTCAGACGACAGTACTGTACCGTACGTACAGTAGCCAAGGAAGCAAACAAAATGTTTTCATTCAGCTTTTACGAATGTATTACTCTGATTCTGAACGGTCCATATAGTAACTCACTTATGCCTAACGTTAGGCCTAGTAGTAGTATTACTGAGGCTAAGTAATACTAAAGACCCCAAAGTTGGCAGGACCCAGAAGTTGGCTCACTGTCACACATCTCTTGCTATCACCATAATAACGTTACTTTAACAAACCTAACTGTTTTGAACCCATCCAGCATTTTGTTTTTATCACGAAAATGAACCCATTTCAGATACGTGCATACAATAATATGATAAGTCTTCAAGATTTTTCTACCTACATCCTACCGTTATGTGTATATTTCACAATCGAAAACATACTCCACCAAAACAACGAAAATTACCTTGCTATGATGTACACTGCCCTGGAGTACTACTCCATACAATGTAGTAAGTTGCATATAGTGTGCTGAGTGCACAACCTATGTTATTTGGTTATTTTGCTTTTTTGGTGACTTGACCAAACTTTCCGTCTTTCTTAGGCAGGTAAGATCAACAAGGGAAACAAGTTTTGCACTATACTGTATGGCAGACTAAAAAACGCCGCCCCGACAGAGCAGGTTCAGTTGCTTCACTACGTCCGTAGTTCCCTATTGATAGGCGGCAAGGACTAGCTTGCTACGTAGGTATCTGTACATAACTGTACAAAGTCAGTGAAAATAGCCGCACACTGCGCATATGGCAACCACGCCACTATCGGAGGCTATTTATGACTGACATCAACAAAAGTTTCGAGTCAAATTAAGCTTTCTCTCACTAATATCTGGATCGGGTTATAGGAACTATTGGTAGCAATATATCCATCAGTTACATCACATTTTGAAAATGGAAACTAGAAAGGATTTGGATTTACCTCATTGTGTATATTAGCTTTGCAAAAATTACGACCACCATTCATAGGCCCACCACTGTACTATAGCAATGTAGGCTAGGCTGGGTTCTGCCTAGCCCTTGAACAGGGCTGTGTGTTACGTTACATGGCCTAAGCTCATTACACTCCACATCACAGCCCTTGCCCTGCTAACACAAAAAATCCCATCACTAGGCGACCTTGGCCAGGGTCGTCATCTTTCACGTTCACAAATTCCTATGTTTTCTCACCAAACTTTACACAGATGACCTCTGGCACCGCATCCACCTTTCTGCATAAGCTGTTCACCCAGATTCGATGTTATAATGGTGTATTTTGCCTCGAAAAATTGAACGTAACACTAACTCAATGTGCCATGTTTACAAGCTTTCGAACGACTAAGTAGTCGGTCTTCGATCCTACTAAACCACGCGCTGGCACGCCTGGCTATTCCTTGTGTACCCGAGCATGCGCTGACACACTGGATGTTAATTTAGTTAACGCTGATATAAATTTCATTAAATGCTATCATTAATCATGTTATCATTACTGATTAGGAGGTAAAATACAAAGGACCATTGTGCCAATTTTTTACTTTTGTTCGCAAAATGTTGCTAATCATTACACATGTTAGAATGTATCCCTGAGTTTTCCACTAGTTCCACGAAACGCCATGCGCTGTCGTACAACTGAGTTCCAAGCGCTGCCGTACAAATTGTACGTCAGCGCGTGGAACTTGAGACAGGGCGTACCAGCGGGTGTCAGCGGGCGCCAGCGCGCAGAATAGTAGGACTCGTTGTCTCCGTGATAGGCTATCCACTTTGGGGTCAAAGGTCACACCAGGGGTTTCCACTTATTCAAAAAGTTTTCACACTTAGAGAAATTTTGACAAGGTTTCAACAATTTCAAAAACACTTAGGCCTAGAAGCTTCAAATATGGACAAACAAGAATTTTTCATATGAAATTTGCATTCATTAGGCCTAGGTGGAATGATCGTTAAAGTTATCGATTTTGTGAAATGGTTACAACATTCTAGGAATGATTTTTGACTATTTGCAAGTTCATGTAGAAACACTTATTGTACGAGGGCTCATTCAAATGATGGAGTTTCTAACCAGAATCAAAGTGTCATTTTGCTGCATAATATGACCTCAGACTGTCCATGAAAGCCGATTTATTGGTAACTTTTCAATGGAAAGTCACTTGCACATCATTTTGTGGTAATATAAGTTCGATGGTGTAATATTTACCAGTTTAGAACGTATTTTGTTCTGAAAGCCTAATGATGGGATTCCCTGTGTTGGCGGGGCAAGGGCTGTGATGTGGAGTGTAATGAGCTTAGCCTAGGCCTAGGCCTAGGCCATGTAACGTAACACACAGCCCTGTTCAAGGGCTAGGCATAGGCCTAGGTTCTGCCTAACGTTAGACTTGACATGAAAATCACTTTCAAGTTTCAATCTTGGAGTAATGAAACGCTTTTAACACTCCCACTTTGTGAGAGCGACAAAACGGAAGAGTCATAACGTGATCATACTTCATCACTTACGTGTAGCACCACATTTTGGCTGACTGATGTCTTCCGTAAAGGCGGAGAAAATTCAGCCAAATTCCCAGTTTCGTGTGCACAACAGCTAACTAAGGTTAGGCCTAGCCGCCTAGCCTATAGCCTATGTTTTGATCACGACCAAAAGCAGTGACTTCAGTACTGTATGTACAGTACAGTCAACGCAAGGGGTCAGCGAACTTTTTGATGACGTAATGTGAATGCGTCATCAACGGTTTTTTTTTTCCTTTTAAATCTGCAGAGCGGACAAACTTTCTCAAGGAGAAGAAGAAAGGTTGGCGGAGAGACTTCGGCTATTATAGGCGCTAGGCAGGCTAATTCCGAACTGTCACCGCATTCTACACCCGTCCCATTTAGGTCACACTGTCTGTATCTGGAAATGCTTTCGTTTCAATATCTGAAACTAACGTATATATACGAAGTTGGTAACAAAAGTATATCGTTAGATGTTAGATATAGCTTTACGGCATAAAATGTATCGTGTCCACATTTTTGCGGTAGTTCATGGCTAGTTAGCTTGCGGAGCAGATTCTGTAAAGAGGCGCTCTCTCAAAATCATAATACATGTCACTAAACAGTATAATATATTGTATAACGTAGGTATGCATGTAATTTTTTCCAAAGTCCTCCCGACCTTCTGGCAATTAAAAGGCCGTTCGACGAAACCAAAATTGAACTGCTTCCCGAAGAAGCTTTTTGGAGTGAAGGGGACACTATAGTAAAAGTCCACAGGCTCCCACGTTTTGTGACCTGAAACTTAGTGACTTCAGTTAGTGATTGGACCATGTCGCCTCCATCCTCCATCCTCCAACCTCCATCCTCTTGTCTGCAGATAGTGCCTGATGAGGTGTCGTTCTAAACTTTGAAAGGACTTATTTTAATGGGGTTTTTTTTTTTATTAAAAATCTTAGTACACCGATTAGCCTATGCAACTGTGTCCCTCAGTGGCTCTAGTGGGTCCCCGACGATCTGTGATTTTCCTGCAGTACCGCCGCCGGTACGGTAGATTGAAGTGCGCCTTGATCAGTTTATGGATTTTAGTTCTTTCATCAAAAATGGTTCCTTATTACTATTACAACTTTTGTACAAATCCTCCACAAACTATCACAATTTTCGTTGTGATTCCATTTACTTATAGGTCTAGAGTATACCAGGCATTTAAATTCACATTGACCGTATAGTCCGTTGAAGTTATTACCCACACTTTAAAGACCATGTTTTGAAATAAACTTTGGAGTTTCCTATTAACTCAAATATTGAAACACTTAGCACCTTTTTGCACCCAGGTCCCCTTTTCTCAGACACCCAGTGGGGTAGCTACAGGGGCAGTCGGCGGCTCTGAAGAGATGAAGAATTCGGAAATTTGCCATTTGTGAAACAAATCTACAATGTGGTTTTGACAACTCATGAAATTCCAAATTCTCTACACTAAGAGTTCCATATTAGTCATTAGTTGTTTCGAAGATCAGCGAAATTTTCCGCACGCTTCGCGCTCCGCAGATTTCAGTTCCTTAGCAGAGGTGTTCTGTCATCAATTTTGTAAACTTTACCGAGCTCTAGAGGTGACAAATTCAGAAATATGCTACAAGTGACACTCAATCATCAAGGGACAACGGTAATTACTACAGTGTCATTTTTATCAATTTTCTTTCATAAAATTCCAAATTTCCTCCAATATAAACTCTTGACTCAAAAAATTTCGTCGGAGAGCCTCATTTGGTAGGCGTTGGATAACATTATGTAGCAACAACGATCTTTGGTCGCCGCTCAGGCTCAGATTTGCCAAGAAAATTACAAATTCTTCAGTAATCCCCCAACTTATAAAAATTTCCTTACAGGAAACTCAGAATCCAAAGTTCCAAACTTTTCGGTGATACAAGCTCCATATTTTCAAATATTCGAAAAAGGACAAAAGTTTTGCGCGCCGCAAATTAAGTCGCTAGTACAGTAATGTTTACACTTAAAAAATCGTAAAATTTGCATGCTTACCCATCCTCGTCCCCTCTCAGAAATGTGTAGCTACGCCGTTGTGGACACCTCATAAGGACAGAAGAAAAATTTAGGCCAGATGCCCTTCCCCCACTTTGAAAATCAAATCGACGTCCCTGATCCCGAGTGACACTACCCTCCACACAACCCTTTGGGTAAACTTATTTTTATTGTTAGGGCTAATTCAAATCGCTATACTTTGGTGTGTACGCCTAGATGCACAAGTTTTGGCTGATAATGAACATTTCAAAAATGGTTAAAGACCGTTTACTCTTAGTCATAAGGCTTTTTTTTTCCTTTTTCCTTTAATTAATTTCCGTCATACTTGTTTTCAGGGACGTCGATTTGGTTTTCAAAGTGGGGGGGGGGGGACATCTAGCCTAATTTTTTTCTCCAGCCCTGGTAAGGTGTGTACAGCGGCGTAGCTAGACATTTTTCGGGAAGGGGATGTGGGCAATCATTCAGATTTTACGATTTTTGTAAGTGTTAACACCACTGTACTTGGGTGGTAATTTGATTCGCGCGAAACGCGATGAAATTTTTGCCATTTTTCAAATATTTGAAAATATGGAGCTTGTATAGCAGAAAATTTGAAAAGTTGGGGGAGAACTGAAGAATTTGCATTTCCTATTGGCAAATCTGAGACTGAGGAGAGACTGAACGACGACCAAAGATCGTTGTTGCTTCATAATGTTATCCAACCCCTACGAAATTAGGCTCGACGAATTTTTTTGAGCCAAGAGCTTATATTGGAGAAAATTTTGAATTTTATGAAAGTAAATTTATGAAGATAGCTTAAGCCTACCGGTGTAAGATTGTTAATACAAAAAAGAAAAAAAAACATTAAAATATGGTTTTTCGAAATTCAACTGTGCACGTAGTTCCTTTAAATCCCGCCAAATAAAAGCTAGATACATGCGCTTTTTCACTTTAATACATTCCACGCGTAACAGAGAAACCAAATTTGGTTTCTCCGTTACATGTGAAATGACTCATTTAGTGTTCCTAACACAGAACTTGCATGTGTCATTCATCTGCCTGTTTTTTGTCCATTTTAGTAGTGAAACACATACTTCTTTATTTAAATTTACATACAAAATATGGCAAAATTGTTTTGTTTTTTTTTATTTCAAGTGTAAGGGAGAGACACCATAAGGTTTTTCGTGAATATTTTCCTTTGGGGGATAATAGCAGCAGAAGTTTTTAGTTAATTCATGTTGCTTACCACCAAATATGTCAAATAAGCCAGTCATGTTTCACTATTTGTCAGATAACTAATTTTATTGAGCAAGAAAAATCACCGTGTAACACTTTTGTGAGACAACAAACTTTCAGTGACATATCTAGTTGTGAAAATTTCATCAAAATTTCTTGAGATTTATTACTGATATAGGGTACTGGGCTAAAAGTATCTCTAAACTGAAGTGCAGTTTCCCTTCATACAGTTCAATATAGTGGAGATATGACTCTTATTTTTGGAGAATTTCACGTGTAACATTTGAGACACCAAATTTTACACTGTGATCCCTCATATGAATGCTCATCAGCCAAACACACACAAGCCTGGTCACTACATTGGATGTATGCTTTAGTATGTTGTTCAATTGTCTATGTTTTAAAAGTGAAGTGAAACCACACCTACTCCCAAAACAAATTGTACTGAATCATGCATAAGGTTTGTATTTTATGTCACACTTGGTACCCGCAAAAAATGTAAGAAACCAAACGATTTTTGGTCAAAGATATAAAGTTTTAACTAATGAAAATTTACTCAACGACAATATATAATTTCTGTTGCATGTTCTCTATCAAAATATTCTTACAGTATCTGTATAGAAGTATGCATGAAAAAGCTATAGCTCAACGAAAACATTCAATAGCATAAATTCAGCTGGCCTTCATATTTGTGGAATCACCCATACGGATAAGTGTGATCTTGTTTATTTACAAGAAACACAGTACGCTAGTTCTGACAAATGTAGTTGGGCTAATGAGTGGAGTAGGAAATATTTTGTTTTTATCTCATAAAGGTGTGGCTATCCTCATGAATTCTGTTTAAATGTAACCGTGATCGATTCTTTTATTGATACAGGTGGTCGTTTGATAGTTATACATGTAAGATGTAACGATGTGCTACTTGAATTCATCAATATTTACATCTACAATAACAGACAATGTGTCACTTTTTTCTAAGCTAGAGGGCTATCTTTGTAACCATATTTGGGATTTAATTGTATGGGGAGGGGACTTAAGCCTTGTAATGAATTTTTAAAACACGTAATAAAGTCCTAATGATAATGGAATGTTATGATTTGATCGACACTTGTCGAGGACGAAACCCGGGCTTTAAAATGTACATTTGGAATTCCAATAGACACTTACATCCACTGTAGTCTAGATTACTTTCAATTTCAAGGCATCTTAACTGACTCGGTTACCTCGGCAGCAACTGTACCACTTTTCGGTTCAGAACATTCTTGTGTTACTCTTAAAATTGTTTTAGGAAGCCCTCGTGATAAAAGTGTACGGAAACTTTATACTTTGTTACCTGAAGTCCCAACTGCATTTGTTTTATTAAAGAAGCAATCAATGAGACTGTTGTTAACAGTGGCGGAGCTAGGGATTTCGGTCAGAGGGGCGAAAATGATCTGTAGGGGCGCTTCGAAGGAGTAAATACCCTGAGCCCCAGCACGATCGAAGCCACGGCTTTTCAGACTTTCCATTTGATTTTCCGCACCTGGAAGAATGATTAATTTGACATTTCTCTTCAGCAAGTTTTTCTATTAAAACATGTTTAAATTTTCTATCCATGGGCCTCCGCAGAAGAAAATTCGGGAGGGGGGATTACATTCTTTTAGGGGAAAAAACTCCGCGCCACCATGAGTTGGCGCGGAGCGCAAGAAAAATTTGGCCAAAATTGCCTCTCAGGTCGCTGGAAATGACATTTCTAAAGCCTATTTACCGCATATAAAAAGGGAAAACACTTGATTGAACTGTTAAGAAATATTGATGTTAATTTTTCTTAGTCTTTTTCTTTATGTTTTCTTTTTTTTAAGGTTTTGTTTTTATTTTCCAGGGGAGGGTAAGTTTCCCCATTGCCCCTACCTGCGGACGCGCATGTTTCTATCCCTCTTTCACATTCTAGTATGAAGGTAGTCAATATACTTTGTGTGTTATTGTCAGGTCTCGATTTAAGATTTTAATGAAATAATGGGCTACTTTGTGAAGATAAAGATTAAACCTGCTAGAGCTAAATAGCCAGCAATCTTACACGGAAAAGGTTATGGAAGTTAATCACCGTTAGGTGTACACTTCTGGCATCTAGAAATCAAGATAAGTACATAAAGAAACATTAATTGACGTAATTTAGGTCATGTGACCGCTCTGAAATAGCCATTAATTAAGGTCATTTAAAGAAATAGCCAAGACAAGAGGTCTGCTTGGCTCTCTAGATACCGAATTCATAATAAATAAAAGTAGCCTAAACTTAAGCTTATCTGGTGCAATTTTCTGGCTGTACGGAAGTACAGAAATAAGCATTTTCATGGGATTATTGTGCAGTGTCAGAAATAGCCATTTATCATGAGAATGGTCACTTGAAGAAAAGCAAAATGGAAATGATTCTGAAAAATGTTGTGGAAGCTATTTTGGTATCTTTATAAGCTCTTTTTATTGTCTATGTTGACAATTAATTATCTCCGACAACAAGAGGGCTATTTGCGCTACAATTACTGTTACGCCCTTTGCAACATCTTTTAGTTGGCCGGGAGGGCGAATTTAATGTCACTTTGTGTATTTTGTAAGCTTATAATCACGCTTGGTGTGGAAGCAATTAACTTAGCACAGCGACAACATTCATTAGTGCGTATAAAGCATGAAGATACGTTTCGACAAATCCCTATATATTACAGAGGATGACACTTTTCATCACAAAAAGTGCAGATAGTACAGTTACTGTGGCTGTTTGAGCATTTTGTTATCTGAGCCTTAAAACAATGCTATTAAACTGTGTCTTTTGCCAAAAATGGTGCGGGGATACTGAGTGTGTTAAAAACCTAAAAAAGGCGCCGACAGACGATTTTGGTCCGTCAGGGGGGGGGGCGACCGTCCCCTGACCATATGGCAGCTCCGCCACTGGTTGTTAATCATCATAATACTAATGTAAGTTTGCTCTGCGAATCTTCTAATGAAAACACGATCTGTGCCAATCGCTTATTCTAATTATGTACCGGGACGCGTAGCTAGAAAGCGTCGTTAAGATGAGAAATGTTTAGTTGAAAAACTTGCACTTCTTGAACATATGAATACTATATGTCCATCTGTTCATCTTAAAAATCAATTTGAAAAATCAAGGAATAAGCTAGCTGCCATTTTGTCATCAGATCCCGGGCGCGCTTGTCTGAAAATGGCGAGGAAAACACAAAATAATTTTAAATTTAGAAAAAAAGAAACAAGTTATACAATAGCATATATTAAACAGCTTACTTAGAAAATGATCAGGGCATTAATTCTCCAGATGACATTGTTCGAGTAACTAGAAATTGCTACAGAGACCTTTATGCCAAGGGCACGAAAGTTGGTTCAAACAGATCCTTTAATAAGTTACCTGGGAAATATTTTACATATTAACATAAATGAAGAGCGGGTCCTTCCTTTAGAAGAATTTAAATTTAGCTCATCATATTCAGTGTCCTATGACATCGCCAGGCTCCGATGGAATACCTGTCGAATCTTACCGACTCGTTTGGGAAGACGTGGGTCAATTGGTTGTAACTTTTTTAATTTCTCTTTTCAAAGGGGATTCATCTCAGATGAACAAGGCAGAGTATGTTTAATTCTTCTTCCTAAGAGCAACAAAGACCACCGCTATTAAAAAGAAAGAAAAGAAAACTTGCAACCGATAGACATACTTAATATTGACTACAAACTTGATAGCCTTCCACATTAAGAGTGTTCGTTTTTATAGACACGATTGATTCTGAACAACCGGTTTTCTAAAGGGACGTTTTACCCGGGAAAATGTTAGATTGATCTTAAATCTCATGATAACGACATTCCTGGGACACTTGTTTTTCTTGACTATGAAAAGGTTCTTGATTGGCGCCCCAGACTGGGAATTTATTCAGAACATTGTGGCCTTTTCCAGCTTATATTGACTTTAGATTTTGGGTTCGTACTCTGTATAGTAACTTCTTTTTACATATTAAATAATGGCTACATTACTGAATATTTCAGTCTGAAGGGATGTCCGGCAAGAATGTCCTCTTATCCCCTACCTTCCCATTACTTGTTCCGAAAATTTTCGTGCTCTCATCAAATCGAATGTAAATATCCATGTTATCACTATAATTTCTGCGTACGCTAACGATACCGTTATAATAACCGACGGTTCACTGAATAGTATTAAGGGAACGTTTAATATTCTCAATCAGTTTTGCAGAGCATCAGGTCTGAAAGTAAACTTGGGTAAATCTTGCCTTTTCCCTTTGGATCCACAGTTTTCAACTCCTCCTCCTGACTTTAATAATCTCGAGTTTGTCATTAGTGACGAACACTTTGATTACTTAGGTATTTCTTTTACTCATCACCAAGAAGAAATAAGTTAAATTACGTACTACCTAAACTTTTTTGAATCAAACGAACCCTGACTATTTGGTCCTTATGAGACCTTACCTCTATTGGAAAAATTGCTTTGTTAAAAACTTTTGCTATATCACGACTGGTTTATCTTTTTCTGGTACTACCAAACCCGAGTAACGATTTTTTCAAGGGACTAGAAAGTAGATTTTTTGGATTTGTTTGGTCTAAAAAAGTTGATAAGGTTAAAAGAAACGTTTTAATTAGTAATAATTGTAAAGGTTGTTTCAGATATTATCGCTGTTACATCCTTTGATTCAAGTCTGAAGTGTAAATGGTCAAGCTATACCTTGTGAATGAGGGTTTGTGAAAAGTGTTATTTGGTGAATCACTTAAGATAAACATTTTTTTTTTAATTGTAACACTTTTCAAAACATTGTGACATTGATATTTCAAGTAGGCCTATCTTCATCAGCTTGGTCTGATTTCAAATTCAGACCTATTGAATTGATATCTATTTAGGCGGAAACTACCGGTAGTATATTTATTTCACTAAGCAGGGCATACAGAAACAAGGACATTGGTCGCTTATTGTTGGAAGTCGCTTAGGGGATCCCTAAGAGGCTTAATCCATAATTGTAATTTTAATTCAATGACTTTTAATATGTATTCCCACCGACACAGTTTGGAGGCATTTGTCTTATATTGAGACTTCTTCAATCAAGTTCTAATTAAATGAAATAATGGATCGGTTCTCCCTTGGTTCTCTCTTAGAACGGTAACCAGTCACAAAAAATTAAATGTGCCATTTGTTAACCAAAACAAAAACCTTAGGGATTGGGCGTGGACGTGCTCAGGATGTTTGATAGACCTATATACAAGAGCCTCTTGTGATCTGAATTGAGAATTCACAGTTGGACATGATTTCCAAAACAAACCCTAAGATAGTAAAGGAACTGCAGGATCATACACTTGAAAAAGAAAAAAGTGAAATTCTCTCATTAGAAATGCGAACGATATAAATTCCAATCCAAAAGAGAGGAAATTTACTCCAAAAAGAGTAAAACCAAAAGTTTTACTCTTGTCGGAGTCCTTTCAGGGACCACTCCTAAAAAGTGTGATACCTGCAATCACTCGTTTTGAAGTGAATTTCACTCTTCGTTGAGTAAGTTTCATTATTCTTGGACAGTTGGAGTTAAATGAAATTGTAATGGAGTGAATTCACACTTTTCACTCATTTGAGAGTGCGTAAGTTCGCTCTTACTCACTCAGAGAAGTCAAGAAAAACTAGAACAAGTGGGACAAAATAAAAAAAAAATAGCAAAATTTCGATTGTGAAACAGCAATATCGTAATAGTCAAAACGGTCAAAACTGTCAAAACACTTTGTCAAATCTTCAGTAACCTTTTCAGCAAAGGCTCAATTCATTCGGAGTCGACCGCCGCTTTCTTAGAGCCCTTTGCCTCCCCACAGAATATTGACCTAAACCTATAAGAGTTTCAAATTAGATGAATTTTATGACGCTCAATATTCTCGATAAAAGCTGCATGACATTGAAAGTAAAATGCTCGAAAAGTCGGGGTTTGGGTCGGACGCTGGGGGCACACATCTATTCAATTGGATCCTTCATTATTGAACTGCAATGTTTCCACATTGCCTTCAACATCCCTATAGTGATTTTCCTTCAATATTTGGTTGTTTGTCATTCCTCTATTCAAATTTACGAAGTATGTTATGTCAATGAAAATCGCCTTGCGGCTGGCGTATTTTGGAACCTAAATC
The DNA here is from genome assembly GCA_037179385.1 of Holothuria scabra. Lineage (NCBI taxonomy): Eukaryota > Metazoa > Echinodermata > Holothuroidea > Aspidochirotida > Holothuriidae > Holothuria > Holothuria scabra. The sequence goes on from CM074199.1 coordinate 33,493,596, forward strand.
GTAATTCATCCGTTGATTTGTGTTCTTCCAATTTTTTGCGATAGACAATTAGCCTAGATGATGTAGGTACGATAAAATGTATAAACCTAATGTAACTGTGTATGGCTACGATTTGACCGACGGGAGTATGAAGCTCCTCGGGGAGGGTAGTCTTGGTCAAGACGTTATTACCTTATTTCTCACCAAAGTTCAAATAGAACGCGGGCTTTAAACTTGACTATTTTGCAGGGAGATTTGCTTAAATAATAACAGTTGAGAATTTCTGAAGGTAATAGAGGGCGTACTCAAAAAGAGTCGCAAATGTTGTATTCGTACTAGTATTAGGGGAGCACACCCCCATTAATTTCTCCATTGACTAACACACTATTTTGCCTTCATTAAATGCCCCACAGCCCTGTCAAAGTTAAAATAAAGACACCCCACTAAAGCTACCCCTCACATGAAAGCCAAGGAGTTGGCCAATCATGGCATCAAAAGTTCATCACAGCATGACCGTTTAGATTTTGAGCTACATGGGGAAGAAGTTTATGGGCTCTGCACCCACTCCCATTAATCCTTAAAGTGACGGAAATTACGTCTTTTTCACGCCCAGTATCGAAATGGTCTACAATACCTTCAATCCATTCCAATTTCGCATCACTTACACATTTGCATCTACTCTTTCATATCCACGAAAAATAAGCAGAAACTGATTATTTTTACACTCAAAGAGTACCTAATTTTAACGGTGTACTTTGGAACTACTTTTCCGGGGAAGGCCGTTCTGCAAATGGTGGTGTGCTCCCTTAGGGCCTGATCAAGACCACGGGCTGAAGCCCTACCGAGAACACAGTTTTCGTCGCATATTTGAACTTTCTTTGTATAAAAACGCCGCATCCGACGTCACCTTGAGGCTCAATAGAGTCGGCGGTTGTTCGACTCATCGAAACTTTTGAACTGAGTCCAACTCATTTACTAAACGCGCCTTCTATGATTTTTTTTTTTTTACCTATGCCTCCTGAAGGTATAGCACTTCCGGCCCCATTTATAAAATGTGAATTATTTCAAAACTTTCTTCTCCTTCAGCAAGTGACGCTATATTACGATTAAGGAAGAAGCTTGTTTGGTATTACGAAACGAGATTTACAATCCTTGTACGGTAATTTCTAATACTAGTAACAAAATCACGGATATATCCCAAGTAACCGAGAGTGACAAAGCCAACTTACTTACGGTAATTTTAATTTAACATTTCTCGATAAATTTATGTTTCTAGTTAGGTATTACTGTTCCTATTCTAGGTTTTGAATCCTTTCTAATTTAAAAATGCAGTTTAACACTTCTCATATTTTGTTTCCGTTTTACATTTGACAATTTTGTTGTCGGCTTTGAGCTTTGGAATTAGCCCATTGTTGCGGATCACGTTAATCTTATGTTTACATTGAATTAAACGATTTGGTTGACTTTGATTGAATTGGGAATTTTGAAGAAAAAAATTGTCTCTCGCAATCCGGGGCTCCTCAGTACTCCATCTCTCCGTCCCGCTTATTGTTCCGACGTGCCTTGGCGTCTTTTTACTTCTTTTGAGTCTTTTTGCATTTAGGAATATTCCATTAAAAGATTCCTAGAGCCTTTAAATCCCCTTCATGGGGGCAGTTCTCAGGTTCTCAAAACCAGGAGAGGCTTGGAAAAATATTGTATGGGCTATTTTGCTATCCATCTGCTAATATCAATTACGGCTTTGCGACTTTTAAAAATTTTCTTTACACTCCAGTGGGTCTACCAGGCGTGGAAACGGGCCTGCTGAGGGAGTCGAGACCCCCTGCTCTGGCCACCAAAATTTTAAAACGCCAAATTTAAAAATGATCGTTATGAGGGCGTTAAGACTGACGAGTCAGGGGAGTCTTTTCATGACTTACGAGTCAAGTGAGTCTCTCATCAAACCAAGTGAACTACGTAGTGTGCACGCGACCTCAAAGCGCTTAAAAGTCTTATTTTGTTAAAATGAAATCAGGAAGTTGCAACTACCTGTTTAAATCAAGTTGCCAATCATGCACTATTACAGCTCCCTGGTTTTCTTGACAAAGTTGCCCAGGCGTATAGCGCCATCACTTCATCGACCTGTCGACGCTTGTTGCCGACACCCCAAGTCGACGTTGCCCTATATGTGGACAAAATTTAATCTTGAATTAAGGATTGACAAAACAAATGAAGCTGGTCTTGAGTATTTCAGTGAATATTGGAGACGACGGAGTTTAAAAGACAGAAACTACCGTAATGTATGGGACTTATGTGTCTCGAAACAGTTTGAGAAATGTATTGAGGTGTGGAAACTTTTTGATGTAGCGTACCTAGACAGTATCATCATTATTACAGACGTAGTTTAGATGAACACTTAATCATGTTAAAGTGGAAAATAAATGTACTTGCCATCAAAAAATACCAACACACACGTGTCTGTATAGACTGAACATTGTAGGATGATTACGGTACATTAACCATTCCCGATATCCACCCGGGATCTACGCCCATGGCTTCCCATTCTCACATTTGGCATTATACGAATTCGGTTGCCCAGCGGAGTGAGTGGGTTGCTATTACATGGCACCTAATTTGTACCCCTTGGGCGGAGAAGGCTCAATCACCGGTGAAAATTATAGGGCGGGAGGTAAGAAAAAAAATTTTAATTCTACTGCTAAATTTTCCTCAATTTCTGCTCATTCTAATTGCAGAAAATTCTTTCTTTTTATAGGCTAGAGTGCACCAGATGGCACTTTAGGACCTATTCAAAATAAAAATTTTAATAGCCCTCTCCCCGGCCGTCTATGACGTTTTGGATAAAAACCTTTATCCGCCACCGTCTACTCCAACTTGAATTGATGGTGATGACGCCTATCATAGGCGTACCTAAGCATTTCAGTTTGGGGAAAGAGAACTTTTTGCCCGAAAACGTAATTCTGCCAGAGAGACAATCTAAAAGGAGCGCCACCTTTAGTAGGAGCGCCACCTTTAGTTGGCGCGGAATGTACAGGAAATTTTGAAAATTTAGACCCCTCAAACCGCCAGAAATGCCATTTCCGAGGATAAAATGGAGGATTTAAACAGTCGCTATGTGAGTTTTTGTTTGCGAAACGCTCAATTCAAACTAAATTTCAACCAGAAAGATTATCTAATTGGAGCACCACCAATGGTTTGCGCAGAGCGTATACAGAAAATTTTGAAAAACTTGATCCCACAGAGGGTCGAAAATGGCATTTCCTAGGCTTATAAGGAATATCTAAGCAGTCGCTTTTTTGAGTTATCGTTAAAAACTTATTTTCACTTGAAACTTATTTTATGCTAGGAAGACCATCTAAGCGGAACCACAAGGTTGGCGCAAAGCGTACAGAAAATGTTGAAAAATCGGACCCCTCAGACCACCAGAAATGGTATTTCCCAGGCTTACAAGGAGGATTTAGGCGGTCGCTATTTTGAGTTTTCGTTTGCACAAAGACGCTCAATTCAAACTAACTTTTAACCAGGAAGACTACGTAGTGGAACGCCACCATTAGTTGGCGCGGAGTGCACAGTTAATTTTGAAAAATTGGGCCCCTCAGAGAGTAGAAAGTGGCATTTTCCAGGTTTATAAGGACGATCTAAACAGTCGCTATCATAATCAGAAAGTTTTAGATAAAATTTACCCTTACCATTTGATGAAATGGTCTTGTACCTTTTTTGGAGGAAAACTATTAAAACAGAATTGAAAACATTCTCATGTATTTTACTCTGTTTCGACTCTTGGCTAAATTCAAAATATATTGAATTGGTGAAGTTGTCTATGTGACTGCACAAACTCCCGACTAAAAGTGATTTTACTTCTGTTAGTAACACACTTATTGAATGAAACGTCACGTTACGAGCGGAGTTTAAGTGAATTTTTAGGCTTATGGGAAGACATTCTCACACTGTATTGTTAGAGTAGTTCAAGACAATTTCCAGATTTTCATAACCGTTCCCCGAATTTGACTCTAGGAACAGGATAAGGAGAAAACTATTGGACACTGCACCTGAAGAGCCTCCCGTTTGTACGTTGATTTAATTTGGAAATTGGAAACGTTCTAGAATTTTTTTACCGAGTAATTTACCGTTTCGGGCAGTTTTTGCAAGACTACGTTAAGAAGTGGAGCGTATGAAAACCTTCCCAAACTACCGTACGTCGGAAATATTTGTTATCCTTTTTAATTTCTCTTGAAAATTTTACTTTGAAAAAAGCGTTTTTCTATTTTTTGTTCAATTTGAAAATTTGAAATTTGCAATTATTAAAATAATCGGCTATTTTAGGCATTGTGTAGCATTTGTCAAGGCTTTTCGGCCAACAATTATCTTTCTTATTTTATTTACACCGTAACGTTACATCCTATTACGATACCGGGCTCCGTGTTTTTAACCCTCACATGGGATCTGCATGGCCTCACATATCTGTCCGCCCTCAGACCTTCCCGGCCTCGTGGAGTGATTCCAGGGGGTGTAAAACAAAGGAGGTAACAACCAGTTTGTTTCTAGAGGGAGGGGAGAGGGTAAAAATTTTCCCCGAAAGACTCGACAGAGGCTAGGCATTATTTAGTACAAGATTGAAAACAGGTCGAAGGAAAATTGTTTCTTTTAAGGGACAGACTTCCCATATGTGTCGCGAATTTTTTCATCTCTTTCATTTTTTGTAAATATGTTACCGTAACTAAGATACTTTTCTTTTTTCAGATAAAAGCTTGAAAGAATGTGGATATTCGCCCATTTCGGGCATAGTGTTGTAAAAAACAAACGTGGCAGCAAAACTCACTGACAATCGTTTTTTTTGCCCGAATGTGTAGCGAATTTTTGGAATCTTGTTGATTTTTCACAAAAATATTACTGCGACTATATGACGCCTATTTCATTTTTCAAGGCATATCTTGTTAAGATTTCGGTCACGACTTGGAATTTTTGAAAGGCATGCCATTTTCAAAATTGAAGTGGCTGTGCGATTTTTTTTCCAAATCTTTTCCCGAATTTTAAATTTTGCGGAAATTTGGTAGCAAAAACGTAGTCGGAATGGAAAGGAGTCGATAAAATATAGGAGTCGATAAAAGAAAAACAAAAATAGCTGTAAATAATCGTGAGTTCTATATTTGGAAACACTGAACACAGAAATAACACCTTTGAAAAGACAACTGTATTGTTTTATCATGAACAATTTTACGCTACTTACAAATTGTTAAATGCTCTAGGCAAATCACTAGAAACCTGAATATTACAGGAAAACACTCAGCCACGGTTCATACCTTTTTGAGGCGGGGGGGGGGGGGGAGGTGGCCTTTTGGAATTTTGAGTGAAGACGTAAGTGAAGATCTTAGTTTGTTCCGTCAGTGGTTGTAGCTTTCTTGGGAAGCAATTTCATAGTTTGGTTTCACCGAACGGTTTTTTGCCAGAGAGTCGAGAGGACTTTAGAAATAGTTATGAATTCGATCAATTCGACCTACCGACTGACTTACTGCGGTGTTGGAAATCAGTTGGAATATGCAGCACTGTACCATACAATGTTTCCACAAATCAGTTAACAATTTCTCCAAAAGTAGTCTCAAAATTTCCCAGGATCCTGATTTTATTTCCTCAAATAATATTTACCTAATGAAAAATGTTCAAATAATGGAAAAACTGATTCTGAAGAAACGTTAGCCTAAATTGTTGCCATTTTTTGAAATTTACTATTGTGAACACCCGTTTTCAAAAATGGAAACACTGGTACGTTATCCGGATCCAGGCCGCGCCTTCAGTTTACTGTGTGTATTCGTGTCAGGTGGTTGTCAAAAACGTCACGTGAGTTTACGGTGATACCGGATACCTTTGAAATTAAAGCGCCCTCAACCCATATTTCTACGCGATAAAGTCCCTTTAACATGAGCTGATACAGTACAACTAACACTGAAAGGCTGTAAACCTGAATTTATCCCCTTGTACACAGTCTCTGCGTTGTACACTTTGGGAATTCAGTAAAAGGATGTGAAAACTGACTAGTCACTAACGTAGACCCCCCGAGGTTATTATGTTGTCCTACAGCCTAGTAGTATTTTTTCTTTGTACAATGGATGGGGCTGAAACAATCCATGGCCAACGATAAACTTAAAGCTAGTCTAGACTCTAGAAATTAGAACGAACGGGATCCATTGGCATATTTAGATTTTGTTAGCCTAATCCTTGGATGCTTACAGGCTAGTTCGGGAAAATAGCTTTCTGCTCACTTGAGGTGTAACAATTAACGGGTCCATGAGTACCTTCTACACTTAACAGACTGCTGTTCTAACAGGATATCCTGTGTGATCCAGCCACTATTAGACCTCCTTTTAGTGGCGTACGAAGGGGGGGGGGGGCATTGGACCATGCCCCCCTCACAGATGCCATTTTTTCTTTGTTCTTTAAAACACAGATTTTACTTCAAAAAATAGCATATGTGGCACCAGATTGCATAAAATGACACCCTTTTTTCAAAACTTTTCAAAGGGGAAGGATTGTCTCTGCAAGGTCCTTCAATGATGCCAATTTTTTTAAGTCCTACAAATAGGCAAATTCTGTCAAATTCCAATTTTTACTTAAAAGGTACACTCTGTATCCCACTGGTGGCATCGATAAAAATAAAGACTACATGTTTAGATTCTCCTTCACAAGCATGAATCCGATATTTTTGACCATCTGAGGGGTCTGACTTTTCGAAACATTCTTTACGCTCCGCGCCAACCAATGGTGGCGTTTCGCTCAGTCTTTTGGGCAAAATTGCATTTTTGGGGTCAAAGTAGCTCTTAACTCTCTGATCACTTTGCAGTTTGCGAACATATTCTGAAGGGAGCATTTTATTGCAAACGACAAAAGAAGATAGCGACTGGTTAGATTCTTCAAATAAGTCTGGAAAACGCTATTTTCCGCCATCTGAGGGTCTGATTTTTCGAAATTTTCTCTACGCTCCGCGCCAACTAATGGTGGCGCACAGCTTAGATAATCTCAAAGACATTATCATATCTTTGGATAATCTTTATGACAAAATAACGTTTTGTGGCCAAGGAAAACCACAAATCCTACACCGATCAATGTTCTTTTATTTTTGATTCCAAAAGTGTGCAAATTAAATGACAAGTTTTACTTCATAAGGTAGCATAAATGGCATAAGAATGCGTGTACACTCTTAAAAAAAGTGGGCAAATTTTGCCCAACTTTTTGACCAACACTGGGCATCTATTCAACAACCTAAACAGTTGGGCAAAACTTTAACCAACCAAATTGGGTAAAGTTTGAACCCAACTGTTTGGTAAATTAGCATTTTAAAACATACCCACTTGTTGGGCACATCTTTTATTAAACTGTTGGGCAAATGCATTAACCAAATGTTGGTTATATGTTAATCATCTTTTCCCTAAACATTGGTGCTTTCTTTAAATGTTAGGGTGTAGGTTATGGCAGGGAGCTGCCACTGCAGCTCCCTGGTTATGGCAACCCATCGGTCCCGGTTAAAAAACCCTGGCTAAATAACCTATTTGGTTTGTCACTGAGTTTCGTATAGGTACGTCCAAAACTATCATTTTTAAAAGGCACTGTAAAATGATGTGTGTTAATGATGTGATGAAGTATTGTAGTTTCATCAATGCATAAATATGAACACAAGGGCTGCATGAGAATTAGCTGGTCCGTAGCTCTCATACACTTTTTTCTAAAAGTCCCCACGACTCTCTGGCGAAGAGCCAAGGGGCGAAAACCAAACGATTACTCCCGGAGGAGTTCTGCTCCCTTAAGGAGCTTAACGTTCCAAATGGACAAGTACGCCCTCCAAAGGGCAAACACTGAGTGGTCCTGCTCTAGACTGGCTGAATAGAACAGAAGCCACAACCTGGATGCAGTTTAACGTCATGCCCAGGACTCTCATTTTTTTTTTCTAAAAGTCCCCACGACTCTCTGGCGAAGAGCCAAGGGGCGAAAACCAAACGATTACTCCCGGAGGAGTTCTGCTTCCTTAAGGAGCTTAACGTCCCAAATGGACAAGTACGCCCTCCAAAGGTCAAACACTGAGTGGTCCTGCTCTAGACTGGCTGAATAGAACAGAAGCCACAACCTGGATGCAGTTTAACGTCATGCCCAGGACCTTTTTTTTTTCTTAAAGTCCCCTCGACTCTCTGGTGAAGAGCCAAGGGGCGAAAACCAAACGATTACTCCCGGAGGAGTTCTGCTCCCTTGAGGAGCTTAACGTCCCAAATGGACAAGTACGCCCTCCAAAGGGCAAACACCGAGTGGTCCTGCTCTAGACTGGCTGAATAGAACAGAAGCCACAACCTGGATGCAGTTTAACGTCATGCCCAGGACCATACACTGATATCATGGTTATGAGACAGGTTTCTTGTTGTGCCGAAAGGTTTCAAATAATAATATATAAATGCTCATTCGGACGTGAAAGAGAATATCACAGATCCTGACCTCTCATTGGATAGCAGTTTTGCGCCAAATACGAATCATGGAATCTCATACAAATGTGTTCTAGTTCGTAGTACTGTTTAAAGAATTTTATGGAAATAGAGGTCGATTTCATGGTCTAAAGTAATGTACGAGTTTAGCTGTTTGGCCAATATAAAAGATGCCAAAGAGAATTTTCAGATTATGGTACCATGGTCTGATTATGAGAAGAATTGTGAAACAAATCGGGTCAAGTGCACTGTTGTTTGGTGACAACACTGCAACCAACAATATACCCAACAAATTGGCAAAAAGTTACCCAACAAGTGGGTAAAGGGAAAATATGCTCAACTGTAGAATAAAATATTATCGTCATTTTGACCAGTCAGTTGGGTATAACAGTATACGCGTGCATGGAAGGGGAAATTTAACCATTATTTGAGCAAAGATTGACCAACACTTAAGCAATTACTTTTACTCAACAAAAACTTTGCCCAGCGTTTAAACATTGCACCAATTAGCCCCAAAGTTGGGCAAAGTTTAACCAGCACATTTCATAAACTTCTTTAACCAACGGATATTTTACCCAACGTTTTAAGAGTGTAAAGACACAAAAGGTTTCAGTTTTATCCTCATAAACCACCACGATTCAACTTTTAACTTTAACACTGTTCCAGTCAAAGTCGAAAATCTTGCACCATTTCGCATCTAGGTTCCTTGAAAACGTCAAAAAATTTCCTGACACCGCTCCCCTTAGACCATATTGCATGCCACCCCTTCTTCAGAGAAATCTTGCGTACGCCACTGGAGTTATGAGTTATGATTGAAGACGTAAGTGGAGACTTTAATTTGTTCCTTCAGTTGCTGTAGCTTTCTTTGGAAGCAATTTCATAGTTTGATTTCACGGAACGGTTTTTTGCCAGAGAGTCGAGAGGACTTTAGAAATAGTTATAAATTTGGTCAATTCGACCTACCGACTGACCTACTACTGCCGTGTTGGAAATCAGTTGGAATATACGTTTAACTTGTACCCTAAGTCTGCAGCTGTACGACGTACAAATGAAAGTTCCGGAAAAAGGGGATTCAGGGCAACTGAAACGCACGTCTCCTGTAATATAGTTGTCCCTAACAAAATCGCCCTCTGACAAAGTCGACAGTCCTTAAAAAATATTAAAAAGGCATGCTATTAAACATAGGTATATGGGTCTCTTATGGGAAAGCATACCGTTTGCCCAGATTGGTAAGGGGCCCATGGGTAGCTCGGCGCATGCTAGTCTTGTTTCAAGATTCTGGTTAATTTGCGTCCACCACACATCGGCTGGGAAGCCTGCAGAGCCGTATTATGCCTACTTAGCATTGCGCCCTCTACACTGCTTATCTTTTGAACACTCCAAAGCCGATGGATATATGAGAGCATACCACAATTAATTTCTCCATTGACTTACACACTAAATCCAAAAAGTAAACGGGCCTCTAAAAGCTTGTCGAAGTTTTCGCCAGGGTCAAGCTACCCCTCATATGAAAGCTGACAAGTTGGCCATTCATGGCACTTTCAATTTACCATATCATGACCGTGAAGATTTTTTTGCTATTTCACCTCAAAGTTCAAACCACCTTTTCCGAGCCTTGTTTTTCACTAAAGTCTCGGTATGCCTCCGCCAGCTTCTAAGGCCCATAATTTCCACAAAATTGCTTCAATTAAGCCCATTTTCACCAGTGGTATTTCATTTAATATACTTTCAAAAGAAACTTACAGAAAACCCCAGCTCATTCCACAACATATCGAAAAAGTGCTCCTTTTAGGGACTCTATCTGAGGGCGAACAAACGGACGCATCAATACACCTGCTAATTGGGATATGCTCCCATATTGCTACGTAAGCATAATACTCTGTAGGCTCTGTGGGCTTCCAAGCCGATGTGCACGGTGGACGCAAATTAACCAGAGTCTTAAAACAAGACTATACGCTTGCACGATGTTAAAGGATTGAAGTTGACCTATACATTATCCCACACAATATCAGTTTCTAAAATGGGCCCAACTTATTTCCCATATGGGCATGTCATTTGGATTAACTTATGGGGCCCATGGGGCCCTTGTCATATAGTCCTGGTTGCAAAACTATATGGACTCTTCAAGTGAGGGAGTGAAATGGCTCCCGCACTAGATTCCCTTATGATAATGTTACCGGTTAAATGGTTATTTTTTTCTTGGTGCCCGGGGTGAGTCTTTGGGAGGCCCGGCCAGCCAGCCTGTAATCTTTTCGGGGTGACAGCTGGCTGACTTTGTTATCTTTGGGGGAAACCTGGCTTTCAGCTAGAGTCCGGCAGGGTACTTTTTGTGAAGGTTAGACTTTCAAGTTGCAACTCGGGGCATGTCTTACCTCTAGGGACTTATACTTTGTAGAGGAGACTAATTGCGGGAGTCTAATTTGCTAGGGCGCCTTGTAAAAGCATGAACTTGAAGTACTCCCCGGCAATTCAGTAGGCACATGAAACCAGCACAGGCGTCAATGTTACTTACTTTATATACCTGGAATCTGTGTGGCTGCAAAATTGAAACTTAAAACAGCGCATGATCTCGGCATTTCTGTTGCCTTCCTTCAATTTAGGTTGCACACTACGTGTACATTTCAGTCAGAAAATCAAGAAATTTGGGTTGGGTTATAAGTTTGTGAGTTGTCACTTCTAGCTGGTGCACATACGGCTGTACGAATCACTCAGTGAAGTTTGTGCCGCTGCTCAATATTTTTGCCACCAGCAGAATGGCCACCGTAAGATTCCGGTAGCTTCAATTTGTCAACAGGCAGTTACGTGCACCGTGACGACTTACATACTGCAGATTAGGGATGCACCGGATCCAAAATTTTGGATCCGGCCGAAACCGGATTTTGCTTGAACCAAATTGAAATCCGGCCGGAACCGGATTTTTGCAAAGCAGATGAATAAAGTGAAATTCAGAAAAGCATGGAGACTCTGGGGTAGGAGTTTTCTGCTTTTTGACATAATGTTTGTGAAGGACTAGTGGGAAATGTCTATAAATTTGTCTTCAAGTGTTCTACAAGTGTATTCAACTAATTTTTTAACCAAAAACTGCAGTATAATAGGAAAAAGGCAAGAAAAACTGTTCCTGCAGAAGTACAGCAAAACTGTTGCAAAGGGGGGCAAGTAAGAGCTCTTTGTATTTTCCCTTCTTAAGTGAGTATTTGTAGAGAAAACTCCGGAGGGAATCTTGAAAGTTGTTTTGCATATCAGTTTGTTTCTTTTGAACTACAGTACATCACCACTTATTCAAAAACTTGTACAAATTATGTAGACCAGTAATACTTGGCAAAGAGGGTCCTTGGATAGTGATTACTGAATGGACTGCTCATACAGTATGTACTGTATAAAGACTCTAGGGTTAAGGTTTTTAACTACTGTATGCACAGCCCCATTGTTTTATACACCATTTCTAATATTTAAACATGCCATAATATCTAAAAACTGACGCACATTTGTCATCAATAATTTTTTTGGCAGAGATACTGTATATCACACATTCTGACATTACATATTATATGTTTGATAACATCATATTTAGTGGTCAACCGATTATGCTATAATCGGTAATACCTGATTACCGATTATTTGATATAACAATCGGACAGATACCGATTATTAGAAAGAGGGAAATCACATGTTTGTTTCTTTAGTACGCACCCCTTGCTTCGTGCACATCGTGTATACCATAGCCAGTTCAGGATAGAAAATATTGGGAATAGTTCCCTTCGTTTCACAGGGATATCATTTTTGTAGGGGTAATATTTTCAGTTCAAAAGTGAAGATACAAATCAACTGTTAATACAGTAGAATTGTTTGCAGTCGATGTCACATGTCTTTTGATAATTTAGTTTTAAGGCCAACATCATGCTCTGTCTAGTTTACATCCCCCAATCATGTCGGAGCATTGTATTCTTTTACTGTACTGGATTGTAGTTGCGTTAATGTGCTGTAGCTACTCTTGAACTCCCACCTTAACCAACCCCACGTAAAGCAATCATGATAATCTTTGCAGTTCTGAGCAGCAAAACAATTGCACCCGATCAACGTAACTTATGGTTCCTTTCAGATATAAATATCCCTGTAAATTTATAGCAGTTCTCTTCCAAAACTTACATCTTGTTTAAAAAGAATCTGCAACTGAAATGCATGTAAGTCAACTTACGCGGCGCTTTCTGAGAGACAGCAAGGAATACACCTTGAAAGCAATTGTTAATCTAATTTCTGGTAAAACAAATGGGTTATAGCAGAAAATATCAAACAATCATTCTCATGGCAGGGGTTAAATTTTTACGTTTGTGATTATCAATGCATCTCGTTTTGGCAGGAAGTTAATGGATTGAGTATGGGGATTTTAATGAAACTAGGAGCCCTTTTTCAAGTATATTTAGCCCCTTTTTTCCAGTCTGCAAATAATTGGTGGCAATGATCGGTTGAATGGCAGAATTTTACCGATGCAGAATATTTACCGATGACGGAATAATCGGCTCAATGCCGATAACTTTAACAGATGATTGGTTGAACACTAATCATATTGTGTATACTTAAAGGGCAGGAGCAGTCATCCTAAATTGAAGAAGTGTAGTAGACTGTCCAGTTTCATGACTGGCTGTTGCGAGTCACGTGACAATGTTTTTTCTCTTCAAATGTGAAATTTACCAGAAATAACTGCTTGGTTAACCTTGAATATGCAATAGTAAAGTCATAAAATGTAATGAAAGATACTTTGAAGAGAAGTAAGATGAAAATTGCGTTTAGCTTTCTCTTCAAAATAAGTTTGGAGGGACTGCTCTTTACCTTTAAGTGTGGGTGATTAATTATAAGGGACAGAAAACATTGATATTGACCCCATAGCCAACTTTAATTTGTAATGAGTAATGTCTTATGAAATTCAAGATGAAACACATTACCTGCTTGTACTACACAACTCTTATGGGCAAGTAAGTGTTAAAAAGTAAAGTGAAGTGTTAAAGTGTGTATTTGTGGACAACCCAATGCAATTAAACTAAAACACTGCCTTGAATGATGTGACTCTGGTACTGTACAACTGTAATATGGATTATCCATTTTGTACAGTACGACTGAACACTGCAGTAGACTTATTTCAATTGCATGAAAGGTCTTCTGATCCAATCAGTTTATTTCACACAGTTGGAGGAATTTGAAGTCATATTTGTTACATGTACATGTAAATCAGTTACTTTTATAACTTTGTTGCTTGTTTGGTTCAGTCATTTTTAAGGGCTAAATAAAGGTGTTCAAATGTTATATACTGTAACATGCACTGATAAACTATAATTTATGAACTTTAAATTAATTCTGAGACAGTTACTGCAGTTTTCATGTTTGTTTAACTCATGTACATAATGCTACCCAAGTTTACAGAAAAATCCGGTTCCGGCCGGATTTAAAAAAAATCCGGCCGGAACCGGAACCGGATATTTTTTCACTATCCGGCCGGATAATCCGGCCGGACCGGATATCCGGTGCATCCCTACTGCAGATCATCGTACGTCTGCTACACGAGCAGGGCGAATCCTTATGCGTTTGGCCACTTGTTCTATCTACCCCCAAGGATGACGTCAGCGTGTCGTCAATGCACAAGGTCCATAAGACGGCCAACACAATCGTGTAATAGTGTTGGTGGTCAGCCTGTAGCCTACCATAGAGCAGGACGGATAACAGGAACATCCTGCTCTTTGGCTTGTACCAAGTACTGTACGTACATAGCGTCAACAGTCAACTAACTCGGTCCAGCGAATCTGGATCTGGATCTGGAAAAATACTGCACAACACTCCTGGTGGAGTCAAACGTGCAGGGTTGAGTGTGCGTATGTAGTTAGTCGTCCCGTCTGAAGATCCTCAAGGCTGCGCTCTTGAATTGCTTGGGGTCCTCGAGATCTATAATGTTCTGGGGGAGTAGGTTCCAGTCTCTGACGGTCCGAGGAAAGAAACTGTATTTGTAGCAGTCCTTATTGGTTGGTATATTTGTAAAGCTATTAGAATGGTGATGCCTGGAGGGCCGCCGGACCGGTTGTAGGTTGTTGATTGGCAAGGCTAGGAGGCCCAATCTGGCTTTGTGAAGAATTGCTAGCCTGTTGGCAGTACGCCTGTTTTTGAGACTATCCCACCCTAGGTCATTTAGCATTTCAGTCACACTACTATGGGGGGAATAGTCATTATAAACAAACCTAGCAGCCCTACGTTGAATTTGCTCAACCTTATCTGGATCTGGAAAAATACTGCACAACACTCCTGGTGGAGTCAAACGTGCAGGGTTGAGTGTGCGCATGTAGTTAGTCGTCCCGTCTGAGGATCCTCAAGGCTGCGCTCTTGAATTGCTTGGGGTCCTCGAGATCTGTAATGTTCTGGGGGAGTAGGTTCCAGTCTCTGACGGTCCGAGGAAAGAAACTGTATTTGTAGCAGTCCTTATTGGTTGGTATATTGGTAAAGCTATTAGAATGGTGATGTCTAGAGGGCCGCCGGACCGGTTGTAGGTTGTTGATTGGCAAGGCTAGGAGGCCCAATCTGGCTTTGTGAAGAATTGCTAGCCTGTTGGCAGTACGCCTGTTTTTGAGACTATCCCACCCTAGGTCGTTTAGCATTTCAGTCACACTACTATGGGGGGAATAGTCATTATAAACAAACCTAGCAGCCCTACGCTGAATTTGCTCAACCTTATTGGATAGGGAAGTGGTGTAGGGATCCCAAACAGAAGATGAATACTCCAATAAAGGCCTAACAAGTGTGAGATAGGCATTAGCTTTGACACTCCTGGGGCAGGAGTATAAATTTCTTTTAATAAAAGCCAAAGACCTATTTGCTGACGAAGTGATACGATTAATATGTCTATTCCAGGTCAGGGTATTAGAGATGTCAACTCCCAGATAAGTGTGGCAATCGGCAGACTCCAGGGTATCGTTATCTAGAGTATAATTAAAAAACTTGGGTTTCCTTGAGTGAGTAATCCTCATAGAAAAGCACTTCTTGGTATTAAAGTGCATTTGCCATTTATTTTGCCACCCAGAGAGGGTGTTTAGATCATTTTGGAGTTGAACCTGGTCAAGATTATTCTTTATCTGTCTATAAATTACACAGTCGTCAGCAAAAGTCTTACTTCAGAAGAGATATTATCGGGCAGGTCATTAATATAAACTAAAAACAACAGGGGACCCAAGACTGTACCTTGGGGAACACCAGAGATAACGTCCACCCAATCAGAAAAATCACCACTCACTGCGACTCTGCTTCCGGGACTTAAGAAAATTAGCAATCCAGTTAAGGGTGTTGCCTCTAATACCATAGTTTTGTAATTTACAAAGCAGACGGTTATGAGGAACCGTATCAAAAGCCTTAGAAAAATCCATGATAATCATGTCAGTCTGGGATCTAAGATCTAGAGACTGCACTAGGTCATTGGTTGTTAAGATCAATTGAGATTCACAAGAATGGCGTTGTCTGAAGCCATGCTGCCTGTTCGTGATAACTGAGTGGTTATCAAAGTGATGCATAATATGAGAATGTATAATGTGTTCCAGGACCTTGCAACAAATCGAGGTAAGAGAGACCGGCCTATAGTTTGAGGCTAGGGAACGGTCACCTTTTTTAAAGATAGGACTAACATTGGCACATAACCAAGAGGGAGGTAAATGACCAGTGTCCAGTGATTTTTGAAAAATGGAGCAGAGGAAGTGGTGTAGGGATCCCAAACAGAAGATGAATACTCCAATAAAGGCCTAACAAGTGTGAGATAGGCATTAGCTTTGACACTCCTAGGGCAGGAGTATAAATTTCTTTTAATAAAAGCCAAAGACCTATTTGCCGACGAAGTGATACGATTAATATGTCTATTCCAGGTAAGGGTATTAGAGATGTCAACTCCCAGATAAGTGTGGCAATCGGCAGACTCCAGGGTATCGTTATCTAGAGTATAATTAAAAAACTTGGGTTTTCTTGAGTGAGTTATCCTCATAGAAAAGCACTTCTTGGTATTAAAGTGCATTTGCCATTTATTTTGCCACTCAGAGAGGGTGTTTAGATCATTTTGGAGTTGAACCTGGTCAAGATTATTCTTTATCTGTCTATAAATTACACAGTCGTCAGCAAAAAGTCTTACTTCAGAAGAGATATTATCGGGCAGGTCATTAATATAAACTAAAAACAACAGGGGACCCAAGACTGTACCTTGGGGAACACCAGAGATAACGTCCACCCAATCAGAAAAATCACCACTCACTGCGACTCTCTGCTTCGGCGACTTAAGAAAATTAGCAATCCAGTTAAGGGTGTTGCCTCTAATACCATAGTTTTGTAATTTACAAAGCAGACGGTTATGAGGAACCGTATCAAAAGCCTTAGAAAAATCCATGATAATCATGTCAGTCTGGGATCTAAGATCTAGAGACTGCACTAGGTCATTGGTTGTTAAGATCAATTGAGATTCACAAGAATGGCGTTGTCTGAAGCCATGCTGCCTGTTCGTGATAACTGAGTGGTTATCAAGAGTGATGCATAATATGAGAATGTATAATGTGTTCCAGGACCTTGCAACAAATCGAGGTAAGAGAGACCGGCCTATAGTTTGAGGCTAGGGAA
This sequence comes from Holothuria scabra, assembly GCA_037179385.1. Taxonomy (NCBI): domain Eukaryota; kingdom Metazoa; phylum Echinodermata; class Holothuroidea; order Aspidochirotida; family Holothuriidae; genus Holothuria; species Holothuria scabra. Next base: position 33,510,656 of record CM074199.1, read on the forward strand.
CGGTCACCTTTTTAAAGATAGGACTAACATTGGCACATAACCAAGAGGGAGGTAAATGACCAGTGTCCAGTGATTTTTGAAAAATGGAGCAGAGGGCAGGAGCAACCTCCTCAGCGGCCAATTTCAGAACATGAGCCGGTATACCGTCAGGACCTGAAGCTTTGTTTGGGTTCAACTCCTTGAGCAACTTCACAACACCATCTAAGGATATCTCAATATCAGACATGGTGGGTATGGTGTTCGCTTCAACTGGAGGTAAGGTGACATTCTCACGGGTGAAAACCTTTTGGAACTGCTCATTTAAGATGTTAGCCTTCTGCATGTTGTCCGAGACCAATATCCCATCAGATTTCAGGAAGGGATACCAACACTATCACATCTAAGGTTTTTAATAAAGGACCAGAAACGTTTAGGTGAATCAGTACAAACTGTGTTGACATAATTTCTGTAAGCAGCTCTTGTTGTTTTGTGAGTCGCTTTACGTTGGGTTTGAAGTTTTCAAAAGAGGATGGAGTTCGCGTCTTACGCCATGTGTTATAAAGCCCTTTGTTTCCTATTTAATAGTCGTTTAATAGTCTTATCAATCCAGGGGGTTTGGTTCCTCTTTCTAACAACCCGAGCTGGAACATAGACATCCATTACCTCTTTGATTTTGTTCTCAAGGGCAGAGTACATGACCTGCACAGAGCACTCACGTTTAACCAGGTCAGAGCTGAACTTACTAAGCTCTGCCTTGATTCCACTGACATCAGCTTTGTGAAAGCTATACACTTTCCTAGGCTTTTGCTTAGTTGTTTTAGGCCTAGTGCTTATCATAATCAAAGGGATACCATCATGGTCAGATATGCCAGGGATCAGGGCAGACCTATCCACTAGAGTAGGATTAGATGTCAAGAAAATATCCAAGATGTTGTTAACTCTAGTAGGCTCACTTACCATTTGGTCAAATTACAGTATGTACAAGTACACACTTTTACTCTTGGTCAGGCACTCAGTTGTGAGTACAAAATGTGGCCTCTTGCGGGAGTGTACCAAATTTTGATCATTTCAAAGTGAGAAAAAAATAAAAAAGTAAGCAATACTACATACAAGGTCGTAAATTCATTTGATCAAAATTCGCTGGTACAAATGTGATTGACGGGTAGACCTGTCAACGAACGTTACTTGTTGTTATGCCTCTGTTTTGTTTCGCGGAAACAATACTTACGGTATTTATTATAGAATTATGCCTTTGAGTTAAGACTGCTGAAGAGCCCAGCCCCTAGGTTATAGAAAGTTGCGAAATTGGCCTATCCTTTGCCTGGCCCAAACCATACCCGTATGCTTACTGTAGCCTAGTAAACTGTAACTCTAACGTTAGTCAACTGTGCGTAAGACTAACCTAAATAACGTTTTATGCCATTTGGTTCATACAACGATGCCCAAGGGATGTTTCATTTTCATTAAATGTTTGCTAAGGCCTGAGAGGTTAATTACAATGTGTGGTAGCAGAATGCAGTCATCAACTTGAACAGCATTGTGTAGTGTTTACGGACTTCCAACGTGTTGAAGGAATTGTCCAGTTTGCCAGAGATGATACTCTGTAGGCTACTCTGTTGTAATGTCTACAGGTTGCCTAACCTTTAATAGTAAATAGTTGTCAATACTATTGCTATGGTCTAACATTAGGAATTGATACCACCAGGTCTTGGTTAAACCTTATTGGCTGAGTTTACTGACTTGTGAGTGACTTTTCTTGCAATAAGTGGTTTGTAAATTTCATTCAACCTTCCAGTCTTCACTTTACAACACTACAGCACTACAGTGTCAACTTGCAAAGAATGAGTAAGTGTTAATTCTGCCTTAGTTTCAGGCATAGGCCTAGCTAGCCATGTTCTGGAGCAAGCCTGGCTACAGTAGCTCTAGGCTTCTAATTTCATAGAGTGACAAGTTTGCAATAGAGTAGGCTAATTACTGTGTTTGACAGCATTTGGATGATTTCTTAAGTGTTTGTCATGAAATTATTATCAAATTCAGGTCTCGAATTTCCGGAATTCACTTCTTTTAATTTTCCTAATTTTCTGCAGTCTATATATTTGCTTGTTCTAACCAAATTTCACCCAACTAAAAAGACAGTGTGTTATGCTGTGATCGAAGCAGGCCAAGTCGTCCCCAAACCAAGTCGTCCCCATGCAACCAACTCGTCCCCAATATGAAAAATGGTGTGATTTTTATGGCGCGAGAAATGGGAATATATTACCAACTAAACATAGGCCCTATATTATCAAAACTGAAATATTTATGTGACAAAACACGAAATTTATTTAGTAGCATCAAACATTAGGCCTATATTTGTAAAACAAATTCGCAATAAAAATACAATTGTAGAAAGAGTACTGTATGTTCTTAACAAGATATATATTTGCAATTAAAATATATTCCCAACAAAAATATATGTTAAAGCTCTAAAATACATACTTAGAAGAACATTTTTTTCCAACACTTGAAATATATTTGTGAAGAAAAATTATGTTTACACCAAAATATATTTGCAAGAAAATATATCTTTCTTGAAAAAGTTACCATGTTCGCCACAAAATTATTTTGCAACAAAAAATTCTTCCAACCAGAAATTTATTTTCAAGAAAAAGAAATAAGTTTGCAATAGGCCTATAAATGTATCTGCAAGAAACATTATTTTTGCCAAAACATTTATTTGCAAGACAAATTATATTTGCCAAACTAAAAATATGTCCCCATCAGATGTGTTTAAAATATATGTTATCAAACTCCAAAATATATGTTATTGGTTATGATGGGTAGACAAATTGCAACAATAAAATTACCATGCTATATTTTAAACCACTTGTCATTCTCTATACAGTATATGCATAAATCACGGCTTCAAAAATTAAAAAATTTATGTGTCACGAAATCGGCCCTTTAACTTTAAAGGGAGGAAAAAATAATGAACAAACCAAAAACAAATGCAAAGTCCATGTTAGCTGGTCTCTTGAAATGAGGTAATTTTATTTCCCACTAATTTTTCACCGCTAATTTCTCATATTGGGGCCGACTTGCAGGGCAGGAAAAAATGTTTATTTCCCAGGAGGGGAGTGAAATTATTTCCCTGGAAGGAAGTTAAATTTCCCACAACTCCCCTCATGTTTTCATACAGAAATGGGAAATTTCCCTCCAATATCCTAAATTCCCCTCCAGATGGCAAAATTTCCCGGGAAGGAGCCTCCCAGCTTCCCAACTTTTCCACCCTTGCCGACTTGGTTTAGGGACGACTTGGCTTGGGGACGACTTGGCTTGGAGACGAGTTGGTTTGGGGACGAGTTGGCTTGGGGACAACTTGGCTTGGGGACGAGTTGATTTGTGGATGAGTTGGTTGGAGAGGAGTTTGTTTGGGGACGACTTGGCCCGAAAGCACTGTGATAGCTGCCTGTTGTATAGTAATTGTTGTTGCTGGAATCATCTAAAGGTGTGTGGTAACAAATTTTTGTATCAGATGGAAACAAGCTGCTGAATTCTGATTCCCCTCTACCCAAGTGGCTGTTTATCACACAACCAACTTTTGACTTTGAGCTGTCCACATACAGAATTTAAAATTTAATTGTCGCAGACAACCAAGAAAATGGAGCAAGATATTTAACCTTCAAGGGGAAATGTAGTCATTTTAATTTGAACTGGTCTTGTAGTAGCAGACAACCCTATTTCATACAGTGTATGGCCTTTGAGAATTGTGTGATAATAATACTTTTCTTATACTTGATTGTAGAATAAATGACAATTAAGTCATTGTCTAAGGTTTAAGTAGATAAGGTGTAATATTTAAGTCCTTATCCTAAATCAAGTACAGGGTACACTATTTCCGAGGGAAAAGAGAGGAAATTAGTAAGAATTATCTTAAGCTGTTGGTGTTGGGTCTAAATGGGCTACAGTATGTTTGGGGTAACTGCTCTTGCCCCAATGACAGTCACCATCCAAACATATTTTGAAGCAATCAGCTTATTCCCAATATGTCATCATGTACCTTTGTTTAATTTCCAGACTTACATTGCATTAAGGGTACACAGTAGCAATGAGTTGCAATCCAATAATTTCACAATTAAGTTCTCTCTCTTAAGTTTTCTCTAATTTATCCGCATATCACATATTGTTGTACTATCTGGTCTAGTGCTACCCCCTCCCAAATTAAAAGGTTGGTCATTCTTCAGAAAAGAGCTGTTCGCCACATTACCTTCTCAAAGCCTCGTGATCACACCAGTAATTTGTTCAAAACCACAAACCTCCTAAAGTTACACAACGTTATAAATTTAAATACTGTCACGTTCGTATACAAATTAACTCATGGTTTGCTTCCCAAACTATTTTCCAATTTTTATACTCACAATTTTCTTGTACATGGCCACAACACACGCCATTCGGGTAATTTACATATTCCCACTACATCCTCATCTTATAGCAAAAACTCTTTAAGGTATCGTGCGGTCAGACACTGGAATACCATTCCTAATTATTTGAAAGGCTAACCAACCCTCACTTCATTCTGTAGTAATTATACTAGGTATGTTGACAATGATTATTGATGCTTTATTCCCCTTTGTTCTTCCCCTCGGGCGGGGTGGGGTTTCGGCATATGCTGTTGTGGGTAGGGATTGTCTGCTCATGGGATGGTTTATGTAATTTTAGTTTGTTATTGGATAGTTAAGTTTTCTTTCTTTTTTTCTTGTTTTCCTTTTAGGGAGTGCACTCTCGACAAGCCTTTGGCTTTTAGTTGCACTTCCTTCCACTCTCATTTTATCTTCCGTAATTTTGTTGAACTATGTCATTGTATATACTTGAGTGGTGAAACAAATATATGAAATAAAATGAAATGAAATGAAGTTATAACACTATTTTGATATTATTTCAGTAGACCTTTTATATTTAGCACTTTACTATTTATATACTATGCCATTGATGAAATAGAATGGACTACTAGACTAAAACAATTTTTTTTTTCTTATAGTTTCCTTGAAAATTCCAAAGAATTACCACCATAGTACACATATACTGTGTATGTCTAGTCTGTGGTGGTTACTCTTAGGCTGGCTAGTGTGTATCAAATACATTACCTGAAAATATGATTTTTTCTCAAAGTTCTTTGCTCTTTAATTTGTGGTAGAAGTTGGGAAAAATCCACACTGTAATGTAGGCTATACCCATCTGGGAAAATCACATATTATCCTAGCCTAATTTCCAAAAATTACTAGAAGATAATTATTTTGTCATTATATTCCTCATTTTACAGTAGGTTTGTAGTTGTGCTCACATTATTTCATTCCAATCATACAGTAAGGGAGTACTACTGTAAAGGAAAAATTTTACACTGTATTCGAAACTGAACTTGAATGCAAAATGTATGAAACTTTATTTCAATTGAATAGGGATGCACCGGATCCAAAATTTTGGATCTGGCCGGAACTGGATTTTGCCGGAACCAACTTGAAATCCGGCCGGAACCGGATTTTTGCAATGCAGATGAATGAAGTGAAATTCAGAAAAGCAGAGAAACTCTGGGATAGGAGTTTACTGCTTTGTAACGTAATGTTTGTGAATAACTAATGGGAAATGTCTATGAATTTGTCTTCAACTGTTGTACAAGTGTATTCACCTAATTTTTTAACCAAAAATTGCAATATAATAGGAAAAAGGCATGAAAAAGCGTGTTCCTGCTGAAGTACAGCAAAACTGTAGCAAAGGGTGGCAAGTAAGAGCTCTTTGTATTTTCCCTTCCTAAGTGGGTATTTGTAGAGAAAACTCCTAAGGAAATCTTGAAAGTTGTTTTGCAAATCAGTTTGTTCTTTTTGAACTACAGTACATCATCACTTGTTCAAAAAAATTGTACAAATTATGTATACCAGTAATACTTAGCAAAGAGAGTCCTTGGACAGTGATTACTTAATGGACTGCTCATATGCACTGTAAAAAGACTCTAGGGTTCAGGTTTTTAACTGTGCACAGCACCAATGTTTTATACTCCATTTCTAGTATTTAAACATGCCATGATATCTAAAAAATTGAAGCAAATTTGCCATCAATAAATTTTTTGGCAGAGATATATCACACGTTCTGACATTAGGTATTATGTTTGATAACATCATATTGTGTATATGTAAGTGTGTGAGATTATCAGGGACAGAAACATTGATGGTGACCCCATAGGTAACTTAAATTTGAAATGAGTATTAATGTCTTCTGAAATTCAAGATGAAACACATTTCCTGCTTTTACTACACAACTTTAATGGGCAAGTAAGTGTTAAAAAGTAAAAAAAAGTAAAGTGAAGTGTTTAAGTGTATGTAGACAACCCAACACAATTAAACTGAAACACTGACTTGAATGATGTGACTCAGGTATTACTGTAATATGGATTATCCATTTTGTACAGTACTACAGTACTGTGCACTGCAGTAGACCTACTTAAAATGCATGAAAGGTCTTTTCATCCATTCAGTTTATTTCACACGGAGGAATTTGAAGTCATATTTGTTACATATACATGTAACTCAGTTACTTTTATAACTTTGTTGCCTGTTTGGTTCAGTCATTTTTAAGGGTTAAATAAAGGTGTTCAAATGTTGTATAGCATGCACTGATAAGCTATCATTTATGAACTTTGAATTAATTCTGTGACAATTTTTGCAGTGTTCATGTTTGTTTTAACTCAGATCATGTACTGTACATACAGTAATGCTACCCAAGTTAACAGAAAAATCCGGCCGGATTTAAAAAAAATCCTGCCAGAACCGGAACCGGATATTTTTCACTATCCGACCGGACCGGATATCGGGTGCACCCCTACAATTGAACCTCTTCTATCAAGTTCGCAATGTTGGTGTGTCATTTATTCTCATCTTAACTATAGTGACTAGCTTACTAACTTACTTGTATGGGTTTTTTTTTTTTTTTTTTTTAAGAAGAAATTTTACATAATTCACTATTCAGTTTTTATTGGATACTATGCCTGATGCCAGCTGATAAAATTTATTTTCACAGGATTTAGCCTATCTCTATCTCTTTGTTTCAACTTTACCTACTGTATATTTCTTGGCATGCTGCTGGAAATATTAATAGATCCCTCTACTGTACCTATAATTACCTTAAACAATTTCTAATGTACCATACTTGGTGAAGTCTAGCTCACATTTTATTGTGACCAGTAACTAATGCATCTATATCAGTCATACTTTAGGTTTGAATGTTTGAAAATGCATGCTCAATGACACTGAATAAAGATATTTCATTATTTTCTATTCAGCAGGGTTAGCTCACATTTTATTGTGACCAGTAACTAATTCATTTATATCAGTCATACTTAAGTTTTGAATGTTTGAAAATGCATGCTCAATGACACTGAATAAAGATACTTCATTATTTTCTATTCAGCAGGGTTAGCTCACATTTTATTGTGACCAGTAACTAATTCATTTATATCAGTCATACTTAAGTTTTGAATGTTTGAAAATGCATGCTCAATGACACTGAATAAAGATATTTCATTATTTTCTATTCAGCAGGGTTCGTAATGTTGTTTGTGTTTCTGGAATTTGTGAATTCTGTTGTTGTGATCATCATACACTCCGCTGTTGCTATCATCAATTATGTCATTCCGATGTCTCTCTGGCCCAAGAAGCCCCTGGAGGATGAAATAGCCCTGGTCACAGGTGGTGGAAGTGGTATAGGCAGGGAGATAGCCTTGAAGCTGGCCAGGTTGAAATGTCGCATTGTGCTGTGGGATGTGAACCAGAAAGGAAATGAAGAAACTGTCCGGATGGTACAGGAATTGGGAGGGGAAGTTTCATCTTATTACTGTGATGTTACTGATAGAGAAATGGTCTACAAGCTTGCAGAAGAAGTTGCAAAAGATGTAGGTCAAGTGACATTGTTGGTTAATAATGCTGGCATTGTGAGTGGCAAGAAGCTGTTGGACCTCCCAGATGAAAAAATTCAAGCTACCTTCAATGTGAACACCTTGGCTCACTTTTGGGTAAGAAATTCTATCAAATTTTGTTCTCTTTCAGTCCACGAATTTTGAGGTATGTGCAAGATGGGTAGCACTTGCCTAAATGCACTGTGAAGAATATATGATTTTTTACACACCTAGATGAAGACTGGTAGCTCATATAAATCTTTATAAGTTTAATTAGAGCGGAACAAAGAGATTGGTATTAGAAAGAAATACTTAAACCTCCAAAATTCATAATAGCAAGAGAGCCAGATACAGTTGTTAAAGCTGGAAACTGTTTAAAAGGTTCTTAAATACTTGGAAGGACAGTCATTGAACTCTTAGGCATGTGAGTGTGTTGGCAGTCACTGCACACCCACACACACTGCATATCATTGTGGTTTGAATTTTTTTGCACAAAAATTACTCTAGTTGTCTGATACTGAATTACTGTAAGGTTAAAACAGTATACCATACTGTGTACCCACTACTCTCGGAAATATTCTTAGGGGTGTGATGTGTAGTATACAGTACCTAAAAAATCTAAAGCTCAAGGTCCGTAGTGTATCAGTTTGTTTTGTTTTAGAAAATAAACTAAAATATTCAGATTTATAAACCTCTGGATGACAGAACTTTGATACAAAAGGATCTTGAAGATAAAAAAGACTTACAGACCTTTCTAACCAGCAGTTTTATTTGTCATGTACAGTATTGATAAGGTAATTAAAGATTTTGTTTCTGCCTTCTTCCTCCTTCCTGAACCTTTCAAATTTATTTTCCTGGTTATGAGGGAAACTTTCAAAATTTGATCAACATCAAAGCTTATAGCTGGAACTATCAAGACTACAACACCTGTGAATTCCAAAATTTACTTAAAGTTATCATGAAAATTTGGTGAAACCATTCTTTCTTAATCCTTCCATAACATCAGGAGGGCCCTCCAGTGTGGTTTTATGCAATGGGATTGTGCCTAAATTGTCTTTTTTGGTGGAAAAGTTGCATGTAAAGTAATGTGCTATAAAGTAACATAGAGACCCCAAATTTCTTTCAACTTGGCTAGACACAGTTGTATGCAAGTACTGACGAAAACTAGGGAATGCTAAGTTACAGTATGCACAGTGCTCGAAATTTTTTTTTTAAACAAGTAGCCCATCAGGCTTTTTGATAACAGACTGTGGTAGTCCGATTGTATTTTCAGCCAGGTTCTGTTCAAATGTACATTCAACTTTCTGGTACTTAGCAGTAGCCCAATGGGTTTTCAGTCAGGAATTTTGGAAGCCCTACCATTCGAGTGGGGAGTCGCGTGCACCCGGCGCATTGGATATTTCTAGCCCTGACACTTTGTGCTGAGCTCTGTTTGTAAATCCCACACTGTGCTCCACAATTCCATGTGGAAACAAATTACCACACTTGCATCTTTGCAGGATGCCTTGTTTAATTACAGGGACAAAATAATGGCAAATGGATTTTAAAAAAAAATAAAATTTTTAAGTGTTAGGAGAGGTTTATATTCTGATATATATTTATGTTAACCAGGGATGTTTGAAATGTGTTTAAATGACCTGGTGTCAGTAATTTTACAAAAGGGCCAAAAAGATGTCATATTAGAATTACAGTAGGGATGTGGTCTGTTCTAGTGTTTGCACGGGGAACCTGGGTACCCAGGTTCCTGCCTGCCATCGTATTACCCGGTTCCAAATAGGGATGCACCAGATATCCGGTCCGGCTGGATTATCCGGCCGGATAGTGAAAAAATATCCGGTTCTGGTTCCTGCCGGATTTTTTTTAAATTCGGCCGGAACCGGATTTTCTGTAAACTTGGGTAGCATTATGTACATGATCTGAGTTAAAACAAACAGGAAAACTGCAGTAACTGTCTCAAAATTAATTTAAAGTTCATAAATTATAGCTTGTCAGTGCATGTTACAGTATATAACATTTGAACACCATTATTTAACCCTTAAAAATGACTGAACCAAACAGGCAACAAAGTTATAAAAGTAACTGATTTACATGTACATGTTACAAATATGATTTCAAATTTCTCCAGCTGTGTGAAGTAAACTGAATGGATGAAAAGATCATCTGTTGAGTACAGCTGTAATTGACATCTAGCCGATTATTCCGTCATTGGAAAATGATCGGCATTGGTAAATTTCTGACATTCAACTGATCATTGCCACCGATTATTAGCAAACTGGAAAAAAGGGGCTAAATATACTTGAAAAAGGGCTCTTAGTTTCGTTAAAATCCCTGTAAATACTCAATCCATTAACTTCCTGCCAAAACGAGATGCATTGATAATCACAAACGTATAAATTTAACCGGCCTGCCATGGGAATGATTGTTTGATATTTTCCGCTATAACCCATTTGTTTTACCTGAAATTAGATTTAGAATTGCATTCAAGGTGTATTCCTTGCTGTCTCTCAGAAAGCACCGCGTAAGTTGCTGTACAAACTGTTCTGCACAATACGCATAGAACAGACTGGCTTATATAGCCAGCTAGCAAAGCCGGGCGAGTTCCATGCTAAATTCACATAGCAACGGCACCACAAATATCTGCCTATGTGGATTATGTGGGGATCTGACTTTCTTGCATTTCAGTTGCAGATTCTTTTTAAACAAGACATAAGTTTGGGAAGAGAACTGCTAAAAATATACAGGGATATTTATATCTGAAAGGAACCATAAGATACATTAATCGGGTGCAATTGTTTTGCTGCCCAAAACTGCTAAGATTATTATGATTGCTCTACATGGGGTCGGTTAAGACGGGAGCTCGAGAGTTGTAGCTACAGTACATTAAAGCAACTACAATCCAGTACAGTAAAAGAATAGAAATGTCCCAACATGATTGGGGGATGAAAACTAGACAGAGCATGATGTTGGCCTTAAAACTAAATTATCAAAGGGCATATGACATCCACTGCAAACAATTCTATTGTATTAACAGTTGATTTGTATCTTCACTTTTGAATTGTAAATATTACCCCTATAAAAATGATATTCAGTTTGTGAAACGAACGGAACTATTCCCAGTATTTTCTATCCTAAACTGGTTATGATATACACGATGTGCATGAAGCAAGGGACACGTACTATAGAGACAAACATGTGATTTCCCTCTTTCTAATAATCGGTAATTGGCATCGGGCCGATTGTTTAATTAATTAATCGGTAATTGGGTATTGCCGATCATAGCATAATCGGTGGACCACTAAATATGTTATCAAACATACAGTATAATACGTAATGTCAAAATGTGTGACATACAGTATCTCTGCCAAAAAAATTATTAATGATAAATGTGCTTCAGTTTTTTGAGATCATGGCATGTTTAAATACTAGAAATGGTGTATAAAACAATGGTGCTGTGCATAGTTAAAAACCTTAACCCTTGTCTTTTTACAGTACATATGAGCTTTCCATTCAGTAATCACTATCCAAGGACTCTCTTTGCCAAGTATTACTGGTCTACATAATTTGTACAATATTTTGAACAAGTGATGATGTACTGTAGTTCAAAAAGAACAAAGTGACATGCAAAACAACTTTCAAGATTCCCTCAGGAGTTTTCTCTACAAATACTCACTTAAGGAGGGAAAATACAAAGAGCTCTTACTTGCCCTGCTTTGCAACAGTTTTGCTGTACTTCTGCAGGAACAGTTTTTCATGCCTTTTTTCTACTATATGGCAATTTTTGGTTAAAAAATAAGTTAAATACACTTGTACAACACTTGAAGACAAATTTATAGACATTTCCCATTATCCTTCACAAACATTACATCACAAAGCAGAAAACTCCTATCCCAGGGTTTCTCTGCTTTTCTGAATTTCACATTATTCATCTGCATTGCAAAAATCCGGTTCCGGCCGGAAAAAATCCGGCCGGATTTCAAGTTGGTTCCGGCAAAATCCGGTTCTGGCCGGATCCAAAATTTTGGTTCCGGTGCATCCCTAGAAACTTCCAAATCTACTACCCGAATCTAAAAAAAATGCCTGCAAAAAGGATCACCCGATTTATGCCATTGCCCACGGAAATGGAATAAAATATTTTGCCAATTTGGTAAATATTCTTCGAGACTGACAATGAAGAGAGCCCCTAGAAATTATGTGTAAGTTTGAAAGTTATCCGTATTGTTGTTTCAAAATCACATTGTACTGTTTGATGCAGACATAGCAGACATATCACCCCCGCCCAGTTTGCAGAGACAGTGCCCGTAACATTTGGCATGCTAGGTAAACTGAGCCTTGCATGTACACGATCTTGTAATTAATATGGTATGCCACCTCGAGTATGATCCTCAAATATTTCATAATGGTTAAATGTGTTAGTTTTATGCAAATCAACACTTTGCCGCTATCTATTAAAGTAAAACAACATCAATGTAATAACCTTGTAAACGTTGACAAAATTTTTTTTGAAACAGGCCATTACGTATTACATTATTTTGCCCCAAAATGGTGCTCGCACAGACTACGAAGTTTATGTGTGAAAGTTATGTTACCGTACCTGGATGTCAACACGAGGCTAGCTATGTAAGAACATACATACCCCATTAGTGATAATTCCAACGCACATTGTGCAGTAGTGTGAGGGAAGTTCACAACACGACGTTGTTTGTTTACAATCTGTAATTCTGGACGTGCAAGAGAATACCATAGTACAGGGCTCTGAGTGGTTGATATTTTTAAATCAGTGTTATAAAGGGAGAAGTTTCGAGCTGGTAGTATGCTTGCTTCTCTGGTATTCATTCCAAAATTAAATATCAAATTGATATACAGTATGCCTTTGGAAGTACTAATTTTCATATGTGACTGTTTTCTGTTACATTTCTTTTACTTGTTAATTTGTTTAAAAACAAAACCAGATGATAAAACCTTCTGACAAATCAAATCTTTTTGAATTTGGGAATGTGATCACTATACTTCTCCAATACAGCTTTAAATGTTCTCATGCATGTCTTTTGGAGTATGCCTTACAAAATGCGCAATCTTTTAGTCACCATAACACCGAGTAACCCGGGTACCCGACAGGTATGGCTAATGGGTACCCGGGTCCTATTTTTTAATACCCGTACAAACACTAGTCTGTTCCCAAGATGGTGATTGGTATTAATATTCGCATTTGTTCTTGACAAAAATTATGCATGCATAGTTTAGTGAGTAATGTAGTATTGTAAATGTAAATGACTGTTAAAAGCTAATTGTATAACATGGCATATAGTAGTATATGTACAGTATGCTATACCTACCCAAATTAACTGCATTTGGATCTTAATGAATTAATAAGCCCATTGGTTAATTCTTGATAAGTTCAGATTGATAAAAAAAAATGTATGTGCGACAAATCTACTACAGTAGTTTAACATGGAAAACTCAATTTTGGTCAATGATACACACACAGAAGCGAACTCGACAATCGACAGGCATTAAACCATTTTTATTCCAAGCAACTCTGCTCATTCCATCTCAGGCTTACAGTAAATGAATTCTGTCCTTTTCCTCCCTAACTAATATCACATACCTAAGGTACCGAAACACCTAAACGGTTCTAATGCAAATTTTACAAAAGAAGTAACCTAAACTCACAACTCAAAACATACAGTATTGTAAAGTGTACACAGCTGGCTTAACCCTCAGGTGAGTAAGAGAGAATCCAAATCGAAGATAAGGAACACAGAAAATTTTAAACTAGACTACTTTACTGCTCACACTGCTGTAGTTAGCTTGATTACTTAGTTTTTATAACCTTTATTATTTGTTCCTTATCTACAGAACTTATTATCATTTTTACTCACTATTGTACAGTAGATGTTGTGATAAAACAAATGAAATGAAATGAAAATGTATCACATAGTACTGTAGCTTTGTACAGAAAAGGTGAAAAAGTGTAGGTGTTAAATCAGCTTGAGATCTTGCCATTTGTTTTGCTTGTGTAGGACTTCATACATACAGTAGAAGTGCATCTTTTGAGAACTTACATACTGTAGGTAAAGCTATGATTTAAAACAATATTTAGCCACTTGTAAGCCTAAAGTGGGAATTGTGATCCTGTCTGTCAGGTTCACAAGCTTTCTTTCAATGGGTTTTTTTGAACAGGGGTACACGTCTGGTTAATCAGTACTAAGTTTGGTTTAAAGTTAGAGTAGTTAGTTAGATAGAGTTTGAGCCACCGTGAGCCACTGTGTTTTTCCAGTTGTGGCTCACAGGCTTGTTTTCCGTACTCCATTGCTTCATGCTGTGATGTCTCTTCTTGAAAAAGCAACATAGACACCCCAGTACATCAAAGGCGGTATGGGGTGTAACCAATATCGAGTTTGTTACATAATCTGTGACCTAAAATGAGCTATGCTTTCATTGTGTTCACACTGCGTGAAAAGCAATTAACACATACATGCTCACTGACCTGTTAGCTAACCCCAAATGTACAGTAACTTAACTATTTGTGTATTGAAACACATCTTTTACTGTCAATCAATAAATCAGATATGAAACTTGACTTAATCAAGTCTGCATGTAGTGGGCTTTTTTTCTTCCCTGAAGGGCTAGTAGTTAATCAGGCAGAGAGGAATAATGTAACAAAAAGTAAGAGGGACCGTTTCATCATGTTATTGCTGAGCATCACACACAATGGCAGTAGGTTTCTTTTTTAGAGTCTTTGGTATGACTCGACCTGGGAAGCAAACCCAGGCCTTCTGTATTAGAGGCAGGTGCTCTTAATACCATTAGACCAAACATGCAGTCTGTTTGGTTTAAAAGAGAAACAAATTACTTCAATGGACTGATACTTTACATACTACATAATTTTCATTCCAGTTATGTGATGTGTACAGTAGAATCATTCATTGCAGTTTGACTGTTTATTATTATAAAATCTATTTAAGTGCCTGTCTTAGATTTAAATAATATTTACTGCTTACTTCAAAATAGATAATTACTCTTCAAGTCTACTGATTTGTTTCATTTTTGCAGACTTTGAAAGCTTTTTTGCCTGCCATGATGAAGGTCAATAAAGGTCATGTTGTAACTGTGGCCAGTGTGTTGGCAGAGTGTGGCATCCCATATTGTTCCGATTACTGTGCCAGCAAGTCTGCTTCCAAAGCTTTACATCAGGCTGTGGCAAGGGAGACAATTCTTGAAGGATCAAACATCAAATTTACCCTGGTTTGTCCGTACCTTGTAACATCTGGATTGTTTAAAGGTACTGGTACACGGTGAGTACTCAAAACTGCCTATAGAGATGGTGAAATGATTTCTAAAAAAGACTAGAAAGACTAGGACTAGAAGTACATGTGCACTATCAGTGTGAATATTTGTAAGGGACTCGGTGTGCAGCTGAGAATTCTGAGTGGATGTAAGAAGTCTCATGTGAAGCAATAAAGCATAGCAACTGGTAGGTTAAGGATTTGATCCCTGGCTGTGTCACACTAATTTGGAATCCTTTGAAGAGCAATCTACATGTTTTCCCATCTCAAGTTTCCTTTATAAAACCACAAAACTTTGACCCCACTTGTTGCATCATTAAGGCAGCCTAAATGAAACTTTTAATTTAAAAGTGCCCCAAAATGAAGCTTTAAATTAAAAAAAGCCTTAGCACAGCCAGAATTGTCTAAAGGGTGGACTTGCATGAATGCTCCCTTAAGCCCGGGTCCCACTTACGCGATTCAACTTGCGATTCAACTTTCAACCAAGTTGATACAAAAGTTGCTTAGTGGGACCGGGAATCAACTTTACAATCGATTCAACTCGGTCGAGTTGATTCATAGTTGCAGGAAATAGAACATGTTCTATTTTGCTGCAACTTTACAATCAACTTTCGAACTGCGCATGCGTTGAACTGTGCTTTCCGCGAAATTTGACTGATCAAGCGAACACAAAGTTGGTAATAATGGCAGTAAAGACAGCCCATTAAGTTTGCATTTAGAGAAGGCGTGTGTGCTTTAACAATTTCTCTGGGAAATGGACTCGAAGGATTAACAGTTAACAGACCTATTAAAGACAAGCTTTGGAAAATTTTGCCACGAAATTTGGTACAGCAGGTACAAATGCGATCGAAAGGTGAGTTCGAGTAGTGAGTGTACAGCCTAGCATACATACATAGTGTACACAATGATCAGTACAGCCTAGCTATTGCAACGTTGTCATTGTTTACAACACATCAAGCCAGCACTATATCGTTACTGCACCTCGCCTAGGCCTAGACTCAGTCTAGTATAGGTGGATGACTTTTGTGATGCTTGGAAATGGGCTACTTTAACTGTTAATTACACATTGTACCTTGCGACTATGACCGATCTTGACATCAGAACACACATCTTATGTTACCAACGTCACAGGTTACCTCAGGGTCTACAATCATATGATGATACAGTAAACCTGACGATCGGCAGAACCTAAACCAGTCGTGGAATTTACTTAGCCTAGGTCTTACATTAGGCCTAACAGTTAGCACTCAGTCGTATGTGCCTACGTTATGCTTATAAATATGGAGCGTGTGTAACGTTAGGTCATGAAGGGGGACTGTTATTTACAGTATCACAACGTCATTTTCCATGATCATTACGAAAATACGTTCTTCATATTACACGTCACCTTTTGAAGTCACACAAAACACTAGTGTTTTCAAGTGCATGAAAGCAAACTTGATAACACTAGATAGCGTTCAAGTCAGCTTTAGAATTTACTAGTAAGACGTGAGATAAGACTAGGCTAGTACTAGTACTAGTAGTAGTACTCGCCAGACTACAGTACATACTGTCGGCAAAAGGACGGTATACAAGTGAAGTCAAAACTAATTAATATTCACAGAGAGACTACAATCCTGGACAAATTATCTGGGGCAAATTCAAACGCCCAACCGAAATATATGTTGTTTTTGAGGGTGAATAAAAGTTGCGACAGGTCCGAAAGTGTCCCAATAATTTTTTCAACTGAATGTAGAACTGTAGGGTGTGAATGTGATCATTCAGAATTTAGATCACAATGGTTTCTTTTTACAATTAGGGCATTTTTACCCCAGTTTACCCTGTTAGCCTAAGAATCGACCGCGGGCGCACCGGAATTGACATTTTGTTGTAATTTGGAAACTGGAACAGTCAGGGCTTGAACATTTCCAATGCATATACTGTAAAAAAGAAATATAGTTTTGCAATCGCTTCACGGCACGTTAAAATTATATTTCTTCTTTTGTCTACACTGCAAAGAATTAGGTAACTAATGGAGCCTTTAAAGTGTTAATTTTGCAAGGATAATCAATGTACCCCTAGTCCTCAATAAGGCCCTACACACTACGTTCCAACAGAACTTTGCTTCGTGCATTCGGAGCGTAGTCTATGGAGCGTAGTACGCCTATAACAAGGCACTGTTGAGGGCTAATGTACCCCCAATCTTGTGCACCATTTCAATGATCCGCCTATATCTGCCCATACTTGAACTTATAGCAAAGAATTTCCCCTCACCGTGGTGCCGTGTATGAGTGATATCGTTGACCTCCCAACCTAAAGTTTGCGTAAATGACATTTTCCAATCTTTGTGTCTATAGACAATGTTATTCTCATTTTCCAGGTTTTCATGCATGGTCCCAGTTTTAGCTTTAGGCCTATGTCTTCTTCACTTCATCATAACTCCTCGCATGGTCCCCATTTATGATCATCGTCCTGATGCACGGAGGGGTATGAAGGAACTCCATTCGCAGTGTTTTTTTTTCTTTGCCGTCTCGAAGGGTCTTGATGCATAAACTACCATATTTTGCTCATTGATTCATGAACTCGGGCTGAAAATGAGTCCCGAGTCTCATAATCTTAACAACTAATATCACCTATAGGGGCGGCCATTTCATTCTTGGTAAATGGGGTGGGGGGGGGATTATTACCTCATTTAAAAGAAAATACTTTGTGGGTAGTTAAAGTTACCGGTAACAGGAGAATATTAAGTATTGGGGGACATGTTCCCTGAGAATCGGCACTCACGATATTACCCAATTTTGAAAAATACAAAAAGGGACCGCGGAGACGGGGGGGGGGGCTTGCTTTAACCCCCGCACGTTTTTGTTGTGGGTATTTTGGGCCGCATGAAACTGCATTTTGGACCGCCGTAAACTGCATTTATTTTATTGGACATATTGGACCGCTTGGATGATTAGCCCCTGCCCTTCAAAATTGGCTCCGTGGCCTCTGACGAAGTACGATATGAGGTGGGAGCCTGCATTTTTCTGTTAATCTGTTTCGTTAAAATTAAAACATCACACTTATTATGCCACTATAACTCATGAGATAGATTTTGATTGATTCGTTACCGTAAAATTTGGGTTACAGTATAAACGCTCACTTCTGTCCTTGTAATCTGACATTGGAAAACAACGTCCAACAGTTTTGCAAAGATCACCCAAATGTTCTGTTTACCATTTCGAAAAATTTGTGCCCACGTTATTGAAGTGGGGTGAGAAAAATTATTTGATTTTACCCATTTTAAGCTGTGTCGAATATTTGTATAATCTTTTCTATTTTTCTTGAAGATTAAAATGTGACCATGAAGGATGACATTTTATTTTGGGGCAAATTTTAAAAGCACGATATTAGGATATTTTAGAAAATTGTGTCGCGCAACACTATAGATGACAAAGAACTGAGAAATAATTATTTTTATAAGCTTCTCACCTAATGTCTCACGAAGGTTTATTTCTTGATTTTTCATGATTAAATCTGACCTTGACTGTGATGCTTTTTCTATTCTTCTGGCAAATTTTTGATGAAAATTGAAAATTCAGCCATTTTGAGAAATTACCGTAGTACCTTGTGCAGGAATATGAAGTTAAGCTCAGTGATGATTGTTTTTCATAAGCTGTTAGAATATACGGATAATTAAACATGCCAAACTTTTTTAGACGCGAATTTTTCTAGACACTTCCACAAAACTCATATTTTGTAAATGTTGGGAGTGGCCTTCCCTCTTAATTCCCCGCGTCTCGCACGCCATGCATGCCCACTAGTCTGATAATTATGTTCTATTCAACTCAGTTTGTCCAACATGTCATGACAGGCATGTGTTCTATGATTTATCCGAGGTAGTTCTTCCAGAGAGGTGTTACTTCTATGATACGGTCCACGCACCTTCGTAGGCCTATAATCAAATCTCTCAGATTCCTTTCGTCAAATGACAAGGAGGGGAACAAATGCCTTCTTCTGGGAATCTTCACCATCACCTATATTATTATCCCAGTCGGGTGACCTCTCCATAGGCAACACAAACTAATGTTGCACGAGAGTTGCGCGTGTGGGAACACCACACAGTTGCGAAGAAAGTTGCTTGAAAAATCACGCAACTTGTTGAAAGTTGAATCGCGTAAGTGGGACCCGGGCTTTACTTGTACAGGAGCTCTCCTATTTGGGGTAGAGCATCCAGAAAATTTTGGAAAATCACTGACTTCAGACAATTGGAAAAAGCATTACCCAGGCCTGTAAATACAGTAGGCTTTTGTGCAGTCTTTGCTTTGGGCTTTTTTGTAATAATTTGCTGATCAGAAAATTTGGAGAAAATCATAGGGCCTACCACAAACACTTTTTGGTTTCGATGAAAAGAGAAACCTATGCATTCATGATGGCATGTATGTGTATGTATGTGCGTGTGTGTTCGTGTGTATGCATGCGTGTATGCGTTGACAACTGGTGCAAACCGTGGACTAAAGATTGAATTCATACCCGCGAACCGTGGACACACCTGAAACCGAGGACAGTCCACGGTTATGCCAGCATGCTAGCAATACTCCTTTCATAAATTTAGAGATGCTATAGTGATATCTCATGGATATTTTGATAGTCCACGGTTACCTGCAGAAAATCAGATTCAGCCTTGTGATTTGTGTATGGCGAACAAAATTAGAAGGGTGTCCTCGGTTTGTAGGTTCCAGTCAATTGGTCCACGGTTCGTGGCATTTGCCTGTAATGGTGAGTGTATGTGTGTGTGTGTATGTGTGTATGTTTGTATGTTTGTGACACTTTGCTTGTTTACACGATATCTTGAGAAGGGAAGATCTGACAGTTGTCAAACTTAGTACACAGATACCCCATACTAAGAGGAAGAACCCTATATATTTTGGTTGAGGTTTAAGGTCATCTGGGGTCACAGGGGGTCAAAAACCAAAATCCTTGTTTACAAAATATCTCAAAATAGGAAACTTGCATAAATTTCAAACTTGATGTGTGGATGCGTTATGATGTGAGGAAGAACCCTATTGATTTTGGTTGAGGTCAAATGTTATTTGGGGTCACCTGGGGTCAAACCCCGAAATCCTTGTTTACACGATATCTCATGGTAGGAAACTTGGATTAATTTCAAACTTGATATGTTGATGCGTTATGATGTAAGAAAGACCCTATTGATTTTGGTTTAGGTCAAGGGTCATTTGGGGTCATGTGGGGTCAAACCCCCAAATCCTTGTTTTCAAGATATCTCATGGTAGGAAACTTGGATCAATGTCAAACTTGATATGATGATGCGTTATGATGAAAGAAAGAACCCAATTTATTTTTGTGGAGGTCAAAGGTCATTTGGGGTCACATGGGGTCAAACCCTGAAATTCTTGTTTACACTTGTCAACACAATATCTCAAGGGAGGAAACTTGGATAGATTTCATGGGTCATGTGGTGTCAAACCCCTAAATCCTTGTTTACACTATATCTCAAGGTTGGAAAGTTTGATTCATTTCAAACTTGATATGTTGATGTGTTATGATGTAAGGAAAAACCCAATTAATTTTGGTGGAGATCAAAGTTCATTTGTGGTCACGTGAGGTCCAACCCTGAAATCCTTGTTTACATGATACATCATGGTAGGAAAGTTGGCTTCATTTCAGACTTGATATGTTGATGCCTTATGATGAAACGAAGAACCCTATCTATTTTGGTGGAGGTCAAAGATCATTTGGGGTCAGAAGGGGACAAATTCTGAAAATTTTTTTAACACAATATCTCAGGGTGGGAAGCTTGGATTGATTTCAAACTTGATATGTTGATGGGTTATGATGTAAGGAAGAACCCTCTTGATTTCCATGAAGGTCAAAGGTCATTTGGGGTTATAGGGTGTCAAACTCAGAAAACCTTGTTTACACTGTATCTTAACGTAGGAAACTTGGATTGATTTCAAACTTGATATGTTGATGCAGTATGATGTAAGCAGCTTGTTTGCAGAATATCTTAAGGCACAGTATGAAATTTGGCTTTTTGAATATAGAAATGTTTTGGTTAAAAGAAAAACCAGTTACTAACATGTGGAGTCAAAGGTCACTTTGGGTCACCAGTTGTTAAAAGAAATGTAGCATATCATTGAAAAGAGCATGTATGTATCATTGAAACCTCAGTGCATTTTTGCATTCTGGTTTTGCAAAATGTTAGGCACTTTATACACCTGAGTACCCTTCCGTCAACTTAAAGTCTGGCAATTGAAAAAAAAAATCCCAGATCTTTTTTGCAACTTTTGCCCTTATGATACAGTTTTGCTTAAACCTAGAAATGAGGTTGAGGAATAATTGTTTTTCAAAAGCTGCCCAAATGTGTCAAAAATGTTGAAGTCTTTTTTGCCTCCCATGAAAGTGGTACTTTGACTCTGATGACTTTGATGCTTATTCTTTTTCATGCAAACTTTTGTTGAAGTTGGGTACACTTAGAAGTTGGCTGTGTCATTAGAAATATGACCAATTTTTTAGGAGTTTTTCATTAGAAATATTTCCATAATTTTTTAAGACTCAAATGGCTGCCCATAAATTTCAAGTCTGTACCAAAATTCAGATCTGCCAGAAATTTTGTCCAAGGCCTTGAATTACTGGGATCATGTCCCACCACTTGCCACAGATGGCTGTGAGGAGCAATTTTTTGCCCATTTAAATAAAGAATTAGAGCTCAGACATCAAGGTTTATTAAAAAAAAGCATACAATCTACCACTTTCCTTAATTTTCTTGAAAGGGGAGTTGAATCATACCATGGTGAATTGTAAACTTTTGAACTTGTCTTGTACTTAAAGGGAGAAGGGATCAAGGGAATGTCCCCCTCCCGTTTAAAAATATGTGAAAAATTTTGTGTTCTTGATATGTTATCTGGTGCCACACACTATATGCTACAGTACATTCATGTTGAAATTGGTGTTTAAATATTTACATAAAGGTGAAGTTACACCATCTGTGAGAGGGCATGGCCCAGTGCCGTTGTAAGAAGTGATAAACTTCTACTGCATTTGTAGTTCCTTTGCATCATAGAAAAACTGCATATTCAAGACCGTCACCTCAGTGGATCTGTATTTTTGTGGTCATCCTGTCCTTAGAAGGAGCAGTACAGGTAGCTGCACATCCTACAGTAAGTGTATCTACAGCTGTCTTAATTAATCCAGTCAGTAATGTCATCTCTAATCTATAAGACAGACTGCAAGGAAGCTATAGTGCTGACCACAACTTCCCTCAGCAACAAGTCACCAACATCACACTAAAACTGAAATATCAAACTGATACTGAATACTGCATTTACATTATACAGTACTATACTTATCAGTGGCAACTTTTATTCACTTGAAGTGTTGACTAGATTAATGACAATCAGTTAGGATAAAGAGAGTCCACTGAGATGGTGATTCATGCACTGATATTAAGTTAGTTATAGATCTAGAGTGAGAGACTCATCAGGAGATGGAATCATTGTCCTAAGGGCAAGCAGGATGCAATGAAAAAGACTTTACTGAAGCCTTTAAACTTCATTAGCAAAATTTGTGAGAGTATACAGTAGAACAAAATCTTTTGTGATTACTGTAATACAGTTGGTGTACAAATGCTGTGTTAAAGATATTTTTCTATGAAGCTTGCATAAATTTGAGACTTGGTCCTTGTGGGAAACAAACCTGCAAGATTTTGTAATGTCTAAAAAGTTAAAAGAATTGTCCAGAACTACATTTATGTTTCATGTGTTAAAAGGGAATATATTCCAAGCATTCTGGTGAAATTTTTTATTCATTTCCTATGTTTGGTTCTCAGGATTGAAGTTGGCACAGTTTTCAGTAAAATATGAACCTCAAGCAAGCAGGTGTAATGTCATGAATTCATATTGTTGATTGGTTATAGATGCTCTAGCCCTAAGTAATGAAACATAAATATTAAAATCTCCATTGTATGGCATCCACTTATGGTATCAACTACTGTACATTTCAATGCTACAGCATAAAATTGATGGTTTATAATAAATACTGTAAAAACAAAACATTGGCCAATAATGTGAATCCATGACATCCCACTTGCTTGCTTGCTTCAAGTCCATTCTATATCGAAAATTTGTCACATTCAATTGCGAGTATCTGTTTGGACTTTTCTTTTTAAAGGAGATATTGTGTTTATTTGTATGGGAAACATTAATCCTTTAAAAACTAAGCACTGTTTTATTCATAGACAGAGAGTGATAGTTTATTGAAAAATAAGGCAGTAAGTATTCTTTTCAAGAAATAAGTTTTTCACAAATTTAGAAATTCAGTTTGTTGCTCTAGAACAATTTTTTCACCCCAAACTTTAAAATTTTGAATGATGCAGTTTACTTGCCTTTTAAACAATAGATATTGTGAATAGTGTTTGCACGGGTTACCTGGGTACCCAGGTTCCCACCTGCCATGGTATTACCCAGTTCCAAATCTACTACCCGCACCTAAAACAATATTGCATGCAACAAGAATTACCCCAATTAGGCCATTGCCCATGGTAATGGATGAAAATATTTTGCCAATTTGGTAAAAATTCTCTCCAATACTGAGAATGAAGAAAACTTGTAGAAATTATGTTTAAGTTTGAAATTTGTTTGTACTGTTTCGCAAAGTTGAAATTTTCTCAGCATGCGGCCTGATTGCGCTGTTATAAAGGCAGTGATCCTTTTCACATATCCCACATACATCACTCATAAGCTTGCACGCAAGCTATCTGCAAGCTATGTGATGGCGATGCAAAATCACACCGTACTGTTTTATGCAAAAACTACAGTAACAGGCATATTAACCTGTCCAGCTGGCAAAGACGGTGCCCACAATGTTCGGCACCCTATGTAAACTGAGCCTTGCATGTGTATGGTCTTATATTTATTACAGTTTGCCACTGTACCTCGAATAAAATCCTCGAATATTTCACAATGGTTAAATGTGCCACTTTTAAGCAAATCCACATTTTGCCACTACTGTAAATGTACTATTAAGATTTATGATATCACTGTAATGACACCATAAATATTCATGAAAAGGTTTTGGAAACAGGCCCTAACATATTACGTTAGTTTGCCCCAAAATGGCGCTCTTGCACACTACGAAGTCTATGTACGAAAGCATGCATGGTTCTCAACACGAGGCTAGTACATCAGAATATACACATCCCTTTCGTGATAATGCCACGGCATATTGTACATCAACTTGAGCAAATTTCACAAGCATGACGTCGTTTGTTTACATTTGGTAATTTTGGATGTGCTGGGAAAACGCTAATACAGGGCTCTGATTGGCTGATGTTTCTAGATTGGTTTTAAAAGGAAAATCTTCAAGCTCTTAGTATTCTTGCTTTTCAAGTAGGGAGACGTTCCAAAATTCAGTATCATAGGCCTTGGGTAGTACTAGTTATTCTTATTTAACAGTTTTCTGTTACATTTCTTTCACTTGTTGTTTTTAATTTGAAACAAAATGAGACAATAAAACCTAATGACAAATCAAGTGTTTTTGAACTTGTGAATGAATGTGATTGCTACAGTAGCTCTCCAAGACAGCTATTAATATTATCATGAATGTCTTATGTATGCCTAACAAAATGTTACTATCTTTTTGTCCACGAGTACCTGATGGGTATGGCAATCAGGGACCCAGGTCCTATTTTTTGGTACCCATGTAAACACAATTTGTGAAGAGACAAAGCTGTTGAGCTGGTGTGGTTTGTAGTTGAGACAGAGTGATTTGATAGTTATTGCAGCAGCAGACTTTCTTTGTATTCTACAGTATATAGAGGCTTTTCACATGACGTCATAATACTCTCCGGCGGCCATGTTGGAGTACATGTAACTACGTAGTAAACCACACTGGACGCGCTTGCTCGTTGAATTTGTACTCATCGTGCATATCACAGTGCACACTGTGCAGTGCGTTCGGCACAAAGCCACGTGTATTTGGCATGAATATCCTCCAGCATGGCGGTTCCATGACGTAATTTCAAAGCCTCTATTGGAGCATTTGAACATATTTCCCTTTAAAGGTGGTTATGAATAGTTTTGAATTTCATTCCCATTTTAAATATGTTTTGCACAATTTAGCTTTCAAACCAGGATATAAAACCATTTTACACTGTTTAACTTGCTCATAATGACTACTCAAATCCATTTTTCATAAAGTTTAATGGTTACAAATATTGAAAACTAGTCAAATCCATTCAGAGTTGAATTTGTTTGGACAAAAGTCCTATCCTGGGACTACATCCAAATTGCACATATTGACAAACTGTTCAACATATGTGAAATGAAAGTATAAATTTGATTGTACTATAAGTGTGAGAAAATGTTTTTCTATGTTCATGGGCTGATTTTCCTTCCACTTTTTTGAGAGCTTAAAATTCTA
The DNA here is from genome assembly GCA_037179385.1 of Holothuria scabra. Classification (NCBI taxonomy): domain Eukaryota; kingdom Metazoa; phylum Echinodermata; class Holothuroidea; order Aspidochirotida; family Holothuriidae; genus Holothuria; species Holothuria scabra. The sequence goes on from CM074199.1 coordinate 33,536,240, forward strand.
TTTCCATTGGGCTTTAGAACTTATTTTCAAGAAACTGCTCTGAGTCATTGGGCATTACAAAAGCTTCTCTGCCTGAGGGATATTTACTAAAAATTGCTTTTCAAATAGCAGTTCGAAACAGAAACTGTTTTTCACAGCTTTGGATCTTAAAACATAAATAAGAAACTACACCTCAGCAAAAAGGAACTGCATCTGGAAAGTAAAGGATCTTTGGGCTTCCTTTTTATTTTGTTCTTTTTAGAGAACTAATTTTATAGTAATGACAACTTTCAAGCTTACTGTAGCATTAGTAGTGTATAAACCACTACATAGTGTACAAAATATTGTAGAGAAATTAGGGAGAAAAACCTTTATACAGGATACAGGAAATTGACCCAAACTGGCTTTTGCTGACCTGAACAAATTATGCTGAAATGAAGCCTTCTGACCCCCACACTTAGATTTCCGCTATTACCATAAATAATCTAGGAATAAACCACCAAACCTCTTTCAACAATTCTCAACTTGTGAAAGGGAATTACCCCCAACAAATTTTACTGCTGAAATAATTAACTGAGAAAAAAAACACACACACACAGAAAGTGTCATTTCCTGCCATTTGGGAAGCATGTTTTTACCACAGTTTATGCCTTTGCTTTATGCAAGTATTGTGGTGTGACACTTTTATTGTCTCTAACATTATGTGTGTCCCTCACTCATACTGCATTCCCAAACCTAACCTAACCTTTGACTCACTTCTAAACCTGGTTCTTTGAAGGTGCTTCCTCTCATGTTAATATTGATACCAACTTAGAGTTTATACCACGACTCATTTTGCACAGTGTTTGGTTCACTAATGGACAGCATTACATTAGTAATGAAGCAAATGATTAGCCGATAATGTGCAGCAAAGGCATTTCTTGTTGGCTCTAACTGTGTCTGTATGCTGTATATATTCATATGGCACTTGACATATTTTTTTTCAACAGGTATCCTTGGATTCTGCCTCCCTTGTCTCCAGAGTATGTTGGAAGAAAGGTTGTTGAAGCAATACAGACAAATCAAGAGTACTTGTATCTACCCTATCAGATACAAGCTGCAATTTTATTGGAACAGTAAGAATTCTCTTCCTTTTGGTTGTCATTAATGACAAGATATTACCCCTAAATTTGCAATGTATTTCAAAACAGAATTTCTAGCTAGAAAGTGCAATCAGGGTTTAGGGCTGTGAATTTGTAGCGATTAATCGCTAAATGATTGCATGTGGAATAAATGTTTAGTACAAAGCTACAATCGATTAACTGCAAAACCTTTTTTTGACAGGTTTTTATCCATTTGCATATTCTGATGATCCCTGGTTTTTGTTAAGGGGAACATTCTGGGCATATTTGAGCCTTGTGGGCGAACTAAGTTTCAGAATAATTTGATTTTACCATGCAAGATAATAACTCTTACTATTTTTGCAAATTAGGCCTACATTCAGAATCAATCACTATGTACTGAATTTTTTTTTTTTTTTGTGATAAGGTAATCGCAATTAATCGCTAAACGATCGCAAATTTTTGAGGTTAAACGTTTACTTACTTTGCTAAACGTCCACAGCCCTATCAGGGTTAATGCATTGGGTCGATTACTTACTATTTGGTTCCAATTTTATTTCAGTGCTCTAGAGAGTTGCAATTCCATGTATCAGTTATTATTGTACTTCATGGTATCAAAGTAAGTCATGCCCTTCCCATAAGGGTGCCATGCTAGGGGTTTATGGCTAAAAATGTCCTCTGATGCTTTCATCTAGCCCATGGGTTGCAAGCTGATACTGGTTAAAACTGGTGAGATGTTATCAGTGAAACCAGTCAGTACTAAATGTCACTGCACTGCCCAACCCTCACCCCCCCTCATACCTCATCATCTTTGTCATATTAGAAGGGTTGGTGCAAGGGTTAAAAATATGGGTGGATATACCCCATTTCCTGTTTTATTTTTATTTTCTTGACTGGAAGGAGATTTCAGATAGTGCAGGCCTATATTCTGTAGGACCACACTTCACAATCATTTGTGTCCTGCATGTAGAGAAAGAGTGTATGGATTTTCCAGCAAATAAATATTTTCCTGTGAGAAACTACTAGTCTTGTGAATTGAGTGCAGAAGTTGTGTACTGTAGATGATGCTGACAGCTGCTGCCTCTTTTAAAGCACCATTCTCTCTTTGTCTCTCTAATGTGTTTTTTGTATACTTGTCTCCCATCTACATTTTCCACAGTATCCTGCCTTTCAAAGGTCAGCTTGTCATGGAAGAATTCATGGGAGCTAATGTTGCAATGCAGACTTTCACTGGAAGAGAAAAAGAAGCTTGAAAATCTCTAGAATGAAGAACACGAAGAAGTCACTGGAAAAGCATTTTGCACCCTCTGTAAGAGATGAAGAAAGTTTCCATGGTAACTATTTAGGTCATGGATAGAGAGATAGAAAACGGTTTGTATTTCAATTTTTGATGGTATCACATTGATAGAAGGAGCACATGGTATCTCTGCCCATAGATCACATTTCTTTGCACTTGTGAAAGGTAGTAGGTAATGGTGCACTTAAATATTTAATGTTTTGATGTGTTGGAATTTATTCTGATGTTGGTACCATCAAAGTATATTAGTGATACAGGGTTTTCCCTGGGTTTAGAATTGAACTTCGTGCATCTGATGCGTCCATAGGTGGATCGCTGGCCTGGGGGAGGGGGTGTCCCCCTCCCCTTTTGGAAATTTTGTGACTTATGCAAGTCGCTAGACGCAAAATGGTGGCACTTTTAAGGCAAATTAGTCAACACAATTGCTGTAAGTCGACGCAAAAATATTAGCACTGAAACTCACATCCGTACAAATTTTGATCTGCTGATAGCGATCACATTGCCTTTATATCACTTAAGTTCTGCTTCAAAAGTTTTGGTTCATCGGCATGGCTTTTATTTAGCGCTGGCACCGGATGATTTCAGTACCCCGGTTGGCCGTTATTTCGCACCCGTTGCTCACCAAAATTGACATAATTGGGCCGGCTTGCAATATTATATTACAAGTTCAGAATAGAAGATATTGGGAAAATTTCCGTTCGTTTCACGAACAGGATATCATTCTTGTAGGCGTAATATTTTCACTTCAAAAGTGGGGATACAAATCAACCGTTGATACAGTAGATTTGTTTGCAGTCAATGTCACATGTCCTTTAATAATTTAGTTCTTAGGCCAGCATCATGCTCATTCTATTTTGCATCCCCCAATAATGTCGAAACATTGGCATTTGTATTGTCATTGGTATTTACGTTAATGTTGTGTAGCTACTCTCCTGCTTCAACGAAGCCCATGTAGAGCAACCATTCATGATAATCTTAGTAGTTCTGGGAAGCAAAACAATTGCACCCGATTAGCGTATCTTATGGTACCTTTCGGATAAAAATATCCCGTATATTTTAAGCGGTTCTTGTCCAAAACTAACGTCTTGTTTGAAAAGAATCTGCAACTGAAATGCACGTAAGTCAGATCCCCGAAAAATCCACGTACGCAGAGATTTGTGATGCTGTTTCATGGTGAATTTGGCACGGGGCTCGCCCTGCTTCGCTAGCCGGCTATACAAGCATCGGAAGTGCGATGGTCGTAACACAAGCTCAATGGGAAAACTGTCTCGAGAGCGAGTATTTTCACACACACTAAATCACATAGGCGAAGGCGCGAGTTGTGATTGGCTGGTTAGAATCAACGCAATTGAACCAATCACGATGCAGGGATCAATTTAAATTTTGAAATGGATCGTATACATATGATGTCTCCAAGCAAAACATGATGCCTTGTTTGGTGGAAAAACGGACACACAGGAAAGTCTACTGAATGCATGGACCAAGAAATTTGCTCCATGAGACCACGTGCATCACTGTTTTCGTTTTCAATGACGTCGCATGACAACATATCATAAGTCCTACTGTAAATAACATTACAGAAGGAATGCTAGAAATGATCTAATTTATGCAAGGTAATAACCACCGAACTTGCAAAAGGTTCTAAGAGCTACGTGTACAAAACGTGCACAGACATGTATGCTAAGCTTGGGGATTTGAAAAAAGGCGAAGCACTGCAGCTCGATAGTCTGTACAATGTGTTTTGTGCAGAACAGTTAGTACAGCAACTTACGCGGCACTTCCTGCAAGAAAGCAAGGAAAACACATCGAATGCAATTCTAAATCTTATTCCATGAAATACTAGGCCTACAGGGTTATACCGGAAAATATCAAACGACCACTTCCAAGGCAGGGATAAAATTTTACGTTTGTGATTATCAATGCATCCCGGTTTGGCGGGAAGTTAAAGGACGAATTTTACGAAACTATGGGCAAGTTTCAAGTATATTTTAGCCCCTTTTTCAGTGTGCAAATAATCGGTGGTAATGATCGAGTGAATACCAGAATTTATAACAGCAATGGAGCACGTGGCTGGAAGCAATCACAGATTGTGTGCGTACCGATCTTTTTATGAAAACATGTTGGGAAAACATGGGTTCTAAGGCATCATACACATAAGGTCCATTGCACTTATTTTAAGTTACCTCTATGCAGGAAACATCGTGATTGGTTCATTATTGCTTTTAATCAGCCAATCATACTCGCGACATCGTCAATGCAGTTTTACTGTGTAGGAATAACGTGTAGAAACCAACTGTCTTCGCATAGAATTCTAATACTCCCATTGCATTTCTGCTACGATCAAATTTCCCAAACTTTTGTTCTAGTCGGGCTAAATAAACAGTTCAGAGATGGAATATTTACTGGGGGGTTAAGAGTGCAGTGTAGGCTACATTCGCAGAAGTTCATGTTCCGATTTTCTGAATTGTGGCGTAAGTTTTATAGAACGAAGTAACAGGAAATATGTGGGATTTCATCGTAAAGATACAATGATATGGTTTGTTCGTTTGATCGATAATTTCCCAAATCTGAAACACTAGCCCCGCCATTTACCTGCAAAAACAGGCGTTTGTGTTTTGGTTGTGCAAGTCGCGTTGTGCCACCTAGCTACTATGCTCCGGAGTGAGCACAACAGTTTCCTGATACCAGCCTACGAGGGCAAGTGCAGGCTAGTTAATAGGTGCGTTCCTTTTAGCGGCTCGAGCCGGCTCAACTGGCTCAGCCAATGATCGATCTTTCTGAAAAGTGATCTTAACGTCATCAAAACATCACAACTTGAGCCGGCCAAAACGACCAGCCCTCCGAGGTGGTCTAGTTGAGCCGGTGACGTATTTTATGTCATATTTCGTCCAGTCAAAAAACTAGTTGAGCCAGTTGAGCTCTAAATCGAACGCACCTAATACTGTGTTGTTACTTGTTCAGTAGTAGGCCCCATGGGCTATAAATACAGAGCTCCGACTCGCATGCAGTGGTATGTGCAAGTTAAAAAAGTTAGTTGCAGTTTTACAAATAAGTCAATGATTTTGTCGTTTATTGTATTAACAACAAAAGCAATCGTTGACAGAAAGAAGAAAAATTATGGAGGCCAGCTGCTGGCAGCAATTTTGAACATCGCGGCCGTTTTTTGAACGTCGCGGCGTCCTTGATTTTGAAGCTTGAACGTCGCGGGGCGCGACGTTCAAAAGGCCCAGGGAAAACCCTGTGATAAGATGCACTATTAGATTAGATCCATAATTTGTGTCTCGTGGAAGTTCTTTATACAGTATTAAAGAACATATGGAACTGGGGGCTGTTCCACAAAGAGTTACACACAATCTTAAGTTTGATTCACCATATTTTAAGCCAACAGTAAATCATACTTAGGATTGTGCGTAACTCTTTGTGGAACAGGCCCCTGGAACTAAAAAGCATGATGCACTTTTTCTTTTTTGGAGAAAGTGTGGAAGACCAGAATAATGAAACAAATTTCAATAGTTTCAAAAGTTCAATTACATACCGAGGATGTAAACTACTCCATTCTGTGTCAATTACACATGAGCAAAGTGTTTCTTTTGAAAGGAACTAGTGAGTCCTCCATGAAATGTTATAAAAAAGTGAACCGAGTTTGGAGTGTACCACAAATTAAAAATTATTGAAACCAAATGTTTGTGCACTTGTGGAGACTAGCCCCTCTGGGTAAAAATTATCTTGTATGAAAAAAATGATCCTTGAAAACTTGTGTCTTGTGTCGTTCTGATAAAAAAGCCAAAATTTCTAATGGAACAAGAATCAGAAGATTTCTTTTTTTCAAAATGTATAATTTCATGTGGAAAGGAACAATGTTATCACCGTTTTGTGGTGAAATTTAATTGTTCTTTTCCATCTGTTGTTTTAGTAGGAGGCGTTTCAAAGTTTCCAACATTTGTATAAAACCAAAGCAAACAGAGACTGTGTCATATCGACATATTTATTGGCATTTTTTTTTTTCAAAACTGCTTTATGTTTTCTATTTTCACTTTCATTTATTATCTATTAACTAAGAGGCTTCAGACCTTAAAGACAGGTTTATTCAAGAGGTGATAAACACTTGCAACATTCCATTAAGACAGTATAGATAAAAAAAAGTCATTAAAAATGTACCTCATGTCGCAGTCAAAATTTTGATGTAAAGTTTGAAGCTTTGACACCATTTATTAGTTTCTAAAGTTTTCTCTCAACTTTCATAAATAACAGATATGTTCAGTTGAGATTAATTCTAAAAAGGAGTGTTGGAAGGAAACTCTAAAAACTCCATGGCGCTTTTGACAAAAACTTTTCTACCAATGTTCCCAACCCACTCTGTTTCAACAGAATATTTTTTTAAGGTAAACCTTAATGTACTGATTCAACATGTATATCAGGTTGGAGAAACATATTTTACTGATATTTCAGAGTTGCCTAGAGATACTCTGGTTTGTGTTGTTGTAAACCAGCATAGGAAATTTTTCTGGAACATGATGACATTTTTCATTTCATTCAATATAAGAGGTGCATATTTCATTTTGTTTAGCGCCCCCTTGCCATTATGGTAAAAAATTTCCTTGATACTAAATACCTCTGTTATGTGAAGTTTTTTTTTTATATATTTCATTTGAATACATGTATCATTTCTGATAGTTATGCCAAATGCCATGATGTTTTGATCTGTAAAGTACCAATATTCATATTCTAGCAATTTTGAGACCAAAGAGAAAAAGACCTAAAACCTGTTTCTAGAATAAATGAAACAAAATGTATGTAGGCAATGTGTACTAAGCAGGGTAGGAATTAATTAGCAAGGGTTTTCCGCTAAACATGTAAAGCATGCCCCAAAATGGAGTTGCAAGGGGGCAATAGCCTTTATATTTAGTGTAGGGCAGGACATTTTAAAGGCAAATACTGGCTAATCAGTCAAAAAGAGCCCCTGTGAGCTGAAAACTAATTCCTACCCTAGTTGGTACTTACAGAGTTTTTAAATACAGGTGTGCAAAAAAAATACTTAAATATGTGAAAGGATGGAATTAGAAGCATGGCTTAAAACTGGAAACAATGGTTTAGGTTGAATGGGGCTTCTCTAGTAAAATGAGTTTTGTTCTATGTCTAAAAATGATTTATTTTATAGATTAAACTTGTCAATCTAAAGGGAATTCAATCATGATTTGCATGCTTCTGTTTTAATTAGCTTTGAAATATTCACCTTACATTTTGTATTATTTTCATCATGAATCTTTGGTATACACTCATTGCCAGCAAAGTGGTATTTTAAAAAAAGAGTTGTGTTCTGTCTGTTAATATGTATGTTTTGTAGGTGCAATATAAAAATGGTAACTGCAATGGGCTTTGACACCTACCACTAGCTGTTAGATTTCAAGATTTCAAAAATCATGGGAACCCATTTCTTGATTCCTTCACTTTACAGGATGGCATCCATTGTGAACCCTATGTATCAAAGTGAGTTCAGTAATTCATTGTGATTAAATGTTTAGTAACTTACTTATTTTACCAAACAATCAAAGCCCTACTATAGTGAAGGAATTGAAATAAAGTTTGCAATATTTACCTGGAGTTTCGAAGTAAGTTTGGAGTGACCTCTTAATACTTTTTAAGGGTACACGTACTCTATGCTGTAATCTCAAGGTAACTTTGCTGTATTAACTTTGGAACTGATCAGATTTTTACTCTCTGTATAATCTGTTCAACCTAGCATTATTACTTATAATTTGGCCAAACAAAGGGCCAACTTGAAGTGTACATATTCAGAGGTAAATATACCAAGAAACACTCATATTCTTTTTCAAGGGACAATAAAATGCATCCACCAAAAATATGAATTTGTTGACAGATTTTGTCTGTACTATCTGGCACCTGTACAGTAGCAAATTACTGTATTCCAATCCAGGCAGGTAATGCTAATTTTTAGAGTCCTAAAGGAGCCATGCTCCCTTTTGTTATGATCATGCATGCTCTGCAATGAGTAATATGTCGAATTGTGTGCACATGTTTGTGGCATTATTTTGCCATTTGATTCATATTTGGCAGTTTGGCATTTGATTAGAGGGAAAATTATGCATTAAATACTCTATATAATATGTGAATTAGAAAAGGAAAAGAATATCTATTCTTTAAAATTCATTTAAACTTTTAGGAGCCCTTTAGGCAATCAGTTGTATGTAGATGAGACCACTCTGATGATATGGACCAGTGGGGCACCCTCCACATAAACCTTGTGGGAGAGTGCTTTTTACAAGTGTTCTTACGGAAACAATATTTTACTAGAAATCCTCCTACTTGACAATACTACCTCACCAGGTATGTATTTATTTCACATAGTCTGTACCATTGGTATACATCTTTCATTTTTTTTGTGAATGCCTGATGTTTGTACAGCAGAATGTTTATAACATATCATTCCATTGAGTTATTTTTTTTTCCTCACTCAGTAAATGAAAAACATTTGAATGTATTCAAATATTTGTTCATACAGGTGCTACTAATGATCTATGAGCAGACATGCTTTAACATAAAGCACTGAATTGTTCTAACAGGATAAAATGTTACAAAAGAACCAATCATCAGGATCTACCCGATGTTCCCGGTGTTCAGTGTTCCCAAGGTTTGATGTTCCTCGTTTTTGTATATATCTTGAAGATTTGACAATAATAACGAGGTTAATTCGTTATTCCTGCATTTTGATATTCCCAAAAGTGCAGATGAACCTCCGAAACAGCAAACCTTGGGAACAATGACATAGCCCCCAACCATCATACTTAGAAGAAGTCTTCATTTCATGTGGCCAAGGTTGTCTAAATCAACCGTAGGTAACTAAGGGTGGCCATCCTCACAAGGGTTGTAAAAGTATTTCAGAGGGTCATACAAACTATTCAAGAGAGTAAAAAATTTTTCCAAATTCCAGCCCTGCCTCTCCTTCATAATTATACCATGGTACAGCGCCACAAGATTTATGACAAAAATGTAAAACATCTGCAATGTGACAAGCCACAAAGGATACTAACTACAGTTAGCAACTGGTTAGTGTGACAGTATCCCAATAGATGTTATGTATTGAGATAAAAATGACACTTCCTAAGCCAATTTACCACACATGGCAAAGTACTAGCAGTATCATGGAAGGAAAATAATGAAAATATCCCAAGATTATATTCTAGGGGTGGGGGTCAGAATTTTTACTTGATAATCTGATAAGTTGATAACTTTCATTTATTTTGTGCAAAAGTTGGGAAAACAGCTGTGAAAAAGAAAACAGGTTCACTGCATCACATTCCTTATACTCCTTTATTTCCCATAATGCAATGTTATGTGTATGCTATTTTGTCCTTGGCTTTATACCTCTGCTAAGTCAAGCATAAGGTAACTGTTAGATGACCTTGTCTGGTCTGACCGAGATGTTTGCCCAGCCATTGTCCTGTGAGAAATTTATTTATGTGTGATTGAATTTCTATTAAAAAAATGGGATGTTACCTTTCAACCTCCCACTTGACATAGGCTTGCCACTAAAATCGGTTGCCCAGCTGACAAAGTCGGGTGCGCGCTGGACTGAAGCACCTTCGGGTGGACTAGTTAACCAGCCAACTTTCGTTTTTTTTGTCAACCTTTGAAAGTTTTGTTCTTCCCCAACAGGTTTCGATGAGATTATAAGAGATTAGGGAGGGTGGTAGTGAAAAAAAGATAGTAGTAAGCAGTGGGAAGACTAGTTTTGTTGCCACTGTTTGGAAACAGCTTTTGTTAATAAGACTAATCTCCATCTAGCTGGATAATTGTTTGTGCTTTGTAGTTTCAATATGCATTACATTGATTATATTTTTCACTTCATACCCTTTGAACAATCTCATCAGGAACTGTTCTCAGTACTTACTATATGTCAATTTAAGCATTTGAAAATGACCGTAAAGGTTGACATTTGATAGCACTTTATCTCAGAATGAGCTAAAAGGGGATGTAGCCCTTCAGTATACTTTCAGTAATTTTATTAACTTTTTGCCAGCACTTATTTCAGGATTTGTTGTAAGTTGTTATTTGAACCTCAAAGTTGTTGACCTTGTATTGTACCGGAATGGTAATCAAATCTGCTGCTCAATGAAGCAACTAATAGGAGTAATGAACCAGTGGTCGAGTACTATAATTGGGAACCGCAGTTTTTCCATACTATCCTTACTATCAAAAAGATGTAAGGACACCCTCCGCTTTTAGGAATTTGGGAGCCATGAGGAAAATTCTCAGGAAATGCATTTTGCTAGAATGGCCAAGAGTGGGGAGAGATTGTCAGTCATTTGGAATATTTTTACATTAATGTAGGTTTGACTTCATGGAGCTCTGAGGCTGAAAAAGTGCTCTCTGGAATTGGTTATTTGTCCTTTATCCTAATTTACGGGATGAGTAAACAGAGTTCTCAGCTGTTTTGTAGTTTTGTTATTGTTTTGAAGTATACTGTTGATATAGACCCAAATCCTCAAGTGTCACTTTATTGAAATATGCACTTGTCTTTCTTCATTGAAATACACAACACCTTGCAATTTAAAATCCATCAAATTTGTTGAAAATGTCTGTTGTATACCTTTTATCATCAGCTCAGTTTGTAATTTATAATGTGATGTTAATAGTAAAGGCAGTGATGGCAGGGGTTTTGGAGACCATCAATCCAACCCCCCCCCCACCCCGTTTCCGTAGTTTGATTGTACGGGACAGGGTCTCTGGATTCACGGAAGATTATGACAGAAAGATATGAGAATTCAGGAATTAGCCTGATTTCAGGAATTTTTGAGAGTCATGAGCAAAATTCTGAGTGAAACAATTTTGATCAAAAAGCTTTGCCATGGTCACAATGATTGAGTGGACTGGCCTAGGTCGGGGAAAGTTTGAAAGTTGTTTGGAATCTTATATGTAAATGAATTTTAACTGCATGAATGTATTTTATTAAAAAAAGCAGGAAAATTCAACACCATTTTTCAATGGTTTATTTGGAATGTTTATTCTGAAAGGTTGTGCAAAAAGGCATGCATATTCTAATCTCTCAACAGCTTCAGTTGACAGTTAATAGCAAGGGCTCTGGCAATTACAGTACTTGTTTAGAGGGAAGTTGTGGTCAATGAGGACTTATCTGGGGCTTGTTTGCTCAATAGATAAAGTAGAGATAAGAACCCTGGAAATAGGTGGAAAGAGCTGCAGAGATGCTGCATTTGGCTAATGGGTCTTGTTGCAACATGCTCTTCTCCCAGGGATCCTCTGTCCTCCCAGCTGGCATTTGTAGATAATAGTCTCAGGAAATAAACCCCTACCTCTCTTATGTTACTGGTATGGAAGGACATCGTTTGATATTTGTTAAAGGGTAAAGTTTCACCCGACTGGGTATTTTATTGGGAAGTTCGCCAGACCATACTGTAGACGAATCCGATAAGCACTTGTTTCTAGTGACTGTGGGCCGCCATTATATCACTGGGTCCATCAGCCTAAAACCGTCTTTATTTATTGTTTACATGAATTTCAAACCCTCATATTTAGTGAACTTGGAGAATTTAAGAAACAATTAGTGTACAACCATCCATGATAGAGGTAAGCATGGAAATCGAAACATTTAAAGGTGATAGACCCCAGTTATGGCCTACTGAAATCAGACCGTCACTCCCTGTCCAGATTCGTGTATAGCTTTAAATGCTAGTTATATTTCCAAAGGGTTTAAACACATATAACCTACTGCCATTTTGCTTGGTGTTCAGCAAAAGCAATGGAGTAGAGGAAAAAAGCCAGCGAGCCACAACTTTAAAAAAAAGCTGTGGCGGGCTTGACTTGAACCATTTGCTTGGAAACTGTTAAACTCTATTTGTAACCTGAACTAACTTACAGCTTGTTTTGATCCATTGAACCACAGTGCAGTTTTATGGTGTAGTTCAACATACTGTACTGGTATATAAAACACATGTGTCATGGTATGATGTAGGAAACAGATTTCAGTTTTTTTTAGGCATGACTGTTTTTAATTGCTTTGTAGGCCCCCCTTCCCCCAAAAAAATGGGTTCAAAATGACACGATTTGATGAAACAATTTTAAGCCCATAATAACTTTTTAAGGATACTGTGGATGGTCCCGACATACCAGACATAACATCAATTTCATGTTTTACATAGAACAACTGGTTTCTAAAAGGGGTTATACCATGAGTTGATAGGGCCTCCATCAGTTAACATGGTTTTTAGAGAGGTTATGGAGGTAAAGGACATAATATTTGCTACATGTAGGCAAACATTACAAATGTAAAATCAAAATAGATCAATAAAAAAAGTTAAATGTTGCATACACAACAAAGACATATTAATGAATGACTCTTGTACTCAAGACATAATTGTGGTGGACATTTATTTTGAATAGACAGAAAAAAGCCCAACTTGAATGAAAAGTTTTCAATAACTTTGGCCTGTGCATTAACTGGAGTTAAAAAAATGCTTGATGGGAAAGTTAATGCAAGGAGGGATGCATGGGGTGGGGTGGGGGAAGACACAGCCTGAGTGCATCCAGTGATGGCACTTACCTCCAACACTGCTTTACAAGCACAGGTCCATCCAGTGTTGTTTAACCTCATTTACTCATACAAATGTTGATTTGAAAGACCAAAATAAAATGAAATTTTGTGTGTAATAAATGCCCACATTAAAAGACAACACAACCCCAATAAAAGATAGGAGTTCTCAAAAAGACGAGTGCATTTGTCCATTATTGTGAGCTTATCATGCAATAACACATGGTCACCTGACTGTAACAGACCAATAGATATTGATGACCAATACTAAGTATAAATGAAATAAACTGATGAGAGGTGAAGGAGAGGGGTAAAAATGCTTAAAAAAACAGATACAAATGCCCTTCTTTTGAGTTCCCCAATCATCATTCAAAGATTAATTTGAAGAAATGGCTTGCCATATGTAGGGACCAGCCCGTTAGGCAGTGACATGCTTAAAGTAGTGCATTAATATACATTTTAAACCAAACTGGTCAATGATTATGTACAAACTTTGCAAAAAACACAAAAAACATTAAGATAAAAGAAAACTGTTATAATAAAGAGAATTGCCAGTTAAAGTTTGTTTGGTCAAACAATAGTAATATTCCAAGGGAAACCACCAATTCTCATTTTTGTGTGCATCTGAACAGAGGCAGATTAGGGTCATGATGAAACTTCCTCTCTTACTTTTTGAAACATTGTCTTTCTTTGCCTGATTATAAGTTATCCCTTCAGGGAGGAAATGAAAAACACTACATACGCACTTGATATAAAAAAGCTACAAAACATGTGGGGCTACCTAACAGGCCAGTGAAGTACGGGTTAATTGCTTTTCATACACTGACCACAATGGAAGCATAGATTAGCTGACGCCATAGATGAAACAAACTCAGATATCAGGTACACCCCACACCACCTTTGATCTACCGGGATATCTGTGTTGCACTCTTTAGAGGCAAAATGAGGGCATGTGTTCACAGGAGCTTGACTCATTATCTCTCTTACCCTCTGCAGCATTGCTGTGCATTTAATTAATATTAAACAGAAAGAAACTTCAGTAGTGCACAAGTGATGTCAACAGACATCTTCATGGGTTCACTTGGTTGTCCTCCTCTGCTCAAATCCACAAAATAAGAATGGATGGCTCCCCTAACCAAATGAAACATCTCAATGCCACTGATCATCACTATGGTGACTCTACCATTCCATTTCTAGGAAAATCTGGGAGTGTAGTAAACCTTAGATTATGTACAACATCCCCCTCCCCCCTACCTCTAGCCCATTCTTGAGTTTTGTGATTTCCATCCTTTACAGGAGTAATATAAGCTAAAAGCTGAAGGAACAATAAATACAACTGACAAAAATTTTCTTCAAAGCATGCTACAATAGCAAAAGAAACTTACTTGTAAAGCAAAACCTCAAGATGTTCCATATAAAGATATATATTCTTCAAGAAATATTTTATCTACAGCTAGTAAAATTAACACTGATTGTAAGGCAACTTAGTTCAGGTTCAACTGAACTGAAGTACTAGTAAAGATTTACTGTTAGCAGACAATACCTTCACATTTTAAAAAAGAGCACAAATAAATAAAGGTCATTCAATAATTGAAGCATTTCATACTGACATTTTTGCACAGAAATTTTTAATCTACCCATTTTTCTGCTAAATGTAAGTTATACCCACGGACTTCCTATACAGTACATTGACAGAGCATACTGCACCGTACTTGGTCACTACCGTACTTGTGAGAAAAAGTGCACCAAGTTTACCGTCTGCTATGTTTTTGTGTGAAAGTTTGGACTTGCTCAAGTATATTACCCGATTTTGCAAGAAAGTTGAAATATTTTTGAAATATGGCAAGCTTAGGTCAAAATCACTTCAAGTATATTAAAGTATATTTTTCCTGGCCCATTCAAGTTTTACTTTTGCTTAAAATATTACCAAGTCATGGTCAAATCAGATGATTTACCACTTCACAGGGGCGATCTTGGTGCACCTTTTTCATCCCAGTCGGTGGCTATCATCTGCGGATAGGACTTACACATTACATGCTATGTCCATGTATATAAGTCTGTGGTAATACCTCATTTTAATGAAAAATGTAATTAAAGGCAGAATGGCTTTATAAAAATAGTAATTAAGCGAAGATTACACAGATGAGATAAATCGGATGATCAAACATGTTCCTATAAACAGATGTGGTAAAACACACAATGGAAAGGGCTACATTGCACAATTAAACTGAAGCTAGCATACACAACATTTTTCAACATTTCAACACTTTGTAAAGGGAAGATTACCTGTAAATTTTCTTTTAAGTTTACCCTTGCAAATATTCAGTGGAATGTTTCCTTTAAATATTCATGGAATTTACCCTCTGTTTATATGATGTAAAAACTCAACAAAACTTGGTTACAAAGTCAAAGCAGCAATCAAACTTTGTTTTTTAATTTTTTTATCAATTTTAATTCTGCGCCATGTTTGTATAGGACTTAAAATTAACAAAAAAAAAAATATCCATGATCAGGGTAGCTAACATTGTGATTGGTTTGAGTGTAGTGGAGACAGTCTAGTCTTACATCATGCTGCTAGAATTGAATATGACATTTAAGCCAATGATAACCGAGAAAAAGGCATTTTCTCAGGTGATGCTTGTCTCTGTAATTGCTTCAGTTAACCCCATTTAAACCAACCTTATTGCTCTATTGAGCAAATAGTCTTTGAAGATGGCAAATGCCTTTAACTTTACTGATCTCAAGATAACGGAACAGGGAGTTCTCTGATAGATTCTAGATTATTAGTTGCCAGTTTGAGATAGCTAAAACTTGCTATTGGCTTCTAGTGTCATGTCTGTGTGAAATTGTGTAACCTGACATATATTCAGAAACCACATACAACAGAAATTAACACAAAATAAATATTTCTTCTATCCTGCAACACCTTTCAATATTTCTATATTCTGGTAAACAATCAGTTCACAAGGGAATGCAACTTACTGGTACAAAGTGTTAATATTTTCTGTCACACTCGGGAGTCCCTTTTAGCATTGAGCTATACTACAACTTGTTGTTCTTTGGATCATGCTATTACTCATTACACCAGAATCTCTCATAACAGCTGTAAACAATGGTTTCGATTTAACACTTCAAAAAAAAATGCTATCCCTTGTTATAATAAACACAGAATTTGTTTCAATTTAATGCAACAAGCAAGTTTGGAGATACGTTTACATATGTGTGCTTCTTACACACTGTTGGGATGAGCAATGTACTCCCATATTTTACATATTTTAGTTTGCAACAGACATTTGTAAAATCACGTTTTTCCCCAAATCCTAAACTTAGGGAACTCTTTCTAGATTGGCTCTTGAGAGTTGTGTGGCAATATTTTTTCTCCTCAAATGTGAAATGTACTAGGAGTGACCACAACTTGTTTTACCTTGAATATGCAATACTGAACTATTAAAAAGTTATTTATGGTACTTTGAAGAGAAATAAGGGGAAAATTGTGAGAAATATGTGCTGCTCAAAAACAAGTTTGAGGGAGTGCTCTTGCCCTTTAAGGGTGTGAAACAAGCAAACTTAATTGTCATATATATGTAAAAGAAGAACAATATTTAACACAATTTGATGAAACTTCCACTTGAAATCAGACTTGCATTTGAAAGAGCCCATGAAATGACTCAATGACAACGATTTGGAGTCATTCTCTGACACTATCTATCAACAAAAAAAGCATTTATTTTAAAAAATTCTGCCCCACAAAAGAGAAAAGCTCAAGTGAAATGGTACCTACTTCCTGAAATAACCAAAATATCAGCTAGTCTTTTCCCACTATAATCGCTGTTCCTTTTCTTTGAACCAAGTCAAATTGCATGGACATGCATCCAACACAACACAGAACTTGTAGGTAGTATTTAAGCCACTGTGCAGAATGGTATACACTATTGCATAAGGGCCTGTGTAATGAGAGAATCACTGCTTCCTCCCCAATAAAAATAATAGTTACATAACACTGGAGGACAAATGGCTGCAGTTACATCCCCCAGGAGCCTAAGGTATTTTTCTGTGTATATAACCTCTTACCAGGGAACTTCCAAGCACTTGTGTGATGTATACCAAACAAGTTTTCCTGCTAGTTGGCTCATGGAATATTGAGAAGTCTCAAAACTCCATCTGTTGAACAGGGGTATTCCTAGGTGTTTAAACCTCCTTTTTCAGTAGTTTTGTAAAGCAAACTTATGATTAGGTTTTGTAATGATAATGTGTTGGTTATATCAATCATTTTAGGCCATCTCTACATGCAAGATCATGTAGCATCAACAGAGCAGGGAATACTCCAAGTGCACTGAAGTAAACACAGTGTGAAGTTGGGTTCCTGTGATGATGTCATTCTTGGTTCAACACACTTTCACATTTTTCAGCTGTTGTGCTGGAAGGGATACCATTCCACTTGAGCATTTCTCTTTCGTGGGGTGGTTTATTTTAAAATGAATGCTATTTTGTTGATATATAGTGTCAGAGAATGACCCTAAATTATTGTTACTAAGTCCTTTCATGGGCTCTTTAAGAGATATTGGCAAATGAAGTTACTTTATTTGGGACCTGAAAGGGGAAATACTTCATGTAAGGCTACCTCAAACTCAAGTTGAGGTGAGAAGGCCATTGATGGGAGATAAATGGGCTGAAAAGCCCAGAGTGAATAGGATTAGTTGGTGTTTATTCACTGCACCTTGAGGCTGGTTTATATCAATTATATACCCCAGGCATGGATCCAGACATTCCAAAGGGCCGGGGGGGGCGGGCTGAAGTAAAGAAAAAACAGGTGTAAGGGAGTTGCACTGCTAATTTCTTGTATGTTTCATTGTTGATGTGGAGAAAAAGGGAGGGCTGAGGCTGTAAAAGCCCCCCCCCCCCCGGCCCCTTGGATCCAAGCCAGTACCCCTGAAGTGAGCTTTATAGGCATATCATCTTCCTGAAATTGATAAAGAACACTTTCTTTCCTTCAATTTTAAAGTCTGTTGTGTTGTCTTTGGAGTTTATTGGGAAAACACCTCACCAACAGGAATAAGATATTTGTAAAGTTCCCATCATCTTATCATGTAATCAAATTCCAGTTAAAAACAAAAAGGCTGATTAATTTGAGGACATGATTCATATGTGCTTGCTTCAAGTTCACTTTGTTGACTGTAACTGCTGATACCTTGATCAGATCCCATCACATTTCAATGAAAATTTCACCAAATCACTTCAAAATTAAGTGCCTCATGAACATACTAAAACTTGTTTGGAGTTATGCAAAATTTTCTTGATGGCAGTTTCATGCTTCAAAGACCCCTTCTGTACACCTGCACTCCCCTTAAAGGGTCCTTCCATTGATTTTGATTTATTTTAGTTCAAAAAAGCTTCCTGCTAATTAAACCTTACCATAGACCTATTTCCAAATAGCAATTACAATGAACTGTGGGATAGAGTTTTGTCTGTATGTCAATTTTCAGCACAGTAAAATGCCATTGACAAAAATGACAAACACCAAAACTCTATCCCACAATCCTTTGTAATTGCTATTTGGAAATAGGTCTATGCTGAACTAAGTTGAGGCCACCCTTCAATATTGTTCCAACAAAAATGCCCTCCCTAAAGTTACAGTTACACTCTGCTTCTGAAAAAAGTTCTAATTGATCAATTTACAACAAGAGCTTAAGCCAGGGCGACACTGAAAGGAATTCAGATGAGATTCAAATCTTTTTTGGAGGGGAGTTTTAATCAAAATATTAAAATCTTCTTCATCTATGGTTCGAAAGGGCCAAAAATTTGCCAACCTGTGTAAATATATGAGTTGTATCCCATCCGACCAATTATGAAAATTAGTTAATGGCTAATTATTCTGTGATGTCACATCAATAGACAGATTTGAAACAAAGACCTAAATAATCAGATCAGAATCTGATCCAAATTTGTTGTAGTGTGACCGTGGCTTGAAAAGGCAAAGGGAAGGCGGCACTCTTTTGCAGAGAGATGTGCAACTTACATGTTTAGATTTATGACATGTTGCAAACACTTGGATGCGGGTTCAGCAGATATAAATAACAACATTACTACATTGTTTCATTCAAATGATGATTCAAGTTTCATTTTGAGATAATGAAAAGCTGAAAACTGCATTCACTGCAGTTATCAAATATATCGCAAAACTTATACGACACAGAGCGGTTTAGCATGTCTTTAGTGAAAAATGCACCAGGCCTCATAGGTGGGTTAACCCTCGGTTCCTTAAGATTGGACATATCTGTAGCATAAGGAGCTGTATAGTAAACTTGAACATAGGTATGGTTCTGTGAGGTGCTTGGAGACACAGTTATATTTTGTGGTCCACAGTTGAAGATTCGTGGACCTGTTCTGTCCACTGAAAATGAGAAAGAAGATGAGGAAATACAAGTGAGTGTATCATATACAATGAGGTTTTTGATTCCTCACAGAAGGCAGAGAGGAAGCAAAATATGATAAAATAGGCCTAAATTGGTAAAAACAACAACAAAGCCAGTAGCAACAAAAGTAAACAGTATAAATATAAATATTACCAAGATGGAACAGTTGCTATGAAATTTACCTATTACATGAGGTTTCCCTCCTTTAGGCTTAACCCAAAGTGTACCTCAAGTCACAAAGTTCAAAAATATATACTTAACAGCATCAAAAGTCAATTCTACCTGTCCAACTCCCATCTTCAAAGGACGTTCTTGGGCTGAGGTATGAAATGCTGAAGTTTATTCACTCAAATTCTGTAGGTACCTTGCACAATAACATGTGAAATCATTGTTATACTATTCAAATTAAAATCTTTGTATTTCTTTTTCTGAATGTTGCTACCATACACCTTGTTCCAAGGTGTGATATAGCACTCTTATTCTTATCGGGTGATGTAATTAATTGAGCTCTCTCGATCTGTGCAACATGCTATGCAAGCAAACAGGAAATGCTCAAGGTCATAAATAGATTTTTTAAAGGGAAGCAAAGCAAGTATGAAATGTGAGTTTATTGTACAACAAGAAAGTCACAACTTATTGCACAATGGACTAATTTGTTGAAAGAGGATATATTTCAACATTTTATACCTCAGCTCAAGTGTGTCCTATGAAGATGAAGGCTAGTTTGATTATTAGAATTCATTGTTTATGCTGTTTTATAATATATATATTTTTTTTTTTACTTGAGGTACACTTTAATACAATACAAATGAGTATAGTTAATACAAGATTCCTTTGTAATTGATGCCAAATATTGTTTGCTAGCCCCATGGAAATAGTTTCTGTCTTTCCCTGATCCCCATTGATTTTGGATTTAGTTTTCTAATAGTGACAGTTTCCAAGCCCATAAAAAGTACCTTCATTACTGCTTGATTACATGCTCTGTTTAATAGGCTTAGTTCAGATGCATCATTGAAGCTGCTCTGTTTGAAATACGGGGGACCAGTAAAAAATTTAAAAAAAAAATTGCTCTCTTTAATCTACCTAATAATTATGTAAAAATTTTAAATTGCTTGCAATATAAAATTTTGAGCAACATAACACAAGGTGTGTTTAAATACATCTCGGAAAATTTATCCTTTACTGCAGATTGTCAAGAACTGTTACCAATACCAATAAGATGCCCATTCAAGCATTTGACAATATTCCCAAAGGTGGACACTTGATAGCAGTTTATTTCAGATGAAACTGAAAAGGATTCCAACCTTTCAATGCACTGTGACTAATTTGATCCCATTTTTGCTAGCTCTAATTTTGGCTAGAACTTATTTGAACTCCTAACTGTTGGCTTGTATTGAACAAGAATGGTAATCAAAGCTTGTTCATAGATACAGCTAATCTGTGTACTGAACCAGTAGTTGAGAACTATAATTGGGAACCGCAGTTTTTTGCCCAAAACTGTGGCAGGCATGACAGATATCCTTGAAGGATAATATTTTGCCATGCACGTCAGTGAGATAAGTAGAGGGAGAAAGGTTTTTATTTCAAAACATAACATTTACAACATCTCCATATATATAATGTATCTGTGTGGATACTATAGACGAATCCAGACAGCAAGTAATGGTCTGATTTCAGTCGGCCATAACTGAGGTCCATCGCCTTTTAATCTTTCAATTTCCTTGCTTACCTGTACCATCCATGAATGGTTGTATATTAAAATGCCTTGATTCCCACAATTTCATTACCAACTCATCTGCTTAGAGATCCAAACTCTGGTTTTGGAATCATAAACTGGGTATCTGTTACCAAATCCAATTAAATTTGATTTCTGTGAACATGGCTGATTTATTCTCAGTGACATATGAACCCTTCTTTGCGTAATTAAAGGCTTCTTGTTCATAATCTAAACAAAAGGTTAACTCTGCAATCACTGGACAGTTGAGTGACTTCTCTGCTGTGTTAATAGGTTGTGTAATCAACTAGAAAGATTTCTTCACAGGCCAGGGTTTAAGTGCTATTCTAGAAGTGATAGTGGTTTGTAACAACAAATAAATGAACAGATAAGGAGGATTTTATTACACCCAATCTCCCCTTTGTGAAGTCTGGTCAGAATGTACTTATTTTAAGCAAGTGAAGTCATAATGTTCACTGAATACGAGGATTTGAAATTCATGTAGACAATAAATGAACACGATTTTAGGCTGATGGACCCCACTAATGGTGATGCCTATATGGTCACTGAACACAAGCACTGATTGGATTCGTATCAACAAAGATGGTGCGAATTTTGCTTCGGAAAAGTTTATCTCTGTCAAAACTTATATTTTTTATTTTATATATTTTAGAAATTGATTGGCAACAAATGATCTTAATTCTGATTCAAATTTGTGCAAAAATTGTCAATAGATACTTTGACTTCAAAAATAACTTTTGAAGTAAATTTAAACATTTCACCATAATGTTAGGTGTTAATGTCAAATCTAGTGATCTGCATGTGGGTTGGTTCCTTGAGTCTATCACTGTGTATGTATGGAAGGTACACTAAATTTACAAAAGTTTTTTAGATGACTGTCTCAAGGTAACACCATCACCATGATACAAATTATTTTCACTTGTAAGGTGAGTTGGACAATTCAAATCGTTTTACAGTTCCCACTTTGGTGGTTATTTAGTGGACTTGTCAGTTTAGAGAATGTTTGTTTCTTTTCAAGGACCTACGTGCAGAACTAGTGCTTCTTTTTTTTTTTCAAAATATTCTATGAAGTTTTGGGACACAACACTCTTCCTCCATTCTTTAGAATATACACCATGTTTCTAATCTTGATTCAATGTCACAGTCATGGAGCTATTAGCTGGAAAAACTTGGTATTTGTTTTAGGTTTTTTAGGAGGGCTTTCTATTCTGTACCATCCTGCAGAATGTCATGAGCAGTGTTCACTTGGTTTTTGAAGCAATTAATGTTCAACTTGGAGAAATGGCAATAGACATTTTACACTTCACTGGCAAAATTAAGTGTGGGCTCTCCAGGTAGCTTGAGTAAGATGAATACTTAATTAATTTTGGTGGTTAGTCAACCAGCTGAATCTTGCTGAATGTTATAGGATTAAATGGCAATACAGATCTGTCATAAGTATTTGTAGTAAACTAATCCTATGCTACCAGGCAGCTAGCAGGCAGCCCCCATGCAGCTACAGTACCAGGCAGCCACTAGGGAATATCAGAAATCAAAATAGAGCTCAAACTTGCATTTGATCACAAATGAAAATCATGCAACTCTTTAAATCAACTTTTTAAACTTAAGTTTACATCAATTCTCACCTTCTATGACATTAAGGAAAAAGGAACAGGAAGCCTTGTTTCCCAACGCATCCGTAAAATTGTATGAGATCTCTGTCTCTCCAACGCTAAAATTATATGGAGCTTCATGGGAGGATTCCACCTGTACAATACCAGAGCCTAAAGCTCTTGGTTTTGTCCAATCGTAACTTAGCTGTGCCTGTCCAAGTTCAACAGGGGCAGTACGATTATGACAATGGGTGATGAAAATAGATTGTCTACTTCCTTCATTGTCAAAGATAGGGTTGAAACATGATTGGCTAATGCAGACACACTCAAACCCATCTGGTCTTGTAGGATTAGGCCTGCACCTAGAATCTGGGTTACACCTTGCCATGAAGCATGGATCAGTGACTGTTTAAAAAGAGAAAGGAATGTCATTAACCTGTCTCATAACATTTTAAGGCAGCTTGTCAAACAATAGGTTGCCACTACCTCAGCTAGTACAGGCTGCAACCGTCTCAGTCACACTTTGTTGCTGCAGGATTAAGCTGTTCTGTTTTTGTAATGTGTATGGAAACAAATCATGACTAAAGCTGGGACAGCTTTGCTGAGGTAGATGCAGCTTTGCTATTTTGAGATGGTACCTGTCCACATTAATGTCATGAATGGCAATGATTGACTTGTTACAACTATATATGTACAGTAGAATTAACCCACAACATATGTAGGGTATGGAAGCAAATAATGTTGCTTAATGTCCACTGCAGCAACATCTAAATCATAAATAATTTGAATGCAATGTCAAGTTAATTTGCAGTGATGACATCACAGATTTTGCATGATGTACTTTAGGCTGATCTCAAGAAAAAATTTGCATTTCTTTGAAAATTAGTATACCTGTTTGTTTAAGCTTTTGGGATGCAGTCTTCAGAGACAACTCCACATTCATAAGGTTCATTGCTCATAAGGGTCATCATTCGTTACATGAATGTCAAAAGTAACTTTCACTGTTATTCATAAAATTAATGATAAAAAGGTTCATTATTCATAGCGTTTGCTATTCATAATTAAGAAGAAGGTTCATTGTTCATAGTTGCAAACATGACAACCTGTCAAGCCCATTGAAGATTGGTCCTAAAATTCACTGGTGTAATAATTTGACACTTGATAGCAAATTAAATACTAAAATTTCTGCCAGTTGTAGGATATTACCTTGAGTACACAAAATTAATTGACCCTGATACTGTACAATTGTTCTCACCTGCTCTAACACTGATTAACCTACCAAAAGATACAGTTGTTCCTATCTACACTGTATTTTTATAATAGTTTTTGTAATCCATTGGTCACTAATTACTCCTGAAAATCTATTTGCAGGTATTTAAAAACAAATCTGAATTAGAGCATTCAATGGAGCCAATGTTACCAACTCAGGTAGATAATTAATCTGTTTTTAGCCAACCCCTGTCGCCGGTGTTCTTTATGGGCATACATGATTGTAATGAAAAAGACTCAATGTTTATTTTCAAAAGGGGTTCATTATTCACCATGCTGGATTCTTGCAGATACTTATATAAAAAAACCCTCAAAGATAAGAGTTCCTAAAATTCCTAATCTGCACATCTTTTTCGAACAAATGCATCTGTTGTATGAAGGCCGTTGGTATGTTCAAGTGAGCATAGAATTCTGACAAAACAGGATTAGCTAGCAGATATTTTACTTTATTAAGGATAAGCAGGAGACAAGCACTTCAGCCTGATAAAAAAAAAAGGTTTTCTTCTCATAATTGAAAACAAGGTTTGCTATTCATAACCAAAGAAAAAGGTTCTCTATTTATAAGTGAGAGTAAGGTCTGCTTTTTATCATCCCTTCCCCAAAATTCGACTAGTCTATTTGAAAAGGCAATTACAACCCATACAAATAAAACATACAACATGTTGCAGACATGAAATTAGCCTATCCTCCCCCAAAATTGTGTCCTCCTACCACAGACAGGAAGCAGCTAAAGCCTTTTCCCTTATTATGAATAGTGAAACCCTTTTCCTACTATGCACATCAGACCCCTTTTCTAATTTTTAAAACAGACTCTATTTCCTTTTATGGATATGAAACATTTCCAATTATGAATACTGTACCTCTTTTTCTATTATGAATAATTAACAAACCCTTTTTTAAAATTCTGAATAACGAACCTCCTGAACACCCAATTAACGTACTGACATTCATTTAGCAAGTTCTGCAGTATGAACTGTTTAACCCCAGAATTCTTCAATTCTCATTCTTTATTATTTCTTAACACATAGACACCTGTCATCATACAGGCCTTGCCATTACGTCCTATGAGAGGACTGTACCAAATGCTATACAGGAAACCGTGTGACTGGAATCCTCGCTACTGTAACAATTCTTCGAACATAAACTTAATAAGAATTATCACTTTCTTTATACTGACATTTCACTTTTTTAAAATGCTTACTTTTCTCATATCTGTGAAACCTTCATCCCTCCTACCCCTTCCCTGTGGGCTTTCTCTATTTATCTGTCCCCATCCTAGTTTAACTCAAATTTCTTATGTAAAAAGACTCCCTAGACAGTCTGACCACAACTTCCTTACTTTCAAATAGTTGTATACACCAAGCCTGCTTGGAGACAGTTGAATGAGTGATAATAATTTTTTTAAGGGAGCAGTGGTTCTGTCAAGAGGAGTTATGAGATAAAGGAGGATTGTCCCTCCTTTTCCAAGTGAAGGAGAATAAAATCCCTCTTTTCATTTCCATACAAATAAAAAAACATGAAGAAAAAATGTCAGTATCTTGGTTTCTTATCTAAGAAGAGAAGACCCTTACAAAAATGTTTGAACTATAGCCTTTAAAACCCTCCAGACTGCACCTTACATTGGTCTTGAAGCAAGCTTCAGTCTCTTATACTCAACTTTGACCAAAGGAACCATCAATTTGGACTTGTAGTTTGGCAGTAATAAATCTTCCCTTTTTTGAGTTTCTGGTGGGATCCCTGAGAGGGAACATGAAATTGAGATAGGATGACTAATGCTCTAATAGTCTAAGTCTAAGACCAGCTCAAACCGGCATTGAACTGGATGGGGGGGGGGTTTGCACCATAATGATAGTTAAGATTTTGACAGAAACTAACAGTTCAAATTTGACTCATGCGTTTACTTACAATCGTCAGTAATCTGAACGTTGAATGTACATGCGGCTTGTATCATTCCAAAGTTGTCAAACATTGTCCATGTTACTGGGGTGGTGCCGATTGCGAATAGGTGACCACTCTGTGGAGAGGAACGAACCATAAAGCCACAAACGAAATCCTCCTGTTGCCAAAAGACTTCCATAAACTGAAGGCTACCTGTGTTGAACTGTAAGATGTCTTCTGGGCAAGCATTTGTATCGCACATACGCCCAACTGTGTTAAAAAATGAAATGTACAATACGTAAACAATGTTGAAAGAAACTTTGGAACCAGTTAAATATTTGCAAGAAGATACAATCTCATTGGTTCCCCAACTCACTGAGATTAGGGCTAGGGATGTGGATTAGAATCAGATGGTTAGATTTAGGGATTAGGGTAAAGGTAAACACTCACATGAAAAAACATGGAAAGACCAATGAGATAGGGGTATAACGAAATAGAGGACCTATGGGACCAGCAGGATCCTATTGAGATGGGGAACAATAGAGTTGGGAAAAATGGAAATTATCTCATTCAACGCCATTGTTAACCTTACTCTTTATTACTCAAGTATTGAACCCACAATTCTTGTATACCAACACAAGAAGTGCTATCCACACAAAATAAATCATAACATAGCTGATCTAGGAATGAGAAATCAGAACCAAGTTTTATCCATCCCCAGTTAACCATTATAAATTCATAAATTGAAAAGCCTTCACCTGTTATTTGTTACTGTAGTACAGTGCAATGTAAAGGTCAGTGATAATCCTCATCATTGGATAATAGCTCCAAACAAAGACATGGTTTAAAATCTGTTAAAAGATCTTCTTTGTAGGGTAATTTTGGCTAAAATCTTCAATAAAATTCTAGTTGCATGGAGGTAGTTAGATGGTATTTAATGACACTCGTTACTGATGCAGTGACTATTGTATACCTACTAGAGATGTTACCCGAACAAAACTGTAAATCCCATCCAACAATTATTAATACAGCATTAACATTTCTTCTCACTTGAAAGACCTCTTCAGTGTCTGTTGATTCTGGTTAATAATCAGTTAAAAAAGGGAAAAATGAAGTGCTAAAACAAAAGAATAATGCTTGTTGGCAAACTCTGATTTTCCATTTAGAATTAAATCTTTACCTTGGTTTACTGTGATGCTAAAACGACAGTATGCAAGATTTTGTGAGGCATCACTATAGATGACAGTCACAGGAGTTATACCCAGGGGAAATTCATCACCAGAGTTGTGGCTTGATCTCACAAGGAAAGCAGTTCCTGATTCGTCGATAAACCGAATGGTGTCCCATGTGACAACAGCGACAGTATCTTGAGCACCTATTGTTCTGGTGATGTCAACAGGGCAACCAATGATGGTGGGGGGGATTGTGTCAAAGTCAAATAATTCAACTGCAAAGAAAACAATTAGCTTTTAATATTAATGGTAAGATTTTTAATAGACAATAAACAAAGAAGACATAGGTTAAAGTTCAATTCAAACTTGTCATAGGCACCTGCAAATGAATAATAAAATTGTTTATAGCATGTGCAAAAATTAGCTGTCTGTATTTGTCTGCATTTGCTGGTTTTGGTATGGTAAGTTAGATGGGGTATTACTGCTCAATTTTGGACAGTTGGTAAAGTTGGGCTGGTGCATAGCCTTTTGCAACTTGTGGTTCCCTGGCTAGTTTTCCCTACTCCATTGCCTATACTTAGCACCAAGCACAATGGCAAAATTTCTGTCCTGTGAAATACAATGCATATGTTGTCTTCCATTGGGACACCAGCCTCAGACAACTCCAAACTTAGACACTTTCAAATTAAACATACTGAGAATTTTTTTTTTTCAGAATTATGATGGAAGGAGAGAATATCAGCTCATTCTTTTAAAATGCAAAGTTCAAAGCCAGCTTTTCATTTTTTTTTAATTTAAAAGTGTAAAATGGACATTATTTTATTACACATGATAATGGATGTTATATTTTATTTTTTTAAACATGACACCTCCCTGTACCAAATGTGTTCTCCCCAAATGGCAAACCTTATTGGTTCAAACCAGACTTATATCTACATGGACCACAGACACTTCTCCCAGATGCTGCCAGTTAAGGGAGGGGGCACCTGACATACAGTTTTTCACAATACAGGTTACACATTCAACATACAAGTTAACTATTATTATTGTTTGGTCATTCAAGCATTTATAGCAGAGATTTATAGTATCCTGATACCATATATTTTATGCTCAAAATTGAAACAAAACAACAAGTTCTAGAATGATCCAGTTATACTAAGTGATAAATTGTTGCATGCTATGCATATTGGAATTACCAAGCAGAAGCAATTATCCTGCTACAGAGAAATCAGCGTTTTAACCCTTTACCCTTGTTTGGGTCCTTTTGGACCCAGGCGGAGAGCGCAGCTGTCACTCATCTTTACTGTCTCACGCGGAGCTCAAAACTGCGAGTAGCTACCCGAAAATTCGCCCACAACAACAAGAAAGACAATAGTTTAAGGTCACGAGGTCAACAGCCTATGGAAGCTGATGCGGGGCGTGCTACCTCCACTTTTCCCCCACTCCAGAGGGGCGAAAATATGCCCTGATTGGAGCACAACAGTAAAGGTTAAGTAAAAGCAGTGTCCAACAAAACTAGTTTTCTGAATGCCTTTAACCATCTTTGTTCAACACTGTCCTCCCTCAGTAATGCTTTCTCCTATATTCTTAGTCTCAAATATTTTGGTAAAGAATCAACTTTTGAAGGTTGAGAGCTAATATTCTGTTTAGAAACTCAATCAACTGTAAACAAACTTCTCCAGCTGAACACAATGGCTGAGCAAACATCTTGGTCAGACCAGACAAGATCATGCAGCAGTTACCTCACGCTTGACTTAGCAGAGGTTTAAAGCCAAAGACAAAATAGCCAGACTAAATACACATAACATTGCATTATGGGTAAAAGGGAGTATAAGCAATCATTAGAAATTTCGTCCCCTTGAAGGAACGACAAAATTGCCTTCGCCTGCTTTAGGGATTATATCTCCAGATGTCACATTTTTGCAGTTAACTCACTCACTGTGCACAACAAGCGGCTCGAAGCATAATGACGTAATTTTCAGAGTTATAGAAAATTATTTGCTAAAACTGAACTTCATGGATAAGTTGACATTAAAACCAATTTTAAACCAGAAAAATCGGTCTAGGTTTGGTGGAATTATAGAACATTTTTAGCAGAAAACTGCATCAGAACAATGGTCAGTTCTTGTCTTTCACGCAGGGTAAATATTTGCACCGACTAAGCAAACAATCTCTTGTGGTTAAATGACGTCAAAAATTCGGCCAGTTCGTTCCCTGGTCGGCCAGTTCGTTCCACCGTTCTTCAAGCGGACAGATTTTCTCATGATGGGCTGCAACTAGGGTTGGGCGGTATACCAATACTGTTGTCAATACCGGTACTGGAGGTACCGGTAATGAAAATACTGAAGATATATGTTGTGTTACTAATACCGGTTCTTGAAAAAATACCTGAACTTAAAAAAAATTACAGGTATTCATTATATTTGCCAACAAAAATAACTGTTAAGATGTGTGGATGATTAAAATATTTACACAAGCATTTAGAGCAGAGGTTCCTGCATGGTAATTAACACAATCACACACTCAGATGCATTAATGTGCAGGATAACATGGGGGCCATGCATAGCTTAGGTTTCCTTCCCACCCAACTTCCCTCCCTGAGGGTTGAGAACCAGTACTGCCTCAATAACAGTTCTGTGTGTTTTACAATACCTGTACCAATATTTTCACAGTTCCGCCCAACCCTAGTTGCAACAACTGTTTTCTTTTGAACAACTGTATGACCACTTTTCAGCCAAAAAACTAACCTATCAACTCATCAGATTATCAAGTGCAAACTCTTACTCCTATATAATTATATCATGGTACAGAGATACAAGATTTTATGATAACAATATAACGCCTTCCTAACATGGCAATGCTGAAAAGGATATTTAGCTAAAGTCAGCAACTGGCATAGTGTGACAATATCTCAATACATATATACTAAAGAGATTTTATTGTCCGAATGACTCTGATACACATTAGAGACTTGCTTCAAGTCATTTTAATATGGTAAGCACTGGAGTTAGGAAAGCAATTCAGTAACCCCTGACTGGTTAAAAAAGCTGTGGGCATCACTTGATCAAACAACAAAGTCATAACTTGAGGAGCAAAACCCTATCTAACTAAACCTATAGACAAATCCAGATAGCAAGTGATTGTCTGATTTTAGTTGGCCATAACTGGGGTCTATCACCCTGTAATCTTTCAATTTCTTTGCTTACCTGTACCTTGGATCATTGTACACTGTAATACCTCTTGATTCCCTTAATTTCACAGTAATTGAGGCCTTGAAATTACATTTTGACAATAAATGCAAACGATTTAAGACTAACGGACCCTACAGTACTAATGGCTGCCTACAGTCACAAAACACAAGCATCGACCAGATTCATGTATAGTGGTATGGTAGTCAATTGTGACAATTTCTAGAATATACGATGAAGATGTTTGCTGCTACTTCTTCTAATTTTTCTTTTGTATTTTCCGTCGAAAACCCAATGATTCATTCCACTTACAGTCACAGTAAGTACCGGTGAAGCCATCAGGACAGATGCACTGGAAGTCACAATCTGCAAATGAGCAAGTCCCGCCATTTTGACACAAACTCTCTACCCCAGGGGAGCATGGATTGGCCAAAGGAAGTGCTATGAGAAAATGAAACAAACATAATGAACTTAAAGATGCATATTTAAAGTAAAATCAAGTACATGAATATGCATAAAGGACGGAGGGGCAAAACCATGAGTTAATTCTTGCTCTAATGTGGGATCTGCACCACACTCATCCATTGAATTTGAGGACAGTTCTTCCATTGGCTGAACTGGCCACTAGCTGTGCATAATAAAATTTATAATGCTGGTTGGTTGCCAGTTTACCTCAACAGTTTACTCTCAAGTGGAATATATATTTGTACTCCAAAAAAGCTGGTCTCATAACAAAACTTTGCCCCTTTTTACACTAAAACTAAAAATGAAATAGAAAAATATGGATATTATAAAAAACAAGCTGCCAACGAGGTTGTCAAGGCTAATTGGTGATGTCAAACTTAACTTAAACAAATTATGAAAATTAATCTTAGCCTACCTGTAGCTTTATCAAGTACTTTCTTGCTTAAAAGAGTTTGATTCTGGTTCTTTTTTCTCGGTTAGAAAATTTCGTAACAACTTCAACTGGGTTGATCTGCATTTGCTTACTCCGTTCCCCGGACACATGAATTACTCCTAAATCTGAAAGGCGTTGATTTTACTTGTATTTAACTGCTCTCTTGTTTTTTGCAGTATATGGTAATTCCAGACACTTTTTCCTAAAGCTGTTCTTAAGGAATAAATTTTTATGATAACTTCACTAAATTATTTTGTGTCTGAAGTCTCTCTTTTTGCACTGCCTACAACGCCGGCCCAGAAACCAGGTAAAATGTACATTACTCGCATGTAAGAACTTATATGACAGCTGAATGATACATTGACATGCGAAATTTGGCTCAAAACAATACTTAGCATAACCTCCTGGACCTTCAGGGAAGGGATCTCCACGCGCCATCGATGACTAATAATTGACAGTAATAGTTGTGTACGCCGTTCATACGCTCCTTACCCGAGTTAAAGTGTATGTTTTGTTCGAAAGTGGGAGATATTTTGACAGAATTCAGTCTAGGTATTTTGAAGTTGTGGTGATTTAATGGGGATAAATTTTTTTCTCCTTCAGTGCAAGACCTTTTATAGAAAAATTTGGGGGGGGGGGCACGTGCCCCCTGTGGCCCCCCCCCCCGTGGCTACGTGCCTGCTTTTCCATAAAACAAAGGCCTAATAATTGCATTTAAGATCGGAACCAGTGTTTGTACTAAGCTATGAATTTGGGAGGGGGATTTCAGTTATGCGAGGGGATTTCCCTATTCCAATTTGGTGCATGAAAGTCACGTACGTAGTACAGGTCTATTGCAATTGCATCATGTTCAGGCCTTTAGTTTTTCCAGGTGTGCCACAGATAGCACTCCTCAGGAAATTACAGACTGTGGTAGGTGTGTTTTTCTATTAAATTTTAATAGATTAACATGAGCTCCCATCCTTACCTTGGTGTTCAAAAAATCACACTCCTTATAATCACACTACTGACAGTGAGTGATGAACTCTAACATCTCTAAAGTTACTCTAACACCTCTAAAGTTATTGGTATCTTCCATAAAATTTGCTATTTTGTGCCTTCCCATACTCTGAAAACATTATATGATTCCCTTATACACTCTAAATTGTCTTATTGCGATATTATCTGGGGAAATGCTTTTCCCTCTTATTTAAACCGTCTATACGTTCTCCAAAAGAAAGCTGTTTGTATTATTACGAACTCTAGTTATTGTGCCCACAGTGCCTTCTTTTTCTCAAACCTGAAAATTCTAACGATTTTCGATACCTGCAAATTCCAAGCCTGTGTTTTTATGTATAAATATGTTAACAGATTGTTACCCCGCAGTTTTGATGAATACTTTAAGTTTAACAGTGATGTTCATACCCATAACACACGTTTCTCTCAACATCTGCGTACAAATTTTTTCTACACAGAAATATCACGCCGCCTTTTCATAAATACCGTGGTCAGTACACGGAACTCACTACACAGAACCTTAAAAGATGCTAAATCTGTATTTTCTTTCAAGACTTAATTAAAATCCCATTTGCTTAGCGATTATTCTTCTTAGGTGGTTTTGGCTTTCTTTGTTTCTTTGTATTGATTTGTTTTTTGTTATGTTTTTTTTCTTTTTGTTAAGGGGGACTGCTCGCATAAGCTTTGCTTTTTCAGTCCTCCTCCACTGTCTTGTTTAAATGTTGTATCATTTTGTATTTTAAACTGTGGAAATAAACTCAAACTCAACTCAAACTCATTTGATGAGAGTGATGGTGTGTGATCAAACTTGCACACCTCAAAGTTCAATGCCTGCATGTTATCTGTACAGTGAACCATCTGTTTAATGTGATGCCTCGTGACAAGTGTACAATAGCTGTGATATTGAACTTTCTCCATTTTGGAACCAATCTCATGGATAGATTACTTTTTAGATTGAGTTTGGTTTATTCAATCAGTTGGGGGTCGACCAGTTTGTGCCAAATTTTGTGTGGAGAAACACAGAAGAGAGTGGCATATCTTTTAATTTTTTTATTTTGGGGGAGGGGGGAGGAAGGGGGAATATATCCCTCATGTATTTATTTTGGAGGATTGTAAGAGTATACGCAGGCATCCTGAAACACTGCAACTCCATGCCATCACTGATTAGAATGGGTATTACTCAGGTACATTAGTAATAGGGTCTACAAGCTCATGAGAAGGAAGATTACATAGGCCACCCATTCTTACTGTTCCCTTAATCCCAGCCTCAACCCTATACCCCAACACTAATCCTAATATTAACCCCAATCCTAGCACTAAACTACTCTAGTTTAGTCTTTATTCTAATCCATAAATCTATATGTAGTCCTTGTCATACTTTATCCTTTTTCTTATCCTGTTATGATTCTCAAGCAAACCTTGGCAAGAAATGGAATTTCAGAATTACAATACTTTTTTTCAAACAATTTTGTCCATTTTAGAATTTTTAGTGGGAAGTTGCTAAATTAATTTGGAAGAATTGTAATTTTCTATGTTGCAACTTATTGAGATTACCTTCTCCTTTAGCTTAAATCCTACTAAAAATATTTTAGAAGGGGAAACACCCACCCCTACACCTCTTGCAACAAATTTTTTGACTTAAAGGCCCAATTCTCTCACCCCAAGCAGTACCAATTCTCCTAACCTTCTTACTTAGCCCCCTCCCACAATTGTTTGGAATTCATCCTCATCCAGACACAATTTCAGTTTATATTGCTACAGGGTGAGTATAGAAAAGCTCAATGTGTATAATCAAAACACTCTCAGTACATTTCATGCTGTGTAATATAAGCTTTGGTATTCTGCATTGCTTGAATTTAGCTGTCAATCAAAGAGCCAAGCCAACTGAGAATTTTTGTTAACCCCTACAAGAGTTGTAGTTTGAGGTGAGAGGATTGGCCCTTTAGAGCCAATACTGCTGCCAAAATTCACCTCTTTCACAGAATTCTCCTCCAAAACAACGAGTACATTCACATCTAAAACCGTCCTCCTGCATTGGATCCAGGATGCATTCTCCCGTACCACAAATCGTATGATCATCACATGGGTTTCCAAGGTTAGCTGCCAACCAATCAGAAACAGAGATCATAAACTTACATGACCTTCTCTCAACTTTTCAATCCAAACATAAGCAAACACTTGTCAAAGGGGAAATTTAAGCAAAAATATAATTTGCATATGTGAAAGAGGAACTAAATATATACAGTATAGTGAAATTTTCATTCAAATCAGACGTAGTTCCCAAAATATCAGTACAGAAAGTCACTAGTTGGTGTTCTAAAGTGTTCTTGAGGCCATCAGAGGTTAAGCATTCCTTGTCAATGTGAGGAAATGACTTCCTCACATTAACAAGGAATGCTTTGTTTCCCTTTATTTCTCAGATTTTTGTGTTGACCTTTTGTGTCCCATCCCTATTAACTTCAAGGTCACCACAACAGTCTGAAAAAAAAAACAAAGGGAAACAAAGCATTCCTTGTCAACATGAGGAGGTGATATAGTCACTGGTGCCTTCATGATCAATTCTGAACACAAATCTAATGACTTCATTTACTGATACATAGGGCTGTGAACGTGTAGTGATTAATCGCATGTGGAATAAACGTTTAGTACAAAGCTACAAGCGATTAATCGCAAAACCTTTTCTTGACAATTTTTTATTCATTTGTATACTCTGATGATCCCTGGATTTTGTTAAATATGGATCATTCTGGGCATATTTGAACCATAAAGGGTTCAAAGTTTCAGAATAATTTAATTTTACCATGCAAGATAACAGCTATTACTATTTCTGCACTACATTTAGTATCAATCACTACATACTGAAATTATTTTTTTTTGTGATGAGGTAATTGCGATTAATCGCTAAACGATCGCAAATTTTTGAGGTTAAACGTTTGGTTATTTTGCTAAACGTTCACAGCCCTACTGACACATGTATCTCAAGAAACACATGTCCAATTTTTACTTAAAATTCCTCTTTAAGTTGTTGCAATGTGAAAAAAAAAGTTGGAAGTTGGGTACACTCATGCACTAGCACTGGTCACATATGTCAAATAAGTGAAATTGGGTAAAGTTTTCCCCAATAATTCTTGTTTATTTTCTTAACAGTAGAGGCTAGTTACCCAATTAAGTATTAAATTACCAACTAGTTTACCCTTTTATCAACAACTGTTGGGAAAAATTTCCATAATTTGACATGTACACATGACCAGTCTTGGAGGAACTTCTTTAAGTGTGAGGGTTCTATTGTATCAAAATGATGATCAAAGCTGCTGTCCATGGGAGTAATGATCCAGTAGTCAGATACTAGAAATAAGGGAGTTGCAGGTTTTCCCTAAAAACTGCAGAAGCCATAGTGGATCTCCTTAAAGGTATTAACCTGAAAGAAAATAACTTAATCCATGAAGCAATTTTTGGTACAAGAGAGATGCATTATTTAATACTTACCAAATGTAATTACAACAATAAACTGACACTCGTCTGTAAGTGCTCCAGTACTGTCCATCAGCATGGACGTCACCACAGTGACCCCAATACCAAACAAACTCCCTGGGGGTGGGGTGGATGTGAGCATAGAATTGCACATTGTCTCCGGTTGCTCCCACATGACTTCAATATACTCCACACCTGTCCCAGCAAACTTATGAATATTGTCTGGGCATCTGATCTCACAGTCATCACGATCTGCAAAAGTTAGGCAACCAAAAAAATTACAACCCTTTTGCATGTATTGATAATATTCAATTACTGTAAGTCTTTGAATCTCTTGTACATTTGTCACATGTTGTTAGCTCAACCAATAAAGTGGGTAGAACATTTCATACAGATGGGTCATTGTTTATCCAGAAAATTCCTATGTTGGGCTCATCATCTCTTGTTTTAATGGTGTATCTGAAGCAGAAGTCTTGAAGAATGTTGAAGGTTTGAGTTTTGTTCACTCAAATCCCAGTGTTGATTGAGGAATCAGTTCTGTATATTGTATTAGTATATATAGGATTCTGTCCTATTTTGTGATTGGTTCTGAAGAATCATGTGACAATATTTTTCTTCTAAATTGTGCAATCATTTTCACCAACTGCTTGGTTTACCTTCAATATGTCACATTTAATTCTTAAAATAATATGACAGCTGCTTTGAAGAGAAGAAAAAATTGTTAATGTAGTTGCTGCTTCAAAATAAGTTTTGGTGAGTGCTCTTGACCTTTCAAGAAAGATAAAGGATTTAAAAATTTTTAGTCTCTAAAATCTTTCTGTTGACTGGATGAGATTTACCTTTGAAAAAAAGAAGTCTTTTCTGCCTAAGTCATTTATCTGTAATTAAGGACAAATTTGTACTAGTTGTCAAGCAGAAAGTGAAGCCAACTTACCCTCAACTATTACTCTAAACTGGCACATAGCTTTATTCCCAGATGGATCACAAAACTCATAAAGCACCGTTGTGACTCCACGCTCAAAGAAATCTCCAGGGTTACTGGTTGCCCTAGATATAGCAACTGTTCCTGAGTCATCAACAGCCTGTGGAATTCTCCATGTAACAGGAGCAGAGGTAGTGCCCTCTAATGTCTGAACTGTTACATCCTGGGGGCAGAATGATACTACAGGGTTGACTTCATCAACTGAAGGAGTGAGAAAAAACAGAATTATGATTTATGGCTTGGACTTAATGGGTAAAGGATTTATTTGTAGTATTTCGAAGAAAGAAAACATTCCTGTAGGGGATTCCAATCAAAACATTTGGAACTTTTTTTTTTTCAATTTGCATCATGCAATGCACCACACACACACATGTCTAACAGGTGAAGACTTCCAATTCTTTCACATATTACATACAAAAGTTCTATGAGAAGTCAAGGAGTGAGGCAAGTGCTGGACAAGAGCACTAGCTGGTGAAAGATTTGGCAGGGTGTTGAGAAATGATATAAAAGCTCAAAAGTAGGACTTCAGCCAACAAGCTAACAACAATGTTACCCCCACTCAAAATACATCAGCACCAAAAGGCAAGAGAGCCCCTTACACCCTTTCCCCTTCCTTCTCATAAGGATTTTAGCAGAGACTGAACCAACTTAAAAGATTCCCAATCTGGGAAAGTTACAAGTACTCTCAGAAGCAATCATTCAAGACAGTCACATTTACAAAGCCTCATCAATCAAAGGTTGATGCTTCAACTTCACAAAAAAGAAAAGAAAATGAGTATTAGATTGTGTAAGCCACCAAATAAATTAGTCATTTGCACAGATATTCAGGAGCAAAATCTCAATTTATGACTAACCTCCTGTAAGAATTTCACAACGCTCTCCCGCGAAGTTGACAGGACAAATACACTCATAACGATCTCTCAAGTCTTGACAAGTGCCGAGGTTTTGGCAGGGGTTTAAGTTGCAGAGGGCTCTGAATCCTGAAACAATAAATGGAGCACCAAACAAGTTGTTATTATGTGAGTGGAACTGGATTGAATTTCCATCAGTAATTTACTTTTTATAAAAACCCCTCCACTCCATGGCAAAAAGGTAAAGGTTGTTTTCCTTTGGAAAAGCCAACACTGAGACAAGGGTCTTGGTGTTTTCTAACATCTAAACTCTACTTATGCTCCACCAGCCTGAGGGTGAAATTATGGCCTTGAGCAATTTTCCCCCAAAACTTACCTTGTTTTGTGAACCTATTAGCCCTACCTACTACTAACCTAACCTATAAGTATTGGACAGGCCCATCTACTGCAGAATAATCAGTGGTGGTTAAATTTGAATCTGGTGGTGCTATGCCACCTGCTGTAGTAAGACATCCTAACTGGTCTCTCAGCCAGCTTGAGTGTAAAATTATTGCCATGAACCAGAAAGCCAAAAGGCTTAGTGATTCCTTGCCACTGAAATGTAAGGCCTTTTTCACATTGACATTGCATTGTAATGTTTTTCAATTAACAGGGCTCCATAATGTGCCCACAAAGTACACAGGCTAGGCATCCAGTCTTCCTTACATTGAGATCCCCCTTGCCCATTGTGAACACAATTGACATTTGACCTCCATCAAAAACTTCTGGGACCATTTATTCACTATGCTTCATCTACATGACAAGTTACAGGACCCTACAAGTGACCGTTCTTGTAAGACTGTGCATGAAAGCTTGTCAGGCATTGAACGTGCTGTTTCCAAATGAACTTTGACCTTTGGGAAAATCAAATTGGGATCATCTTCTCAATGCAATCAACCTACACACCACATATTGTAGCACAGTCACATGTACCGTTCTTGAGATATTGTGTTTATGAAGTTTTGACCTTTTGACCTCTCGTGACCCCAAATGACCTTTGACCGCCACCAAAAAACAACAGGGATCATCTACTCAATATGGGCAACCCATACAACACATATGTACATAGTCACACGTACCGTTCTCGAGATACTGTGTTTAACAAGGTTTTGATCTTTTGATCTCTCGTGACCCCACATGACTTTTGACCTCCATCAAAAACAATAGGGATCATCTACACAATACGGGCAACCCACACACCACATATGAACATAGTCACACACCAAATATGCGAAAAGTCACTCTTACCTTTGTGGAGATACTGTGTTTAAAAGCAATTTCTAAGGAATTAACCATTTGACCTCTTGTGACCCCAAATGACCTTTGACCTCCACGAAAATCAATAGGGATCATCTACTCAATATGAGCAATCCACACACTAAATATAAGCACAGTCAAATGTACCGCTCTTGAGATATCTTGTTTACGAAGTTTTGACCTTTGACTTCACGTGACCTCAAATGACCTTTGACCTGCACGAAAATCAATAGGGATCATCTACTTAATATGACCAATCCAGACACTAAATATGAGCATAGTCACGTGTACCGTTCTTGAGATATCTTGTTTATGAAGTTTTGACCTTTTGACCTCTCGTAACCCCAAATGACCTTTGACCTCCACCAAAAACAATAGGGATCATCTACTCTATATGGCCAACGCACACACTAAATATGAGATTAGTCACACTTACTCTTCTTGAGATACCATGTTTACAAGCAATTTCTAAGGAATTTACCTATTGACCTCTCGTGACCCCAAATGACCTTTGACCTCCACGAAAATCTATAGGGATCATCTACTCAATATGACCAACCTACACATCAAATATGGGCATAGTCACATGTACCGTTCTTGAGATATTGTGTTTACAAGGTTTTTACCTTTTGACCTCTCATGACCCCAAATGACCTTTGATCTCCACCAAAAACAACAGGGATCATCTACTCAATATGAACAACCCACATACCAAATATGAGGTTAGTCACACTTACCCTTCTTGAGATATCGTGTTTACAAGCCAAAGTGTCACATACACACACACTCTTACACACACCCTCACACACACACACGACTTAACCATCGCATAGATTCCTTGCCTGCCTTCGGCAAGGAATAAAAAATTACTGATGTTTAAAGAGCTTTTGAGTACACATTTATTAATTACCCCAGCCTGCTACAGAAGGACATACAATCCTCAGTTTTTGATCACTTTTCCAAGGGTTGGGGGCACAAGGTAACTCGCTCTGCATTCACTGCTGTACAGCTGAAACGAGCAGAATGAACAATTTCCCGCAGCAGACAATCACATTTTCAAACAAGAAGTAAGGATAAATTACCTCTGGTTACATTAACTGTAAAGTTGCACCTAAAAACATCTTCAAGACCATCTCTAAATAGCAAGGTGACTGTTTGCACTCCAACAAAAAAAACGTTGCCAGACAGATGCGATGAGTGCACTGTGTAATTGCAGGTCCTGGACATAAGGTTCCAGTAAACTCTTGTGTAATTATTGGCACCATCTGTTACAACATTTATATCAGCAGGGCATTCTGGGTTACATGTTGGTGGTCTCATCTCAACTGATAAAACAAAAATATTATTCACATCATTACTTAGTTTCATGTTTGTCAGATGCTGAGACTATTACAAATTTGCATTAGAGGCTTATTAGTGACCTGTTTGCACAGCTACATTGACACCATCACCAACAAATAGCCCCCCACCAACAAAAGAGAAATTGGAAAAGAAAAAAAAAAGAAGGAAAAATATGGAAAACCCAAGGACAGGTACAGCATCAAGACTATAACTAAACTGATACTGACACATCACACTCATCATTTACTTCAAAATAAATGTTCATCACTTATGCTGCTGTAATTATTCATAACTTGATTTATAAATATTCATGACTCACCAACCACAGAAACAATAAAGAAACAAG
This sequence comes from Holothuria scabra, assembly GCA_037179385.1. Taxonomy (NCBI): domain Eukaryota; kingdom Metazoa; phylum Echinodermata; class Holothuroidea; order Aspidochirotida; family Holothuriidae; genus Holothuria; species Holothuria scabra. Next base: position 33,576,608 of record CM074199.1, read on the forward strand.
AAACACTGTTTCCGGATGGATCCTGGATGTCATATCTTACAACATTAACCCCAAATGGAAAGAAGCTTCCAGATCTATGCGATTGGAAGGACACTGTGGTACTGCCAGAATCATCTGTGGCTCTAGGCTCCTCCCAAGATACGAAAGCACCGCCATTCTGTAAGGGGGCAGACTGCTCTCCAACAATGGGGCAAAAGTCCAGTCTTGGAGCAGTGATGTCCACTGGTGAAGAAAGATCAAGATGAGGTTTATAGAGTGACAACTACACTGTGAGTACAAGAACAGAATTACAGTATTAGTACCTATAGAGTGTGTTTATGTGATGTTGTGGTTTGTATAGCAACTTTCACTATCAGGCACAAAATCAACAGTCAGCTGCTTCTCCGCTAGCAATACAACAATTCACTACATTGCAATTTTTGCCCGGAAGTCAAGAAAGGGGTGTGGCTTATGAATTCAGGGTAAATATTCTGCACTACAGTAGTGGAAAATAAGTGCATAAAAGGAGAATCTCTTTACAGTACAGTACAGCAATGGTCAACAGATCCTTCTGAAAATTTTGATTTTCGAACCTCACTTTTTTAGAATGCTTACTTCACGACTTGCACATAGTAGACTTAAAATGGCAGAAGCAGTATAGTACATCCCAAACTTTTTTTTAAACAGCATTACTTTTCCACAAATTTCTCCATATTTCATAGAAAAGTATTTTTCACAATATTGCAGGGCTTCCAAATTGCATATTCAAGGTAAGTTAATGAGTTACTCTTCTAAATTTTTTATTTCAGAAAAATATTGTGACCTGACTCTCAATGGCCAATCATGAAACAGATCAGGCTACAACAATAATTCCAAATTGGAATTGTATCTGATTGGTGGATACATCAGCTGTCTGCATTTATTGGTGTAACTTGTTATGCTTCAAGCCTTCTTCCTAATGAGGGAGCACAGTACTTCTTGTTTTATGACATTACAGGTCTGTGAACACTTGTGCAAACAATGGGTGCATGCACCCACTTAAAGTCTGCTTTCAGATGACTTTTATACTGTAAGTACTAAGTACAAAATCATACTCACATTTAAGAGTGCTGAGAACAGTGCGAAGTGTAAGTACAAGTAAATACTCATATAAAGTAACAAGAATTACAGAAAAACAAAAAAGAGTAAATTACTTGGTTCCTGTTCCTCACAGTCAGGACCTGAGAAACCTTCCTCACACAGACACAGATAGCCTCCCACTGTAGTTGACACATCCACACAGGTGCCACCATTTTGACAAGGGTTCCCATCGCAAACATCTACAGTATTAAACAAGATCACAGAGAAATGAAATTGAAATATTTGCACGAAAAACCTTTCATAGCTGTTTTGAGTGACAATAAAACAATGAAAATACCAATATCACATCTTTATAATGACAATGACAAAAATCAACCTTCTCCCTACATTTTATTAGTATATGCTTATATCTTGCCCTCTAAAAAAGGAAACTACTGTCGTTGTGCGTGATGATCTGCATCAGTATGGAAAGGAGAAACCAAGCCAGTGAGCCACAACTGGTAAAAAGGCCATGGCCGGCTCGACTTGAACCAACAACAGGTTGGAAACTGGGCTGCCATCTCCATCTAACTAACAACATCTTACTCAACTTCAAAATCCCACCCTTTACCTGGGGCCCATTCCACAAAGAGTTACTCACAATCTTATCTTGGATTCCCCATACTTAAGTCAACAATAAATCATACTTAAGATTGTGCGTAACTCTTTGTGGAACGGGCCCCAGGTCTGGGAAGCTTATCCCAATATAATCACGGACAGTATTGCAGGGTTGTTGATTTTTTTTTAAAAAATCATGTTTTAAATCAGTGATTTAAATCAAGTAAATCAATTTAAATCAGACTTTTTTATTAAATAATGATTTTTTCAGTTAAAATCATGATTTTAATCATGATTTTAATCAGTTTGATTAAAATCAAACAACCCTGCAGTATTGTAGTGTAGTTTATCAGTCCAAAAGACTCTTTTTACAAACAGCAATTACAAAGGCTTATGGGATAGGGTTTTTCATGTAAATCATCTTTTTCCAAGCAAAACACCATTTTGATATAAACAACAGGTCTACATCAGTGAGGATGTCAAATCTCACACAACAAGATCGACCCTGTAGTGATGTGGCTTTCAAGTCATCCTGATAACTTTTCATTACATAAAATAGCCCTTGCTAAAACTGTCTACCACTGGACAGTCTAAAACCTGACTTCTAGGTGCAAAGTCAGGTTTTCACGTGATGTTAACACCCACAGTTTATAGCCACTCCAATGCTAAATGGATTTCATCATAATTTGATTGATTTTAGGGTCGGAGTGTCCAGAACTGTACGTGCAAACATCAAGTAAAAACCCAACTTAACTGCCCAAAAGTCGGGTTTTAGACTGTTAAGTGTTAGGCAGTTTTAGTAAGGGCTATTTCATGAAATGTTGACAAAGACGTAATTCAAGTCAATAGTTCTTTGATTAGTTTAGGGAATTAGACACAGTTTGACAACACACCAACACAAATGTGCTTTACAGTGTCATCTAGAGAAAAGATGAAACTTAATTACAGTTGGTTCATGTTTGGGTTCAAATATAGTTCAAACATAGTTGAATTGCCCTGCCTATAAAAACCCTGTCCACACCTTTTTGCTTCAGTGAACGAAGGTCAACGAAAACCAGATAAGAAATTGCCCTACTACTTGCCTTTCACACCCCACAAACAGTGGCACATCTGGCTGGTATTATTCAGCCTTTGTTCACATCTTCCTCTAGCTGCATCTTATCAAGCTTGTGGTTTCTTGGAGCTTGCTTGAATGAGTTAAGCAGGAATTAGGGTAAAATTTGATTACCCCACCAAACCTCCCTTTTGGTGGGGACTCGGGTGAAATATCTAACAGGGTAAGAAATTCCTCATGAATAAGGTGCAAGTCTTTCCCTATTAGTCACAAGTTATGACAGGCAGGGAATACAGTGGGCATATTCTACAACCCCAGCCAAAGGGGGCAACAGTGCCTTGGAAGCTTGTTTTCTCTAGAGATTACAGTAAAAATAAAAATTTGTGGGATACGTAGAGAGTGAACATTCCTCATTGATCGATAGCATATAAACTGCATAATCTAATTGCTTGCTTATCACACTTACTCAGTGAATCAGCCGCTAACACTCATACTAAATATTCTGTATATAAAGGCAATGTGGGGGTGTGCTCTTCTAAATATAACTTATGGTCACAAATTAAAAAAGGGTGTAGTCTGGTAAGAACAACTTAGCAATGTTCTTAAAATGGGGTGTGGTTTTGTAAATACAACTTATCAATGGTTAAAAAGTCCACCTAAAAGTAGTTTAACAGCATTAGGCATGAGCTACCTCTATGCAGTCTGGGCAATGTTTGTTTACACAGTGGCAGCACAACCAGCCTACATGTGTCCAAAAAGATAAGCCTATTGTCCTGGTCTGCTGAGGCAGCTCTGGTTGCAAACTTGGCTTGTACTGAATAAACAGTCTCTGCCTTTATGAGCGAGGTTTACAGTGGGAATCTTTGTTTACACAGACCTGGACATGGCAGCTACTATTGACAGAAAGCTGATAATAGGAAGTCAGGTCGACCTTGCTGTAACATCACTTTTTGAACAAAAAGTGGGGTGTCGGGTATAAATTGTATAGAGGCAACCTTATGCCTTAGGGGGAGGATAATGCAATTTCACAGGCATTTTGGGAATGAACACCAAAACACTAAAATGACCCCAAATCTCAAGTTGGTAAGAATTTCATTTTTAATGAACATGGGGTAGTAGCAATTTGTCAGTTTTATCCTTTCTTAATGTTTCTAATTTTTGCTTTCCTCCGATTCCCTGCTTGTTCTTCTTTGTTTGTACATTCTGCAAGTGCAAGATGTTTCAATGTTTGTGTATATTACAGTTTTCTTAGACTTGAATGACTCTTAGAGAATGACAATCTAAAGGAAATGCAAAAATGAACAAACCTTGTGGTTCTTGAACAGTACAATTAACCCCAGAGAAACCCTCGACACAGAGACAGACATAAAATTCTTCATTTCCAAAACAGGTGGCTCCATTCTGGCAGGGCTCCAATTCACAGAGGGGTCTCATTTCTGAAAGAAACCATAACAGGTTCTTCTTTCAATAAATGAATCGTAACACAGCAATTGTTTGCATGATGAGTTATTTCCTATAAGATTTTGGTAGCTCACAAAGATGTGTTAAGCTGGCTGTCTAGGCAGGCTCTTCTAGTTTATTGGATCAGCAAACAGTTCACATCCTTTTTCACCTTAGTGACCAAGCTTATCTGCCATTGTTTACCTATTGAGTCTTTAACCAGAAAGCCAAAAGGCTTAGTGATTCCTTGCTGCTGAAATGTAAGGCCTTTTTTCACATTGACATTGCTTTGCAATGTTTTTCAATTAACAGGGCTCCATAATGTGCCCACAAAGTACACATGCAAGGCATCGAATCTTTCTACATTGAGATCCCCGTTGCCCGTCGTGAACCCAAATGACATTTGACCTCCACCAAAATCTTCTGGGACCATGTATTCACTATGTGCCATCTACATGACAAGTTACAGGACCCTACAAGTGACCTTTCTTGAAAGACTGTGAAGGAAAGCTTGTCAGGCTTTGAACATGCTGACTCCAAATGAACTTTGACCTTTGGGAAAATCAATAGGGATCATCTGCTAAATATGACCAATCCACACAATAAATGTGAGATTAGTCACAATTACCCTTCTTGAGATACTGTGTTTACAAGCAATTTCTAAGGAATTTACCTTTTGACCTCTCGTGACCCCAAATGACCTTTGACCTCCACGAAAATCGATACAGGTCATCTACTCAATATGACCAACCCACACACCAAATATGAGCATAGTCACATGTACCGTTCTCGAGTTATCGTGTTTACGAAGTTTTCACCTTTTGACCTCTCATGACCCCAAATGACCTTTGACCTCCACGAAAATCGATACGGATCATCTACTCAATATGACCAACCCACACACCAAATATGAGCATAGTCACATGTACCATTCTTGAGTTATTGTGTTTACAAAGTTTTCACCTTTTGACCTCTGGTGACCCCAAATGACCTTTGATCTCCACCAAAAACAATAGGGATCATCTACTCAATATGGCCAATGCACACACCAAATATGAGATTAGTCACACTTACCCTTCTTCAGATACCGTGTTTACAAGCAATTTCTAAGGAATTTACCTATTGACCTCTCGTGACCCCAAATGACCTTTGACCTCCACGAAAATCGATACGGATCATCTACTCAATAGGACCAACCCACACACCAAATATGAGCATAGTCACATGTACCGTTCTCGAGTTATCGTGTTTACGACGTTTTCACCTTTTGACCTCTGGTGACCCCAAATGACCTTTGATCTCCACCAAAAACAACAGGGATCATCTACTCAATATGGCCAATGCACACACCAAATATGAGATTAGTCACACTTACCCTTCTTCAGATACCGTGTTTACAAGCAATTTCTAAGGAATTTACCTATTGACCTCTGGTGACCCCAAATGACCTTTGACCTCCACGAAAATCGATAGGGATCATCTACTCAATATGACCAATGCACACACCAAATATGAGCATAGTCACATGTACCGTTCTCGAGATATCGTGTTTACAAAGTTTTGACTTTTTGACCTCTCGTGACCCCAAATGACCTTTGATCTCCACCAAAAACAATAGGGATCATCTACTCAATATAACCAACCTACACACCATATACGAGGTTAGTCACACTTACCCTTCTTGAGATATCGTGTTTACAAGCCAAAGCGTCACATACACACACACACACATACATACACACACACACACATACACACACACACACACACACACACACACATACACACGACATCACCATCGCATAGATTCCTTGCCTGCCTTCGGCAAGGAAGCAAAAATGGAACCTAATGCCATTGTGCTCGGTGCCCGGCATGAGCAATGGAATAGGGAAAACAAGCCAGTGAGCCTCAACTGGAAAAAGGGCTGTGGCCAGCTCAACTTGAACCAATTGGTTGGAAACTGGGCCATAAAACTCCATCTATCCTAACCTAACCTATTGAGTAATTAACAATACAGTTGTGTCAACAAAGTCAAACCTCCTTGGTGTTAGTCAACAAGCTCTCACATTTCAATGAGTTAATTGGTGTATTTGCAAATACATACATACATACAAACTTTTATAAAGGGCAAATTCCATATGATCAATGGGCTAAAAAGCCAAGAAAAATAATACCAGCAGAACACAATCAACTAAGTAAGTCTTAAGCTGTTTTTTGAACAATGCAATAGATTTGGAACTCCATATGTGAGAAGGAAGAGAGTTTCATAACCATGATGAAACAATCCTTCTTACTTTTTGTTACATTCTTCTTCTCTGCCTGATTACCTCTTATCACCTCAGGTAGGAAATGAAGCTCACTACACCGTACACCTACACTTGATGTAGTCATATTTCACGTCTGATTAATCGATTGACAGTAACAGATATATTAAAATATGCAAAAAGTTACGTAACATTTGAGGTTAGCTAACAGGTCAAACAAGCATGTGTTAATTGCTTTTCACACAGTGTATATCATGTGACAAACTCAGATATCTGTTACATCCCACACCGCCTTTGATGTACTGGGGTTTCTATGTTGCTTTCTCAAGAAGAGACATCATAACATGACATAGGACCTGCAATGGAAAAGAACCCCTCTCCTTCTCACTTCTTGGAAGGAGGTATGAGGAGTAGGGCTCCGTCCATTGCAGACCTATTAAAAGAACCAGACAAAGAGGTTGGGGGAAGAGGAAACAAGATAAACCAATGGAGCTTAGTGTGTTTAATAGGAAGTATGAGAGATAGAGTTACACAATGATGAGAACTATGAGAGCTAAAATTTGATAACTATTAACTGAAATGCTGAGAAGTTTGCCATGAGCTCTTAATCTCTAGTTGAATGGAGAGTAATTAACTGATTAATCATAAAAGTCACATCATGTTCTGTCAGGGTTAATCTACTTTCCTCTGTTCAAATTGTTGTGATCCATCACTGGGAGAGTTGTGATTAGTTTTCCAGCATAATACAGTTTTACAATTTTTACATTCCAATAAATGCAGTGAATATGGTACATAATAATTAATGACAGGCACTTCTACCTTTGTCAAAAACCTCTGACATGTGGATTTGAGTTACTTTCTTTTTGTTCAGAATGGAATTTTTACACGGGGGTGGGTATAATATCCAAATAACAGCTCTCTGGTACATTAACTTGCTTCAACCAAGCTTGATCTACAATTGTAACTATACAGGATGTCAATACATTTGGTATCAGTACAGGCAGTTGTAATGTTTTCACCAAACTATCAATTTTTAAATTTAAACCCACTTTGGACAATGTTTACACGAATGGTAAAATTCAGTGTATCTGGTATACGGGGTAGCAAGGAACTCCCAGAAAAATCAACATACCATTTAATGTTCAAACCAGCTCTCCTGGCATCTCACTGCTACATACACATCCCCACCTCATCCCCCTCCCCCACACCCCCCTTCCTTTGACCCATACTAGGGAACTTACCAGGAGTTGTAGCTTCTTCACATCTTGGGCCCATGAAGCCCATAGTACATTGACAGATTGCCTCACTTCCAACTGGAACACATCTCCCGCCATTGGCACACGTTGATGGCACGCATGGGCCATCTGAGAAATGACAATGGTTCAAAAGTTCAAATACATTCAACTGAAAGCATAATTTTTAAACAAAATTGGACCCAATTTCTAAATTAAAGGACCAATCAAACACAATTAAGCAGCATCAATGAAATATTAGAACCTTTCCCTCCCACAAAAATAACAAGTTTTTCTTGGGTGCAAAATCTAACTTGAAGAATTAATGACAATCAAGATTTCTGACACTTCCTACAAAAAAAGATGACTTCTGAAGGCAAGAGAGCTAAAATAAAATTTGAAGACTGTTGAACATATGCTCTACAATTTGCAAATATTTTATTTCCACTTATGGCTAGGCTCTAGAATTGTAGTAATTAGACTGTTGCATACCATGCATGTATCTACAGTGGTCTTGTTTCTAATATAAACATACATGTAAAAGTTCTTCCAGAATAGTAGATGAGAGAGGAGAAAGAAAGTTTGTACCATAAGCACTTATTTCAGAATTTGTTGTAAGTTTTTATTGTAAACCTGAAGTTGTTGGGCTTCTATTGTACCAGAATGGTGATCAGATCTGCTGCTCATTGAAGTGATCAGCTGCTCATTGAAGTAGCTATAATTGGGGTAATGAACCAGTGGTTGGTACTTAAATTAGGAACCACAGTTTTTCCCTAAAAACTGTGGTAGCCATGACAAATCTCCTTAAAGGCTAATATTCTGTAATCCAAGCATGCTGTATGGTAATGTAACCTGCTTAAAGATATTCATGTGCTTGACAAAGTTATAAGGTAGCCTCCATGGTTGACTGGTTCATTGGAAAGTAGGGTATACTTTGATCGAATGTTTGCTACATACTCTTTAACTTACAATAGAACTATAAGGTAATGTGGAAATTTAATCCACATTTTGATAGTTAATCATTCAGATCTTTCAAAGTATTCTGATGCAAAGACAATGAGAATTGTAGACTTGGAGTTGGAAAACATTTCTCCCAGTGGGCAAGATTTGACCATTTTGGGAAGTTCAAGAATTGTCCAGGATCTTCTGAAGACTACAATGGAAATATTTAGGACTGGAAAAATGGAGAATGTCACACAAAATGACTTTCTTTTTTCAGCATTCACCCAGCACGATAACAACTATGAGACGTGTAAGGTTTTTACCTTCATAGAGCATTTTTGTAGAGCAAACACCTAAATGGGAGGATTTTCTAGACCATGGTAAAAATTACAAACTTTATTCAGAACATTCTCCATAGTTTCTACTGCAGGTGAACAATTGCTAGAGCTTGCTTAAGTCAATGTTTTATTCAAATTTCCTAATAGGTCTTGAACTGACTTTATACTGATTGTCAAAGAATTTAAGGGGGGGTCTTGTGATGGTGTCCTTAATGACGATATTTATCCCTTTTCCCACCTTAAAGTCCAAAAGCAGTCCCCAAACTTGCCTTGGAACAACAGTTACATGCCACAAGTAAAATTTTTCCTTATTTCCCTTCCAATTATCTTTTTTGATGTTTCAGGATTCAAACATTGTATATTTAAAGAAAAGCAAAGTATTACTCTCCTGAATTCCATAATTTAATGTGGAAAATATTGTCACATGACTCTCAAAAGCCGATCATGACACGAGGGATTTTATACACTATCCAAAGTGGGGTGACTGCATATTCCCTATAAGCTTGTATCTGATTGGTTGATAAATTGGCTGTCTATATTTATTGGTGTAACTTGGGTGCTACATGCTTTCTTTCAAATGAGGGAACACTTATTTAGTTGGGGTGGCTGAATTTCTCTCTTGGGTCAAATAAAATGAGGTGGTAACATTTGTAATATTTTTACTGTTATTTAGTACTAACTGAATGTTAAAAAAATTAATGGCTAATAAAAAAAAAATTGTTTTAGACTCATGGTTTTAACTTTTTGATCAAAGTACCTCGTCTGATGCTGACTGTAAAAGTGCATTCCCGTGCAGTCAAGCCTTCAGAATCTTGAATCATGGCTCTCACAGGAGTATCTCCGATAGGGAAAAAAGTATTTGGTGGGAATGTAAACATGACTGGTAGATCACAAACAAACGGCTCGTACTCCCAAGAAACCCTGTGAAATGAGATGAATGAGCTGACATTCCTAACGATGTCATCAGGACACTCCAGGATGCATTCATTGTCATTCACTGTTGGTAGATGAAAGAAAATAACCAGAGATGTAAGTGCAGAGGTTCCTAACCCTTTGCTATCCAGGACTGTTGGTCTGGGGGTGGGGTCCCCTTTGAGAAAACCTTTTCACATTAGGAGGAGACATAGATGCAAATTAATGCTATCCTTTTTGCTTTTACAAGTATGTACATGTAGTAAAAATTTAAAAAAGATTCAAAACACCCTAAATACTTCCCCTCCCCACCTTCTAACATTACAACACAAAGAGACCAACTGACTATGGCAAAACTTTTGTCTAGCTAAATGAATTTTCTGAGAATTTTGCACACAACTTCCGATTTCCTAAAATCAGGAAAAATCCTGAACTCTTTCTTCTTTGAAACATATGAAAGAAAACAGCTTACTATCATTTAAAATGAAATAGAATTTTACACCTCAACTTATACTCTTCTGGTTACAGCAGGGCCTCCAAGTTTTTTGAACTTTCTAAGAATAATAATGATACTAATGCTTCTTACTATAGACGAACCCGGACAGATTGCGATGGTGTGATTTTGGTAGGCCATTACTGGGGTCCATCACCTTTAATCTTTAAATTTCCTTTCTTACCTGTTCCATGGATGGTTGTATACTAAAGTGTATCTTGATTTTCTCAACTTCTCTAAATATGAGGATTTGCAATTCACGTAGACAATAAATGCAGAAGATTAAAGGTGATGGACCCCACTATTGGCTGCCTACAGTCACTAAAAACAAGTGCTTATCGGATTTGTTTATAGCACTTTATATGTTAAGCCTAAAAGTGCTTTACTAATATATACCCCTGCTCAACTACAGACGATTCTGATGAACTCTTGTTTTTAATGACTAGCTGTAGGCAGCCATTAGTGGGTTCCATCAGCCTTAAATAGTCATCTTTTATTGTCTATATGAATTTCAAACCCTCATATTCAGTTCAATTGGCAGAATCAAGACAAAATTTAGTGTACAATCATCCATGCTACAGGTAATTAAGGAAGTCAAAAATAAGGTGATAGACCCCAACTATAGCAGACTGAAATCAGACCGTCACTTGCTGTCCTAATTCATCTATAGCCAGTCTCTGAAACAATAACTGCAGTTTGGAGACGGCATATGCCCTGCATCATGACAAGCTACCTCACAGGCCCCCTGCATACTCCCTGCATCATGACAAGCTACCTCACAGGCATCCTGCATACCCCCTGCATCATGACAAGCTACCTCACAGGTACCCTGCATACCCCCTGCATCATGACAAGCTACCTCACAGGTATCCATTCCACCCGGCTACGGTAGGTGGAGAGAAGCAATTTAGATAATGCATCTGGTCCAAGGACACAATGAGATACTAAAATCCAAAAAAAAAATCTAACCAACCACCCTTCATGAGATGGATAAGTTTTACATACCAGATTAACCTAAAATAATCCCCTGTAATCCTCTGCTTCCTCTTGTTGAGGGAGGATGATTGTTTGCTTCAGTTAACAGAACAATTGAGTTCCTTATTTTTTCTTATCCTTGGGAGATTTTCAGCTGCATGCATGTGGTAGTTTATACCTATCCAGGGTTCCTGTCCAAATACCTGATTTGCTGGGTATGTGGTTGACAGAGTTCTAAAGCAGCAGTCTCCCTAATGTTTGATCATTCACTAGTGTGATGCCATTGCTGTTAGTCCACCAACCTCCATATCGGAAAAAATACCCTTAGAACAATCTCGTCGAGAACTATTCTCAGTTCTAATTATATGCCCATTTAAGCATATTAAAATGACCATGAAGGTTGTTGACATTTGATAGCATTTTATCTCAGAATAAGCTGAAAGGGGATGTAGCCCTTCAAGTGCACTTTAAGTAATTTAATTCCCTTTTTGCCAGCACTTATTTCAGGATTTGTTGTAAGTTGTTATTTGAACCCCAAAGTTGTTAGGCTTCTATTGTACCAGAATGGTAACCAAATCTGCTGCTCATTGAAGCAGCTAATTGGAGTAATGGGAACTGCAGTTTTCCCTAAAAACTGTGGTAGCCATGACGGATCTCCTTAAAGGCTAATATGCCATACTGTCTTACCAGACTCTTTCTATGCCAAATAAATGACTGTGGGTAATTTTAAGATGCAAAGAGTATTTTCATTTTTCTGAGAGAAGTTTACGCCAATTTTGTGTCCTTATGCTCACTAGCCTCACTGCATGATATTGTTGCAGTGTTCAGTATCAACCACAACCATTCACTGCGCCGGAGGTGGCAAGAAAAGTGCAGCAAAATTTAGTAGAATCAATTTACCATGATTTTGGCAGGCAAATGAAACCTTCTATAGATTTGAACAGGGAAGAATTCAGGGTGAGTAGTAGGGGTGTGGAAACAAAAATTTTAGCCACAGTTACAAGAAAAAACTGTTGGTCAATGCTCCCACAACCCCATACCTCTTAGCCACAGTTACAGAAAAAACTGTTGGTCAATGCTCCCACTGCCCCATATCTCTTAGCCACAGTTACAGAAAAAACTGTTGGTCAATGCTCCCACTACCCCATATCTCAAGGTGGATGGTCATCAATGGCCATGCACCCCCATTTTATAATCACTGTATACTTCAAAAGAATGAACAACACCCATGGGACATACTATTAAAGAAGAAATCATCAAAGGGGCATTTAGTACTTAAACACAATTCACACTCAAAAGGGAAGAAATCCTTCCAACTTTAGGTTCCATCTACTTACTTTCACATCTCCTTCCAGAAAACCCTTCAGGGCAGCTGCAGAAATAATCCCGATCCAGATCAAAGCAGGTTGCACCATTGATGCAAGGGTTTGGGTAGCAATCATCCTCTTGTTCACAGTCAATACCTACGTACCCACTGGGACATGTGCAACTGTAGCCACCATCATCAGTGTCTTGGCAGAGACCATTATTCTGACAGGGGTTGTGGAAGCATGCTAACGGCATATCACAGATTGGTCCAGTGTACCCAGCAGAACAAAAGCAAAGATAATCATCCAATATGGGTATACAAATTCCATCATTCTGACAGGGTACAGAGGCACAGGCATCATTACGAATCTCACAGTTGGCACCGATGAAATCTGGAAGACATCCACACATGTATCCTAACAAGGTGTCCCTAGCCTCCAGGCAAACACCACCATTCTGACAAGGGTTAGAGTCACAGTTATCTGAAAAAAATCATAATTTTGATTGTCCTTCTATTGAATTACATTGCATTGGGCCTGTTACACAAATTGATACTAATTTTAATAATTTATTTGATGCAGCAGGGGTGATGTTAATGTTCCCATGACCAGGGTTATGCATTGTCCTCAGTGTTAAGTGTTACCAGGATCTAACCCTAATCTTACCCCAAGCCACCCATAAAACCATGGGAACATCGAATCCAGGGTAACCAATCAACTATATTAAATTATGTCAAAAAACAAGTACATCAATGGGTAAGTGATGTTTCACCAACTGACAACATTGCACTTTTTCGTGCAGCCCACTGTGTGGAATAATATTAAGTGACAGATGGGCCTTAAACAGATAGCCCCCCTCCCCCCCTCCCCCCCAAAAAAAAGTAAGGGGAAAAGAGGGAGAAGACAAAAAGAAAGGAAGGGGAACCGGGTAAATAAAACTTTCCATGGCAGGAGTCAATAAAGACAAATTCTGGTGGCTTTTCACCTTCAATGGGTCTCAAAAGAAGATGAGAAATATTCCAGACCATATCTTTCAAACCCTGTCCAAACACACTCAGGAATTCTCACTTTAAAGGTTGGGTTTTTTTTTTTTATAAGTACCTACACTTTTCAACAAAGTCACAGAAAGTTATGCAATGTGGGCACATTGCCTCAGATTCCCTTTGTATTCCTATGTAAATATACATTCTGTGTGTCCTTGAACATTTAATACTGTTGAAAATGTTAGAATATCTTTTACTTTAGATCATGCATTACCCTACACCATGTGTACTGCATAGCAAACATGTTGCTTAATATTCCTTGCAGTAACATTACATTGAATGCAATGTAAAAATGACATGCCATGATGACATCACAGATTTCCCATAATGCATTACATATCAAGAAAAAATTGCATTTCTTCAACAATTTCTGTCTTACGAATGCTATATGCTATGGAATTCAACAAAATTTGCCTCAGGAAAATCTCTTCAATGCTAAAGTATACATGAACTGAATAAATGTACTTACTGCTTGGAATGATAGTTTCACAGTTTCTACCTGTGTATTCTGATGTACATAAACAAACATAGATATCTCCCTGAAGGGCTAAACATGTACCAGAGTTTTCACATGGACTAGGATCACACGGGGATACAGCAATATCTAGAAAAACCAAATTTGAATTTTCTTTAAAATGAGTTACACCAGTGATATGCACTTTTATGGATCAACATTACTTACAAACTGTGAAGTGGGAATTCCAGAGAACACCTTAAATTGTACCCGTAAGATAAACATTTTTTTTTTAAAAGAGTCATAGAAACCTTTAATTCTCTTCATTTCAATCTAACACCACAGTTTTTGTTGAAAGTGCTGTTAGTTGATATCAGCTCTCTTTCAATAGTGGCCACTATGTCCAGCACTACCCAGAGTCGTTCTGTAGAAACTCACATGTACACCCAACCTGAAAGTCCTAACTATGCTCAGAAGTAAACATTTGGGAAGAGACTGGTCATTCAATGCTTAACAGGATGCCGACACCACGGATGCCATGACCAAATGATGACAATGGCCTAACCTTTCTGGACACTGACCAATTTGTACTGAGAATAAAGCATGACTTGGATTGAGTCAAGAAGCAACTTAAGTTTGAGTGGTTATACCCACAAAACAATAGAAAACTTGGGTGGATCACTGCAAATCTTCTAAAAGGGTGTGTATGTCATGACACTGAATTAAATAGATTTTACAGTTTAGCAGTACATTTGGCACTGTAGGGAGAGAAATTATAGATGACACTGCAGTCAATACATTTATACCCTGGCATGTTTGCATGTTACTACCAGGGCAGGTGTACACACCTAAAATAATCTCAAACAACATACCACTGCCAATGTTGATCGAGAACATGCACTGGTCCACCAAGCCTCCAGAAGGATCCAAATATGATACCTGAATTGAGGTACTGCCTTGCACAAAGTAACCACCAGAATTTCGGGTTGACTGAACCTGGTATCCACATATTATCTCTGGTTGCTCCCAAAACACCTGGTAAAAAGTTTGACCAGTAGATGTCTGTAGATAGATATCCTCTGGGCAAGACAAATCACAGCCCACTGCAAGAGGGAGGCAACACAAATCAGCTTTACAAAATGATGTGGAGAATCTCACTTTTGAACTGTTTGAGTAAAGCCTTTCCCACTGTTTCCACTTTGTGAAAAAAAAAAATGTGTTGAAATGAGTGTTGAGCTATCCCATCTGAAAGTACATCAATTCAGGCTTTGATTTCCACAAAAACTTATGCTTGTCCTTTGGGCAACCATTTCAGTACTTGTAGTTGTCCACAAGAAAATTAAGTTGTTCGAACGCTTTTCCCACAACCATAAAGCAGTAATTGTGTTCATGTATTACTCAATGAATAAAGAGATGTGATATTTGAGGGGGTGAAGTCTGAAATATTGTATGATGGAAAAAGCTAAAAGAGTAATTGATCAGTCTGCAGTATTTTTCAATCAGATGAAAGCAAGTTGCTTCATAATTCATTGCAAGAAAAAACTGGTTGGTCAACCAACTTTTAACTTTTGGTTGTCCACATGGAATGTTAGTTGTGCGGGACAATCAAGCAACCACAAGAATCAAGCCCTCATTCACATACAGATTCATAAGATGCAAATTTTCCACAAATTTAGCATTAACTAAAACCCTGACATATCTGTAATGGTGAATGAAAACACAACAAATAAACATAACTGTAGACAAAACCATTTGTACAGTTAATACCAACGAAAGGAGTCGCAGGATTTAAGTTGAGAACACTGCCACGTATGTTCATTTCCCTAAAATGCTTTGGAGCAAAGAGCACACCTAAGTAGTTAAAAACTCCCAAATTTTTAACCTTCACTCATAACCAGGTTATACCTGAGACTTTAAAAATGGAGCCAACTGCCATTATGGATGATGCTCAGCATATAATGGAGTAAAGAAAACAAGCCAGTGAGCCACAACTGACAAGAAAAAAGAAAAAGCTGTGGCAGTCTCAACTTATAACTATCTCATGTAATGAAATGTAAACACAATTTAGCAGAATATGTACCTCTTTCTTCACAAGTTGTCCCTGTAAATCCATTATAACAGGCACATCTGTAACTAACTTCAAAGGGGACACAATCCCCATTGACACAGGCATTGTCCAGGCAAGGGTCAGAAAATATCTCACAGCGCCCTCCATCATAGCCACGTGGGCATTCACAACGAAAAGAATCAATACCCTGGTTCTGGCAGGTGCCTCCATTGAAGCAAGGGTTAGGTTGACAACGAACTGCCAGAGAAAAAAAAAGTAAATGAAAAGAAAGTTAACATTAAAAATGAATTCCATAGTGAAATCATTTTTGCATCTGTAAGATGACAATATCTGAGTAGCCAAATATCAGTCTTAACTAATATAAATGTCACCTATGGAAAAATACCGTATAAACTGTCCAAGCAGTTTATGTGCTCCCATTTACACAAGCACCATGTGTACTGGTGTAACAAAATTAACTGTTACAACAAATCTGGGTGGATAAATGCAACTAAGACAAATTGTCTTCTCCATAGACAAAGCAAAATTAGCTGAAATCAAACTGGCAATCCTTGTATCACAATTAATCGAGTTGTCAACTTTTTTACCTGGTTGACTGCAGTTCTACCTGGTTGACTGCAGTTCTACATACCTCTGTTGACTGCAGTTCTACATACCTCTGTTGACTGCAGTTCTACATACCCTCTGTTGACTGCAGTTCTACATACCTCTGTTTTCACATCTCTCTCCCATAAAGCTTTCTGTACAGTTGCAGAAAAATCTCCCATTGTTCACAAAACATGAGCCACTATTCTGACAGGGGCTGCTGGCACAAGGATCAAATGGCTGATCACAAAATTCGCCCATAAAACCACTGTTACACACACAGCGAGACAAAGTGGGGTCTGTATTTGAGATGATACACTGACCATTTTGACAAGGGTCTGGGAAGCAAGGAACTGTCAAAGAAACAAAAGAAGTCGGTACAACAGTAATTTGTAAATTTTGTGAAGTTAAAACATTCTTCAGTCATCAAGCTTCCATCAACTTGCAACTGAACAGCTCTTGGTTATACAATTCTTTATGATGAAACATACAAAAGCACTCTTTAACAACACAAAAAGTTCACAAGTACTCTTGAAGAACACATTAATTTCCCATTCCATTCAGGACCAAGGAGTTTAAATTTCCTAGGTAGTTGTAATTACTCAATACAAACCATACTTATTGGCCAATTCAACTGTCAAATTGGAGCACTGGTCTTACAGACGAATCCGATTAGCGCTTGTTTTTAGTGACTGTAGGTAGCCATTAGTGTGGTCCATCAGCCTTTAATTGTCTTCATTTATTGTCTACGTGAATTTCAAATCCTCATATTCAGTGAAGTTGAGAAAATCAAGATTCACTTCAGTGTACAACCATCCATGGAACAGGTAAGGAAGGAAAATTAAAGATTAAAGGTGATGGACCCCAGTAATGGCCGACTAAAATCAGATCATCACAATCTGTCCGGATTCGTCTTCAGGGTTTTATGACTCAACACATGTAAGTAAACTTCTGATTCAATCTAGATAGGCCACAGCTATTTTTAATACCCTGCAGCTGCAGGGTGCTAATCTGTTATTACTAGTTCATTGCTTTTGCAAAGTTTCTCAAACAATTGCAGTAGGTTCCATTTTTTTTAATTATTGGTTTGACTTGGCTGGGCTTTTCCCCCCCTGGACCTTCTGAGTGAGAGTCAGGTGTTTTATCACCTTGACCACACTCTTGGTATGCTGTCACCATGGCAAAGGATTTACAAGTGATATCACTTAACTAGAGCATCTACTTTATTGTGGGCAGATAAGTCCTTATTAAGTCCTTTGGAATTTCCAAACTAATTCTCAAACTAAAATCCAAACAATAGTTCTCTTTGAGAGCTGAAAGATTGTTTGCTTTTAACGCTAGCAGATAATTATTTCTTCTTCTATCTTTGTTAATCTTTAGGTGACTTCCAGCTGCATTTGGTAATTAATCCTACAGATAGGTCCCCACCAAAATGTCACATTTGGCAGGTATGGGTTTAACAAAATTGTAAAGGAACTGTCACCCTCTTGCATAGTGAATACTCAACAACTTTACTTTTTTCAAACTGAATTTTTGAAAACCTACATCACAAATTCAAAATATTTTATACATAAAATATTAAGACACCTTGAATTTGAGATGACCTGTGACTGACTTAGCCACAAAAAATATGACATTTAAATGAGGGCAGTCATTTATCTATCTGGAGGTTATGGCCAAATGACTTATGTATTTCCTTTGCCCACCTGCCCATA
This sequence comes from Holothuria scabra, assembly GCA_037179385.1. Classification (NCBI taxonomy): domain Eukaryota; kingdom Metazoa; phylum Echinodermata; class Holothuroidea; order Aspidochirotida; family Holothuriidae; genus Holothuria; species Holothuria scabra. The sequence continues at coordinate 33,595,086 of CM074199.1, forward strand.
CTGGCCGGTTAGATATTAAAATGACTCTCCCCCTAACGATATGAGAAGCTGTTGCATATATTACACCCCTAATGTACCTTAATTTCCAAAAGGACACCCCCCTATTACTGCCACTTTGATCTGTTGTTTTCCATAAGTTTAACTTTTTAAGCTACTCCAAAAATTTTGCTTACAATTAGATTCCCCTCTTTGGTGGTTGTCCAGATTGATCTAAAACAATACAGCAAAGAAAGTTTCAAAGAAAGTGCAGGCAAAAACTAACTCGCCAACAGTATTCTTACTTGTAACAATTGATTGGCAACGATCCCCTTCATAAGGAACTGGACAAGAACAAACGTATCCTCTGGAAGAAGTTGAATCTGGTTGGCAAACACCCTGATTGAAACAGGGATTCACTTGACACACAGATACTAGATAGATAAAAAAAACATTAAAATAGAAGGACATTAAATTATAAGGGAAAAAGAGCATTTGTTTCTTACTTTAATTGAAAAGTTTTGTACTTTTGAAACTACTAGTTATTGATTAAAAATGATTAGATTCTGTAATTCAAACACTATAGGAAAATCAAATTAACTACATCTTTGCATTTACCTTGTTATCTAGATAATTTATACAGCTTTAACATTATCATTAAATAACAGGACCTGCAATCTTCTGGACTAGTATATTTTGACATGAAGTATGAACTCATTTCCCATGCACGGTCCTTTTTGCTTCCTCCATAATTTCTGTCTTATCTCAATTTTTTCTATAATGGTGAGTGAGAAACCTCTCTATTTTCTCCTTTTTTAAAAAACAATTGTTGAAAATTACAACAGCAGTCAACAACCGTGCAAGTGTTTATTACATGATACATTGCATGTCTACATAAGCATCTTACGAATAGTTGAAGTAATACAAAGTGGATAGTGTGGCGTAATTTGCTTTTTAAATGCACCAGTTTCTTATAGAGGGTCTTCACGTGACATCACAATCGGTAAGAATATTCACTGCTGTGCAAATATCAAAATTGTTTCAGGGCAACAGGCACATGTAAGTCATCAGATACTTTTCAACGACCTACATACTCTAGCTAGCATACCACAAAATTTTGGTCTGTCAAATGGGGTGTGGCTTATGAGTTTAGAGAAAGCACTCCAGAGCCTCTGAGTAAACTATTAGTTGATTGGGTCATAATGAACTGTTTTCCTGTGAATGCATGCATTGGCCATAACTGTCATGAAGGCTGCAGTTTACCTTTCACCTTGTTTGTAATGCATTTCACAGAAACATTTCCAAATTCTTCTGTTAATATAATCTAAATGGAGTTTATATGTAAATGTTGCATATCACACATGTAATGGCAACCCTGCAAGCTGCTTTTCAAAGGTGAAGTCCTACTGAAAACATAAAATGAGACTTGCAACAAGTCTATAAAGTATGACATCTGCTTTGTGGATAACACACCTGTAATATTTACCACCCCCCCCCCCCAAAAAAAAAAAAATAAATAAAAACAGGCATTAGAAACATTAATTTTTGCATTTTTTACCTCACCAACATGGTACATTTTATAGCTTTCTCCCTTTACATTTACAGTCCATGGGTGATCCAACCTACAACAAACCTGTAGTCCACAATTATAGCTCATGTACATAACATTAAAGACACAATTATATGAAGGAAGTGCTCACCAGGTGTTTCACAACTGTTACCCGTGAAGTCGTCTGGGCACTGACAAGTAGCAGTTGTACTATCTGTGACAACACACTGTCCTCCGTTGAGACAACTTACAGAAAGGCATGGGTTGAGAACTGTGTCACAGTTGACACCAACAAACCCTGACAAACATATGCAAAGTGGCACGGTACTTGAAACAGCAAAACAGAACCCATTCACACAAGGATCATTGACTGCGCTGCATGGGTCATCTGAGGTTGTAAAGATACAAAGCTGATAAATATAACACATATTTTAAATGTTGTAAACTGGAAGTTTATAAGAATCCAACTCTGTCAGAAAAGAGAGGGATAATTATTTCAGGGCAGAAAAAAATCCAGCTAACATGTTTTGAAATTTGGGGTTCATTTTTTTTATGAAACAGTTTTGGTCAAATGGCAACATTGCTGTAAAAAATTATTGCCTTAATCTTTTTCTCATTTTCAATTTAACAATCTGTTTAGAATGATTATAGATATTGTAAGATGTCTCAGTTTTTTAACCTCTCTTCTGAGGGGAACATATTCAGTTTATAACATTCTGGCTACTACCTCCCCCCCATTCTCCTTCTCTGAGAAAAGACTGGTTGAGATAGCAGGGTTGGGAGAATAAGTTATGACATGAGGAACACAGGCTATAAGTACAATGGAAATTTTAAGCTTCCTCACTTTTTTGTTTTTCACTTTTCCTCTGACGGCAGGAGGTTGTAGGAAGCAGGGTCATGACAATAAAATACGATGAGAGCAACACAGACTATAAGTACAATGGAAATTGTAAGCTTTATAAGTGTTGTTTGCACTTTTTCTCAGGATGTGGGAGAAGAAGAGACTGGAGATGCAGGGTGGAAACTGGGAAGAAAAGTTTAATATGAACTCAGATCTGGCTGTTCCTAGATACAGGTCCATGCTTGGTGAGTGTGCACTAGCTGTCCAAGGTCCCAAATTATGGAATGATCTGCCCCCTTCAGTTAAGTTAGCATGCTCCCTGGAACATTTTCAGTTCTTATTAAAAACCTACATATGTCTCTAATGCTATTTGATAAATCATCATTGTCTTTTGTATTTTTACTCTTTTGTGAGGCTCATTAGAATAATTATTTTTTATAATGTGCCATATAAATTTCATGAACTTGAAGTGAGCAATGCAGGCTATCAGTAATTATTTTACATAATGTGCCATATAAATTTCATGAACTTGAACTTGAAGTGAGCAATGCAGGCTATCAGTAATTATTTTACATAATGTGCCATATAAACTTCATGAACTTGAACTTGAAGTGAGCAAAGCAGGCTATCAGTAAAATGTCTTACCATCCACATCTTCACAAGTTGCACCAGTGAATCCTTGTTGACATTGACAAGAAAAAGAACGCATGTCACCTACAGTAATTTCTTCACAAGTGCCTCCATTTGCACAAGGAAGGTTGTCACAAACACTGCGGGTATTTTCACACCTGGAACCTCTGAAACCCATGAGACAAGCACAAAAGATACCTGTCTGCACGTCTAGGCAGATTCCATTATTTTCGCATGGGTTAGGAGCACATGGGTCTACACGTTCCTCACATGACAATCCTGTGTATTCGGTAGGACAAAGGCATGAAGCAATCCCAAATGAAGATTCACAGGTGCCCCCATTCTGGCAAACAGTAACCCCTTCACAGGCATCAAAAGTACTTTCACACATTCTCCCTACGTATGGAAAGTCACATTCACAGCTGACCACATCTCCGCTCTCTATGCAACGGCCGCCATTCAGACATGGGTTTGGATCACATAGGTCCTCCACTGTCTCACAGAACACACCAGTAAAGTCTCTCATACAGTTGCATCGTGGGATACCAAATTGGTCAGGAGTGCAGGTGCCACCATTGAAACATGGTGAGGGAACACATAAGTTGGCAATTTCACAAGTAGAGCCCATGAACTGAGGGGGACAGAAACAGAAAGGTATTCCAGCAACAGAGGAACATGTGGCTCCATTTCTACAAGGAGATGAGTTGCATGGGTCTACAACAAGCTCAACATGACAAAACTGGCCGACATAATTGGGAGGACAACGACAGCCAAACTGAGATCCAGTTCCTGAAATACAGGTGCCTCCATTCTGACAGGGATTTGCATCACAAGGATCTGGGGGTAACAAAAAGGAGAGAAGTGTCAGTTATGAACATAGTGGAGGGGACTGATGATTAAATATATGGCACCTTTTTCATGTATGCATGCATTCTTATACTTTTAAACAAAACATGAACATACTGCTGATGAATAAAACTATGCAATCAATACACACCTACAGGATTGAAGAAAAAACTACTGCAGACAGCTTTATGAGAAGATGCAATCTCTCTTACTTAAAGAGCCCAACCTCTCACCCTAAGCTACAATTTTGATATGTGGGTACCAAAATTTTCAAATGGCTCAGCTCTTTGACTGACAGCTAATTCAAACAATGCAGAGTACCAAAGCTTATATTACACAGCATGAATTTCATACAATTGTGGGAGGGGCTTAAGTAAGAAGGTTAGGAGAATTGGTACTGTTTGAGGTGAGAGAACTGAGCCCTTAATGCTAATATCTGATCCCTGTCTCACAGTAAAAAAATGCAGAAGAAAAGATACTAATTATCAAGCTAGGCATAAAATAGGATACTTATCTGGGATGTATAGTCAAGTCTGGAGGCTCTGAGTCCCAGCATATTGCAATATTCAATTAGAGTTCAGTGTCCAATTGTATATCAAACTATGGGGTTATTCCTAAACAGGATAGGAGAATTCCACAGATCTGACTGTAATAAATACACTCACATTGGCTAGAAATACTACAAGGACCAAACTGTAAAACATTTTTGAATAGTTTGGCTCTTCCCTTTATATTCTAGGCTTTTTCAAGGAAAGTATACTTCATAGAAATTTTCAGACATGAATCCCAAATTTGCAAGGTGTTTTAGAGGAAAATGACCACATTTTTACTCATTTTTGGTAATTTTACCCCACATGTTGCATCATTTTCTCTTCTGAGTGACACTATTTATGTTGGTATGCCAGTAAATCCCATGTAACTTACTAACCAGCCACAGATCTTTCAAGATGAGAGTACAGAGACAACCTAATTAAAGGACATCAAATGAAAACCTTACCCAGACCGGGAGTAGTGACTCTATTTTCATCTACGATGCATCCTTCAATACGAGCTTCACTGCATAGTGTTGTCCCCATCAAGCAAAAGCTAAAATAAAAAAAAAAAACATAAAAGGATAAAAATGCATCATACCTACAATGAAACTCTTTAAATGAAGATTAATAAAGACTTTCATCACAAATTACAATTTACTTTTAACAGAGTCTGTACAAAATTTTGTAATTTTCAGCTTTTTTTCCAAATATAGTTTGGGAAAGGTTTCATTACTGTCCTTTTCTAATGAAAAAGGTCCATCCTATGGGGGACACGTTTTTCAGAGACTCAGTGAAGTGACCTCTGTACCGTACAGAAAATTCCTCAAAATGATTCCTCACAGACACCTAATAGGTGCACCATTGGGGTGTTCCATTCAAGGACTTCCTATACATGGACAGAGCACACTGTACGTTAGATTGCTGCTACTGTACATGTGACAAAAAGTGCTGCCTTCTGCCATGGTTTTATGTGAAAGTTTGGACTTGCTCAAGTAAATCAACAGATTTTGCAAGAAAATTGATGCATTTTTGAAATAATACAAGGTAAGGTCAAAATCATTACACATTACAGGAATATGGTATTGTTTGCCATTCAAGTTTAACTTTTGTTTGAAATATTACAGAGAAGTCATTAAATCATACGAATAACAGCAGCTTCACGGCGGCCACATTGGTGTGCCTTTTTTGCCCCAGACGGTGGCAACATTCTACAGATAGGATGTATGCGTTACATGCTCTGTCCATGTTGAAAGGAAGTCTGTGTGTCTATTCTACTGCAAAGGTGCTGCATAATCTATAAATTTTGGGTCAATTGCAAAACAGAGGGCTGTGTCAATGCACAAAAATGTTTCAAGTGTCAAGTTCCTCATGAACATTAATCAGGATTGTAAAGGAGTCTAAAGGGTCTCACAATTGGAAAGGGCATAACGGCAAAATTTGTGATGGTGTTGAACCACCCAGACAAAAATGTGCTACCAGGAGAAAAAGTTGACCCATGACAAAAACTATACCTGTTAGGAAGCTTTTAACAGAACCATCAGTATCAGGTCCACTGTGACAGTGGCGTAGACACAGGGGTGGTTTTGGGGATTCAAAACCCAATGATCCAACCTTGAAATGCAAAAGTGTTTTCTCTACCTTTAGAATTTTCCCTCATGTCTTGCCTCCAAATTTTCCCCCCCCCTCCTCTCGACACAATCCTGGCTACGCTACTGCACTGTGAAGTATGATTAAAGGTCAGCGGAAATGTAAATTAACATCAAAGAAAGCTTTAGCCATCACTGACCTTTACTTGAAAGTTTCCAAAGAGACAGACCACCTCTCTTTAATTTGGTAAAGGAGTGACCACATACAACCTTTAACCTTTGGAGGGCCCAGACAAAATTCAACCAGTGGAGAACACTTAAGTAGAGACCCATGAAGTAAAAAACTAAAGTTCAAGCGGCTTTTTATTTTCCTTCATGTCCTACATCAGTTAGTTATTTAGTTGGTTAGTTAGTTAGTTTGTTAGATGGAGTTTTACGGCACAGTTTCCAATCTATTGGTTCAAGTCAAGCCGGTCACAACCTTTTTTTCCAGTTGTGGCTCACTGGCTTGTTTAACCTACTCCATTGCTTGTGCTGAGCTTCACCCACAATGGCAGTAGGTTCCATTGTTATAGTCTTTGGTAGGACCCGATCTGGGAAGCGAACCCAAGCCGTCCGCATGAGAGGCAGATGCTCTTATCATTAGACCAAACATGCAGTCACATCCTACATCAGGGAGACAGTTGCTATAGAACTCTGTTAACCACATACCCAGTGGATAAGGCATTTGGAGAGGAACAGTTTAGTATCAATTACCAAATGTAGCTGAAAGTCACTCAAGCTTAAAGGCCCTGTTCTCTCACCCCAAGCAGTACCAATTCTCCTAACATTCTTACTTAAGCCCCTCCCACAATTATCTGAAATTCATCCTTATCCGGTCACAATCTCAGTTTGTTGCTTCAGGGTGAGTATAGAAAAGCTCTATGTGTATAATCAAAACACTTTCAGTACAGTTCATGCTGTGTAATATGAGCTTTGGTAATGTGCATTGTTTGAATTAGCAGTCAATCAAAAAGCTGGGCCAATGGAAAGTTTCTGTACCCCCCTACAAGAAGTGTAGTTTGGGGTGAGAGGATTGGCCCTTTAAACAAAGTTAGGGAAATCAAATGCACTGCTAGCTGAAGCAAACAATCTTCCTGCTAACTGATGGAGGAGGCAGAGGATTGCAGGAGACTATTGTTTAGGTTGTGGTTTTTGGACTTCTGTAGATTAATCACAGACTGTGAACTTCAAAGGAGGGGAAATTAGGCTTTTTCAAAATTTAACTCAACTCCTTGTCAAAGAGTCAAAACTAACGTCACTTGACAAAGAGTGTACTTACCAGTGTCTGCAATCAGATATAAAATTTTGACCACTGTTGTAAGATTCTCCATTTTCAATGCAATCATACACTGAAATAAAGGATAAATGCAACTTTATGAAGGACACAGTTCGAGTGAACAAATTATTCTTGTGCAAAAACTAAGTGAACTTAGATCTCAGAAAAACTTATTTCTTGAAAAGAAAGTTACTTTAGCTTACTACCTTATCTTCACTCTCTGTCAATGAGTTTTAGGATAAATTTTTCCTCTTAAGCAAATTTATACAATATTCTTTCAAGGGCCCAGCCCCTTCTCACAAACTTATTTTGACAATAGAGAAATTTTACAAATTTCCTCTCATTTCCCTGCCAAGTATTTTTTATGATATTCTAGAACATAATACTACATATTAAAAGCTAACAAAGAGGGGAATCTTTGCAAATTTACAATTCAGTGAGAAAAATATTGTCACATGATTCTCAATAGCCATTCATGAAATAGCTACTGTATGTGCCCAAATTGGAGGACTGCATTTTACATTCAAGGTTCTATTTGAAGACCAAAACATAGCTTTTAAAAGCCTAATTCTTTCACCCCAAATAGTTCCAAATTCCCTGGCCCACTTCCTCATGTCCTTCCAACAACTGTCTGAAATTCATCCTTGTTCAGACACAATCTTAGTTTGAGGCTTCAGGGTGAGTATACAAGACCACAGAGTGTAATAAATACAATTTCAGTACAGTACATGTTGTGTACTATGAGCTTCAGTACTCTACATTTTTGACTTGCTGTTAATCCAAGAGCTGCACCAATTAAAAATTATCTGTGAAAAAAATTGTAGTTTTGGTTGAGAGGATTAGATGTTTAAACATCCTCAAAGGCACTCACCTAAGTCACAATTCAAGATGTTGTCATCTTCATCATGATAGACAGCAGCACATATACCACAGGTATTGACCCGACATATGGCATTAGGGTACCCCAGACATGAGGTCATTTCACACGGGTCATAAGGGCACTCTACTTCTCCGCCTTCTGGGCATTCACTACTCCCACATTCAACTTCTTCACCAGCAAGATTATAAAACTTAGCTTGGCATTCTCCACAGGCACTGCTGTGACACTCTGCACTAGGGTTGGAAGGACATGTGGCTCTATCACATGGATCCACTTCACACGTCACCGCTAATTCATCGGGAGGACAAGAGCAATCCACTACACTGTCATTAGAGTCGTAGAAGTCAGCACTACAACTGCCACAGAAATTGGCTACACAGGTAGCATCTAAGTTTGTAGGACAGCTGGCATTTTCACAAGGGTCAACCGGGCATTGAACTGGTGGTAGACTTTCAGGACAACCTACAGTTGAGAAAAGTAAAAGGTTGAAAAGTCAGCATTTCTACCCATAATGCCTTGACAAAGACATGCAGACACCATTTTTGTAACTACTAAAAGAAGCAATTAATCTTTTCACTAAATGTAACTATAATCAGTTAGTCAAAAAGATTTAAGAAAAATTTCCTGTTTTACTGTAAAATGTGAACACTACATTTGAATATAATGTGACACATTTCAATTAGATGCTAACTTTGGAAGAAATGAAATTTTCCTAAAGAACTTAAGCATTGAAAAAAATTGGCAACATGGTGGCACAATTAGACTGAACACTGTTAAGCCAGGAGGTCTTAAGTCCAACCCACGGCTAGGTTGGCATACTGAAGACATTAAAAATGAAACCCACTGCCATTGTTAATGGTGCTCAGCTTTTAAGCTGTAGAATACTGTAGAAAAAGTCCTCTAGTATACAGTTAAGCCCAAACTGGTAAAATGGCTGTGACCATTCCAACTTGAAACAAATGGTCAGGTATTCAGCTGTAAAACTTCATGTCAATTCTAAATTATGATTGGTTCAAGGCACACATGGAAAATGTTGGTGTGCTCAGTAAGTTTATCCCAAAGATATTTACTTGAGCTGTTTTTGAGGGGAGGCAAAAATGCTTCACGAACTAAAAAAATGAAACGCACCAAAAAAAAAAAGAAACAGCCACATTTGGACGCTGAGTTGATTTTTTGTTACCTATTATGTTGTTCTTTTTAAGGGGTTTCCACACTCATTAGCCATATTTTACAGTTTTTTTAATATATGCCCTACATCTTTTAATTTAATAATAATGGAAAATTCAGTAAATGTTCAATGCTAACCCACATTGCTGACCCATGGCTGTATGGACCTGGGGACTGGAGCAAACAGGTAACTCCCAAAATGTCAAAATCCTACTTAATTATCTTGTCTCAGTCATGCATAAAATTGGATCATAATTAAATGAACGAGTACTAGGAGTTCAGGTCTAGTCTGGTAAATATTACTGATATTCCTGAGAAAACTGTCACTCAAAGCCATATGTGAGAGCTTAAACTTAATAACAACTGGATACTTTACAAGATATCATCTATAGAGACAAATGAAATTTGATATTATGGTGTACACATAAAATGTAACTTGAAAAACATGAAAATGATTTCAATAGGGCATGACCCAATTGCCTTGGCAACCAATCTGATGGATGGAGTGAAGCTGATCTATAGCTAAAATGAATGTTCCACCCTTACCCACTTTTTTCTCTTTTTTTGTAGAATTTTAAACAATCTCCCTCAGCATAGAAGCAACTCAGGTTGGCTGTAGTTACTCAGCAAAGCCTGCAGCTTCTTCAGCCATGTTCATATTACAAAAGAAGGGCTGAGTTGGACTGCAACGTGATGTGCCCAGTGCATGTTAGCAAATAGACAATTTTTCTTTGTACCCATCCTTCTTGATCAGATTTTACTCAGAGAAATTGTAAACAAATAAATATAGATGCCACTAATGCAGATTGGCTGAAGTAGAAACTCATATGGGGGTTTCATTACACAGCAACATATATGTGTAGCCAAGATCAATTAGACTTGGTAGTTTTACTGTAGATAAACTTCTGTACATTGACAGGAATGAGAATGGACTCTTGTATGTTAAAAGCTGACATGTGCTGAGAGATGTAAGCTGTCAGAGATGTAAGCATTAGACAATAAATACTTACCACCGCTGCAATCTACAATCAACCCATCCAAGCTGAACTGTGGTGAGCACTCTCCACACACATTATGCTCACATACAGCATCTGGGTACAGTAAGCAGGAGGCCGTATGGCATGGGTCATACAGACAATCTACTTTAGTCAAGTTGTTAGGGCAATCTAATTCTGAAGTGCAGAGAGTGGAAGAAGAGTTGGGGCAGCATTTATAAGCAAGGGTTTAAGCAAAAAAGGAATGAAAAGCACAAGAGGAGAACAAAACTAGGCTTTGCGAAAGATATCAGACTGAAATTTTGCTTTTAAAATTAACACCTAAAATGAAGTGGTTTTACAGGTCTCCTTCCCAATTTTATCCTGTTGGAGACAATTGAAGGATATGCCAAAGTAAAAGGAGAGGGGTTAGGGTCAGGGGTCACAATATCACTCAAGATATTCTCTTCTACCAACTATGGGGAGAAATTAGTTACAAGAAATAAATCAACTATGAAGGCAAACAAAAGAACAAGGGGAAGTGGTTAATACAGATCATAAAGTAACCTCTATTTTTTTCATTCTTCCATACGATGTCAACTGTTTGGTTGGTAGCATGCATCATTTAATTCATCCTTTACCCCCCCATGAAACAAGACCTTTGACTGACCTCTTCTACACTTTTACAACTAAAAAGTAATTTTGAAAAGACTACAAAAGTTCACCTGGTACCCTTTATGGAATTATTTCAATATCTCTTTGGGTTCTCAAGAATATAACTGTTTAAAAAACAAATAAAAATATCACTGAAACAAATCATTGCCAATGCAAAAATAATGATATGCAGTGTTGCAGAGTGTTGACATAATTTCTTTTGATAAACCTGCTTTAGTTATCTGTGACAACCCATCCACTTACAGATGATTTAGAATGCCAAAGAATGACATTTTTAAAGGAATCAATTTGAATTTCCAAAATAAAACTCTAACAATATATTGTGCCAATGTAACAAAATGCTTGAAATGAAGGTTGCAAAAACAAAGGGCACCTTGAGCCTAATTGGGTCCCTGGCCTCCCCTCTCTGGACATGAAAAATGTACATATTTGGCAGATACATAGCCAGACAAGGCACCAAAGGGTGACCAAACCTTTTCGGGAAGAGGCCCGGGGCTGGCAAAATTCGTTCAGGGGGACTAAATGTGTACGACAAATGCATTAAGTCAATGGCAAACTTCAAAGTCTCTAGGGGGGCAAAAACTGTCAGGAGGCTTTATCCCTTGTCTATGGGCCTGATATTTGAATTCATATTTAAGCATCACAAAAGTAGAACAAAACAGAAATTAAACCATGAAATGGTCAATCTTTATATGGATTTGGATGGCATTAAATTGTGGCCATTTCATGGGTCTTTAATGCTTTTCACATCTACTGTAATTACAGTATGTCATTTTCGTTGAGACCTTGAAGATTGTTTCAACAGAGAAACAAGAGAGAACCACAGTTGGCAAAGGCCTTGAATTTACCCGGAATACAACCGTTAAATATTGATTTAAAGGGACTGCATTATTTTTGGTGTGACATGTTACTAACTACTGCTTTCTTGCTGGGCTAGTTTAGGAAAACTTATTAAGATACCCAGTTTGCAAAAAAGTACAAAATAAAACAAAATCCCAAAAAAGGAAAGCAGCTGGGAGTGTGAAATGTTTCTAAAAGATAATTTAAAGGCCCAGTTCTCTCACCCCAAACAGTACCAATTCTCCTAACCTTCTTACTTAAGCCCCTCCCACAATCGTCTGAAATTCATCTCCATCCAGATACAATCTCAGTTTATTGCTTCAGGGCGAGTATAGAAAAACTCAATTTATACATTCAAAACACTCTCAGTACCGTTTATACTGTATAATGTAAGCTGTGGTACTCTGCATTGTTTGACTTAGCTGTCAATCAAAGAGCTGAGCAAATTGAGAATTTTGGTACCCCCATACCAAAATTGTAGTTTGGGATGAGAGGTCTGGCCCTTTAAGACGCTGCAAATACCCTTGCACTGCAGAACTGATCTACATAACACCGAAACAATGGAACATACAAAACACGGATATGAATCAGTTACAAAGGACAGTATAATAGAGGACACACTGTAAATTGTGTCACGTTTTCTCTTTTAAGCCCAGGATGATGCTTGTTTGAGCTGCCATTTCCAAATTAATGGATTAATCTTTTTGAAACAGAAGCAGGGTTTGATGATAGGAACATCATAAAATTCCCAGAACTTTGTAAAACCATTGAAGTCAGTTGGTGGTGATCTAGTAGCCACGGCATACAGGCCTTGATGTAAACTGGAGTACTTTTAACCATCATACTCAACCCTTAATGAAATTGCTTGCAATCTTTTCAGTGGAACACTGCACATCCTTATTGCAGAGATAATTAAGAAACCTCCAATGGTAGGGGTTGAAATTATATATACCCCACTTAGACAAAAGAAAAGTGACATTTAGAAATCAACATTTTACATGTCTTTAGTTCAGCAAGATATTAAAAGGTGTCATTCTTGGTTGTCTTATTATCCCTCCCCCAGGAAAAATTTAAAGTAAAAAGATCAAAATAAACTTGCGAGAATCGTGGAATAAAATACTGTAAAGAATGATAAATGAAGATGTTGACTTTGAGATTTACCAAACTAAAAGACTGTCAAATTGATGAAAAGTTGGCACATAAAGACTGCTTGTACATCAATGCAGCATGATGGGGGACCTGGTATTCACAAACAGTTTGGTGGCCCTATACTGCACCTACACTATACCAGGGTGGTACTCAAGGGAGGGGGGTTAGAACCCCCCATGACCCTATCTTCCACTACAAAAAAAAACACCTAAAATAGCCACTGTTTTTCATATCTACAGTATCTTTAGACTTTTCCCTCATGTCGGGTCTAATGACACCAACATGTTGAATTTCCCTGCCGATAAAAACCCTGTCCACACCTTTTTGCTTCAGTGAACGAAGGTCAACAAAAATCAGATAAGAAATTGCCCTACTGCTTGCCTTTCACACCTCACAAACAGTGGCACATCTGGCTGGTATTATTCAGCCTTTGTTCACATCTTCCTCTAGCTGCCTCTTATCAAGCTTGTGGTTTCTAGGAGCTTGCTGGAATGAGTTAAGCAGGAAGTCGGGTAAAATTTGATTACCCAACCAAACCTCCCTTTTGGTGGGGACTCGGGAGAAATATCTAATAGGGTAAGAAATTCCTCATGAAACCCACCACCATGACACGATCCTTGCTACGTCCCTAGTGGTACTACTGCAAGTGATTGACACTCACACTTACATGTACTTCACCTTGTGTACTGTACACTGTATCAACAGTATGATATTGATGGACAGCATACTGTACCACTGCACTTGTTCTATAGTATGTCAGGGCAGTACTTCCTCACCCAGTTGGTTGATACTATACATGTGATCTACTTGTGACCATGTGACTGTGATCTACATGCAACTGGTGTTTACTAAACTACACCAGGTCAACACTATACACTACTGTACATAGCAATGGGTTACTACAATGAACAAAACCAGTGCAGTGGCCAGGCCTGCATCGCACTATGTTCAGTGATACCCACTCTACAATTAAAAAAAAAAATATATACATTACAGTACTGAAGTATTCAACAGCAGCTTTTCTACACTTTGCAAACTACATCCTTACCTTCAAGGGAGTTTTGGCAGAGAGTTCCAAAATACCCTGTGTCTTGACAGGAACAGAAGAAAGCTGTTGAAGATTCGAAACAGATCCCACCATTCTGACAAGGACTGTTGTCGTCTTGACAAATTTGCCCTGTGAAAAATACACAGAGAGGTTTCAAATGTTAACTTAGTCACCACATTAAAATGTGCTACATGACAATTCATTGTAGATCCTAGAACAGCAGACCCTAACTCAACTTTGCTTAAAGTGTACCTCGATCAAGTCAAAACATTAAAAAATATACTAAAAAGCATAAAAAATGAATTCTAACAGTCTAGCTCACATCTTCATATGACATCAATGAGCTGAGATATAAAACTTTGAAATTTATTCACTTAAAACAAATTAGTCCATTGTGCAATCATTTGTGACTCTCTCGTTTTACAACTCACAGTTTCTGCTTTGTTTCCCTTTAAAATTAAAATTTTTTATGACCTTGAAATCTTCCTGTTTGTTTGCATAGAGCAAGTACACAGAGAGGGCTTAATTAATTACATCATGACATAAGAGTAAGAGTGCTATCACAACTTGGTACAAGGTGGAGTAACTTTCAGAAAAACAAAGGAAAACAAAGACTGTTATTTGAGTACTGAGTACAACAAAGACATCACAAATTATTGCACGATGTACCATTTTAATTTGTGTAAATAAACTTTGACATATATCTCGGCTCACTAATGTATTATCTGTTCAAAGGTTTAGGCTTAACTTTCATAATTGACAAAGAGGTTGGTTTCTCAGAAATGAAGTTGTTCAATTTTAATATGAACAAACTTGACCAGCTTTGATAACATTTCATTCTACAAATGAAGTGTTTAACCTGGTCTAGCATGGAAAGGTCTTGCCACACATGTAATGTCATAAGAACCTCTACATTGCTTAAGTGTGGTCTTTGCTAGGAATATTTAAAGAGATAATTCAGAGCTCAACAGGAAAAATTGGCATTTTGTTACAGCACCTCATTTTTCATTTCTATCTAGTTGACACGAATGAAGAGATATGAGACAACAGGGACCGCGGAGAAGGGGGGCGGGGGGGCACTTATTTTGCTGTGAGCATTTTGGGCCATGTTAAACTGCATTTCAGGCTGTCTTTAACTACATTTATATTATTGGACATATTGGGCCGCTGCGATGATTAGCCCCCGCACTTCGAAATTGGCTCTGTGGCCTCTGAACAAGTCTGTCAAGTGAGAAGAAACAGTACTCAAGAATGAAAGAGTAAAAGTAAAATTACTTTGAGGATTTACACAGCTTGTCCATAATTTGTTTAAATTAAAAAGTCTCAAATTGTCACCTTCAGGCACAACACATACTGTAATATGCAATTTTACTGACCTCCCTGGGAACAGAGTTTGGTCAGATTTGATTAAAAAAGGGGATTTTTTAAGGAACATACACGTAAATCACCACATTTGTCTGTCTTATTATGTAAGTTGTGACAATTTAGCATAATAAGATTTGGTCAGTGACGTGTTGACCTAAATTAAATAATCCCAAAACCACTCTTTTAAAAGAAATGCAACCTCTACATTTTTAATATTTTACCCTCAAGTGACAACAAAATATTCTTTAGAAATCCTTTTTTTGATAAGGATGAGCCACTGTATTGTTTCAAGTTGCACACAGGGCCAAACTTCTTTTGTTGTAACTTTTATGTCTTAAACAATAAATTAATTGTTTTTTAAGAACCCCCTATTGTGATGATGGCATAATTAACATTCATTCTCTAGGGTCACACCTTTATGACATCAAACTATAAGGGAAAAACCATTTGAATAAATTATGGTTTACAGTCATCTACTCCAGTCATTTTTACAGCCTCTACTATATTCCACCAATCTGTAAGCTTGCAATTTTTTTAAATTGTCTCTTATTTAGGGCAATTTTTATTTCTTGTGGTTAACCTGATAACATTATGACTTCATTGGGTGAAAAAAAGAGATATGGAACAAATAGGGGAGTCCCCACAGTTCAAAATTTGGCATTGTTTCTTATTAAAGTTAGTTGAGACAAGCCTTCTTATGATTGACACCAGTTTATCTTAATTAAATAACCCCAAACAACTTAGACAGAAATGCCACCTCTTCAAATATTTTACCCTCAAGTGAATTAGACAAAGTTTGGTTTAGAAAACCACTTCTTACTAACGGTCACACTGTAGACTGTATTGTTTCAAGCTGCACACAGGGTCAAACTTTTGTTGCAATTTTTTAGTCTTACACAACATCTTTATTGTTTTGCTTCTTTAGGCACCCCCCCTCCATTGTGATGATCCCATGACTTTGAATCTGGTTAACATCATTTTAGTCTCCAGGGTCACAGCAAACAACAAACGAAAGGGGACAATATCACTTGAAGTTTTAGTTCACAGTCATATTACAGTCACTTTGAAATTATTACTGTACATTGAAATGTAAAAAAGATTGGTGAACACCTGCAGCTGATGCAACAAATGAAATGCTACATACTTACTACAACTGTACTTAAAGGGCCAAACCTCTCACCCCAAACTACAATTTTGGTATGGGGGTACCAAAATTCTCAATTGGCTTAGCTCTTTGATTGGCACCTAATTCAAACAATGCAGAGTACCAAAGCATATTACACAGCATATATACAGTGCTGAGAGTGTTTTGATATAAATTGAGTTTTTGTATATTTGCCATGAAGTAATAACCTGAGATTTTATCTGGATGAGGATCAATGAATTTCAGTCAATTTTGGGAGGGTTTCAGTAAGAAGGTTAGGAGAATTGGTACTGTTTGGGGTGAGAGAACTGAGCCTTTAAGATTGAAAATGGCAACATAGTGTAAAGCATATTGTCTTCAACATTATTTCCTTCACAGGGCTGTTTACCTACAGTGTATCCTACCTAAAAGAGTTTTCTTCAGTAAAACATTTCTTGATGATAAAAGGATGTATCGTTTCAAGTAGCACACAGTAAGAAACTTTTTCATAATTTTGTGTCTTTTAAAAACAACATGTAATCTATTATTTTCTCCATAAGAGACTTCTATTGTGATAATCACATGACTGTGCATCTACTTTAGTTAACATCAATTCTTATCTCTTGGGTTACGCCTTTGTCAAATGAACCAAGAAAGAACAAAAAGATAAAACAAGTTTAATTAAGGCCAATTAGGACTACCTTATGGTTTTAAGTCATATACCAGCATTGCAA
The DNA here is from genome assembly GCA_037179385.1 of Holothuria scabra. NCBI lineage: Eukaryota > Metazoa > Echinodermata > Holothuroidea > Aspidochirotida > Holothuriidae > Holothuria > Holothuria scabra. The sequence continues at coordinate 33,612,320 of CM074199.1, forward strand.
GCTATAAATTAAGCTACAAAGTACAAGCTTTGCATACATACACTAGGTCATTACTGTATCCCACCAAACTGAAAGCCTGCAGTTTGTTTAAACCTGTCTTTTATTGAGAGCAAATTGTACACTAATGGAGAGTCTCCACAGTTCAAAACCTGGCATTGTTCCTTACATAAGTTGAAAAAGGTCATTATATGACTGACCCCAGATACGTAACTCAAATTGAATGATCCAAAAACCACTCTAAAAGAATTGCAACCTCTGCATTTTTTAATTTTTTCCCTCATGTTTGTGGCAACCAAGGATTCTTTAGCAAATTCTTTCTCCATATGAATAGGCTGCACTGCTTCAAGTAGCACACACAGTCAAACTTCTGTTGTTGCCATTTTCATTTCTTAGACCACATACTTGTTTTTTTTTCTATAACGAAGCTCCCATTGTGATAACTGCATGATTGTGCATCAAGGTAACATCATTTTTATCTTAGGGTCACGCCTTTGTGAAATTAACATACCAAATGCAAAAAGGGAAAAACCATATTTTTGGTTTAGAGTCATATATTCCAGCCATTTTCAACCTGTTGCAAGTTAAATACTTAAAGCAGACACACTATTTTTACAAAAAAGACAAAAAAAAGTGACACAGTATACTACATTTTCTTACATGGCCCCATTAAATTACAGTAAATTGCTTAGAACTAATCTTGAAAATGTCTGTTCTTTTACTAAAATTTGTAATTTCTCATGGAAAAAGGTTAAACGGACATCAGTTTGAGGTAAATGGAATTAGAAAAATTGGTACTGTATACCAAGAAGTACAAGCATTGAGAATTTGACAGATATAGCAAAGATGTAGGTACAATTAGGTTGATACCCTATTTGTTTTCAAGATTCAAACTGTAGGCAATATCATTGATCACATGTACTGTGTATGTATATATCTCTTTAAACCCCTTTTCCAAACTATTTCACTCAAGTTGAGATCATTTCTTATTTTTTTTTTCAATTTTTTAAATTGTTTTTTAATGTGTAATTGCAGTTATTTTACACTACAGTAGATAAAAACTTAAGAAAAATGTTGAATTTAAAAAGGATATTTTATTTAGGACCCAGTTATACACTATATGCATCTGATGGTGCAAGTTAACACACATTCTAGTTAGGGCTGTCACCAGCCCAATTTGAGTGCTGGCTAAACATCTGACTCAGTATTTGTACCTCACCCTACCCCCATTGAGTCCACCTCATTTTTGACCCATTGAATTTTTCAGCTATAGGCTAATGTCAATTTCATTATTTTTCAGTATAAAAGATCATTTTTGTGCCAGTTGGAAGCCTTGCATTTTAGGTGTTGTACCAGTTGGCAATGTCCAGCGCCAGTTAGTCCTGACCAGCGCCGAATGGGGTGGTGACAACCCTGATTCTAGTGTGAACACCAGTAGACATAACAATCTGCCAAGATATGTGCAAGTTTCATCACATTATAGAGTTAGATCCAAGCTTATAAGAGTAAAACAAAAAAGATACGAAATCATAAAGAATAATGTGAACATGTGAAAATTACCAAGCAAAGCAATTACTGTAACCAATTTGTTCTAATAAACTGTATGGCATGCAGAGTACTGCAGATTCGTTTCCAAATTTAAGAAAGAAGTTTAAATAACAACCATTGTTTGATTCTTCAGTTTTTGAAACCATTACTTTTTATACTGATAGTGACCTGAGGAGTGACCATGGAAATGGTAATTTGTCAAAATATCATGAGATGTCACAATAAGTGCCCTTCAATCTATTCTTGTTCAGCAAAGGACAAGATAAGAGAAGACATCACAGGTCAGTAATTTTCCAGAAAATGCACTCTGCAATATTTATCAAATGACCACAGGTCATGTGTAGAGGTTTTCTATAACTGTTCATTGTTTAAGGTTATGAAAACTGGCCTCTCTGTGTTTGCTTGGCCTTCATTTCACACACAATTAGAGATTCTATTCCATGTTTACCCCGTGATTCATTCTTTGATAAGATTCTCCAAGGCAGTTGTATCACATAAATTTCCCAAGGCATAGGCCTAACTCACAACATGAAGGACTTCCAGCAATTACATTAAGGTAGAAAAGTTAAGCTCTCATAGTCCTCATGTCTCTGTTGATTTAACTCTCTAGCCTTATTTCGTGTAAAGTTGTAAACACTGAGCTAACAAGTTCAACTCTTCTGCAAATGCATCATGCTCACTGAGCAGTGGGAGACTTATTTTTATCTGCTGTCCAGATTTGTCTGTAGACGAATCCAGACAGCAAGGGATGGTCTGATTTCAGTCGGCCATAGCTGGGGTCCTATCACCTTTAATCTTTCAATTTCATTGCTTACCTGTGTCATGGATGGTTGTACACTATAATGTATCTTGGTTCCCTCAATTTCACTGAATATGTGCAACTGAAATTCATGTAGGCAATAAATGACTATTTACGACTCATGGAGCCCACTAATGGCTGCCTAGGCCCTACAGTCAGTCTCAAGGGCCGGTCAATTAGATTTGTCTATTTCCACCTTTGACTGTACAGATTAAGTATAACCTGAGACAACCATGTAGGGTTACAGTAGTTATGTAACAGGAGACAAGAACAGCAGTCCAACTGCACTTCAGGTGTAATGAGAGGAAATGACCTGTTTAATTGCCTGGCCAAGTGAAAAATCTCCCTAGCAGTCAACTATGCCTAACTTCTTGATGTGAAAACTATAAATGCTAATAATAAGTACATTTTAATGTGGTAGTATCCTCTGACATCATTGTCAAGTAAGTTCAACCCCACATCAGGCTTGAGGTAATCTTAATTGATTGCAATCAATAACATTTTTTAAGAAGTTGTAATTGCAATCGGTTTGTGAAATTTGCAAAGTAATTGCAAACAATAATGGATTACAGAGAGAAAAGTGAGCACAATCACAGTTTCACTGATGATTACAATGAAGTTGAATTCAGTGGAACCTCTAGAGGTAGAGTACTTACAGATATGCAAAAGAAAATGTAAGAAACAAAATGTTGTTAGTTAGATACATAGAATTTTATGCTCCACTTACAACCTTCCCATTTATTCTAGACTGATGCCTACAGACCTTTTTCAAGTTGTGGGTGCTCACTTGATTAATTTCCCTTCTATATTGCTTATGCAGAAACCCCCCAAAAAAATGTAATCACGGTTGCCACCAATGTAATCAAAATCTTAATCAACTACTTCAAATTTTAGCTGTAATGGTACTCATAATAGTTAATTGTAAAATATGAAATAATTGCAATGGTTATCGATTGCATTGAGATGTGATAACCCCCAGCCTGCCCCTTACCATTTTAAATGATCCACTGTAGGCTATAGCATATCACATCAAAAGTACTGTATGACAGGAACAAATTTCTTTGATGATACCTTAAACTTAATATCTTTTTCACAACTCAGCAGGGCTTCCACCTATTTTAACTTTGGAAACTTCAATATAAATTTAGAGCTTTGTTTAATAGTTCTATGAACTTTTACCCACTTTTACTGTAGATAGAAAACATCAAAATAAAAGGACAAACTCAATATTGAAAGGGAAAATTCCATTCATCAGTAGGACTGGTATGGTGGTTAATGTGTATCAAAGTGACAATAACATTCAAATTTACAAAGAAAATAGAATAAAAGAACTTGTGTTAGTTTTGTGTACTGCAAACACACGCAGGTAAAGACTGGTTGCCATTGAGAATATTCAATTGAAAATTAGCACCATGCATTATGCAGTTTTGTGATCACAGCGGGAGTTATTAAACATGATTACTGACATAGTCTGTTCAAACAGAACCTGAATATTGTTGCCTTCAGCACTGTGATGATATTAACAAGCTACACATTGTGCCTGCATTTGTCAGCATGATATTGGTTAACTACCAAAACTACAATGCCAGTAGTCAGAATTCACCCTTAAAACAAAAAACATTAATTGACTCAGCCACTGTATATTTTTCGGCACAGGTCAACTGTACCATACTTTAGTGATCTTGCAACATTAGGTCCTCGATAAGTCTTTTCTTTCTCCTGGATAATGCATATATAATATAAACAACCACTTCACAGTGAGGTCACTCTTTTTCAAAAAAGAGTTGTATTTAAAATACTCACCATTGCTCCGGATAGTTCCAAATGCACAAATTACTAAGATAAGTAAAAGATTTCCCTTTTCAAGAAACTTCCACTCTGTAAAATAAAGAAGAAAAGCACTGATATATTATGAGAACCACTTAAAGGGACTTCCAAGTTTTAAAAAAAGTGTGTAGATTGGATGCTGTCTGCTCAACAAAAGACCTGTTTCAGCTATTCAGAGAAAGCCTCTTGTACCACTGAAGACATAATTATAAATCACAGATCATGTTATTGTAAAAGTTAATGTATGTTGTAACATTATGCACTTTGATTCTTTAGGAAAGCATGAAATGCAGTATATGAAACCACCCCAATAGACCACTACCAAGCTCATATTTGCACATGTACATGCATTAGTGACCTTACTGTTCAGAGCAACTGGTAACAAAACATCTGAGTACTGCATCGGCCACAAAAAGCAACTGTTTTACATGTGTTGACATCCCCCCATCAACTTAAACAATGGTAGTAGTGTTACACATCAGGGCTCGATTTTTCGTGGTTGTCCGATTGTCCAAGACAACTAAAATGCCATATGGACAACCAAAAGTTGAAAGTTGGATGTCTGATGGACAACCATTTTTCTCTCACAATGAACTATATTCAAGCAGCTTGGTTTTATCTAGTGGAAGAAGCATACTGTTGACTGATCAACTCATTCAACTTTTTCCATCATACAAGTGTTTTTGTCTTGTAAAAATCATATCTTTTTTATTCTTCGAGACCAATTACATTAATGTTTTGTACTGTAATATTTTGGACAGAATGTTTCGGACAACCAAATTTTCTTTAGGACAACTAAAAATACTGAATTGGTTGCCCGAAGGACAACCATAAATTTTTCTGAAAATCGAGGCCTGCACATTGACCTTTGACCGACAGTATTGCACAATATTGCTCCTTAAAAAAAACTTTGAACTGGTCTATTGGTCAGTGACAACTTGGTGAGACTATTGTTAGGATGTAGTTTGGCAGACAGGTTAACTTTGCATGACAAAACAAGCTGAACATTGCACTAAACAATAAAAAAAAAGATATGGGCTTGTACTAAGATACCATATTTGAAGTAAAGCACAGTACAAGAATGGATTTGTTTTGGCAAGGAGCTAGATGAAAATTCACCAGCTAAAGTTTTCACCCACCCAAGTGCAAAAAGCCTATAGTTTAATAAAGAGGAACTGTGTACTGTAGTTGGAAGGATTAACCTGAGTAGTAATGATGAAGATATTGCAGGCTTGGGGCGATTACATCTCAATGTAATCGATTACGATTGCGATTACTTCATATTTTACAATTGTGATTATGATTACGATTACAGCTAAAATTGAAAGTAATTGATTACCATTGTTATTACATTGCAATGTAATCATGATTGCAATTGTGATTACATTTTCTTTCCACATAAGCAATGTAGTAGGCAAAACAATCCAGTGCCCACAACTGAAGAAAAGGCCATGGACATTGCTCTAGGTAAGCCCGGACAGAAGCAAGTCCTCCCAAACGAGAGATTATTGAACCCATGCACTTCTCACTCATTTAAAGTGGCTCATTGAGTTGGTTCATGAAATTCAACAAATTTTCCAAACCTATGAAGTTATCCTCACAAACCAATGACAAATGATCAAACTTAGACAATCCCCATACCCTACATACAAATAACTGTTTTATGAGTGAATAATTAACGGTTCAAGCCCATTTTCAAAAATTTGTGACCAGACACTTTTTCAAATTATGTACAAAACCATTACAAGTCAGTACACAAGAAAATTCAAAATTTAACCTTTTCTGTGACTTTTGCACTTAAAACTTGACTTGTTGTGCTAACTTTAGACATTGTAATATGGCAGTGACCCTTTGAGACTCTCATTAAGTTATCGATATCAACTCAATGAGCCTCTTTAAGCTGGAACATCCAAGAAAGGGTAACAATTAAATTTTGTCATTCCAACAAAAGAACCAAGCACTGAAAAAATTGTTTAGTAACTTTACTTCTTTGTTCAACTCCAATGTAATCAGAAATGAAACCACAATTGCGATTACTTTGCCATTGTCATTGATTACGATTGCAACTACTTTGCGATTTTCACAAAAGTAATCGATTGCAATTACAACTACTTTAAAATGTGTAATCGATTGCAATCAATTACGATTACTGATTACGATTACCCCAAGCCTGAGATATTGATAAGGGAGAACACATGAATAAGTTAAGAAAAAGAAAAAAAATTAAAACATGATTCCAAGGATAATTTTCAAAAATCAGTGATATTAACAAGGAACAAAATATTCCCAGAACTTGTATACCAAGTTATGTCTACAGAATGTAATTATACAGTAGCTTAGTATGGCAGGATTGGACCCCTTCAGTAGCAAAAACGTTAAAGGTAGATCTTCAGTGCTACATCTACAATAAGCTGCATAAAGGAATCATCCAGAGCCAAATTTATTTTTTGAAGAAAAACATATTCACATCATTCTGATGAAATTTTAATCCATTTGCCACACACTGTATGGTTCTTGAGAAATTGAAGAGAACTGAAAATGCGTCAATTTCAAATGCCAATACCTTGACAACAAAACAAGGGAGACTAATGAAATTTTGACCAGAGTGATATACGTTTAACATATTAAACATACAGTTGTTCCTGGAAAATTCTTTCAAAGAATTTTGAGCATCTGTACACTAACTGTATGTGCAGTGCTGTTCCTGTACGGGGGTTTCCTGCAAGACTGAAGGTCCATGAGACCAAAACTGCATTGCAGCAAACAGGAGGAGCAGTAAACTGGTTTGACCTGTGAGCATAAGCTTATCTTTGGGTCAGATAATAGTCTCTGGACACAGCCCTTCATGTGCTATGATTTCCAAATTTTCAAGGTCACTAAAGTGGACCCCCAGTTTTGATCCCTTTTTCAATGGTTCAGACATTGTGAATGCTGTAAATTTTAAATTAAGACAGGTTCTTTTTTGGCTTGCCTTTTTAAAAGGCCCACCATGGCCAAGTGAAAGAAGCCATGACAAAAGTTCCTTTAATTTTTTTACAGCAGAAGTCACATGCACAGACACTCTCAAGTGTACGCCAGGAATCAAGTCCCTTCCCACAACTAAGAGTACTTAACGGTCCAAATATTTGAAAGTCGGGTCTTTCATATGGAAGCACTAATTTTGAGATCAATTTTCAGCTTTGACCTTTAAAGAAGTCCCACAGCAGCCCGATTGGGGCCACATGGCTACATTCTTTAATTCACTTTCTCTCCCATGCAAGTTGATTTGCAGAACTTTGGTCTCACCGAATTTCAGTCTCGGGGACCTTCGGTCTCACGGCGGTAACTACCTGTACTATATTCTCTGCTTGTTTAGATTAACTAACTAAAACAATTGTTTAGATTAAAACTACTTATCAAATAATTAGCTGTGTGTCAATAGTAATTATAATTAGCTTTTGTGGTCTTGCATAAAATTTGGACAGGCTCATACAGAATGAACAAGATCTGTAAAAAACTTATCAAATTAAACACCAGACCAGCTTTTTCAGTACATACTGTAGCTTAGTTTAATAATTACATGGAGTTTTAAGGACCAGTTTCCATCCCACGTACTGGTACTGGTCCAGCCGGTCACAGCCTTTTTACCAGTTGTGGCTCACTGGCTTGATTTTGCTATTCAAGTTGCTAAATGTGGACCATCACACAGAACATCAGTAAGTTCCACAGCATGAAGCTAGCATACAACATTCTATTGTTTCCATCAGTAAGTAGCATGCATGCAACACTTTTTCAGTGTCGAGACAAGTTGAACAAAATACTGACACATGTAGGGGTCTAAATGCTATGTAACAGCAGAATAAAATGCATATTTTTACATCAAAAAGAGAATTTAGACACAATCTACTGCAATAAACCACACCTGAGATATCCCTCCTTATGTTATGGATGGATAAAGAACACATTTTACTACTGGAAAAAAAAAAAAAAAACTTTGTTTTTCTCTGAAAAAAAAATTAAAGTTTCAGCACCCTCTTTTAAGTTGAACAGTCCTGAGTAAAGGACTATGGTTGCTCACTTTACTCCCTAGGCCTATACACAGTCCTCATTCCAACTGTTTTAACAAGCAGATGATCGGTGGAAGTTTTGACTTTCTTCTAACAGCAAATTTCGGACATAAAATATTCACTTAATGCTATAGCTAACTGAACTTTCCTTTAACAAGTCTTACAGGAGTAACAAAATGCTTTTTGATCACTTAAATATTCGGGGTCAAATGGTCAAAACTGTGAAATGAAATCACCAACTTTTTTGTACAAAGAATTTACTGTTTTTACGATGTGACTAGGCTATATATAGAACAGAAGAGTAAAAAATGTTCTTAGTGACATCACAATCATAATTCATATGCACGAGTTGTTCTGCTGTAAACAAATATTTTAAATGCCATAAGCTAAGTTGCAAAGTTGATGATTTTATTCCAAATTTTCAAACCTTTTTAGAGGTTTCAAGTCATTAAAAATATGCAATAGCTAGTTGTACAACTACAAGATTTGGAAAAGGTAAATTATGATAGTAAATTAATATTTTATGTCCTACCTTTCCTATACAAAGAAAGTAAATTTTGTCCAGCTATGTTCCGGTCGAAGGCTCGAAATTGTGAAATCACTGAGGTAAGGACTATGTAGTGGGAGCATATATCGACCGTCCATACGTGACTTGTGAGCTGGCCTAGTCCTTTTACTGAGGACTAATGTTAGGCCTAGCATACACTACTTCTAGCCTGTCGCTGTACATACGTTCTTTTAGTTATCGCGGATCTGAGCCAGCAATAGAGTCAATGTCAACAATGCATGAATAAGCTATCAACTTTCGAAGTTACCAATTGAGCCTCGCCTTGAGAGTAGGCCTAACGTTAGCTATTCGCTGTGTGCTGCATCTTTTCCTCCAAGTCAAAGTTGATGAAGCGTAATTCTTCTTTTGAGCTTTGGGTAGACAAAATGTTTGACTGCCTTCCTAGATGCGTATTCACCTTCAGCGCGCGGAGCTGGGCACGTGTGGGCATCTAAGTGTGGCCACGGGCTCGTGATGCACGTTCGTCCGGTCCGTAGACGCACGCTTTGAAAAGGAAACAAACATATGGCAGGAGTACGACGAGTGCGCATATGTATGGATGGTAGGAAGTCCGTGTGATAGTACTAGCAGCACAGGGACGGGTGTCAAAGGTGATATCAATTACTTTCAACCAATCAAGACGCAGTCTTCATGGTCTGTAGTAGAATGTCGTCGAACATCTCGAGCCTTGATGGTTTGATGATTATTGTTCGTTCAATCTTAAAGGCATATTTTCATCATCCCAAACAGTTCCGATTCTCCCAACCTACTTACCTCCAGCCCCTCCCACATATATCTAAAACTCATCTTTATCCGGACACAATCCTAGTTTATTGCTTCATGGCGTGTCCCAGTAGAGCCATACAAATCCATAATGTGTAATCAAGACACTCTCAGTGCCCATGCTGTAAAATTTAGCTATGATGCATTGTTTGAATGTGATGCCAATCAAAGAGCTGCACCAATTGATAGTTTTGATACATGCATACTGAAACTGTAGTTTAGGGTGACGAATGACTGAATTTAAAATGTGACGTGTGTCACGTTGTCTGCAAGTTGTTTGTGTTTAGGGTTTTGTAAACAGGGCGTCTTACGGATCCTTAGCTCTCCTTTGTCCTACCTGTCATGTTATGTGTATTACGTCTATGCACGTATCCAGCCCAAGTGAGCCCGAGGAACTGGGTTGGGAACGATTAACGTTTTTCAAGTTGCCATTGACATACATTTTTTTAAATTCTCACCCACCCTCATAGCATATATCAGAAAAGTTCACCGTTATGTTACACAAATGATCTTAAGGGAGGGGGGGGGGGGGTGCACCATTCAATGTAGGGTATTATTACCTCCCTTCACCATAAAGTCACATACAAAAAAATCTTTCCGATAATTTAGCTGAATTTTATTCTGCTTCAAAGTTTTTGTAGTTGTGATCGGAAAATGGCGTCAATGAAGGTTTTAACAAAACTGTTGACAATATGATTAAATGCCTGGTCTTCCCATCCCAATCAGGTATAATTATCCTAACCCACTTACTTTAACCCCTCCCACAACTGTTTAAAATTCATCCCATCCATACAAAAGAAGACAAATTGCATCGGAGTTTACCGTACCATGGGTAATTTAACCTACACACAATAGTCCAATTTTATAATTAGGCTTACAACAGCTTTTTTGTTCTGAGATTAAATGCTCTGATGACTTTGATATTTTTTTAATACAACTGGCAGAGATGGTATTTCTTTTCAGCACCTTTGTCTTCTGATTGTCGCCTTAAAAGACGACATGCAATCTTTGCTTGGATACATTGAATTGTGACAGAAGCAAATATATATACTAGATAGCTGTTTGCTCCTTCGTGCAATATGTTCACTGACGGTAAGAATCTGAAATTGACAACAAACAAGGGAATATAAAGCTTCCTGTCATTGACTTGCCCTTCTTTATCGGCAGATAGGATCTCCCCTCGACCAAAAAATTTACAATCTGATATTGATTCCCTTCATAAGTGGTCAAATGACTGGTGTATGGAATTAAATCCAAATAAATGTTTTGTTCTCTCTACAACCTTGAAAGCAAAACCCCTTAATTTTAACTATCAACTGACAGAACATAATCTTGAGTCTGTTAAATCACCCTGTTACCTTAAAGTTACTTTGGACTCCAAACTTTCTTGGATCCCTCGTATTAATAATGTAGTTGCTAAAGCAACTAGGTCTTTACATTTTTTATCCCGTAACTTGTCATCCCATGTTAAAGAAAAGGCCTACTTCATTTATGTGCGTCCTTAACTTGAGTACACCTCCCAAGTTTGGTCTCCCCAAACTAAAACCAACTGAAAAATGACACCACCTTCAAGAGGGCAATAAACAACTGGTTTCAACATCAGAAAACCCAGTGGCGTAACCAGAGGGGGAAAAACTCCCCCCCCTCCCACACACACAAAATGGGAAGGGAAAAAGAGGAAGGAAAGAAAGGAAAAAGAGGAAAAGAGAGGGAAGAGAAGAAAAAGAAAAGAGAAAAAGGAGGGGAAGGACAAGAAAAAAGGCAGAAGAAAAACGGAAGGCGGAAAGAAGGGGGAAAATTTTGGACCGGAAAAGAAAGGGGAAAGGGAAAAAAGAGAAAAATGAGAAAAGAAAGAAAGTGGGTCAACTATAACATTAAAAGCAAGATTGATCTGCATTCATGGAACACTGCTTTGGTCAATATATGAACATTAATGTAGAACAATATATGAACATTCATTTAGTCGCCTAAAGTTAACAAAATAATGTCTGAGATCCACTTTATCGGAGGAAAGACTTTCCTTTCTTGCTCTTTGCCAGACAGTTCGGAGGACTTTAGAAAAGCAATCATTCTCAGATTTGCCACCAATATTTGAAGGAAGTGCAGATTCTTCAGTAATCCCCCAACTCTTTAAACCCCTCACAGGAAACTCAGAATCCAAAACTTTCTGCAATATAAGCTCCATATCATCATATTATTGTTTTAAAAGGGTAAGTTTTCTGCAATATAAGCTCCATATAAGCAAATTATTGTTTCAAAAGGGCAGAAATTTCGGCGCGCTTTGCGCGCCGCAATACATCCCTTATTACTTGGTGTTCACATTTGCAACAAAAATCGTAAAACTTAGCTACTGCTTACAAGTTCGAGACATGTCATTTCCGGCTGTCAGAGGGGCCGTGATTTTTCAAAATTTTCTGTGCGCTATGCGCCAACTGAAGATAGTCTTTCTAGCAAGACTTCATATTATAGGCAGGGGAATCATTGGCCTACCGTTCTTAAATGCTCTCATATACACACCTGTCATCAGATACCTGTTAGCTCTGTCAGTTGTGTAGTCTTTGTAGATGGATTCTTTAGTTATTGAAGTGTCAACATTTTATCAATGTTCAATGTTGCAGAGCAGTGGCGTAGCTACAGGAGGCAGAGGCGATTGCGCCTTTCCTCGAAAAAGTGAAAAATTCGAAAATTTGCCGTTTGAGGCACCAGTCAAATACAGTGCGGTTTTCCCAGGTTTTCCTCCATAAAATTCCGAATCTTCTTAATGAAAGTTCCATATTTAAAATTATAAGTTTTAAAAAAGCAAAATTTTCTGCGCGCTTCGCGCGCCTTAAGTTGCAAGCCTTAAAGCTGTAAGTGATCGCTCATAAAGCAGTCAGTGGATAATTTGTCCTAGCCGCTACAGTGCCATATCCGTAAAATTTTCCCCAATATAGGCTTTCATATTTGTCTAAAGAGGAAACAAAGTTTCGAGAGTTTTGTCGCCAAGAGACCTTAATTCGCACTCCCCCAAATATGCAAATTTCCTTACAGATAACCCTGAATCTAATCTATTGTCTGCAATACAAGCTCCATATTTACAAATGTGTAAAAGGACCCTAATTTCCAAGGCAGTACTTCAATGCTTATACAGTATTGTTCACATTTCAGAAAATAATCAGATTTATTTTAAAAAAAGTTTTTCTTGCTCGTAGAAAAAGTACAAAAAAAAATTAGCATAAAAATGTACTTTTTGGTCAATGGGGTACGGTGATTTGATTGGTCCAAAATTTCCCCCTCCCCCTCAACACTTCCCTAAAGGCCCTAAGACACCCACAAACTAACACACTCTCAACTAGTACAGAATCGGGAAACCTCTATGCTATTGCCCCCCCCCCCCCCCCCGACAGTCAGGTCTGGTTACGCCACTGAATAAACCCGCCCTGTTCAGCAACTATCCTCAATTGAATGCCTTGTCTGGTCGCATTGGAGTACCAGAAAGAAGAAGAAGACTCACTGCTGAAAGTTATGTAGCATTTGAAGCGATGAAGCTCAGCAACTGGGACGCCTGGATACGGTTTTGATCCCTGGCCAAATGTAAAGTAGCATTGGCTCTTAAGAGTCTTCTCTGGTTCCCTCCTCCCTCCGGAGAAACTATTTCCCCCCTTTTTTTTGGGGGGGGGGGTTCAGTTAATGACATGAGATTGGTATATGTAAACTCTGCGGTCACTCTACGTCGGCAACGTTTCTGTTGTAAAACAAATGCTATCAAAAATCTCTCCAAGGTGGGTTTACACCCGAGGGTAAATGAATAACACATGATCATAAAATAATAATCAACCAAAATTCCAATGAAAGAAAGTCGGGGAGATCATTTTAACGTTTTATCCCATACACTAATTACATCTAGTATTAATTATGAAAAGCTTGTACCCCCAATATATGCCTGGATCTCGGATTACTATTTACAAAGATGACGGTAAAATGAACAGACCCAAGATTATTTTAAACTCGGGAATGCAGAAACTTTGAACAATTGCCCTATGAATTCTTTTCACTTTGTTGGGGCATGTTTTCCTACAAAAGAATCACGTAGCAACAACTATTACAAATATCTTATTATAGCATCCCTTGATGTCTAGGTGTCAGCTCAACTCTCTGCACAAAAACAAGCAAATTTTTACAAAATGATAACAATTATATTGCTTTGTGACACAAAGTTGAGTGAGTTCTGGAACGTCTAAACGGTGTATAGCGACAAAGGATTATTAGTTTATACAGGGCGGGTTCGGTGTGAAGCTACCTGAGCTGTCCCGTCACTCAAGTGATTGTCTTCTGTATATCGAAATAGAGAAGATCTTTAGAAATGTTTTTGTAACAAAAAGTACAGAACCTATCCTAGATTCGAAGAACAAACCTTGAATCTTAAATATTTGAACAAAACGTTGGAATGTTACATTTTATTCACGTGGACGGTGTTTTGGATAGTTATGAAGGTGGTTCTGTACGAAACTTGTAAAATATATGGCTCTTATTTTGTTAAAGGTGGTTAATGGGGTTTTTCTTTTGCAATGATAATTATTCAAAGAAAGCACGTGTGCATGTTTTCTGCACAATACAGGTTAAACGGCTGAACGCGGGGGTGGTCTTTTGTGCAGGACTTTTTTATTGAAAGCGCATATAGATTTTAGAGATAAAAAGCTCTTGCGATAAAATCGACAGACCAAATTTTCTGATTGGAATTTTTATTTTATAACGTTTAATTTTGAATTAATTGGTTAGCGTGTTACGTTGTGTGACCATTATTTAGTAATCGCAGTCACAAAGTTCCAACTCGTAGAAAAAACTAATAGCTACAAATTATTGAACCAACGAAAGTACTTTCACCAGCATATTGTATTTTACTTTGACAAAATTCTCCGAATGTTATGCTGCATTTATGCCTATATTTGCTTAAACACGTGCCATAGCATATCCGACCTGTCAGTCTGTGCACAAATCAGCTGACTGTGCGTTGTCGGTGGGTGCTTCAACAAAACGACCTTACCAGCAGAAGGCAGGCTACTTAATTACTTGCAAAGTTAGGTGGTGGAACCAATAGGAAGTTTGAGCCATTTGGGACAAGGTGGACACTTGGCGTTTTGAGGTGTTTTTACGTTCTAGTCATGTCAAAGCTGTAAATTATTGCCCTTTTTTTAAGCACCTTCCGTCTGAAGAAAACAAAACCCAAGAAATAAAGAAGTAAATTTTCTTGACATGGTCGGAGATTGAACCTCTCCCCCTACCCAACCCCCACACCCCCAACACACACACGCACAACACGGCGCCGTATCTGTGCAGGATACCATACTTTCGTCACCAGTTTCTTCATATTACCATCTATGCCCTTCTAAATTTTGGGTAATAGAGGCGAACCCGAACAGTCAAGTGCTGGTTTATTTTAATTGATCATGCCTGGGGTCATCAGCTGTAATCCCTCTAACTATCTGTCATGGATGGCTGCACATTTAAAAATCTCACTTAATTCACTGAATATGAAGGTTTGTTTAAAATTGCAAAACTAGACAAAAAGATTTAAAGCTGACGGGACCTTGCTAACTGCTGATTTCACAGGTTGTTCGGGATTGTCTATATTTCATAAACAGTTATTCACTGTTATATCCTGTATCTCTGACTGGAATCACGGTGTACCACGGTGGATCTCTCCAATTAAGGACACTGTGTTTGTGATTTTTATTTCCACCTTTCTCTAGCCACGTCCTTTTTTCTCTGTTAAATCTTTAAATTGAAAGAAATGCTCTAAATGAGTGAAATAAGGAACCTATTTCAGATTGAATTGCAAAATTTAAATCAACCAAGAGTTATTTTTACTATTTAGGTGTGTATATTTAGTGTCCTGGGGCGTCTCTTATTTCTCTCATTTGAATTAAAATTTTGCATATCTTCCTAACCCGTAAACATTGAATACATATATCTGGCAGGCCTACTCCTAAACTTTAAAGGCCCTTAAGATTTCACACAAATGTGTCCAAAAGCGGGTCAAGAATTCAATTTATTCGAAAGATGCCTGTGATTCTCGACAAAAATAGCATATTCAGGTTAAATGTGTTACACAGGTCGCCATAAACCTTTTGGTCTCTAGAGTCAAGTCCCTAGACATGTATATTATACCATCAACATGAACGAAATACTGGAATATGTACTTTGGTAGTACATCAAAATAAATCAAAGAAAAACAAAGCCAATTCGCAGTTCCGTATGTTGCTGTTTTTTTTTTCTAAACCATGAAAATGTCATGATTTCAAACATAAGAAGACTTGAGGGCTGCATATTATGATTGATAAAATAGAACTATATTGTATTTTTGCAAATTAAGAGAAATAACAACATTGTGATTGCAACACATGTTTCTTTTATAAATGAATTTAAATGAATTTAAATGAATGTTATAAAACATTTTAATTTAATTTACAATACATGAATTTTATAAAACATATTAATTTAGGTCACACTTAAAAAGTTTTTAATTTCCTTTGAATATTGTCGAAAAAATATTTACTTACCCATGATTATGTCAAGTAATTTATTTTCAGAGAAAGTCTCTTCCTGATACTATTGCAGATTCCTTCGGTTTGAAGTTCTGGAGTCAGCTTTTCACACAACTTTCTACAGTCTTCTTGTTTGAACACAATTCTAACCGAACCTTCTGATCAGTGGAATCAATTTGCAAAAAAGTTAATCATTTTGCCAGCACACTTAAATTCATTAGCGTTTACAAGTCTCGTCCTGGTCTGGCGATATAAAACTTCGAGTTCATAATTTAAACTGAAAATCATATGCTTTTTAAACCTCGTATGATAATGGTATCGACCGTTAAACTGGCTTTGACTGGTTGCTTTCGTCACTCGTGAGGAATGACGAAATAGTTGCCTACTGTGTAGCTTTATTACTTACCTTAGGTTAAAACAAAACGGTCACTTCTCGGGCACCTGAAACGCTTGGCTGAACGCAAGTAAAAAAGGGCGGACAACACTGTGAACTATTTGTAGAATGCATGCATACCATAGTGTGACGTATTGATAATTGTCACCCAGGCATGCTCTCGTCCATTTATTATACATATTATTTATAGTAGTTCGAAGGTGTCTCTGCAACCTGTAAATCGCAGACTGTCCTTTGGCCAAACGTAGAAAGTGGGGGTAGTTTTAGTAGGCATAATTATTTATTTCGGTTACCGTAGCAACCACCCTTATTTGAAGAGCTAATCAACCTAATCTGTGTGTCCGCTAGCCATTTCATCTGTTCGTAGATATTCTACCAGAACCAGAACGCTAATAGCAACAGAGGTGAATCTAAACCAGATACTTCGATCAATTTGGTGTTGATCCACTTCCATGGCAACAAAAAAAGTACAAGCCGTTGCTTCATGAAAAATTCTTGGCCCACGCAAACTTTTCAAGTGCAGAGGAGCCCTTAGCGTACCGTATGCATATTGTCGTTCACGACAAACCTATCATGTTCCCAGAACTATAGTAAAACTTCTTATAACTTAAGGCCTATAGACACGAGCAACATTTGTGAAACATTCTCAAAACACTTCACCCGCAACAAACCGAAAACAAGCATGTTTTGGATTTGTTGCAAGTGAATGTTTTGGGAATGTTTTTGGGAATTTTTGCAAGTGTTGCTCGTGTATACAGGCTTTTACATCTTAAGGCCTGTATACACGAGCAACATTTGCAAAACATTCCTCAACACATTTCCAAAACACCCACCTGCAACAAATCCAAAAATGCTTGTTTTCGGTTTGTTGCACGGTGTAGACAGGGTAAACAGCATGTTTTGAAAATATTTTGGAAATGATGCAAAAGAAACGTCTTGTCAATATTTTTCAAAACATTCTCAAAACATTTTCAAAATGTTTTCAAATTGTTTTTACTCTGTCTACACTGTTCAACAAACCGAAAACAAGCATGTTTGGGATTTGCTGCAGGTGGGTGTTTTGAGAATGTTTTACAAATGTTGCTCGAGTATACAGTTCTTCACATCTTAGAAACAAGACTTCTTTCTACAAAATCTTCACGACTCTCTGACGAATAGCAAATGAGCGAACCCAAACGTTTCCCTCCTGAAATAGTTGCATTTCCCAAAGGATAAAACCTGACCAACTTCTTGACCCTCAGCCACTGATGTAGCTTAACAACCAAATTTTCCGATTTTTTTAAGTGTGAAAACCATTTCTTTTGAGCCTTGATTTGCGGCGTGGGGAAGCGCGCCGAAATTTTGCCCTTTTTAAGCATTTTTTTTTTAAAATATGGAGCTTTCCATGTATTGTATTGTATTGTATTGTATTGCATTGCATTGCATTGCATTGCATTGCATTGCATTGTATTGTATGGTATTGCATTTCATTGCATTGCATTGCATTGTATTGGAGAAAATTTTGAATTCTTGGTTTCGTATATAAAGAAATGTGAAAGGTTCGGAATTTCTGAAGGATCTGTACTTTTTATTGGCAAATATGAGGTTGCATGGAGACCGAAGATCGTTGTTGGTACACAATTTTATCTATAGACCTACAAACTGAGGGTCTCCGATGACGTTTTAAGATTCAAAAGCTTATATTTGAAAAAATGGAATTTAATGAAAGAAAATTCATTAAAATAGCACTGCAGTTGCCGATATCATTTGCAGTCTGGTTATCTGGTTACTTCCAGAGTTGGGAAAAGTTTGCCAAACTGATTTATGAGCGAACGACTGCATTAGTAACCGCACATTGCTGCGCGCCAAGCGCGCCGAAAAGTTTGCATTTTTAAAACTATTAATTACAAAAATGGAGCTTATGTTAAAGTCACACTGTAGTTGCTGGTCTCACAAATCATGACAAATTTCCGAATTTTTCAGTTTTCAGAGACGGGGGCAATCACCCCTGCCCCGTCGCTACCTACGCCACTGCCCTCTAACCTTTATATCATGTTCCGTCATACTTTATATAATGTGTCTTTCATGCTATAAAGGCTACCGTAGGTTGCATGCTTTACATTATGCTTCCGTCATATTTTACGATATGTGCCTGTCATGCTTAAAATGTTTTATAATTACATGTCATGCTTTATGTGCCTGTCATGCTTTATGTCCCGTTTTGCTTTACATCATGTGCCGTCATTCTTTACATCCTGTGCATTTGGGAGGTTGGGAGTTCAACCTTTGGAAGGGTCAAACAGAATAATTTAAAAGCGGAACTTTCTGCCATTTTGCTTTGTGCCTAGCTCAGGCAATGGAGTAGGAAAAACCAGCCAGTGAGGAACAACTATAAAAAAAATCCCATGTCCGGCTCGACTGGAACCAAGAGGTTGGAAGCTGGGTCGTAAAAGTTCATGTTACTAACTAAATCATGTGCCTGTCATGCTCTAAATCATGTGCCCTACATACTTTACATCATGCTGTCATGTGCCCTGTATGCTTTACGTCATATGCCCGTCATATATCATGTGCTCTTTATGCTTTACATCATATGCCTATCGTACATTACATAATGTGCCTGTCGTGCCTTAGATCATTTTCCCGTCATGTTTTACATCATGTGCCCTTTATGCTTTACGTCATATGTCCGTCATACTGTACGGCATGTGCTTGTCGTTGTTTACATCATTTTTCTTTCATGCTCTATTGTTTAAAGTAATCTTAGTTATGGTTCTTAAATTAAATGCAATTTTCTTTGCTGCCGACCTTTCAGTTAAAGAATTAAAACCTTTTGATCGTGTACGAAAATTGTCTCCCATCTGCTGATGGTGAATAGTGAAACTTTGGACATACATAATATTAGATAACTGTAATTTGTCTTCAATATGTTCCCTCATATGGAGGGATTAAGTGACAAATGTTTTTTTTCTTTTCTACGCAGGGTAGTCTCACTTTTCCAATACAGTCACTTACCACAACTGTCTTAACTTCTTCCAAGTTGGTGAAGACTCAAAATTATTTTCTTGTTTTAAGTCATGAGAGTGCCAAGTATGTTATCAGTGACATGTTTAGCATTTATAACTTTGTTCTACTCTAAACTGATGTTAGTCAAAGAACAGACACCAATAGATTTTCCTCAAGCAAAAATGTAATTTAAGTCAACGGGTTTTTGGAAGGACTGTCACTCGTTAAACATATTTTGTGGGGTAGGGGACCAACATTATCATTAGGTTGCCCTTTCGCTACCCCTCCCCATGGCTACACATGCACCTGATGGGTATCAAGCAAAAATGTTCGTTCATGTCAAGATTAGTTTCGTGTAAGATTTTAGTAATTTTGGACGAAAGCCTGAAAAAGTGGGCGTACATTTCATTGGAACTGCATTTTACTCTGAAGGTCTCTCTGTCTAATACTTACCTTAATTTGTAGAAAAGAATGTTTTAGTTGAAAGAGGACTTCTTTTCAAAAGATTCTGTGTTGGTGTGTCGTCGTCGACGACGACAGTGATGATGATGATGATGATGATGATGATGATGATGATGATGATGATGATGATGATGATGATGATGATGATGATGATGATGATGATGATGATGATGATGATGATGATGATGATGATGATGATGATGATGATGATGATGATGATGATGATGATGATGATGATGATGATGATGATGATGATGATGATGATGATGATGATGATGATGATGATGATGATGATGATGATGATGATGATGATGATGATGATGATGATGATGATGATGATGATGATGATGATGATGATGATGATGATGATGATGATGATGATGATGATGATGATGATGATGATGATGGTGATGAAAGAACAAAAAGGATTTCACGTACCTGCCTGTTAAATCTTCAAGATAAACTACGTTAAATTCCATTCCACCTCCATTCGTCACCCATTGGACTATCTTTTTCCATTTATCTAATAAATAATTTAATATATTTTTTCATGGTTTATGGGTTTGTCTCGTGACTCTTTTTGTCCTTTTCCAAAGAATTCGGTTAAAACATTCCGTAACAAAAGTAACAGAAATATTATATGAGTTGCTCATACATTCCACAATCCATTGTTGTTTTTACAATTAATTTAGCGTAAATAGCGCAAATACCTTAGTTATAGTGTTCAGCAGATAACACCGTGAAAAGATAAATACTTAGAAACATCCATCCTTATTCGTATTTAGTGTGAACGTTAAATTTTGCATTATAGTTAAGTTTAGCTTACTTTTGTAACGAAAGAAGGCTCGGAAACTCCATTAATCTATGGTAGGCAATTAAGGGGAAAAACGCTTTCCAATGGCATCAAGTTCTCATGAAAAAGTAACTTCTAAGTAACTCAGACGTTTAACACAGAGTTGGCAATTATCTTCTTGTTCGTTAATGTTTTATTTGCAAAAACAAAAAACAAAAAAACAAAAAAAAAACTAAGTAGCTACATAGTATATGAAATCATCAGACACGCAATGCAATGTATGTAATCTTCCCTGCCTGGTCAAGTGGTTAGAGCATCAGACTTGATGTCGGGAGATTTGGAGTTCAAGTCCTGGCCGGGTCATATCGAAAACTTTATAAACGGAATCTATACTGCATATTGTGGCCGGTGCTCAGCATAAGCAATGAAGTAGGGAAAACAAGCCAGTGGGCCACAACTGGAAAAAGGCCGTGGCCCGCTCTACCTCAACCAATTGGTTGGAAACTGGGCTGTAAACTCCATCTATATATCTAACTAACTGACTAACTGACTAAATAACTAAAAACTAAAATTGTAGTTCATAACTCTCAAAAGGTAAAGACTGTCTGCATTTTTCTGCAGGTACTTGAATGGATGGCAGGGGCTGATAGTACCCAACTATACGATTCTGAAACAGTCATTTTAACAGTTTAATCAAATCTTATGCGTGTAGTGACATCAGCGTCCAGTTGGGAGCACTGGTTGACATGTAATAATATGCACGAACATTTAAAGACGGTTACCGCACATTTAGAATGTTTCAATTATCACCCTGGTTTTGCCATTTGTGATTTAACAAAGGATCAACAAGTTCGGACTCCCAGTGGCATTTGTGTTTAGTAGAGGGAACGACTCTTTGCAATACACAGCCTGTGGGAACATTTTAGCTGAAACTCCTACATGATTTTTGTACCCCAATAGCGTTTTAAATTGTGAAAGACTTAACTCATTTTTGGGGACATTTAAGCACGGTACTCAGTTTCAGAAAGCGATTAAACTGGTACACTAATTGGGTCTTAACCTATACACGAAAGGCGATTTGACGGTAAAAACGCTTCCAAATAAAAAATACGGGTACACATTGCTATGACCTGTCCAATCATAGAAAACAGTATGGTTACGCAGACATATACCCGATACCATTTTACACAGATCCATATATGCCCTGACATCACGCTCGTGACGTGTGCAGGAATTATTAGGATGGTGCAAAGGGACGGGGGCAGTTAATTTTCCCTCTAACATGGGTACAGTCTAAAAGTACAAGGGAAAATTTTCTCCATCGAAACAGGCTTAGGGCAAAATGGTGTCTATTAATGGCCAATATGAATGTAATAGTGTACTTTTGAAGCTGGAACAGGTGAATAAGAACGTTAAACGAGAAAGAAAGTATCAAAGGGGTATCAATAAAGGTTCACCGTCAAGGTATGAGTATTCGCTGTCCTAGGGAAGGGATCTAAAGGGGGTGTCCCTTCCCTTTGAAGAAATGATGCTTTAGGACTAAGGGTCGCTAAAATTTAAAAAAAAATGTGTTTTGTTAATTATGTTAAAACAGTTTTAAACACGCATGGCAAATAATAGAGGGTTATGTTTGAAGGAGTTTTAGAGCCCAGTTTGTAACCAATTGGTTCAAGTCGGGCCGGTCACGGCCTTTTCTCCAGATGTAGCTCATTGGCTTGTTTTCCCTACTCCATTGATTCTTTCCACAAAAAATGTATCTAAACATCATGACCGTGACCGACCGCATGCTCAAGTGCAGTAGGTAGGTGTGGAGTTGGACTCGCGGAAGGCTCATACCGAAGACTTTAAAAATGGAATCTACTGCCATTGTGCTCGGTGCTTATCATAAACAATGGATGAGGGAAAACCAGCCAGTTCAGTGAGCTTCAACTGGAAAAGTCAGTGACCTGCGCGACTCAAACCAATCGGTTAGAAACTGAGTCGCAAACCTCATCTTACTAACTGCTCTGACGTACCACGTGGATCTCGCAACCGGTTGAGTAGAATGTACGTTCGTATCCGAATAGGTACATACATTACGTGTATATGTTTTCTGTTGAAGGTTCAAGGTTGCCATATAGTACGAGCATGCTTGTAATAGAGGGCTCCCTTTCTGCTTTTGACGTCATATGCAGAGTCTACAGTTATACCTACATTGCAATAATCATTGCTTTAAAGGTAATTAGGCATAAAACTAAGATTTATGCTAAATATTTTACTAAATTGATTCCAGTCTCTGAGTTGATTGTACTACCAACATTAGGGCAATAAAAGTCTGGTTAAAATAAGCGTACAAACTCAAGTTTGTATGTCTATTGAATTAATTTCGTTTCTCCGAGGCTACGAATCGATTTTCATTGAATCGAGGTCGTCGGGACAGGAGATGGACTCTTCCGACCAGGGAGGTGTGATTAGATGGGGATCCATCGAGAACTTTTTCTTTGAGACGTAGTTGTTGCCGACACTAATCTCTTTTATGAATTGTTCTTTACGATTCAATAGGCAGAGGTATTAGCGGGTGTTTAAGCCTGGTATGTCGTCTGCTACGTGTCGAACAGCAGATCGGGAAATTTGTCCCTTGCCTTAATATTGCCAGTCGCTTAAGGATGAAAATCAATTTGACGATTTCGACTCATTTCGACGCGGATTACAACATACTTGTCTTGTTCTCTGTATTTTACTCTACTTGGGAGGTTCATTCCGACCATGCGAGCGAATGCGAGTATTGATGAAAATCCGATAGCAATGTTTAGTCTTAATCAATGAGGTTGCCTAGGTATTAAACAAAGGAAAACCACGCCCTTTAGTTCAATAATCCAGAAATAAAGGATTTTATGTCCACTTTGGAATCAATCTAATTGGATTAGCACAAATTAAACATTTGATGGATCTCCATCTAGTTACACCTCCCTGTTCCGACTAACTGCTATCTTTAACCCTGACTGCACGTTAGATATTTTGAAATATTATGATTTAATATTACCAGGTCGTTGCTACCAAGTTTGTCAATTTGCAACTATTGCAAAATTGCTTATTGTTCAAAATACGTATACCCTTTGTTTGAGTGAAAGGTCGACAGTATTGCAAACAAGTATGGCAGCGTCTATTATAAGGTATCAGGCTTTTAATTTGAGTTTGGTTTGTACTGTCAAATTTTTAGTCGTTGAATCATCACTTGGCTGCTCTAATATAGTACAGTTAAATGAAGCAGAAGATGCAATAGGTATTACTTTATCAACCTTTCTAAGCAGTTTAGGCCATTCGTATCGCGACTCGACGAGGATGGTTGAATCTTAGGAAAATTGAGTTTCATCGGCCACATATATTTAGAACGGGAGGGGTAGGGGTAATTTATGTTACGTGAATACGCTCTACAAAAATGGAAACGTTTTGGGAAACTTCGGGATCTTTATGGGTAGGATTTAGCCACGAATTAATTACTCAAAAATATTAAGTTACTCTCAAAAGGTGGGACACAATTTTTCAAGGAGTGGGCCATAGACGGGGTTGGAGCATTTCCCTAGTCCCAGCCTTTGCTCTTGTCATCCACTCACTTCTTTTGATCACCAAAGTTACCCCACTGTCCTGAAGATTACTGAAGATCGTGTTGCAAACAAAAACTGAGTGACTGCTTATACATTCGAGAGAGTTTTATATCATGGGTCTAAACTGACTTACGCACACAAATTGCCAAAAGTCCTATAATATGCTTCTACATGACAGAGTTTTCAATCTTCAGGTTCAAACTAAACGGTTCCGTTCCTATGATATAGTTGACACCTAATTTTGTTTTTGCTTTTCTGATGAATTTCCCTCACCGGTTCGACTGTCAAGGTTATACGCTTTTTTCACTCGAATTGTCTTACCACATTTTCACGTAGTCATTGCTTGCCATCAGTTACCCACATTAAACATCACAAATGACACAAAACACTTCCTTTTATATAACATGTTGGAAAAATTGTCACAACAATTCAAAGTTTTTTCGAACAGTTTTCATACAGGGTCATTTAAAGAAGATAGTTGATTTGATATAGATGTTCTACCTGACCTACGTGTTATCAAGTTCGGTCCATTTAGTTAGTTACTTAGAGTTTTACAGCCCATTTTCCAACCAATTGGTCCAAGTCGAGCCGGCCACGGCCTTTTTCCAGTTGTGACTCACTGGCTTGTTTACCCTTCAACGTTGCTTATGCTGAGCATCAAGCACAATGGCAATAGTTTCCGTTTTTAAAGTCTTCGGTATGACCAGGCCAGGACTCTAACTCCCAACCTCACGACTGCAAGTCGAATGCTCAGACCTCTTGACCATGTGCAGTCGGTCTTAAGTTCGGTTCAGTAGGCCTACAGCCGGTGTCACGATATCGCGAAAGACATGTTTCACGATATCTCAAAGACGGGTAGTGACACCGGCAAGTTGAAATGAAATCCCCTATAAAACATAAATGTTTCAGTTTCAGCAGTTTAAAATAAAAAAGCAAAACAAAAGAATAAAAATTAGACTAAAGGGAAAGAAAAGGCATTGCCGCTTGCACGATTGGGTCGTTGAACTCTTCAGCTGGAAACTTAATTAACCATACATTTTGCAATAGAAAATTATTTACAGATAGGAAACAAAGGAAACACAAATATTCAGTGTTTTCCGCTTGCATCCCCACTCTGGTGGTATCCTCCACCCCACCCCTTGCTCCCAAACCAATAATAATGTTTAAAATTATTCTAATCAGGGAGTTGTCGGGATCTCCTTGTACTAATACACCTTTATTGTGACTATAAAGATCACATGAGTACTTTTCAACTTACATCTTACGACTTCTAATGAAGTCAAGACTTTAAACCTAGAAATCGAAAGATGATTCGCTGCTGTGTAGTTTGTCGTTATTTCATGTATGATACGGTAACGCATTGAGCGTAAGTGCATGCAGTTGTTAGCAAGTCTCATGGGCTAAGTTGTTTTCTTTCTAGTTTTAAGCCAGCTATATTATAGTGAGCAATATGAATGCGATATTTTTGCGAATCTAGAGCCTTGCTCCTATGATCACGATCTTCAAGTTGATATATGGGGCCGTGAAAATTCTTCTGTGATTGCTTCTGCGGTCCGACCAAATGAGGGTTGCTGTCACAAGGTGTCCGAACCCACAGAACCTCTTACCATTTAAGAGTGCCTCAAGAGCATGCACGGGCCCTAAGAAGTCCTTACGGACCAGCAGGGCGTTGAAGATCCTGATTGCGCCAAGAAGATTTGACTGATACATGTGTATGTTACTTCGGAGTTACCGGGAACGGTGGTCGACAAAATCTGGGGCGTCAAGGGCTAAAAGACGTACGGGGCTCTCTTCCACGCATTCTACAGATAAAATCAGCCCCGTAGATTGTGCAGGTTTGTCCGATTTATTCCATAGACTGTCCGTTTATTTGGTGTTCGACACCAATAAGCCTAACCTTTAGCTCCATGGTATTATTAGCGCAGATCACATTACAGCAATATCGGACCAGAATTCGTTCCGATATTTTTTTTTTTTTTTTTTGAGGTTTACTTTAAATTTCCTCCATCTTTGGTCAAAAAAAAATATTTGCCATCCTGTGCAAATGAATGATGTATCGCAGGACTACAAAAATCTAAGTTACATTAACTGTTCCGTGACGTCACTTCGGCAGGGAGCTTTTATCGGATACGAGTAGTCTGATAAATATTTGTTAGTGTTTTGTCACGAAATAATGGGTTTACATTCATTTCTCCTCCGACAATGGACGGAGGAGATTTTTAAGTAAAAATCACAAAAAATCGGACATAAATCCGACATCGCTGTAATGTGACCTGGGCTCAGTGGCGTCACCGGACTTTTTATTCGGGGCGGGGGGTGCACTGAGGGGCTTAACGATTTTATGGGGGGCATTGCTAGACTCCACTCATGGGGCCGGAGGCGCGACCGAGCGCGGAGCACGAGGCTCAACGGGTGAGGTCCAGGGGCAAAGCCCCGGTCGAGGTCCGGGGGGAAGCTCCTGGGTTTGGGGTTTTAGCGTGTTTGTGAGGTAAAGACGTTATTTCAGGATAATTTTATTGACTTAACACTGGTATAAAAAATACCTCCAGGGTAACTTTCAAGTAAGACTTTCGTTTAAAAAACACTGATTCAACTACCAAGAGCGGATCCAGCTGACAGTTTGAAAAATGGGTAGATTATTTATAGAGAAAAAAGTTGATGGGCATTTCAATGTGAGTCTTGGTGGGGGTCTAGGGGGCAAAGCCCCCGAAGCTCCTGGGTTTTTAGTGTGTTTTAAATTTGTTTTTTTAAGGGTTGTCTTTACACTGGTCTAAAAATTACTTACAGAGCAATTTCGAGTAAGATTTTATTTTTGGTAACAACACAAACGTTACTGGCAATTTGAGGAAGGTGATCTGCACTAGGAAGAGAAAGAAAAGGCAGTTGATGGGTAATTAGATGTGATTCTCTTAAGGAAAAATGTTGGCTTAAATCTGCTTGAAGGGTTACCTGAGCTGTGCACCACCTCCAACTGACGTAGTCGAAAGTGTGAAGAAAATTTTAAAATACGTAACCCCTCAGACAGCCGGAAATGGCATTTCCAAGGTTCCAACATGAAAATTTACTGCCTTTTTTCAACAGAGCAATCGAATCCTTAAAAAAATTCACACTCTTACTACAGAAGATATATTTTTTTGATAATCTAAAATCTTAGTTGGGAGCACACGGGGCACACGATTTTTCAGGGGCAAGTGCCGGCTTGCCTCCCCCTTGGCGACGCCACTGCCTGGGCTTAACTTTCCTGCCAGCATAGCTCAAATTTAGTACAAAACTGTTCGGTAAAGCTGTTAAGTTTGTTTGCCGCAAATAGCGGTTCGTTCTTGGTCCAAAATGTGTTTTTTCCCTGGGAACCACCCGTCTGATAATTGCTGTCTGCTCCGGTCACATTTTTTATTGCTAGTTATCTTCTTCCTTCAGGAAGTCTAAGATTACTTCACTTCTTCTCAATCCCTGTGTATAAAAAGGTCGCATGTATTTGAATTTTTTTTCATAGGTCTATCAATACATTTATGACCTACTCGAGCGAGGGAGTTGATGTACCTATAGGGCTAGGCCTAGGCCGAGCAGCAAGGTCTTGTGACCAAGTATCTCACATTTGGTCATCAATCTTGCCATTTACAAATTAGGGGCAGGGGAATTATAGCGCTATGCACACGCTGTATAAATTACACGCGTACATTATCATGTACGTTCATATGAGAGTTAGTCAATTAGATGAGGTGTTACGTCTCAATATCTAACCAATCGGCGTTAGTCGGGCCTTGCACTAAAGTTTTGCCTTTTTTATATGTGTATGAAAATATCATGGAGCTTGTACTGCACATTTTTGTAAATATTTACAAAAATGGAGTTTGTGTTGGAAAGAATTCAGAAAGTCATGGAAAAAAGTTGGGATAACCGCATTTTGGTCAACCGGCGTTACGTGATCATCTGGTGTGAAACCTTCTGGTGTGACAAATTTTCCAGTTTTTTTTTTTAACTTTTTTTTAGAGCCAAGGTTAACACCTCTCCTTTTCAATTTTTTTTTTGAAATACAGAAGTGTCTACGCGTAAAATGGTAATATATTTTTTAGCAATCAGGCAACACAAATTCTTAAAGTCACAAAAAATATCAGCACTTACACTAACAAAATTCGAAGAATTTGAATTCTTCTCAATGACAGTGGTCACAAGTATTTTTTACCATAGTACAAATCCGGGTCCGTCGGGAAGCACACTGTTTGTTCGTCCATGGACCATGTGGCGTATCTTCTCACGAGTTGTACAACAGCATGCTAAGACGTTGCTTAGAGAGAGAGAGCAACCCCAGTAGATGAAAGGATGTGTGGGGTGAAGCAGTGGTGTCTTGGTATTTGAGTTTGTCACATGATCTACCGTATGTCCTAAATGATCTATGCTTTCATTGAGTTCACAATGCGTGAAAAGTAACTCACACATGTTTGACTTGCCTGTTAGATAAACCCAGGTCTTACGTAACTTTTTGTGTTTTTTAATACATCTGTTAGTGCAGATGTGAATTTTGACCATATCAAGTGTGCGTGTAGTGAGCTTCATTTCCACCCTGAATCCATAAGAAATAATCAGGCAGAGACGAATGATTTAACAAAAAGTAAGATGGAAATTTTCATCATCACAGAGATGAGGACTTTGAGTCGGATATTCACGCTTATAGATATGTACAGCCAAATGCAGTTGCTCGACAATTGGAAAATCGTTTCTTATTATCCTTCATTAACATGTCCCTACCCACATTTTGTTAAGCTCGTTTAATCTGAATTTTGGGCTACCTTTAAAACATGTGTATGTTGATTCTGCCAATAAGGACTGCTACAAATACAGTTTCTTTCCTCGGACCGTCAGAGACTGGAACCTACTCCCCCAGAACATTACAGATCTCGAGGTTCCCAAGCAGTTCAAGAGCGCAGCCTTGAGGATCCTCAGACGGGACGACTTACTACATGCGCACACTCAATCCTGCACGTTTGACTCCACCAGGAGTGTTGTGCAGTACTGATTTTTCCAGATCCAGATCTGCTTAAATTTATCATCAGCCATATCAATTGCTAGAAGACGTCGAAAGATCATGTTACGGTCACAAGAGTCAGTCTGAGCTACAGAGAAGTTCTTCATCGAGTCATTTGGTTCAAGTGTAGACTAGAGTAATAGAACAACGTGTCTACAGCAGTGCAACAAGATTATGAATTTAGTTAAAGATGTCATATTTTAATTTTTTAATGTTGAATTTATATTTCCGATCGTTACAGGGGCTGCCTGTGTTGAGACCTAGATCATTTCTTGGGGGTCCAGACTCCAAGCTGCGCTTGCAGATTGAACTAATACGCTAACCCTGATAGAGGGATTAGCATACGACCTCTGACTATATTTTTCAAAGACAGTTAACTTCGCATAGTGCCTCGACATGTCATCAATGGCTTTCAAACGCATTTTCAGGCAAACTTTTCATGTCATCCTTGATTTATTTTTGGGAGGGAGTATAGGCGGCAATGGCGTAGCCACGGGGAGGGTTTTGGGGGTTAAAACCCCATCCCCATGACCCAACCTTGCAATGCAAAAATCACCTAAAATGGCGGTTTTCTTCTCTCTATCCTTAAACTTTTCCCCTTATGTCGTGAACCAACCCCCATGACACCAAAACCCTCACCATGACATAATCCTGGCTACGCGCCTGATGAGCGGGCCTTCCGGGGCCCAATGGACACGACTGCTCTGTTCAGAGACAGTTACCTTAGTAGTCTGAAAGTCAGGAAAGGAAAAAGGAGGCAAATTTAAGATCGGAAGGAAAAGGAATTTTAACAGTTATTACAGCCTATATTTTGCAATTGTTATACATAAACTAAAAGCTGCAAGAATCTACATTTTGGAGTTATGACTAAATGGTGGACTTTCAATTACACTAGATGTCAGGACGGATACAGCGTGACAGCTGCTTAAATCTCACCTTTATCAGATTAATCAGGTTAAACTTGCTATGTCATTGCGTTTTCATGTACTAACGGTTCTCGGCAAATATCTAGGTGTGTCCACTAAGGTTCTTAGCCTCACTAGCTATTTGGCAACAAGGCACAATTGAGAGAGAAGGTGTCAGATAGAAAATAGAATCAGACACCTGATCCGATTCAGTGACGTCATCATCTGGCACGTCATCCATTAGTTAAATACACTTAGTATTATACTGCAGAGACACAATGTCAATAAGGTATTCTGGTGCAGTCAGAAAGCGGCTTTGCCATTATCTCCCCTGTCATGGTCTTTTATAGGCCTACGATATCAGGGAGGTGTGCGTATAATGTACCACCTGCTTGTGTCAGAAGATCTATTGACGCATAACAACAGACACCTCTTTGACCGAGAAATGCAAACTAATAAGGAATTTTGTGGCAGATCCGTCTATTATTTGCTATTACTGTGGTAAATATTCCTTTGTGAGGTCACGCTTATAGTGTCTTTTACCTTTTGTAGGCATAATAAACCCATATTCGTTTCATTTGTTGACTTCTGTGTCTAGGTAACCCACCCTTATCACTACGTACTTTCAGCATAAAAGTTGCCTGGTTTGTCGTGGTTTTAGTTTTAGAGAAATATTCAACCACTACTACCCCCTGTTTGAATTAGGGTAGTACTGTTACAACTGAAATATTTTTTTATCTTTTTTTTTAAATTCTTGCTGCGTGCTTCCAAATAGAGTCTCTTTCCACTAAAAACTTGTTGTGTATTCTTTAACGCTTAAGTAAACCTAAGATAAATCTTGGGACGAGGTGGTTTCTGTCAAAGGGCTGCTATCCAAATTGAGATAGTGGTACAAAACTTCCTTTGGAGTGAGATTTTCAAATTCAAGAAAATGTTCGTTTATCTTTCTCTCTGAGATTCATGTAAGAACAAAAGTGCAATAAAATTAATACAAAGAGATCGTATTTTACTACATTATAGTAAGGCAAGAATTTATCCCGGCGTATCCATAACACTGACAATCGTCAAGCCAAAATATGACTATATGACTTCATCCTCTCTCATGTCGCGTAGTGTCACGATTGGGAACAATTCGGCATAATTTTCTTAAAATGTTACAGAGATGATTTCTTCTAGGGCGAAGAAAATTTCAGGATGCAGGACAAAAGACAAAGAAAACGTGGTTGGAAAGCAAGCTTCTGTTGCATCAAAACATCGTATCCTTTTGAATCCATCTCTTGCAGAGATGTAAAGCACATGGAAAGACACTGAAAATATTGCTCAACACCTTATTTTTAGAGAGTAATACATACAACATCTCTCTGAGAATATTCTGAACCATTAGGCATCATCTATGTTCCGGAGGTAAGTCAGTGATGTAGAACTCTGAAAGTTCAGAGGTTGAAGAGTAAAGTTTGTGTCATTTGGAGGGACGTGGCTCCTGCAGTTAGCAAAGTTGTGGGACAAAACTTGGTTTGGCATATTTTACTTTTAGCAGTGGGTCTCTGGATTTCAGGGCATATCGATCTAAGGCTGGTACGTTAAGTGCTGGTGGCCGGCCCACAGGAGAGGCTGAAATTGCTCACAGTGGCCAAAGACTGAAGGGTTTGGTGAAAACTCCTCCTTGGGTTCCTGTCAGAAGGTGAGGGAATGGCTTCTATGGTGTCAAAGTTTTCGTCTTTCACCAGGAGGCCTGTAAATGTAACTCTTCTAGCTTGATCACCAAACACGTTTGCCGGAGAAGGGTGACCGTCGTCAGCCCGAACAGGTAAACAAGTGGCAGCCGGCAGCCGAATTCGATGACAAGTTCTCAGGCTGCCCAGACCAACGAGAAACGGTAAATCTCCGGCCCAGCCCGGCCCGGGAATGGGACAATGATCTGGGTCGGTGACTTCCCCTAAACTCTCACAGACGAGATATTTTCAATAAGAAAGCACCTGTGAATTTCAGTGATACTCCTTTCTATGCGGGGTTATAATTTGATCGTCTCGGTGTTTAATTTTAACGATTTAGGTCAGAGAGCTGCTTCGTCGTAATGAAAACCCTTGTGTGTACTGATAGAGGAAAGACACGAAATTGTCATTTCTCTCGGCCGAATAATGCTTTGGTATCTAACGATGAAAAAATTATCTTTGGTTACTTATGGTGCTCTTTAGAATACCAAGAAGCGAGTTTACAGTATGCAGCTGTTCTTCTCCAACTTTCTCAATAAGTGTGACGGGAGACGGGATACTTGCTTTGCATCACTTCTCTCCACTGAATCCAATAAAGTCAAGATCGTACTACATTTATTGTACATTATGAACATCTCAGTCTTGTGTAAACTAATAGTTCCGTCAGGTTTGGAAAAGAGGCCTTAAATTTCTCTTCAAAATGAAGAAGGACCTTTCCTGTAACGAAGTCTTGGAGAGAACTTCAAAAGTTCATTTCAAAGGTTCGAGCATATAGTTCTTTTGACAAAACCAACCAAAATTTGCTCCTGGAGTTGGGGTTTGGCGTCTGCCGACCAGAAAGGGTTGTGCTATGAACTAGAAACATTAATATAAATATTCATATAGCACGTAAAACTACCAGATATTGTATCCATCCTCGGGCGAGGATCCAATGGAGGCTTTTACAGTCCCAGATCAACAATGATGAAACATTCGGGAAATTAGCAGTACAACTCCCTCACTTCCGTTTTCTCTTAAGCCAGCCCCGACCCTTTTTGGAATATGTCTGGATCCGCGCACCTGATCCTCTACAATACATAAAGAGTAGAAATGTTCTTTTGACTGCCTTGTATTATGGGAAAGTCATGGATTTTACTTGAAGGCACGAAGTCATGTAGTCGTACATCTGTACTTCCCAAGATTAAAAGAGAAAATAGCTTCCCGTATGTACTTTGGGTAAATTTGATCATACAAGCCAAACATGTTTTGTGCTGGTTAACAAAAGGTTTTTCACCTCACATTCCAACATAGTTCACTTTGTAAATTTGAAATTGTGACACCCTGAAATACAGTGCCTATGTTGCAATCTTTGCAAATATGATGATCAGACTGTTTGTTCTGTTCACCGCAAAAGCTATCTCAATTAACCAGGGGCCATTATAGAACCCTGCCTGGATGAACAACTCATTTCAAGAACGGTCGATATTTCCGAGGGGTCAAAGCAGTCTGTTCCGGTGAAATTTGCATCGAAATCAGATGTGTGGTACCAACATTGAGGTCCTGCCCGGATTAACTGAATATCAACACAACAATCTGAAAAACACAGGGAAACAAATAATTCCTTGTCAATGTGAGAAAGTGATATAACCTCGGCTCCACTTTGTAACTTCATTTGCTTTTATCTAGAGAAATGCAAGACTAGTCCGATTTGAAAAAAAAAAGTTTCAAGTTCAACGCACTGTGTAGATTTGGTTCCTTTTTCACATGTGAAATTTAAATTTTTGAATAGACTTCCCCATAACAGTTCTATATTCTACGTCCTTAAGTTCGATGTGACTTCTTTCGTTTTTAGGTGAAATTAAGGTGTAATTAAGAAGGAGTTCAGCCAGTCACCATTCAAGATCGATTAAAGTTTGGCATGAAAAATTGTAGTGGTGCATTTTATCTGATAATTTCCTGATCGTATTAAGTTTGCTCATTATTTGTGAAGATTGCAAACGAAAAAAAAAAAAAAAATACGAAAAGCTCTTTCTCGGCTCTCTGAGAGATTTCGAATTTCAAAAAAGTTTCTGTTCACTTTCCGTCAATTGTGGTGGTCCTCCTCTTAGATCTTCAGGCCCGGCCGGGGGGGGGGGGTGAAAACATATTTTGACAGAGGATTTCCGTACCCGAACTGACACCAACATGCAGTTGGGTACAGTATCAATGGTTTTAAACTTTGTTGCGGTGAAAACCAACGACACTTTGTCACTTATTTTCTCTATACCAGTTCACCTACAAAGTTTAAATTTTTTCTCCCAAGGCAATCGTTCATTAATCTCAGTCCTTGAAAGGTAAAGGTTCATATATCTGTTTAAGGCAAGCAGGGTTATTCAGGCACGGATCCAGACATTTCAAAGGGGGGAGGGGGACTGAACTTAGTACGGTGATTCTCTGTCTGAATATCTCAGTGGTGCAGGAAGCAATATGAAAGTGGGGGGGGGGGGCGGAACAATTTTTAACCATGCACCTCTCCCTAAACCATTGACCAAAAGGTACATTTTTGATGCTTAATTTTCCGCCACTTTCTACCAGCAAGAACATTTTTTTTTAAAAAAATCTAATGTTTCCTAAGTTCGAACACTACTGTACTAAAGGATCCATCTACATAGACTACTCAGCTGACAAAGTGGAAAGGTATCTGTTAATAGGTGTGTATGAAAGCATTTGAGTACGGTAGGTCAATGGTTCCCTGCCTTCAATATAAAGTCTTGTTGGCGGTGAGCGTACAGAAAATTTTGAAAAATCACGACCACTCAGACTGTCAGACAGCTGCCGGAAACGGCATTTCCCACCGACTTGTAAGTAGAATCCAAACAATCATTATTTTGAGCTTTCGTTTGCAGTAAAGTTTAAACTTAAATAAAAAAAATGAGTACCGGTAAGTTGTAAAATGATTAGAAAATTACCAGACAAAATGAACCACTACCATTGGATAAAATGGTAATGTAAAGAAATTTATATTTGGAAAATGAGCTGGTATATGGGCATTCTACAAACTATTTGACTACCTTGCAACATAATATTAAGATGAGTTTCAATTCGAACAACTTCATTGACGAATATCCCTTCTGAACTTCAAGGGAGGATGACAATGCATCACATACCGACTACCTAGTTCAACAAGTTCCCTCGAACTTTACAAGGATCCCATGTATTTGAGAAGCCTGATTAGTTCAGAGGTTTACATGCCCGAAGTTTACCTGATTGGGAAATTGCAAGAGAAAAATTGGCTCTTACAAACCGACCTCATTTTCGCGCGTTTACCGCCCAACGGTAGAAGCCTGTATATACGGTACATAAACGGGGCAAATTATTTTCTAGCCAACAGACAAACAGTTCATATCAACGATTTCTGCACACTTGTTCGCTACAAACCGTACACACCAAATAAAAACATACCGGTGCGCGAAAAAATAGAAATCAAAACCAACATAGCCTATAGCCCAATTCTCCGTTGTAAGCATCAACAACTATACGAGGGCTTCAATTCTTAAGTGTAGAATTAAAATAGCACTTAAAACATGCTTGAGAATTTTAAGATGCGTTTTATGTTTCTCCGATATGATTGTTTTTTATCTCTGTCCCTCTGTACCATGAGTGTTTATGTGGGTCTTGGCACATTGGTCAATCTAACGGGTAAGGATGGGGGCAAGGGGTGACGGTAAGGCGCCACCTAATACACAGCTGTATCTGCTCCACTGGGGCCAACCAGATGGCCACAGCAACATGATTTGGTCCAAAAGTTTGTACACCCTTGCTCTATACCATAATGCACCACCGTTGAAAATTGAGGCATTACTTACATGCCAACCGTTCACAGCCACTACAGTTCATTGACTAAGTTGAGTCAACACTCATAACTTGATGACGTAGGCCTATTGGCCGACAGCTATTCACATTATTCAAATCTTGTTGTTGTGGCCAGAAAGTTGCAGCTCCTGTTGTGGCGAAGGCAAGGTGGCAGGAAAGTAAGTAGATGGCCTATTCTCACGGGCTAAATATCATAAGATGTTCGTGTATTTGGATTTGTGTTAGGAGGGAAAGGATGAGCCTGAAATACCACCCCACGAATATTCTGGTAGATAAACATTTTGCTTATTTTAGTGTATTTGTTTTTGTTGATGTGACGAAAAGGGGGCCGAGGCCGTAACCCCCCCCCGTTTGGACGACATGCATTATATCATTGAATTAAAAAAAATAGAAATATTTGCACCAAATGCCGCCTCCATTTCGGCTAAATGCATCGCAGGAGGGTGGCGGTCATTTCCAAAGCCTTCCTACATCTTGATCAATCCCTTATCAACTCCTAGTGACGTGCCTGGTAATATTACAGTACGGTACTCTTCAGGTGTATCATTGTAACCTGGGTGTGGGGGAAGGGAAGAGGTAACGATGCATACTCCTTCTGTTACTTCAGTTGAACCTCACCACACCCGAAGCGTATCTCATCAATTCCACCTATTTCTTCTCAATACTGTCCCTCGTTTTTCAATTTTCTCCCTCTTTAATGGAATATTCCGGCAATAGGTGGAGGAGGCCTATGCTCAACCCCCACTCCCTCCAACCTTAATGTGGTTACGACAATAGACTGTTGTACTTCCAGGAGTTCAAAAGCTAGAACTGGAATATGTAATGAGAGGGGTGGTGCAGTATATATAAATGCAAAACCACTCTATCTACCCAGTGTGAGTTTTATCTGACCACGCCTCCTCAACGTACCGTGGATACAAGGCCAGACAACACACTCAAACATGAATACACATGCGCACACACACATGGATACTCACATAGGCTATGCAATGTCTACCCCAGCGTGAATGCATCATTCACAAGGGATACAACATGAAAACATTTTACCAAAGTTCACCATTTCCTTGTATAAACCTGCAAATACCTGTTCTGAGAACTTGAGAAGTAGAATCAAGCATCGTACTCACATGCAGATACATGTCCCCAAACTCGTGATTTTAAATCTCTATTTCTTCTTCACTGTAGGTTTAAAGCTGAGAAAAAAATATTACAGTCAGCGTTGATTTTTATTAAATTTAGGGTGGGACGTTTATTACATTTAGCGTTAACTTTTAGAAAATTTACGGTTGGTATAACATTTAGCGTTGTTATAACATTTAGCGGTGATGCGTACGGTCTGCTATAGACAAATCCGATCTGCGCATGTGTTTAGTGACTGTCATAGAAATCGCCGATAGTGGGGTCCATAAGCTTCAAATCGTCTTCATTTATTGTCTACATGAACTTCAACCCCGCACATTCAGTAAAATTGAAAGAATGAAGATATAATTTAGTGTTCATCCATCCATGACACAACTAAGCCTAGACAATAAAAATAATGAAAGATTAGAAGGTGGTAGACCCCAGTAGTGGCCGACTGAAGCCAGACCATCAGTTGCGGTTCGTATTCGTCTTTATAGGCCTAACAGGCGGCTTCGTGGAAACTAAATTTTGAAAAAAAATAATCTTTCAATACCGATTGGAGACCCACGAACAACAGATACCTACTGTTGAAAATGCTGAATTGATATGTAAACAGTAACCATGACAACAAAATGAGCGGGGGAGTATACAAAAGGAACCACTAAAATAAAATATGTTTGTGTAACTATTTTTACATCGATAGAACAATAGGGCCATAATGTTATCTTCAAGATCATTTGAAGTGAGGAAAACTTAAGGTTTATCATTGTTAAAACGGTCATTTTCTAACTTGAATTTTAAGCTGTTTGATTTCAGTTTGTAATTTAACCTTCAGGGGGTTTCAAGACATTTTAGTTGAATGTATATAACATAGTTTGTAGAGCGTCGATCCTGAGTGGCGGGCGGGGGGGGGGGGGGGGGAGATAAACATAATGTAACATTGTGGTATACAGATGTCTTTAGGGCTTCGAGAGAACGTCAATATATGCCTATTTTAAACTGAGTAATAATACTGCATTTATAATGTGCCATCTATATTTTGTATATATGAGTGTCAATGTAAGTGTGCATTCGTGTATGTGTTTGTGTGTGTGTTGGTGTGTGTGTGTGTTGGTGTAGGTGTACGCTCGCGTCCGTGTGGTGGAGTGAAGTAATAGACGAATCCGGTCACGGACATGATCCGAGGTTCTGGCTGTTGGAACCCAGTACGCAAACCCGATCTACACTTCTGATGGTTTCAACATGAACACTGTTAGATTAACGGAATCTCGTGTGGCAAAAAGTCCCAATCAATGTTTGAAGTTTGGTTGACAGCATAGTTTAATCAGAGAGCTGTGGCATCTCTCTGATATAACGCAGGTCAGTATCCAAAATTTGATCATTTTAATCGTTTGTAGGTCGAACTTGGGGTTGGTAAAAACTGAGAAGAGACGAATTGTCACTATATAAGTTGCAATGTATATTCCCTGGGTGAGAAAGGTGGCGGGGCTCTCTGATGTGAAGTGAACACCACAAACAGGTTGTCAAACTTAGCTGCATTTGTTCGGTGTTTTTCTTTTTGTAATAGATATATGATTTTGAAGAATTGTAATTATGTACTCTCCACTAACTTACTTTTAATGATTATGTTTTTCGCTTTGGTATGTGACCTTGGCATTTTTTTTTCCAAACGTGACAACAAAGTTAGAAAAGCCATTGACTGATCAAAAATTTGTAAGTTGTAACTAAAATAAAGCTCGTTCGCTTGCGACCTCAGAAGGTGTGTGACCTGTCACCTCTTCAAATGAAACCTACATTTGATGCAGAAGTTCTGCAGACAATATGATGACAGAGGAACAACGATTTTCTGTACATTTGCAAAGTTCTTCAAAGAACTGTTTTTACTGTAGTGGGTGGAAAGAATTTCATGGTTGGGAGCTTCAGTCAGGAGAATCGAGCTGAAAATCTCTTAGTACGTGTATTTCAAGCGTGAATGTGTATATATGTGGGGGGGGGGGTGCCGGGAACCCGGTTGATGCTTCAAAAAGCCTAAGTGAAACTTGTGATACGTAGATATTGATAAAAACCCCACTTTAAACTTAGCTGATTTATTTCAT
The DNA here is from genome assembly GCA_037179385.1 of Holothuria scabra. NCBI lineage: Eukaryota > Metazoa > Echinodermata > Holothuroidea > Aspidochirotida > Holothuriidae > Holothuria > Holothuria scabra. The sequence continues at coordinate 33,651,298 of CM074199.1, forward strand.
GTCTTCCCCTTAATCAGCTGTGCCAGTTGTATCTTAAATGGGCAGTTAGAGTTTGTTTTCACAATTTCCCATGACTTTAATCATGCACCACAATCAAACATTGATTTAAAACTAATGAAAATGGTCTGTCACCACGGTTTGACATTGTGATTGGTCGCCGTGGGAATAAGACCAAATAGTCTTACATCTATGTAAAATTTTGTTACCCGAACAAAATTACAAAATATGTAATACAGAATTAACGTTTCTTCTCACTCGAAAGACCTCTTTAATACCTGTTGATTGGGGTAAATAATCGGTTAGAAAAAGAAAAAAACACGAAGTGCTGAAACAAAATGTTAATTTTCATTGTTAAACTTGATTGCCCCTTTAAGTTTAAATAATTAGAGTATACTTTTAAAATTCAGATGTAGCGAGATTTCTAGTTTTAATAATTTCTTCCGACGGAGATACCCTGTCGGTTTGACATCCTATAAAAGTTTACCCAATCAAAGTTTCGAAACGTGAATATTTCAATATCAGTCGCCAAATGAAGGAACGAACCCATTTGTCATTATTTCTAAAATTTAACTATACCATACGTCTAGTTTTAGTTAAGCTTATCTACGGTTTTAGTTTACCTCGTCTACGGTTCATTAAACTGTAAAATTGACTAGAAACTTTCCTCAGTTCAGTTCCGTTTTTGTCTCAATAGAGACCACGATGCAGATCATAGTTACTACATGATGATCTAGTTTATGTTTTAAAAACATTTGCCAAAACTGACAACATAAACACTATAAAACTCGGAAGGATCATTTCCGAACCAGCTTCAGCATCTATGACGGCAAGATCCTCTAGGATGACGTCACCACTTCCACCACGTTTGCTCAAAACAACAAACGACTGGCCCCCTACGTCTGGCGTTTCTTCTGCTGCTAAAGTGAGGGTACGATTTCTTCCTGCATTTGGATCTTCCTCTTTGGCATCGCTACATGTAACAACACTGACGATGGCTTCAATTTGCTCGCTGTTGCCTGAATCAACAACCTCAAATGAAAAACATTCCGCTGATGGAAGTCGATCGCTTACTTCTACGGACGAGCCACTAATTACCAAGCTAACTCCACCGTTTCGAGATATGAACAGTCCAATAGAGGGCGGCATGTAGCCTTCTGAGAATATTTCGGAATTGGACGAATCCATTTCAACGGTACGGATGAATATTTCGGCGATTGCTCCATTAGATGGTTCATCGTACCTGTCAAAGAAATTTGAATTAGTTTTAAAACATTAAGATCATATTTGTGGCCATGAAAGTCAAAAAGAGATCTAGAGTTTTGAAAAATTAGCCAAGCTAAGTTTTATTTCCAATAAGAGTCACATTTAATGGAGCTTTGTTGCCAACAAGTTTTCGCTAGTCGGCTTAACCCAACCTTTTGTAGTTAGTAAGATGAAGGTTTAAGGCCCAGTTTCCAACCTATTGGTTCAAGTGGGCCCGGCCATGGCCTTTTCCAGTTGTGGCTCACTGGCTTTTGTAAAAATCTAGACAAGGCAAATGAAAGTAGGTGTGAGTGTTCTCTTAAGAAGTTTTTTCATCGACAGTTACTCAACTGTGACCACCGTTGTGGAGTCATTAACAGTTTCCCGTCACGCGATCGCTTTTTTGACATATGTCCCCCTTGAATAAGACTGGAAATTATGATTACCCTTTCAAAATTCCCTGAAGCAATATTACATCCCCTTCGCTAGACTTTTGAGAGATACTCTTGTCATAGCTTCTTTTAGCAGTGAAAACTTTTGGATCCCAATAACTCTATTTCACCAGTTCACAATGTGATTCAAAATTGAGTTTGAAAAAGGATGAGAATGTTGAAGCAAGGCTTCAACATTCGAACTTTTTTCAGCCTTTGTAATACTCTTGAAGGTTCTGCTTTTTTGCGTTGGAAGTACTGAGCAGAATTGGAACACTTCTTCTTACCCATATGTTCTGCTTCAAGAATATCAGATATGAAGTGAGATCTGAGACCACTTTCAATCTGGTTGTTCTCAAATATGGGTCATGCGTATTTGGTGAGCGTGCTCTAGCTGTCCAATGCCTTAAGTTATAAAATGATTTCACCCAGTTAACTAAGAGGCCTCTCGAACGTGCTCAAATTTGCTGAAAAACCACCCTTTTTAGGAATGTCATTTGATCAACGTCTTCTGTATACTTTTATACTTTCTTTTGTAAGACGCCTTTCCAATAATTATTTAGTAGTGCGCCGTATAAATTGATTTTGCTTAAACTTGAACTTTTGGCCTTCTAGCTGAGACTGCTCACCTTATTTAACCTTGATGCTGTACTTCCTCTCACTTCTTTCATTTCAATCAAACAAAAACCACTATCGTCTGCACCCTATCACATCAATAGTGGACTTTAGATTTCACGACGCGGACCTCAGCTACAACTTTATGACGTCACATCCTACGATGCCCCTGTCATTTCACAATTAGGTGCAGCGCTATTTCGCGTTGCACTTGAAATGGCATAGATACAAATGACGGCAATGACTGAGGTCCGTGTTGTGAAATCTACAGCTCGAACTCCTTATTATGAAATTGGGAATACAGAGGCAAGGCAAAAGTTTCAAGGGGGGTATGTCTGAACCACCTTAAATCACAAACTGCAGATGTATGTTTAAAAACTTCAGTAAACTCTGTGTTTTAGTGCTTCCTCACATTTCTTAAGACGACAATACATTTTTAATTTACCAGGAACTTTGACCAAAGCCCTTGTAAGTTCAGTGTTAGACTAACCTGTCAACGAATTGAACGACCCCTTGGACCGTCACGCTAAGTACACCGCTTTCTGCTTTGTGTTGTTTCGTGGACTGGACGTACCCTGCACGAAAACTGTTTCCCGATATGCCAGCACTCTCCGTGCTAAGGAACACAAAATTTTTACCTCCAGCACTAACACTCGTCCAGGATTCTTTGTTCCAGAGGGTAGTTTGTTTCTCGTCCGGCGTAGGGACGCCAGTTTCAATAGCCTCAAGAAACGAGTCCCTCATCCTGGTGGGAAGGTCATAAAATATTCTTTTAATATCACCATGTTCCCGAAGACTCATTAGTCCTTGAATATTAACAGGATCAGTGGAACCGGTCCAGACGGTAATGGAGAATGATTCTCGAAGACCGAGTAACCATGTAAATTTCGACCAGGATCTAACACACCAAATTGCACGGATGGGATACGTTACTGGCTGGGGATGGAGGTCGTATGTATATTGCAGGATATCGAAGATCATGGTCCATGTATACATATCTTCCTGCTGAAAAACCCCCACATTAGTCGTGAAACCCAGAGACATGACCGTCTCGTTAAAATAGCTATTGGCTCTGGAAATGAACTCCACCGGTGGTACCGGATCTCTCGGAGAGTTGGGACCTTTTACGATGTCGGCATTGATCCACAGTGGACAATTGATTTGAGAATTCAAGTCAAGAACTATTTGCATGGTTGGTTCGACTGCTTCGAGATATTTAAAGTCTAGTTTCATCCCCTTCCCTGTGGTAAGAGTCGTATCGTTGATGAAATCTACAGTCATCAGATCGCTATCTGTGTCAGGAGGGTGAGCATTTACCGGAATGTTGGTTTGATTTTCAGTACCGATACCGCGGAGGATTATATCTGTTTCCAGCATCATGGTATCATCTGAACAGATAAAGATAAAAAAATGAACGTGAGCTTTATGTTCTATTTTACGATATTTGCGTCGTTTATTTGTTCATGACGATTACCATTCCTAACATATAAAGATCCGTGGTTGGACATTTATATACTCATTTTCCTGCAATCAAATGGTGCATGCCAACACCATGGTGGTTAATACTGGTTATTAACAAATGAGCGAATCCTTTCGGGCCGATGTGCTCTGTTTAATTAGAAATTTCCGAACTGGCTAAAGGTAGCACTAATCCTTAACCTAACCCCTAACCCTTGCAAAGAATACAATCGATGCAATACAATGGCAACAGTCAATCAAAAAACACCTTGTTAAACAGTGCGCATCGTCCGGTCCCTTCCTTTTCCATCTTAGTGAAGTTTCAATCGGTACTATAACAAAATCTAAGGGTGGGAGGGTAATCAATTTATGGACATCTCGGCATGCCAGGATTAACATATATTGTGACTTTTGGAGGCTAAAGAAAGTGTTTTTCGTTTCTCGGCCTTATAGTATCTGATATTTTCAGCCAATCTAGAATGGAGCCATGCGTGAAAGACCAATAAAGTAAATGGTCTGAGGGCCGCGAGGTTGGTCACGTGTTGTCCTTCAGAGGACGAAACAGCTTCTCAGGGAGCAGTTAAAGTTTGGTTTGGCCGAACGGCCCTTTGCCAGAGGGTCGGGAGTACTTTAGAAAAATTTTTTTAAATCTTTCATACTCGCACATTTAATTTATGCAGTGTGCTCTCATTTTATTTCAGGGCAAGGAAAGAATTGTAAAATTTTTAAGTGTTCTACAAAGATTCTTCATCTAGATTTCACTTATCTCAAACTTAATGTGAATATCTCTGCAAAACTTGGGTTTATAAGAATGACCATGAAAATTCATGATGATCATAATTATCTCAAAAACCTCAATGCACAATCAAAGAAAAACCAAAGAAATCCATTCATTTTATTCAGGTAAAAAAAAAACATTACTCAAGAATTCCTTCGTTTACAAAGCGGTTCTTTTTATCACTTTAAAAATTCAGTTGATTTGTTGTAGACTTTTGATTTTTAAAGTTTTAATGCGAACTAACTTTCTGTACAAATACTGTCTCATCATTGTGTTCGATCTTATGTTATTTCTCCTTTTCATAAACATATTTTATATTTATACTGGAATCAATCAATCAATCCTCCTACTGGAATAAGCTCAAACCCAGAACGAAACTAGCACAGCTGAAGAAATTGACACTAAAGTCTCAAAACGTATAGGCCTTTTTGATGGAAACCAAAAAGCGATGCTACGCAGGTTACAGATGTTAATTATCTGACTATAGCATACACGCAAACATTGACATTGAAAACATTTTACAATACATTGAAGGCTATTTTAATGTCTTTACATACCGGCTAGAGCTTGATCCAGGTCAGCGTGGCTGTTGACCCCATGGGCCCAAATAATGTTGAGGCCATCTCCTTTAGACTCGGGGAAGAAATCCAGAACATTGTCTGTGGTATTACTTGCTGCCTCTATAAACAAAAAAAGACGGAGAAATCAAATTATCAGATCCTAAAAAGGTAAAACCAGCTTTTCACTCAAGCCAGGTGCCTTTTACACGACTTCGCAGCAAAATTTCCCACCGTTTTCCATGAATGTTGAGCGACTTTAAAATCTTGCGAATTCGGGATAAAGTGTGCGACTTATTACGATTTCTTGGGAATCATGACTCTGCATGATCTGGAGGTTAATACTGGGCTATGTCTTTGCAATTTTTTATTGACAGCAACAGACGGAATTTTAAGGCATGGTTATGGTAATCTGGACACTTCCGCGGTTTTGAGATTATTTCATGATAAAGGACGTTAAAACATAAATTATTTCGTAATCCATGGATGTCCGGAATGGTCCTCCCCTTTCGGACACGTTTCCGCTGGAATCCTTGCGATTCTGATCTTGGTCAGGCGCAGAAGATAGAGCGAGGTTGTCAAGAAAATGAGGTCCCGAAGATGGGGTGAGACAATGGCTCTTGCGGCTCCAGCTGATTGGACAGTTGGACCTTGATGAACCGTGTAACATGCAGGAACTTACATTGCAGTGCCAGACTATAGCACTCACCCCAGCTGAGTTTTTATATCCTCCGACTTGCAACCGGAACGTTTGAAGTTCGACTCATTGCCGAAGACTTGAAGAATGAAACATACTGTCATTATGCTTCGTGCTCAGTGTAAGGAATGGGGTGGGAAAACGAGCCAGTTACACACAACCGGAAAAATGGCGGTAGCCGGCCTCAGGTAAACCAATTGGTGAGAAAACGGGACCGTAAAACTTCATCTTACTAACTAACCTAACGAACAATGGCCGACCTTTTCTCGGGGGTCAGAGGGTCTGTCACTTAAGCTTGGGTCATATCTTTTACCTTAGTTTTTAAGCTTTTCCAAATCGAGACGTTGTTTGCTCCTTCATGTTTATATTTAAGTTTCGGTTCCAAGGCAGTTAACTTTAGTCACGACTACGACTTAAGCTGGATCTGAAAAATAGCTTTTGAGAGGTACTTGAGCTATTGAATGATCGAGTAGACATTTGACTCTTGATGTTTACCGACATCAGTTCACTCTTTAATTCAATTATATATTTGAGCAGAGAGTAAATATGACCGTCAATGATCTTAAATGTGGAAAAGTCAAGAAGTCCTTTTTTTTTGCTGAAGATAGCATTTTCTCATGCCACAAATGACACTTTACCTTCACTCATATAATAAACCGGTTTACAGGTTTTCTAGTCGTCCTACCTGATATCTCTATGGCGATGTCTTTCGCTTATAACTTTGCTATCTTTTTTTAATTATCTAGACTAACGGTCGGCAACCACTCGAGTTTAGGAAAGTATGCTAGGCCCACAGATTACGGTGGCGACACCTGCAGAAAATCGAAATGGAGCGCCACCGTTATAAGGTGCAGAGTGTTCAAGGAGTTGCTTGGCCGAAAACACCTCCCAGATGACCGGAAGTCACACTTTCCGGAACTTTCATGAAAGATAAACTGGAAAGCAGCACAAGGTTCGGCTGATGTTAGCTAACAACACTAAACTTTGTACTGAACTCTGCTTTGAGGCCCGTATTTAAAAAAAAAAACTTTTATGATTGGTGAAATCCACCCAAATCTGTGCGGAGGCCCACATATAGGCCGGGACCTCACCGTTTGCCGACCGCTCTCTAGACCTTTCCAAGCGTAAGACTATGTATAAGCAATTCTTTCAATAATTTAGGAATGGTAACATTAGTATGTTGAACGTCACCGTAATCAAAACCATTCAAACTAGTGATTGCCAAGGAAGGGGGCTAAAATGCAGTGGATTATCAACTTGTATTTTTTTAGTGTAAATTTAACAGAAACTTCTTTCAATTACGAGATTTTTCCACAAACCGACAAGAAAATTTATTCAAAAAGACATGATAAATTGTTATAAATAGTTATGACGATTAATGTTTGAAATTTCAAAAAGCTAGGGTTCTACAGATTCGACGGGTAACATGTGGGTCTTATTTAAACTATTGGGGGATTTTTTTCTTCACCATTTATACGGTAATAGGTTTCCTACATATTCCATTCCTTCTACCGATTTATTCATGTGTAATGTTGTAAAGATAGAACTGTTTCTGTTTTGTCAATCAGTATATTAACCAGTTAACTTGACTATTATTAGGTTATTAGTTACGGTGTGGAAATATCACGCTGCATCACCCTGTTGAATCGATTGTGCTTAAAATGTTGATTCCAAACCTCATATTTCGATTGGCTAAGTGTGGTATGTTAAATTTCCAATCCAACCTTCTGAGGTCATTTTCAGTACTTCAAGGTTCTGTTACTAATGTAATCAATCACAGTGTGGATAGATAACAACATCACTCTGCGTGCTCTGTATGATGTGGCAAGGGGGACTGAATGCGGTACTGAATGGAGATGAATGAGATATTATTGTCTGAATATCATTTTGTTTAATTAGGCAAGAAAGGATGTCAGGAGATATTTTAACATGACTGATTCATCTTCAGATGTTGAGACAAGCGTGCATAGCACGAAATTAAATAAAGGTGTGTAATTTATTGTGACGTAGTGTCATATCAATGTTTTCATACATCCGATCTAGATTTAAAGCATTGTTTGGATTTTGAATACTTTAGATAAAACCCTGGAAGACAAATGCCATCTTGTAAATAGTCGTGCAGGGTCTCTCCCAGCTCCCTCGTCTGTTATAGTAGTAGTGTGTCAGTTTCAACAATGAAGATGTAATGATTGTTACAGTGCATGATTCATATAGTTGATGAATCATTTTCTAAGGGTAGAGATAAAATGATGGAAAACAGACCTGGCGTTACCTTCATAGCAGGTGTCGAATATGTAGAAATTCCCCTTCGAGTAGCGTAGGCTCATACTCTCACACCAGTGAACAACAAGATATCATCCAGTTTTGTTATATGAATGAGTCCAACTTTAATTGTCTCTCGACTTTGATTGATTTCGAACTTTCGATAACTGAATATTTATCATTTAGAAAATGTGACGTTGTTCTGCGACCGACAGACTTTTTTAAAGGAAGTCCCAAACGAGATGTCTTATTGACTGCGTGAACTTGAACTGGCAGGTATCACCCACTAAATTCCCTTCGTCGGTTGCAGACACAATGACAATGTAGTCAGACTTATTGTAGTCGATGTTTCATTGAATATTTATTATTTATGTTTGTCAGTGAATACTTGATTGCGTACACTTTAAATATATAGTTCGACGACGAATTCATACGCAAGTCCGAGGACGTTTTTATCACGGGTGCAGCCAATATATACGGTAGGCAAAAGAGTAGTACAGAGGGCGCGCACGGGGTTAATCGTCAATCAATGGAATTCCGATTCTCCCAACCCACTTACTTCTAGTCCCTCCCAAAACTATCCTAAAACCAACGGCGGAGCTAAGGGTTTCGGTAAGAGGGGGCAAAAATGGTCTGGAACGGCGCTTCAAATGAGTAAATATTCAGTGAGCCTTAGCGGGATCGAAGCCACCGCTTTTCAGACTTTCCATTTGATTTTCCGCACCTCGTAGAAGACTTCTTTGCCATTTCTCCTAAGAAACTTTTTCTATTAAAACATGTTTAAATTTTCTATCCATGGGCCTCCGCGGAAGAAAATTCGGGGGGGGGGGGGCAAAATTCTTTCAGGGGATAACTCCGCCATGAGTTGGCGCGAAGCGCAAAGTAATTTTGGCCCTAGATGCCTTTCAGATCGCTGGAAATGGCATTTCTAAAGCCTATTCATGTAAAGCCTATTTACATATATTTATATAAATAGGGAAAACACTGATTGAACTGTAACGAAATGTTGATGTCAATTTTTCTTCGTTTTTTCTTTATGTTTTTTTTTAGTTTTTTTTTTATTTTCCAGGGGAAGACAAGGTCCCCCCTTGCCCCTGCCTGCGGACGTCCATGTTTCTATCCCTCTCTTTCATGTTGTAGTATGAAGACAGTCATATAAGATTTTAATGTAATGATGGGCTACTTTGTGAAGAACAAGATTAAACTTGCTAGAGCTAAATAGGGAGCAATCTTACAGGGGAAAAAGTTAAGGAAATTAGCCACCGTTTGGTGTACATTTTTGGCATCTGGAAATCAAGATAAGTACATGAAGAAACATTAATTGACGTAATTTACATCATGTGACCACTCTGAAATAGCCATTTAATAAGTACATTGAAAGAAAAAGCCAAGACAAAAGGTCTGCTTGGCTCAGCTCTAGATATCGAATTGATAATAAATGAAATAAGCCTAAACCTAGGCTTATTAGATGCAATTTTCTGGCTTTTGAGACCACGAAAGTACAGAAATAAGCATTTTCATGGGATTATCGCGCAGAGTCAGAAATAGCCATTTATCATGAGCATGGTCACTTGAAAAAAGCAAAATGGAAACTGCTCATTAAAACCCTTAAATCATTACCACTTGGATAAAAGTTTTATTTTATATTTACCTGAATGTTCTTTTCAAATGATCATTAAAAATGTTGTGGAAACTATTTTGGTATCTTTATAAACTCTTTTTATTGTCTACGTTGACAATAACACACAACAACAAGGGGCTATTTGCGCTGCAATTATTGCTACACCTTTTGCAACATGTTTTATTGGCCCGTAGGGTGAATTTAATGTCAGTCGGTGTATTTTGTAAGCTTATAATCAAGCTTGACGTGGAAGCAATCAACTTAGCACAGCGTCAACATTCATAAGTGCGTATAAAGCATGCAGATACGTTTCGGCAAAACCTATCCCTATATTACAAAAGACCCTTTTCATCAGAATAAAATGAAGATAGTATAGTTACTGGTGACTATTTGAGCAGTTTTTTATCTGGGCCTTAAAAAGAAACCTATTAATTTTTGTCTTTTGCCAATAATGGTGCAAGAGTAAAGTATGTGAAAAACATAGGAAGGGCCCCAACAGACGATTTTGATCCGCCAGGGGGTGGGCGACCGCCCACTGACCATATGGCAGCTCCGCCACTGCTTTAAAACAATTATTATCAAGAGCAACTCCCAGGTTTTTGCTTCAGGACATAACCTGGTGAACATGTAAGACCCTAATGTGTGAGCAACACACTCAGACGCGGATTCAGACATTTCCAGGGGGGGGGGGGGGCTGAACTTAGAGAAAGCGGGTCATGGGGGACGTAACAGTGGCGCACGCAGGATTTTTCAGAAGGGGGCATGCAGTGTGTTCAGTGATCGTCGTCCTGGTGGAAGGGTTGTCCCCTCCCCTTTTGAAATTTTTTTGGCGTTTTCAAGGGGCCTAGATGCAAAATGGTGCAATATTTTTGACTTTGACGGTGGTATATGAGGATAAAACTGAAACTTCTGTGTCTTTACATGCACTTTTATTCCATGTACAGTACCTTTTGAAGTAAACTTGTCATTAAATTTGCTTACTTTCAGGTCAAAATAAAAGAGCATCGATCTATATAGGCGAACGGGAGCACTTTAATTAGCTGTTTTTTTGTCTTGGCCACACGTTATTCTGCCATAAAAATTATCCAAACGGGGCGTTATCATTGGTTGGTGCGGAGCGTAGAAAGGCTCATACGAAGAATCTAAACATTCGCAATCTTCGCTTTATAAAATGCTCACTTCAAAATAAGTTTGCGAACTGCAAAGTAATTGAAAAGTTATTAAAAACATACTTTGACCTGAAAATGTAATTTTGCCCGAAAGACTATCCAAGTGAGGCGCCACCATTTGTTGGATATCATAGGAGGTTCGTTTATTTGGATTTGTGTTGTGAGGGAAAGAATGAGCCTGAAATAGCCCCTTGAATATTCTCGAAGATAAGCATTATGCTTATTTTAGTGTAGGCTATTTGTTATTGTTGATGTGACGAAAAAGGGGGGGGGGCTGAGGCAGTTAAAGTCCCCCCCCCTGGATCCGCGCCTGACACTCCCAGTACATGATGTGTAATATTAACAACTCTGCATTTTTCATTTTATGTTAACTATAGAGCTATGCCAATGAAGGATTTCAGTATAGACTTCCGGTAAAATTGTAGTTTCTGGTTACGATCGAACGACTGCCTGTAAATGGTTTCGAATGAATGAGTTAGGTAGTTAAGTGGAGTTTTACGGGCCCAGTTTCCAGTCTCGTATGAATGAGGTCATCCTACCTTTAATAATACCACAAGGGTAATGCACTACTACAAGTGCATGACGCTCCACACAGATGGTGTCAAGGCAAATTTACCGACAAGCCAACAATACTTTTTTCACCAGGTATAGATCTTATGCCCTGACATCACGCGGAGTGATTTTCGACAGGAACAAACAATAACAGTAGCGGCGCTACACAGAGAATATTATAGGCATTTGTCCCCTTAGAGTTTGTCCCTGGGTCAGGTCAGTAAGGAGTTAGGAGCCATGTCAACCGAAAAAGTAGATGCTACACCTCTCCTGAGATTTACATTTCACGCAATGGCAATGGTCAATGATTTGAACCCATGCATTCACCCCCCTAATTTTTACTCTCTGACGCTACCACTGACAATGAAGTATGTAGTACAGTAGATTTACGAGGGTATCCAACTGAATGCCTAAAGTAGCAATTATAGTGTAACATCGGCGGGAGAGGCGGATGCTCTTAACGTTAGACCAAACACGCGGTTATTCACAAGAATCAGCAGACATTGAAGAAATCTTTCGAGGGAGTAAACAATAATTTTGCGTATCTTTGTGTTGATTACTGTTGAGAAGGAATTTCGTAATATTTGTCTGGTTTAAAATTATATACATTTGCAAGACTTAGCAACCTCACCCATACCTCGACCAATCACATCGTCACCGACCGTGGCGACAGATCCGTTTTATTGTAAATTTTAACTCAATGAAAATTGGTGATTGTATCCACAGAATTAAAATCATTGAAACTTGTAAACACAAACTCTGGTTGCCACTCTAAATCATCCGATATCTGCATTTGCCATCGTAGGATGTAATTATACGCAATTTCCTCCACTGGTAGGAGCACTTTCTGCTCTGTGACGTCATATGCAGTTCGTCAACAGTCAAATGACAAAGCCGGATACTTGGATCATCCGAAGGTGCTTCAGCCCGACCAGCAACGGACTGCGTCGACTGGCAACCGATTAATGTGGCAACTTGTGTCAAGTGGGAGTAAAGCCGGAGTACTTGTAGTCTTGGTCAAGCCGGTATTAGAGTATTATTACAGTATATGTACACACTACCGTACCGTACCGTTTGTACAAGAATAATTGCAAACAAGACCTGTATAAGCCCTAAAATTTTATTTATAAAATACCCCCACTAATGTCAAAGTAATGTGAAAAATAAGTTACTGACGTCTTGACCAAGACTGGAATACTTGGAGAAAACCCACGTACATCAAGCGGGATTTTATCCCATGCACATTTGAAACACATGAACGGTATACTGGTATACAACAGCTGTAATATAGGCTATGCCACTCAGAGGGAAGTCTATATAAGCTACCATACAAATGATCAAATAGCAATATTTCGTACATGTCTTCCGTCTGCTTTAAATCCATGGTCATTTAAAAATGGGTAAAATGATTTCTGCAAATAGTTCACAAGGACCTCGCCACAAGTTTTTCAATAGAAAAATCCCTCCGTATATTAGCCGCGGAACGGACGAAGTCTTTTCGAACAGCTCATCGCTATACGAAAAACCAACGACAGCCTAATAGGGTGGCAGCCACAGAGGCCCTACGCAGGCTATCGATCCGTATCCCAGGCGGAACCATTAGATTGTCTAAAGCAAAATTCTCCCTTAAGGCTTTAGGGTCACCAATTGTTTATTTAAGGGTAGTAGACTGTCCACTTTCATGATTGGCTGTTGGGAGTCATGTGACAATGTTTTTTTCTCTTCAAATGTGAAATTTACCAAAAATAACTGCTTGGTTTACCTTAAATATGCAATAGTGAAGTCAAAAAATGTAATTAAAGATACTTTGAAGAGAAATAAGATGGAAATTGAGTTATTTAGCGTTTTCTTCAAAATAAGTTTGGGGAACTGCTCTTTACCTTTAAACTTATCCAAAAGCCACAATGCCACAACGGCTGCAATTCAATATCTACTCGTAACTCCAAAGCTCGACCGATCCCATCTCACATCTCACATAGACTCACATAGAATCACATCTCACATAGACTGAAAATGAGTAGTATTCTAACCATGGAAATACTTCCATGTTCAAACCTTACCTGAATTTTGAATCAGCTGCGGCATCAACAACATCAGTACTACAGTAAGTAGTAAAGGGATCCCCATCTTTGCCTACCGGGGTATATTTGGTCGAATACGACTGCTTTTCAAAACGTGTCAGCACCTAGTACCTCAGCAGTAATAGATGTACAACCTTACAGTGCCGTTTACGGTCGGAAACACTGAAAACTTAATTAGGAACTCAAGTTTGCTGATGTCGGTATCTACAGGACATGACTTGTTTTCAAGAAAATCTTGCATTACGTTGTACTAGTGCTATAATAGCGAGCTTCAAAGGTTGCAAACTCACCAGCAGTCCATATTGCCGCGATACTTATGTAAACAAGACGCAATGTGCATGAAGTTCAAACCTCATCTCCATGCATCATATTCCCGAAGAAAGACTTGGGGTTGAAGAGAATTAGCAGTTAGCCTCAATCTAGTCCAAAAATGTTTAATATATGATCATATTAGCCCTACATACCTCTGCTTTTAACGTAAATATAACAACGATATATATAAGGCACAGACTTTGTCTCTGCAAATTTAGATAAAAAAAACAGTGCATTAATTTTAATTGTACTGACTTTATTTGCCTTTAAAGAAATCGCAAAAGCACTGACGGATAGACTAGTAGAAGACCACTCTAAGACCATTTACGGTAACATATTTAGGATCATGAAGCCTATTGACTCAATGTGTAGTACCTACCCTGTTCAGAGACAACGTGGATGAATATAATTATGGAAGATTCGCCCACGTTCTCTTTTAGACCACTTCTCCAGCGGTCACTAGGCAGGCATGAAGGCCTACCAAACCTTCCTAGTCCTGCTTCCAGACCGCTATCGTAACGTCCTCATCTGAGGGACGTTAGTGTGTTATCAGTCTCAGTAGGGTAGTATGAGGGAGAGATCTAAAGGCTTGATGACTGGAGGGTTCACTCTGAAAAATAATAACGGTACAAGTTACAGAACAAAAACAACAAAGAAATAAGTAAAGATTTACGAAAAGTTCTGGAAACTTCTTATCAGAACTTTTTTTGTAATCTTTACATTTCATTATTGTTCCTGTAAATTTACCGCGATTTTGAGCCATTTTTACAGTGTATCTTGTACACTCAGCTGCTCGACAGTCGACGGAACCAAGCAAAGCGGACGACCTCACGAGTCGGACAACTTTTTGTAACGGACAATTAATTTTTCCGTTAGAATTCACCATTTTAGACCTCCCTTAGCGTCACTGTGTACAGCTATGCTAAAACTTCCACTCCTCAGAAAATTTCCATGTGGTGCAAGTTTTACTGGGATTTGATCCCAAAACATTAAGTTTGCAAATCAGCATTAGCCCGCCCACTGGCAGACACAACCACCAAACAGGGGTGCGTTAATTTATTCTTCAAGTCAGTATCGTTCCGAACTTTGTCAGATGAGTTTGCCATTACTCTCTGCATACCATCTGTTTTTGTGATCTTTGGCTGTAAACTAAACTGATATGAATGTAATAGAAAACACACGTCGACTTCCTGACTTTTTTAGCTATGAAATTGACCAACCATTATTAAGTTTTAGTAGATCGGATATCGCTACTTAGCAGTAGATTTCTTCTTTCTTTTTGCGTGAGAGTAAACCCTTTGTGAAAAATAAGATCAATGATCTTCATATGGCACCTTCGTGGTTTATCCAATTAAATGTAAATAAATAGTATTCACATGCTACAACAACACAGTGTCCATTTATCATGGAAGTACTGCCTACTTCCATGCGTTTATCAACTATACCGAGCCTTATAGCAACAGACAAACAGCTCCAGTTTGGAAGCTGTCTCACGCGCTGACAACAGTGAAGTTTTTACTGACACTGAGAACATCTAGCAACCCACCCCCTGCATGATCACAAAATAAAGCCTCTCCCGATGAGGGACCGGGCCCTGTATGCAGGTCTTCAATTTCGTGGGCCACTGGGCAGGGCGGAAGTTACTTGGTCTTCACCGCAACTAAGAGAGGAAAAGTTTTTTTGCACAGGTTATGGTTTGAGCACTTGAGCACAACCTTGTGTGATGATTTTTTCTAAACTTTATATGCTTTAGGAGCAAAGTAGCAGCCCAAGGAATGCAAGGTCTGGACTGAAAAAGGATTAAAAACCAATTCCAAACCTTTTTATCAATGTAATTGCAGCATCGCATCTTCTTGCTTTAAGTGTACATTTTGCAGAAAATGTTTCAATTTCAATTGAAATGTTTCAAGAACCGAACGCAAGAAATAAATAAAAATTTCATCAGAATGTTTTGAATTTGAATATATTCCTTTTAACTTATCAAAAATTGTTCTTATCCTTTGAGATATAACTTGTTTCCAGGATAGGACACGTGGCAGTGCTCTTGTTCCTATCACACAACCAACTCTGGATCCAGCCTGCATCTCCCCAGCCTGCAAGTTTAAGAAGAAGTGTAGGTGGCACAGTTCGTATCAGTGAAGCTTTTGAAAATTCTAAGAAAAATATCTGCACGGGATCCCGTAACTGTCAGCAGAACTTTAGAAGTTTCAGCATTCTGTTTAGACAATGGCTTTTTCCTAAATTTTCAAGGATAATCCTATGACTTGTGTACAAATGCATCATTTGAAAGCTTGAACTTTAAATGAACACAACATTCATGAGCCAAATAGTAAAAACTTTAATACGACTCGTGAGAATATTACCCCTCTCAAAGTTAAGATAAAGACTCTTTAATCAGTTGAAACCTTTGCAATCATAATTTCATCCAGAGCATGGTTTCAAAGGTGTAAATATCTTCTGAATCTAAAATGCAGTATTTAGTTGGCGGAGTTGGTTGGAAAAAGATAACCGCGCTTTTCGCATTCATCTTGAACCCAACGTACAAGTGTCTCGGCTACGGTTCAAGGCACGCGTCCTTCGTTAAAAATAATACATCGTGTCTACAATAGGGAAAGGCAGGCACACTAGGCTGGGTATTTTAAAATTGTATAGTTGACAACGAATGTGGCTGGGTCGACTTTGACCTACTGATCCCAAAGTAAATAAAACCACCCCTAATCCGAATGATCTGCGCAAAGGTCAACTCAATTGAAGTGCAACTGTACTGGCTAAGTATTTTGGCTTATACAAGAAGGAATGCAACAAGTGCTGTCAAAATTAAGTTTTCATCAGGGAGTGTTACGGAGTGCCAAAATGTCTAAAACATCGAAATATCCTACCCTTCATAAACTAAAGTTTTCCTATCCAAACTGGCACCAACTCGTCCTAAGAACCGTCGACCTACCTGAACTAAAAATGGACCTATACAAAGCTAGAAAACGGCAGATCCAAAATTACAAAGAAATGGTTAGTGGATTTGGCCAGCCAACTTCAACTGTCTGCTAACTCTTACATGGTTCATAATTAGACCTTTAAAAATCAATGTCGACACGTCGAAACGAGGCGATTGCCTACTGTAAGCACCATTTCTCAGCGGGCTCTTTTGAGGTACAAGAGTTTTATCTGGGAGGCATTATTAGTAATGATCAAACAATTTTCAAATCTTTCATGTTTGAAGTGGTGGAAAAATTGTATATACTATATCTGAAGAAAGGGGTTATGAATCCTCTTCAAGATAAAAAAAAAATGCAGACCGCTACGTTTCTCAAACTCTGAACCGACGGAATATTTTAAGAGACCATTTGTACTTTATAGGGGACGGATGGAATTTTGATTTTGGTTGGTTAGCCCTGTCATTTGAAATGATGAAGGTTGAATGTTGAAGCGAAGTCTAATGACACTAAACCAGGGTTGTCCACCCTACACCCGAGGGCCACGGTCCGGCCCGCGAAAAGGTTGCGTCCGGCCCGTCAGTAATAATCTATATTGCAAAATTATTCAATAAGCAGATTGATTGATGACAACTTTAGGCTTCGCCGTCCGCTATGGCATGTTTACTTTTGAATGAAATAATTTATTTCAAATGTCTGCTACATGTATCTACATAGGATTGTTGTCCGCAGGGGCGGGTTGAGAATGATTCAGGAGGAATATGAAAAAAAAAACTTTGTCCGAAAATTCTGCCCAACACCACCAATTTTTGCTAAAATTTATTTATTTGTTCAATCAAAAACGAAAATGAATCAGTGTTCCCTACGCGCAATGATTGCATTTTGTTGCCTTGGGCGTCCGGAAAAATTAAAAAAAAAAAACGAGTCTAGAATGCGGCCCCACGTTCATCATAACCGTCACATGTGGCCCACCGCTGCGAGAGGTTGGACAACCCTGCACTAAACATTCACACTTTACGCATAATGCATGCAGCCTAGTATTTAATATGTAATGCATAGCATGAATACAACAGTAGTGTAACTGAGATGCCAGAAGTAAGGGGGGGGGGGGAGGCAGAGATAAACATAAGTCAGATGTATAAACAGTGGGTGGTCAATGCACCTACACTTATCAAACTGGCGTATCACTTTGCAAATCTCCTCGCCTCCGTGGGGTCGTCAAGAATTCTGACGTAGGGGAAAGAGGCACCGCTCAAGAGAGACCTATTGGTGAAACTTGCTAGAGGAAAATAAAAGGATATGGTTGACCAGGAGACCAGGCTTCCGTTAGGTATTCGGCAACCCAAAATCAGCCAGAAGTGACAGTTTGCCTAAAAGATCGATCGCAGAGTTTAGCCGCGCGAAGCTCGCCGAAAAAAAAAAAAAAAAACTGGGGATGCTGTTAAAAGTACTAAAAATTGTCGTTTTGTCTTTAGAAAAGTTAGAAAATTTGAGTTTTATGAAGAAACTTTCCCTTTTTCATCCCAGCAATGTCCATTTTCCCAACCAAGTTACCGGTATTCCTTACCCTGAAAACTGTCTTGACCAGCCCCGACTTCTGGTGCAACCGCAAACTTTATTGCGTTTGCCCTGCCCTAGCCTGTTGGCATTGCTCACAAGGTCATAATCTGTTATCAGAACGTTCTCTGTGTATATTGTTTATGTGACGGTACCGTACGTTGGGGGCCGATTTGATTTTCAAAGTGGGGAGACATCTAGCCTAATTTTTTCTCCTGTCCTGGGAAGGCAGTGTAAGGTGTCTACAGCGGCGTATAGACATTTCTGCGGGAAAGGGGTGGGGGAGGGTGGTAGGCAAGCATCCAAAGTTTACGAATTTTAGGGTGAACACCGACCACGGTACTAGAGACGTAATTTTTGCACTTTTTCAAATATTTGAAAATATGGAGCTTGTGTTGCAGAGAAGTTTGGATTCTTGGTTTCCTGTATGGAAATTTGAAAAGTTTGGGATTACTGAAGAATTTTCATGTCCAATTGGGATATCTGAGATTGAGCAGCGACCAAAGACCGTTGTTGTTACATATTAATGTTATCCAACGCCTACGAAACGAGGCTCTCCGACCAAAATTTTTGAGTCAAGAGCTTACATTGGAGAAAATTTGGAATTTCATGAAAGAAAATTTCTAAAAATAGCACTGTAGTTAAAGTCCCGGTGTCACTTGATGATCTGGAGTGA
Source organism: Holothuria scabra (assembly GCA_037179385.1). NCBI lineage: Eukaryota > Metazoa > Echinodermata > Holothuroidea > Aspidochirotida > Holothuriidae > Holothuria > Holothuria scabra. Next base: position 33,670,236 of record CM074199.1, read on the forward strand.
CATATAACAAATTTCCCGTTTTGTCACTTTCAGAGCTCGGGAAAGTTTAATACTTAATTGAAAGTATGAACGAGCACTCCTGCTTAGGAATAACCATTTGCGGAGCGCAAAGCGCGAGGAAAAGTTTGCAACAAATTATGTCAAAAACACACAGTAGACTGGTTTCACAAATGGTGAACTTCCAACTTCTTCATTTTTCAGAGCCGCCTGCCCTCGTATAGCTACGCCGCTGGGGTATAGCCCTCTTTACCCTTTATTCTGATTTTGATCAACAAGAAGACTTGTCGCGATTGTCGGGAATGTAGAAAGACGTCGGAGCAAAGGGACGTCGAACGAGAGTGCAGTTCCTGCAAAGTGCTCTACTTCCACAGGCGGGCCTGGCGAAAGCTTATCAACCTTCAGTATATTGTGTGCCTGTGTAGGCTAACAGACTTACCTTTAACAACCAACAAACTCTTAGGTTACGTGACTATTCACATACGAATGCATTGTGTTCTAGTTCCTTTATCAGAAGACTAACTTATGCCTTTTGCATTCCAACCAGTACAAACCAGACTGTTCAGTTCAGTAAGAAAATGACAAAAATTCCAGTTATGTATTCTCATTGTATCCTCGTTCATTGCAAACATTGTCACGATGCTTGGGGAAGGTATAAGAAAATTGCGTTCGCATTCCAAATTTCCTGCATCAACGAAGTAATTATTTGTAGTTTACAACCGAAAAATGTGTAACAAACTATTTTTCAATTGTTTTCCGTACTACATACACGCATACTTTCAAACCCATCAACGAGTGCCGGCTTATGATATTCTGCAGAACGAAACAAACTACTTTACCCTGAAAGCACACTAAGGAATAAGGTGTGCACAATTTAAAATTTATTCGGCAATGGTGCTTGCAGATTTTTTGTTCTGTTTCGCAAAATATCATTAGCGTGGTGGGGTATTGATATTCAGCGAAACGAAACGAAACAAATCAGTTTACCCTTTTCAGCTTTTAAAGTCCATGAAAACGCCATAGAAGCCTAAACGTAGCAACTTATTTATCTGTCAATGAAAGACCTGATACGCAAAATGAGACTCTGCTATATTTTTTAAAACACAGACTCAAAACAAACACAACGGTTTTTCTCAATGTTCCTTTTAGGAGCGGCACCCGAACTTCCAAAATAAGGGCTTAATTATGAGTAAAATTGATTTTTTTTTCTCTGTAACTTACAACGGGAATATCTGAAACTGAGGTAACAATTTACTTCTTAAATAGTGCTGAGACACAGGCACCTGTCTGGTGCGAAGCAGGCCAAGTCGTCCCCAAACCAACTCGTCCCCAAGCCACGTCGTCCCTAAGCCAACTCGTCCCCAAGCCAAGTTGTCCCCAAGCCAAGTCTCCCCCAAACCAACTCGTCCCCAAACCAAGTCGGCCCCAATATGAAAAATTTAGTGAAAAATTACTCGGAAATAGTGACTTTCATGGATACTTCTTATGGAAAATAATGTCTTTCTTGAGATTTTCTTTAATTATATTTCATGACTTGAAGAAGGTATGTCGAAGGTAAAGCAATTAGACTTTGCCCCTCATAAATTTGACACAGTTCAGTGAGACTATTGTTGCATGTTTCTCATGCACCATTCATGAAAATGAAATAAGATAGACTAAAAACTAGGGAGGAGGTGGGACCGGGACGCCAAAGGTTTGTTAGGCTTCAGGAAAATTGCAAATCTGAAAAAAGGAAAAGACATGTGCTATGTATGAGCAACGAATGGTTTTTGCACATTCAAAAGCTGAAATGGAAAATACATCACCATGTCCATGCACTTGATGGCATATTGGCTATGTGGAGGGCAGACTATATTGACATGGGAATCGAACTGGCCTGGCCCTTCGCAAGAACAAATTATTATTATTTGTGAATAATGTGACGAATTAAAAGCAAGAAAAAATACAACAGCAGATCGCATCCAAGGTAACTGCACCTTAAAAATTTTTGCCAAGAGGAGGGGGAGGGAGGATGAACCCTACCCCTAAGATCAAATTTCCCTGAGGGGCAAATATTATCATCGAAAAACCTTTGACACACCTGTATAGGCCCCGAAAATAATATCGAGGAAGGTCCCAGTGGCATGATCAGACTTTTTTATTGGGGGGAGTGAGGACAGAGGCTGTGGGAAAAGTGTTGAGTGTGCGTGCAATAAGCAAATAACATAACATAACATAACATAACATAACATAACATAACATAACATAACATAACATAACATAACATAACATAACATAACATAACATAACATAACATAACATAACATAACATAACATAACATAACATAACATAACATAACATAACATAACATAACATAACATAACATAACATAGCATAACATAACGTAACGTAACCTAACGTAACGTAACGTAACATAACATAACAGATTGAAGGGCAAAGGAGGGTCAAGGCCCCATTAGATGCCCTGAAGTCCAAGCCCCAATCAAAAGTCAAACCACCAAAGCTTGACACCAGTCCTAAATCAGATTCTACCACAGCCATGGAAAAACTTGTCAATGTTAACCTTAAAGCAGTGAACTGACCAGGAGTTAACTACCCAATCTGGTAGACAATTCCACTCCTTGACAACTCTATTGGAGAAACTAAACTTCCTAATGTCAAGCCTTGCAAAAGGCTTTTCCAGCTTTTTACAATGCCCACGCACCTGAGAATTACTTTGAACCCTTAAATAACTACAAGTCAAAAGGGGATTCCTTTCACAAAGAAACTTGTAGACCTGGGGCCCGTTCCACAAAGAGTTTCGCATGATCTTAAGTTTGATTTACTGTTGACTTAATTATGGGGAATCAAACTTAAGATTGTGCGTAACTCTTTGTGGAATGGGCCCCTGGAGCATGTCTCCCCTAATCCTTCTCAGCTCCAAAGTGGTAAGCCCAAGATGTTTAAGCCTCAGACCATTCACGTAAAATGGCTGGGTGGACCCCATCTGGCCCAGGGGCCTTACTAGCTTTCAAACTCTTTAACTTTTTACAAACTTGTTCCTCCGAGAAAATGACATAACTGATTGAAGAAGAGACATCAAAACCCCTACAAGTCCCCAACAAAGATGATTCCTCAGTAAAAACAGATACAAAATAGTCATTTAACAAGTTAGCCATATCCTGATGGTCACTAACCAAAGTATTATCATCACCTTTGAGAGGCCCCACACCCTCTTTAAGTTTCTGCTTAGACCTCACATAGGCATGAAAAGTTTTGGGGTTTATCTTAACCTCCTTGGCCAACTGCTTTTCAAACCTAGTTTTAGTTCCATTTACCAAATTTTTAACTAAGAGTTCCTGTAAGCAGCTAAATTATCTGGGCTTTTACTAGCCCTATAGCGACGCCAACACTTTTGGCGTCGCAAATTACACTGATGGACTAGGCCCCGTTGTTGACGGGTATCAGTGCAGAGAAAATTTCAACTAGTTGTCTAGAATGCCTCTCATATTGCTGGGGTGGCACTTTTTAAATTTCCAAGCTGTGTGGGGGTGGAAGGTGGTGGGGTGGTTGCCTAAATTGTTCTTTCAATGGCCAGGTGTTTATTTTTAACAACAATTAGCCTATAATAAAACAACGAAAATCAATACTTTCAAAGGTCGTTTACTTTAATATTGGGGGAAGAGGGTAATTATAGGAACACTGCAGTCCTCTCCTTTGGTTACCCACAGCCGGACCATGGCCTACCTACAACATTGCCACCGTGAGAAATTTTGTAGCAACGTATATTAACTTACTAGGCCTAACGTTACACCTGCTGAAGAACCTCTGTGAGAGATAAAATCACACAAGTCACTTCTCAAGTTGAGATACCAACGTAAATTAAGCCTACACCTGTTGTAGAACCTGTGTTAGAGATAATATCATGCAAATCACTTTTGCATAATTTAATTGTATAAAACCACACCATTTTTCATATTTGGGACGAGTTGGTTTGGGGACGACTTGGCTTGGGGACGAGTTGGTTTGGGGACGACTTGGCTTGGGGACGACTTGGCTTGGGGACGACTTGGCTTGGGGACAAGTTGGTAAGGGACTAGTTGGTGTGGGGACGACTTGGCCTGCTTCGCGCGGGCTTCATGGGTGGAAAATGGGAACTCTTGTGGTAGCACTTTTTACGGTTCTTTAACATGTTGGTACAATCGTATGTTCCGAAGACCCTATGTTCCGACATAGGGCAAGCAACTCCGACAACTAGATGAAAAGACTATATGAGTGACGAAGCAAATGTTCGGAACAACAAGACATCAGGAGATAGAGATGTAACCAGTGTGGGCGCCTTTATAGTTTCCAAATACTACAGGAATAAACTGCATTTGTCGAAGTATTATAGGTGAATAAACTGTCGAGATTCCAAATTTAAGGAACTAAAGAATGAGGCAAAAATTCCTTTTCTACCACCATAAAATGTTCTTCATTGGACCTCCTCTCTTGAAAATCGTTCCTTATTTGTACACAGTGTCGGCATAGCGCACACACACCGCCCTATCGCGTCTCATAAAAAGATAGTTAATATCTTGATATTCGTGATCTGCGTGCAAAAAGAGCGTAAGCCAAACAGCGTTTTTTCCTTGCGCGTGTAAGCATGCGAAAGATGCCCTTTATAAGCATATATTATGTGACGTGCGTTGGCGCACATGTGCATCCGTCACAAAGCAAAGTCCTTGAATAGAACCGAATGTGCGCGCATGGCACGCGTGTGTTGTCATGATAATATGCATTGCCGGCTTCGCATTATTTCTTAAGTGTGAACACTACTATATTAAGAACTTAACTTGCGCAGCGCGGAGCGCGTCAAAAAGTTTTGTCCTTTCAAAAATTTGTAAATATTAAGCATGTATTGCAGAAAATAGTTTAGATTCAGAGTTTCCTGTAAATAAATTTTGGTAATAGGGGGAATAT